>CM065724.1:28991907-29036907 GCA_033310375.1 Conus canariensis
GAATTGTGATGTAAATAACAAAATGGGCTCTCTACCTTTACCCACTACGTGCGAACACACACACACACACACACACACACACACACACGCACACACGCACACGCACACACGCATGCACGCACGCAAACACACACACACACACACACACACACACACACACACACACACACACACACACACAACTCCAGTACCAGAGGGAGTTCTGCCACGTCTTCATAGACTTCAAAAAGGCGTTTGACTGATTCTGGCGGAAGCTATGGATCACAGTGAAGAAATTGAAGACTAGGCAAAAGCTCATCAGTACCATCCAGTAACTATAAATAATTATTCTAAAGCGATTAGTGTGGTACACACACAGGTTGCAATTGGAGAGTGGTTTCACTTTTTCAATTAGAGTTCCTCAGGGCTACCTTCTGTTTCCAACACTTTTAAACATATTTCTGGAATGCATCATGACTGATGCACTTGAAGGTCATGACAGCACAATCAGTATTGGAGGAATAACCATGGCAAGCTTTCGTTTCTCAGACGATATCGACAGCCTGGCAGGCAGTGAGCAAGAATTCGCCAAGCTTCTTAAAAGACTGGATAAAATACACGTCGACATGACAAGGCATGGAAATCAATGTTTAGAGGACTAAGTGTATGGTCAGCCGCACTATTACTATTCATAATTGAAGGACAGAAGCTAGGAACTATATCTCAATTTCATTTATATGCGATTTACCATCAGTAGTGAGATATCTAAACCAGAAATCCTCAAGGGCAGCAAAGGCAGCAAAAACACTGTCTGCACTAAAACATGTTCAAGAGCCTCGTTTTCATTCAACGCCTACCTTGCGCTGAAGAGATCAAAGCTAAGTGATAACTCGTTCAGTTTCATTGTCCTATTTTTTTGTGTCTTGCCTGAAGAAGACCTAAGAGTTCGAAACGCGTCGTGTTTTGTCTTGTGACTCGTTTGTCCACGTTTCTCTTGGCGGTTCGCTAACATTTATTTAAGATATGTTTAGAAGGACAAAAATCTCCATGAAACATATCAGGCTACTGCGTGTACTGGTGTATCCTGTCTTCCTGCACGCAAGTGAGACGATGTATTTGGAAAGAAGTATCCACGATCCACGGTAATGAGATGTTATTGAACGGCACTAAACCTCAATAAACGAAGGCGTCAACCTATCAAGCAGCACAATGAACCATACGATAATCGGCTGACTTCAGCTAAGAAAGGAAACTTATTTTGTATGGCCCGTACTCAGAGCAAATGGCCTTGCCGAAATATTCTTCCAGGGAACGGGTGAGGGAAGAAGACAGGGGGAGGGGAGGTAGGGGGGGGGGGGGGGGCAGAAAAAAGAAGTGGACTGACAACTCTCCAGAATACATATGGAAACCATTTGCGGAGATCCAGGTCTCGGCACACTACTGACACAGCTGGAGGAATCCAGTGAGCATGTCTTCAGTGTCATGACCTAACTGATAACTGTCCACCGAGTGAAGGAAAGAATATATAGACACATGTACAGAAAGATGGGTCGATAGACAGACAGATAGACAAACAGACAGATAGACATATAGATAAAAAGATAGACGGACAAACAGATAGATATATAGACAGATACATAGGTAGACAGATAGAAAGATAGATAGATAGAGATTGGTAGACAGACAGACAGATTGGTAGGTAGATAGGTAGGGATTTTGAACAAATAAACAGTGGGGGGGGGGGGGGGGGGGGGGGGAGACAAGTGTAGGCTAACTCTTTGGAAAGATTTAAAAAGAAAAAGGGACGGGAAACAGGATGGGGTAGGAGAAGATCTAATCAGAATCTGACGAGTTTCAATGAATCAGCTGACAAGTCTGAGCCTTCGAAGACTTTACAGTCATTGAGTCATTTTGGAGTTATCGCAGTTTCATTGAATGGTGTTCAGTTTGAAAATTCAGCGATTTTTTTTTTTTCAAATCGTGCCTTGATTTAGTACAAAACAGCTTCAGGATGAATTTTGAGCTGTTGAATTTGAATTCATCAGCTTAATACTGTGTGTGTTGTGCAGCATTATCAAAGAAAACTCACAAATCGAAAATCGTCATTTCATTACAAATTTCATGTAATATATATCGCTGTAGATGCGTGCAAATTACTGTAGCTATCTGGCTGCGAACTGAACTTTAGAGTTAACAGATTTGGAAACTACATATTGGGCTGGTCCACGCCTCCTGCAAGTCTTCGTCGCTGCTTGGTATTTTCCTTTTTGTTCTAAAGCCAGAGATGTTGCTTGTTGTCACTGTTGATTAGTGACCGAGTTCATTTGTCGTATTTTTGTCTTTATCTTATTACGTGTGTGTGTGTGTGTGTGTGTGTGTGTGTGTGTGTGTGTGTGTGTGTGTGTGTGTGTGTGTGTTTGCTTGCTTGTTTGTTCGTTGTTGCTGTTGTTGTTATTGTGTTGTTCTGCATTGCTATCATTCTTATGCATGGCTTCTAAGTCGGTTGATTTGTTCTTCAAGCGGGACTATCCTGCGGAACATGTTTTCGGTTCTCTCTCTCCATAAGAGAGAGAGAGAGAGAGAGAGAGAGAGAGAGAGAGAGAGAGAGAGAGAGAGAGAGAGAGAGAGAGAGAGAGACGGGGAGGGGGAGAGTGTGTGTGTATGTGAGGGGAGTAAGAGGGGAAAAAAGAGACGAACTGAGGACCAAGAGAGAGGAGGGAACATGGAGAGACAGGAGAAGAGAGAGAGAAGAAGATGAGAAAAGATGAGAGAGGGAAAGGGGGTGGGGGGTGGGGGTGGGTGGACAGGGGGGAGAAAGACCAAGGCCGAGAGAAAAGTATGGAGAGAGATAGAGAAGACATAGAGAGACAGAAAGAAGGAAAGAGAGAGAGAGAGAGAGAGAGAGAGAGAGAGAGAGAGAGATGCCACAAACAGCTAGGCGGGTGTCCACCAAACTGTACATGGTCGTTGAACAGAAATGTATGCATTTCGGTACTTTACCCCTGAAATGGTGCAATCTGAATTGTGTGCCGATTCCCAGTCGAGAATCACTGCTTCACGACTCGCACAGTCTGCGAGTCAGAAACGTCGTGACTGTTCCTTTGGCGACATGCATTTTTCACTACCGCATTTTTTTTTTTTAAACAAGAGTGAGAGGCCAGAGTTTTGAATGGTTTCGCGATGCAAGTCATCCGTTGGTCAGTTGGTCGGTTAAATATACTCACGGAATTATAATTTTGACAGGGCCTGTGGGCTGCAGATTTTCAACTCACTTCTCCCAAGACGAGGATGGAAACTCTGGATGCCCCCCCCCCCCCCCCCCCCCCCCATCACGCTTCCCTCTGGGTATCATGATAGAAATTCTAAGGTTCCAGAGAAGCATCAATCCCCACCTTTAAGAACTATCATGTGAAAGGCAATTCAGACGGCTATGATGCGTGACAAGATGCAAACTGATGGGGTAAATATGACATCTGTGACAGAAAGAGTAACAAAACAGTTCGAAATTTTTACTTCTGCTTGGAAAGTGGGCTCAAGGAACGGATATTATTTATCTATTGTCCTGTCTAGAAACCACCCAGACCAGCCCCGAACAACTGGGATGTGAAGATGTATGTTAGAATGCGGTACACTGTGAGAATGTGGAACTGAAATCGATACAAAAGCACTCCATACAAAACAAAAAACAACGAAACCAGCCGCCGTGGCGAAGTGGTTAGCGTCGCGGACTCCCGGCTGGGAGGTCGTGGGTTCGAATCCCATCAGAGTCATGTGGGTTTTTTTCTGCCCCGACCGGCTCCTACCCAGAGTTGAGTTTGCTACGGACTCAGTTGGGAAGACTGGGACCACACAGTCGAGTTTCATCCACTTAATGGATGCGTTTCTGAGAGTGTTGCTCAAATTTCCTGACCAACACTGCAGGTGCCTGTGTCTCTCGGGTCTGGTTGACGCCGGGATATATTACGAAAGGAAGCGTAGAGTACAGCCCTGTCATATAGTCTCAGACCGAAATGGAAATCCGTAGCATCATCTCAATCACCCTCATTCTCATCGATCAGCATTAAAAAAAATGTCTCAAGTTCTGTGGCCCTTCATGCCCTGCTCTCATGGTGACCTCAATTTCAATGTCCTCTCCACATCTGTGGTCTTGGTTTGGTTCCGTCGGGGTCGCCAGTATCGGCGAGTCCACGGGGGCTGTCGTTGGACGGACATGGTGGCGCCCTCCGGAGGGAGAGCTCACACATGCCGGCTCCGCGACTAAGCAATTATTGTCGTCAGTAGGGGGCTTAGTAGGTGGTGTCCTGCGTATGTTAGCTCAGAACAGGCGCCACTGAACACCACCGAAGTGACTCGGCAGCAGTGCAGTGTCTCCTCTGGTGGGTTGCCTCTTGACGACTTGACATTGACTGCTCCCTGTGGATTGCCGGTGCCGGGGCTGCGGCGGGGCCGACCGGGCTGTGGCTGTGGACGGGGATGTCGGAATGAGCGGCGTGGGTGCACTGCCTCTGAGGTGGCGCAGAAGTTGGGACAGCAAAAAAAAAAAAAAAAAAAAAAAAAAAAACGAAAAAAGATCACAGAGGGATCTAGTGACCAAATTTTGAAGCGTGCATGTGTGTGTGTGTGTGTGTGTGTGTGTGCGCGCGCGTGCGCGTGCGTGCATGCATGCGTGTGTGTGTGTGCACGAACGCACGCACGCATGTGTACATCTTTTTTTGTTGTTGAAAAACTCAATTCCACTGACATACCTTTGAGTAATTTTATTTAAATAACGTGACTTGAATAACTGAGCGACTTTTAAATCATGAAAAGAAGCGAACTCTTCTGTTCGTTCATCGCAACAGGATTGAATGGAAAAGAAAAAGCTGGCAACATTTGATGCACACAAATGAAGTGCTGAGGCAGCACAGAAAGTGATGACCCGCACGCTCTGGAGTTCTGCATTGTGTCACCTATATTCCTGCAGATTTCTTTGTGAAGTTTTTTTCCTTGACATTTCGTCAGTCTTGCTCTTAAACATCTTACAACTGAATTTCCAGGAGATACTGACTTGACAGACAATTCTGAAAATGTTGATGACGATCAAGGTAACTATTTTCCAGTTATCGTGTGTGTGTGTGTGTGTGTGTGTGTGTGTGTGTGTGTGTGTGTTGTGTGTGTGTGTGTGCGCACACACACACACTCACACACTAAGATTGGTGCTGTTGATAAAATTTGTAGAGAAAAATATTCTTACTCATTGGAAAAGCATTTTCAATTCCACTCGTGACGACTTACTGAAAGCCAGGCGTCAGAAGCCAACTCAGTAAATAATGATTCTTCTATCCAAGGAATGCCAAATGCTGATGATTTTATGATCTCAGCACACATACACATGAACATTTGCACAGGAGCTTTCATGAATTCACATACTAACAAAACAGATTCAATGAAACAATATTTTAATGAATCCACAAAGCTCCATCACCAATAGTTACGTAACAAGTCAAACAACGAAACCACCATGACTGCATTCAACCCAACCGTCAGCATCACATAAAACAAGCCCAAACCCACTTCCTTTCATGCAGGCGTGTTTGCTCCTATCCCAAGATCATAACCGGTCATGAACACATGAAGTCAAGACTAATCTATGGAGAAATGGCTTTGTGGTTGAGAGCGTTGAACAAGGTGTAGTGGGAGAGGAAAGGAGCTGGAAGACAGGGGAGGAAGTCTCAAGACAATTTCAGACACATAAAGGAACAGGAGCATAGTTAATAGACATAGTTTATACACAGCTACTGCTTGACCTAATGATGTACACATAAAGGAACAGGAGCATAGTTAATAGACATAGTTTATACACAGCTACTGCTTGACCTAATAATGCTGTACTATTCTTGAGCCCTGACAAGGAGACCATTTGCAACAGTAAACAATCAGCTTTGATTTATGCCCCAGTAATATGCAGACACACACTGTGTGTGTGTGTGTGTGTGTGTGTGTGTGTGTGTGTGTGTGTGTGTGTGTGTGTGTGTGTGTGCGCGTGTGCATGTGCGTGTGTGTTTGCCTGTGCATGAGTTCTGATTATCACAGATGCACAAAGTTGCTGACTGGATTACGTATTGAAACAGTAAGACAGCTTGGCAGTCATTAACATGTGCACAATCACCTCAGTGGTCAACAATGATGTTACATGCTAGTAACTCTTCACACACCTCACCAGCTTCCAACACCTTGTCTGCTCACTTATTCCAAACAGACGTTTGCCTGCAGCATTAACACAAGTGATGAAATATTCCAGCGCTTGTGCATTACCACAACCCTCATGTGTGACGAACAAAGTAAACATTCAAAAAGCAACATACAATAAGGGCCACTTGTAGTGTGAAGGTTATCAGCAGCTTTGGCAATGAGGAAAATCTGCGGACAAGGTTAGGATAATAGTAACAGGCTTTAAAATAGATTCTTTGCGACAATAAATCTATGATCTATACTGCCAATTATATTTGTGACAAAATGCATATCTCACCGGCTGTTTTCTGAAAAAAAAAAAAAAAAAAAAAACATGCCACATAAGACACACACACACAAACATATAAGCTCACATGGTGACAGCGACAGAACAAATTTGTACTGTAATTCTAATGTGGTAATAGTTCTATACCATTAAAGCCCAACAAAACACGTGGAGTTTTTCAGGGCTGTCAATTTCACATAATAAAAGCAACGCCAGGATCTAAATCCTAAACTTTCAACAGTATCCCCTTAAACTTAAGGCAAGTGAACACATGAGATCAAACGACCATCACAAAAAGTTCAGATAGAAGTTTCTAGCAGTTAATTAATGATTGCTGTCAAGATGATGATCAGATTACTTCCCCATGCACACCACTGGGAGGGTGTATAACGCACACTGCAGTAACACTTTAATACAATTCCTCATATATCTAATGCTTTCCAATGCTGATGATTTCTTGGCAAAGTGTTGGAATGGAATTTACATGTATATGTACTTACATTCTCTGTCATTTTGTTGCCCTCACTTATGACACACAACATGTTTACTATACATCTTGTAATAAGTGCATGATGATCAAATGATGCATTTCATTCCTGCTTACTTTTTTTTTTCCCCTAAAAGCATACATTTTCTACTCATGTGATCTTTTCAACCACACCCTCACCCCACCCCCCACCCAAAAATGCATATAAAACTTCCACTGGTGAATGTCAACATCCCCTTTGGCGCATACAATCTCCTGTTTCTGGTTTCTCATCGTTGCACAAAGAGTGAATGAACCTGTGACCTTCCACTGAAGCAGTCCCTTTCGGTGGGAAATGTAAGAGGTAAAACACCCATTCAACATACAGAAATAACGTACTGAAGCTGCTGGCACAAATGATTAACTGCAATGCTGTCTCTTCTCTCGACATGCTATACACCTAATCTAAAATAATAGTCAATGGGTACACGCAAGTCAAATGATGTCCTCAGGTTATACTACGCGACACATGATCACAGGGAGTAGACAACCTCCTCCACTACTCCACCTCTGCTTTTTCTTCAAACATCAGTTAGAGCTGTATGAATGTATGTATCTGCTAAGTTAGAACAGAAGCAAAAATCTGCTGATAAAATGTATGCAAAGACAAAAAGAATTAGAAGAAAAATCGGGTAGAATGCACAAAGAAGTGCATATCGACTGGGTAACAGCAAAAAATGTAAACAAAATGCCTGTTAAGTGTGCCCTGTCTCTGAGACAGCTCCAGCTTATATTCCATGCAATGTTTTAAACATGTAGCACTGTGATGAAAAACTAATTTTTTTTTACTCTACTTGTCTCTCTCTGTATCTGCTTTCTTTTCTTTTTCTTCATTTTTTTTTCAAGTTATGTACATGGGATAGGGTGGGCGTGGAAACAGGAGTAGGGAGAGTGGAAAGAAGGGGTGAGGGCAGTAACTTCCAACTCATGCCTTCGCCTTTCTTTTACAATTTTCTGTCTGAGAGCAACCTCTCGACTCAAAGCCACATTGTTCTCCGTACTCAAGAATAGCCTTTGCTTGATGGCACACCATGGCCTAATCAGAGCTAAAGGCTGCCTAGACATTAATCTTCATTCTTCCTGCCTTGACCTCCATCACATCCTTTTAAAGTGAGACTATTGTGTGATCTCACGAATGACAATATGCATTACCCTTGATTCTCATTCAGATGATTCCTGATTAAGGTTTATATCACTTATTTCAACAAAAGAATCTGTCACCTCAACACCAAACTCAATGCAGACAGGCAATCATTAAAATCATATATAAACTGACTGTGGTTTCCCTCTGCTTGATATCTATTATTCTAAGGCAAGCATTAAAAGCAATATAAACTGATTATGATTTCACTCTTCTGATAACTGTTATTCTAAGCAAAAAATGAATTTGTGTTACTAATTATTACAGGTAACGATACAATACAGATGACAAAATTAGATATACAAAATATACACAACACTAAAAACAAACAAAAAAATAAATGAACATTATGCATTCCAATCATAATACTTAAGTAAACATAATGAATCATGTTGCAGTTTGGAAGAAAAAAGATCGGTTACTGCATCAGTCAGCTGTGCAAAAGTAACACAATTTAAAGAAAAAAAAAATCAGTGAGTCAAAATCAACAGCTTAGGAAGGAACACAATCAAGATAACAGCTGGAGATTCAGGAGAAAGTGAATTGTTTTTATCATTATAGCCCAGCCCACCATACAGATCATCAAAAAAAAAAAAAAAATAAAATAAAAGATTATATCCTGAAAAACAAAGAAAGAACAAAAGCAAATCATGCCATGGTAGCTAAACTACTTACATCCTTTTGGAAATAAATGGGAGCATTGGCCATTCTGCTTGATTTATTGAATCCAAATTGAAAAAGAAAATGAAAAGAATGAACACGAGAAATGAACTAAAAAAAAAAAAAAAAACCCAAAAACCAGTTTGAACAACAAAAAAACAGTTAATGCAACTGATTATACATTTAAAAAAAAAAAAAAAAAGCACAAATGCTCATCTAGATATCGAGTACAATTTTCAGTATCTTCTTCAAAGATTACAACAAAACAGCAGACATGTCATGAACAGTGACATGGTTAAAAAAAAGCACAAAAAAAAAAAAAAAAAAAAAAAAAAAATTTGAATTTTCCTGACAAAGACAGAACAGTCCACAAACACCGAATGAGTAGACAGTAAAGTAAGGCAACAACAACAACACAATCAACAACAGAAATCAGAGTCAAAGAGAGTGACAGAAAAGAGTAAAGTACCTGCAGAGAACTTCCAAGAAGCCGAGGAGCTACTGGTACTGAAAGAGCCCCCAGCATCTCCACAGAGACATGGGATGAGATCATATGGGAGCAAAACAACAATTTGTTGCACAACTTAAGAAAAGAAAAAAAAAAAAACGGAGCACATCTTCATTCCACTCTTCACATGATTATTTACTATAACCCCCGTTATGACAAAGGTGTACATCTTAGCAGTTAAGCTCACAAACATATTTTGGCATCATTTTGCGTAGGTAGAAAATGCTTTCTGTAACACTATTTCCTGAAAAAAAAAAGCATCAATCTACTAAATGAATGACAAACAATTAAAAGGTAATAAACAAAACAGGTATAAAAACTGGTACCAGTACAAAATGAGACATACCCCTAAAAAAAAACCAACAACAACAAACACATGGTAGCGCAAACTTAAGTTTCTGCCTAAAGCCAGAGCTGTATAGTATGATCAATCCATTCCAAAAACATTCAACTGAGATTTTTCAACTGGAAGAAAAAAAAATCAGATCTTCATTCATAAAAGCAGCACTGAATATACACATTCAGTGTAAGTTATTACTGTTATTTATTTAGGATGATGATGTCCAGAAAAAAAAAGCCAGAATTCCAAGTTATAAACAATGAATTCAATCCCAAGTATGGCGAGAACATTGAAAATAAGTTCAATTTTCCAATATGTTTCCTTAATACAACAAGAATATATCAGAGAATAAAGAATGTATAAGAAAATCAGGACTGCTAATACTCATACAGATTGTCATACACAGAAACAGCCAAAATCACACACACACACACACACACACACACACACACACACACACACACACACACACACACACATTCAAAACACAAAGGAACAAGCAGTAAACATTTGATCAAAACCTGCAGGATCTTCAGTACACAACCGAAATCACAGATGTACACCACCATCTCGAGAACAATGCGAAAGTATTATGGTTAGGAATGCGAATCAAATGGTGAAAAAACATAGGGGTACAGCGTTTGGGGTGTAAAACAAATTACCTCCATTCCATAAAAATCTAACAGAAAAAGCATTTTCAGGGTCTATACTGCTTGAAAAGTTAAAAATGCTATGACTTTTCCACCTGTACTGGATGACAGAGCCAATGAAAGTGTATGGGTCAGAACTCTCAACCTATCGACATTGATTTAATGTTACTCCATTGCTTCCATTTCAATGACACCTGAAATGGATTGAACGCTTGATATTGACACCAAGATACATGTGCACACACACCGAGAAAACAAGCCTTAGCGTTTCTTTCAGGCCTTTATTTGTAATTCCATGAGTTTGACCAAAATTCCATGACTTTTCAGTCCAGCAAAACTTCACATCCCTTAACCCTCCATGATTTCTATGACCTACATGGCCCTAAAGCTGTATAAAATGTACAAGAAGATGACGCTCAACATCACAGTTCAGTTTAGTTTAGAGTTTACAGGTATAGCCCGGCCAGTCACGCAGAGTCTTTATAATGCTGCTATCACATTGGGAACAAGATGTCCCATTCTCAAAAAAAAAAGAGGCTAACAACAAAGATGATCTCTACATCAATTGACAACATGACAGTTAAGTTACTGACATTCTTATGACAGACAACGCGCTGTGCTGTGTTGAGGATGGCGCCATTCCCCGTGGTTCTTGACCTCCACTTTTAATGAAGTGTAAAAGAAAATTAACAGAAAGTAGTTAAATGTAGCAAAGAAAAACGAATTAGAAAAAAAAAAGAACATATGAGGATACCATCGAATGAACAGCTGGTGTCAACTCTGGAGAGAATCTACTTCACACACACACACAAATATCCATATATATATATATATATACATATGTGTGTGTGTGTGTGTGTATGTAGGTAGGTATGAATGTATGTATGAATCTACACATTGAAACAACCCAAACAATCCCTTTAGTATATCAGTATAATCATGCTGTATAATCATCATTCATTTGAATTAAGACACACGTCCCAACTGATCTTTCCACCTCCCTTCCTCCCTATGAAGACTGAGTCGGTGTCCACAGTAGCAATCCATGATGAACAGACTCAAGACCCGAGTTCCAACACCCCTGTCAACCTTCCAGGCATTGCAGCTTTTCAAGCATTCAAACTCAACCATCATAAACTTTCTGTAAGGCAGCAACTGTAAAAGTCAAAGTCAGCTGACTGTTTTCCCAAAGTAATTTCTCAAGGTGTGTATAAAAATGCCCAATGCCTGCTGTGGTAGTTTCCATCACCCTGATGCTTTCTCACCAAGAGGAATCCTGCAAAGTCATCATCGTCATGTAAGCTCTAATCCTAACTCGCCCAAGAACAGCTGAGATCAAAAGGCACCAGGTAAACAGCAGAGGAACTGACCTGCACTCTATTACATTTGCAGCATTCAGCTTCGAACCTTGAAACGACAGTAACGACGACACCAAGATCCGGCACCAGGTCAGCAGCAACAGCATGCTCACAAGAGCAAATCATCAAAGCACAACTAGAAATGATGAGTCCATGAACCTCAAGTGTTTGATTAAACTGTACAGTAATCAACATGCTGATTGTCACGATCTAGCCGGCCATGAGACAAAGACAGCAGCTTTACAGTGGAAAAAGTCCACATACTTTTTGTGTGAATTATCCATCTCAGCAACTGCCAATCTCTCTCCCATGTTTGACTGATGAAGTCTTGGATAGATAGAATACCGAATATGCCCCTATCCAGCAGAACCCTCCAACTGCTGTGTCAGCAGTATCTTCAACTTCTTATCTTTTTTCAGTATGTGTGATGATGAAAAATCAGGCCAGAGCAACTTCATGAAATTCAAATTATTGACAGATATCTATGCTATATAAATCAAATGTTTGCAGCTAAATGCTCCTTAGTTTTTCTTACTTTCTTTTACCTTATATGAAATACAGGAAAAAAAAAAAGAAAAAAAAAAAAGAAAAAAAAAACCCAGGAAAGACTTGAGTGTGGTACCTACCATATTCACAATAGGAATTACAGAACACTGAAAAAGCTTAAGTAAGACAAACAAACAAAAAAACCCCCAAACCCCTGAACACTCTGAATGGGTCCTTACTTTGACCTTGATCTCTCACCTTTGCCCTTGACGTAGTGTTTGTGATCCAAACTACAGTCTTCCAATTGGGATAATCTCCATCATGTTTCCTGACATTTTCCACTCTATAATTGTGTGACCTTGACCTTTAACCTCCGACAGATTTTTGACAAACTGTAGCTCTCAAGTACCTTGAACTATCACCATTCCAAGGCGTTGGTGGTGGCTGAATGCAAGAAGACCTGAGTTGTTGTTTTTTTTCGTGATGACAACTTTTCTTCTATACAATTTGCCTTCAACACTGAATTGCTATGATTTCACACACAGGACCTGGAAATACTTTTCGCTTCCCTTCAACTTTTTTCTTCTTTTAAACAGATAGCCAGAAGATGGTGACTGCCCACTGTTTGCACATGCAAGTCAAAACAGGAACAATAAAAAGATAATAACAATGCTAATTATAACAATACAATAAATATAGAAAAAGCAACAACACACATACACACACACAAACTCTAAAATCAATACCAGAATCATATTTACATTTTCTATGTCCTAGTATTTAGTCATTTATCACTGAGGATTGTTTCGTGTTGTTTTTTTTAAACAAATAACCTTTCAAAAATGATAACTGTTACAAAAAAAAATCTGTTTATTACATACTGAAGAAAAAATCTGGTAAACATCCCCCTCCCCCTCCCCCCATTGTCTTTTTGAGGGAAAAAAAAACACCTGCACACACACAAAATTTCTCGAAAGCAAACTGGAATGGCTCATAAATCTATACATGGTTCAAGCACTGACAAAGGCAACTGATACACAAGATGACAGACCAGAAGCTTTAACGATCACAGATGTGACAAGAAGTGGACCATTTACTAGGCTAGGTAAATGTTAACAATACAAAGTGGGCTAACAGGTTTGGCCCTTTAACCCTCTTGCATTCATACTATGAGCAGCCAAGATCTGCTTCTAGCTCTGCCAGATTATAAACCAGGAATACTCAGAAGCATATGCAGCAGTACACATCCATCATGTGTTGAATGTGTGTTATTACACATGGAAGTCCGACACGTTGATCGAGTTCCCCATGATAGTCAAATGAAGCACTAGAACTATTTTGGGATGTTGGCACCACTACTATCCATTGAAAAGAAACTGAACCCGAATTAAGAACGAAACTGATCCATCTCTACAATGGCCACTTCATCGAATGTTGTTAGGTTTGATGAAGCGATCATTCTCAGGATGACCTGGATGGAACTGTACAAGAAACAGAAACTTCTGAGGCAAAAAATGTAGAAATAACAGTCAAATACAGACACCTGAGACACTTTTGTACATGAAAAAAACAATTACAGTGATCCTGGAAACCGGCTATGTACAGCTTGTCTCATAAGTTTGAAGCATGGTGGCCTGCTACACATACTACCAACAGGATGAACTTTTGATGACAGCCAATGGGACAAACATATGCTAACGGGATGCATACTTCTTCTAAGACTTTTAAAGATCAGTTCAGTTCAATACTCTCTGTGTTGTCTAGTCCTTGAGGCAACAGCATGAAACCTCCGCTTGTTTTATCTGCTGCAGCCTTTTTCGATTAACTCTCGACAGACTGTTCTGTGCCAGGTTTCTTCAGGTCATCCTAGGTTTCTTTTTCCTGTTCTGCGCAGAGTTGAGTGGTATGTGACAAACATACCATATATTGCTGCCACCGACAAAACCGACAGTGATTCTTGACAAAAACAAGCTGCGAGAGCACACCTGGACCCCTCTGGTCAGAGCCTGTTTATCAATTTTGATGACAGGAATAAAGCACTAGCCACATTTGTTGTGCTGGTTATTAGCCAAATCATGCTTTCATGACCAATGAATTAGCATTGCCATGCCAAAAAGACACTTTCTTCAAACTGAACTAATATTTGGTTATAGCTTATCTATATTTTGGGGTGATACAAGTGACTGTGATATTCAATGGTGACACTTAAGTCAACTGACACTTTATTTACAGCAGATAAGATATCTATCTAATAACGACTTATTACGAACAATTTCCTGCAAGCATTAACAACTTTTTAGTGGTGGAGAAAACAGAAGTCAGTACTATTGTGAAGTTCGTTTTAATGTATGATGATTGACAACAGTTGTGTGACATCCAGGGAACATCCAGAGGGACTTGCACTGTCAGAGGGAGGAAAAAGGTCAGGTAAACTGCAGTTTTCACTTTGTGCTATTATCATGCATACATATGAAGACATAGCACGATTGGGCTTTGTGATTAAATTCAATTGTCACCATAACATATGCCACTTTCAGTGACATTCTTTAAAACAAAGAAGCAATATTTCAGTCTCAGACAAACTGTGGTTTGTATAACAGAAAACATGTGGTTTGCGTAACAGAAAACAGCCTTATGATCTAATCGGTCAAGTTTCAGTATTTCAAAGTTTCTAATACAAATGTGAAAAGATATGGAGCTAAAACTACCAAAACTGTCTGAAAACAATGGGAACTCGCTTCAGAGAAACCACCTGCAACAGTACTTTAAAAAAAAAGTCAGCTGAAAAATTTCTGCAAATACTTTCCTTCAAATCTGTATTTTGATTGCTCTTATACAATTACAGATTGACGCATAGATGTCTTTTTTCTCCTTATGTAATATTCTGTTTCAAAAAAAGAAATGCGTAAATGTTTATCATGTTAATATCCTCTCCCAACTTGATTTTAGGCTAAGAAGCTGAATAAAAACATTCTGAACTTTTCAAGCACAATCAGTATTGTTACACACTGTTTGTATTACCATTTTCAACACTTGAACAGTTAAAAAATTGTCTGAACTGAAACTGATTTTATTTTCTATGGTTTGGGAACCATGAAATGTATTCACACAAATCACCTTTCCTTTCCTTGAAAGTAAATTGTGTTATTTGATTTTAGGTCTTGGAGGATGGGAAAGGAAAACTATGTTTAAAAACTGAAAAAGTTAGTCTTTTCATATACAATTCAGAATATTCACAGTTTGGTACTCCTTAATTTCCTCATCATGTCAAGGTGGAACCGTGAAAAATGAGTTTCATATGAAAAAAAAAACAGCAAAAAAAATTAAAAAAGAAAAGGATAACAGAGATTTATACATGCAGATACATTACCGACATATTTACATTTCAATTCACATATTTCTTTCCTAATTCATCAAGTCTCAAGCCACACAACAAAGATCATAAATGGCTCTGATCTGTCAATGATCATGATGTGATTTATGTCTTGGTGTTTGGTTCGACTGCAAGGAAATGTTAATTTTACAGTCTGTCTAATATCATACATAGAATGAAAATATGCAATCCTCCTCCCCCCCCCCCCCCCCCCCAAAAAAAAAAAAAAATCAATGACACCAAGTAGAAGGAAACGAGATATTAATTTGGAAAGGCTGATATCAAATTGCCAGGTGGATGGAATTTATCACAGCAGACTCTATAGAAAATTGTTTTCAATCAACTCTAGCAAGACTACTAGTTTTGTACTTCACTTCACTAATAAAAATTACCCTGAAAAATCTCTCAAACCCTGATCAACCAATAACCCTCACAATACATGCAGCAGAAACATCTATGACTAAAAGTTTAGTATGTGTTACCTGTGTATTTCCAAAACGCTTCATCACCGTCGATAGGCATTCAAATAGAAACAAACATGCTAACGCTTGAAAGAGCACATTCATATACACAAAACACTCCAACAAAATGATTAACAAGACAATGGAGGGACCGTTGAATTCCATCGCACACATCATATAAGGAAGCATGTACAGAACTGTCTTCCAATTCACTTTGGTTGCCCTGTACAAGAAAAACACTTTCAAAAATCCTTTTGATTAACCTAGACTCCTCAAGTAATTTTACTGTAAATTCTCTTTACCTTTCACTAGACTCCTCAAGTAACTTTACTGTAAATTCTCTTTACCTTTCACTAGACTCCTCAAGTAACTTTACTGTAAATTCTCTTTACCTTTCACTAGACTCCTCAAGTAACTTTACTGTAAATTCTCTTTACCTTTCACTAGACTCCTCAAGTAATTTTACTGTAAATTCTCTTTACCTTTCACTAGACTCCTCAAGTAACTTTACTGTAAATTCTCTTTACCTTTCACTAGACTCCTCAAGTAATTTTACTGTAAATTCTCTTTACCTTTCACTAGACTCCTCAAGTAACTTTACTGTAAATTCTCTTTACCTTTCACTAGACTCCTCAAGTAATTTTACTGTAAATTCTCTTTACCTTTCACTAGACTCCTCAAGTAACTTTACTGTAAATTCTCTTTACCTTTCACTAGACTCCTCAAGTAACTTTACTGTAAATTCTCTTTACCTTTCACTAGACTCCTCAAGTAATTTTACTGTAAATTCTCTTTACCTTTCTCTAGACTCCTCAAGTAACTTTACTGTAAATTCTCTTTACCTTTCACTAGACTCCTCAAGTAACTTTACTGTAAATTCTCTTTACCTTTCACTAGACTCCTCAAGTAATTTTACTGTAAATTCTCTTTACCTTTCACTAGACTCCTCAAGTAATTTTACTGTAAATTCTCTTTACCTTTCACTGTCTTTTTGATCAACGCAAACAAGTGTTCTGGATCATTCTTATGTATTGTAAACATATTCTAAAACTGATTTATTACAAAAAATTGGAATGCTACAGCTGTTTAACAAAACACAAACACTTCTTTTTTTTGTGGTCATTTTACAACCCTGTATAAACACGCAGTTCAATGCTGTCCCCATTCCTGTAATCATTTGTTCCCCCTCCATCTTCCATATGTTTGCCCCCCCCCCCCCTGCCCCCATCTGTCATCCAGCTTCCTTCCTCACCTCTGTAACATGCAAGCTTGTGATATGACAAACTGAGCATACATACAATCCAGTGCAAATTCTTAGTCTGTAATACAGCTGTCCTATGCTGATCATTGTGGTATCTCCATAATGTCTTGGTATTATTTTGTTAGCTGAAAATCTAGATTGTATATACTAGTTTATGACATTCATCAATGGGACAGGAAACAGAATATATATGGTGAAAAAAACAAAATATGGTCCGCATCATTACACCTTAGCGAAGCAGGCAAAAGTTACAGATAATGCAATGTTATATGGTGTGGAATTCAGTATCTTGTGCAAGTTACTGAAGTAAGCATGACACTATAAAGTATAGACTGAAATAAAATCAGGACTCACGATGACCCACAATTCATGCATTGAACCACAAACTTGCTCTTCACATTCAATAAGCTTGTGAAATTTACCCTCTGAACTACTATTTTTGCATGTTCGATCCCCTTTTAAAAGTAGGACAAGTGCCCCAGATTACAAAAACAAAAGTAGGAAACGAAGTTGGAAACTTCTGTCATCAGAGAGAGAATTTCTAATACTGCGTTTTACCAGCGAGTGATCCAGACACCCTGTCAACATTGCAGTGATAAACAACACTACACACAGCAACTGATTTGGTAGATTTTTGTATGCAGCATCCAATCAGATCTGACTGAAGAGAGAGCAGAGTCAGACAAAGTCTCAGTTATTTTAGTCGGCATGGTCCCTTCATATGTGTCGTCCACTTTCATGACGTCGACATCTTTCCAGAGATGGTTTCAACAAAATCGAACGGAAAAGGAGAAATTGCCAAGTCATCTGTCATGTGACAAAAGCAGACAGGAATGAAAGCAAGAACAGAAGATGAGGTACCTTGCCCATTCTGTGATCAAAGTGCAAGTTATGACGTTGTGTTTATTTTCTTCAGATTTTTGGTCATTACAATTTTACAAAAATAGATGTTTTGTAGATACGTATGCCTTTTCAACTGGCCAATTTACAACTTTCACTGAAAACCACCAAAAACCATGCATGTCCACAGACAATACACTGACAGAAAAGGCAGATTCAACATTACTCAAGATACAAAAAAACACTTTGTGATATTATGGCCCACCATGCTCATTTTCACGATAAAAGCTATCCAAAAAAGGTTTTACGTGGTTTATTGTGGAACTCGTATTCCATTTTCTGATCTGAATCATGCCATCCATATATGGATGTTTCGTTGACAAGTTTCTTATCTGAGGATGACAAAGAAAAATAAGTGTAGCTGTTGTTGCTTCGTCGAATACAGCACATTAGATCAAACGTTCAGAGCAGATCCAGATCACAAGAGCCATGAAGACTACAACAATAGGCACGCGCAGAGCCTGAAGTCAGCAAGGAAAATTAAGACCAAACCTTAACTTGCTCATAGGTCACTTCATGCGCAAGGCCTGGGGATTCCACTCTATAAAATGTCCAACTCAGGGTTCAAAATTTCCCCAACAAAATCATAGCACAGAGTGAAGCCTTTTTAGCATTAATGTCATTGGGAGCCCTGATTAAGATGGAGTATGATGAACAGTTATAGCCCTATCTTGGTCTTTTTGATGAATCGCTGCAATGCTTTCAGGGGCAACTTCTGCAAATCTGTGTGACTGTAACTCTTTTTGCAACAGTTGATCAGATCTTCCTCTGATTCTACTGTGGATCTTGCATAGATTTAAGCAAAACAAGCCAAAAGAATTGCAGAGGGGGTTTTTTGTTTTTGTTTCTGATGAACAGAATCCTGTGCTGCAAGAGGATCACATACAATAATCATCACTGAGTGTTGGATGGCGGAAGGAAAGAACAGACCATCTACATCTGTTCAAAATGTAAATGTATAACAAACCTACCAGAGTTAAGGCAGTCGGCGGCATGAACACAGTAGTAATATGACACAAGTGAATTCCCAAAAGCAGCACACACAGAGAATTGTGCAAGCATATTTTGAAACCAGTACACAAAACCTATTGACAACTCAAACAAAGCTGCTCCATTGCTAATTATAGGAACTAGACAGCATCAGATGTGTGCTAATGTTTTGCCCACATTTTCTGGAATAATGTCTATGAACAGATGTGTAACAAAAATTTGAACCAGTAAACTATGACAGCTGACTTCTTCTGTCCTGTACTTGTCTTTTCAGCAGACAAAGTACCCTCAAACTGATTGTAAAGGAGCTCATTGTAAGACAATACTACTCCAAACAATGCACAATAATAATGAATGATGCTTATTCAGTACCTAAATTTCATTTCTAGATAAGGTAACATTCTTTACATGCTCCGACTATGACAGTATCATTTGCATACGTTACTGGAAAAACAACAAAGAGGCAAATAAAGTGGCTCTGGATGATAAGAAGTACGAATCTCTGCAATCTGCTGAAGTAAAATGTAAGTCATAACACATGTCCATTTCCGCATAGGATATAGGCTACAATGATTTCCTGACAGCAAGTGTATGTGATAACAATAACAAGATGACACAAACAAAACATTCTCAGTAACCAGAATACTACACAACAATCTTACTTTGTCAGAAGATACAGAAAGTAGTACAACAAAAAAAGGGACAAAGAAAGCAAAAAATCTATGTATTATTCAAAAAGATCTGCAAGAATATTTGTCAGTTTTCGAAACAAAATGGCACCTTACTGATATAATCTCTGACAGCACTGAATTTTGAATGAATCAAGTCAAAATCATTATGTCAACATTCATATAGAGATACAATGTTGACTATAACCAGAGTAAAATCCTTCTGCTCAGTATTTCAAAGAGGTGCCCTGTTCCTGATTCAACTTGCTGATCACTAAAATTCGTTTCTCTAACACAAAACAGAAACATTTTACATCAAAACACCAACAAGAATCCCTTATTTTTCTTTTCTCATATTGTAGAATGAAGAATTCACTAGTAGTTTTGTTTGCGTGGTTTGTCTATAACAAAAAAAACATAAGAAAACTACCTGGAAAAAATAGTGAATTTTCTCCTCTAAGATTTGACACAATCAGCACTGCACATTGGAATGCAGGAAAGCAGTAAACACTGCATGGACTGCTCCTATTAACTTGCGACTGCAGAGGTGGCAAACTGCTGTCCATTAGTTACCTTGCTGGTGTTGCTTCCACTTACAAGGTGTGATAGTTCCTCTCCTGACGGGACTTGTAGAACTTAAGGCCAAAGTAGCCAATGGCAAAAATGCCGGCACACAGCACAATGCCACCAATGAACGAAGCGCCATCAAAGTGGCGACCTCCACTGCCACTTCCAGAGGGGGCCTTCGTTGGGGTTGTGCTCGTTGTTGGTCCCTCTGATGTTGGCTTGGGTGGGGTTGTGTGCCCTGGGGTAGTCGTTGGTGGGGGTGTGGCTGAGGACAACAATCCTGATCTTTCAAACAATTTTTCAAAGGAACTGATCAAATAAAACAAATAAAAAAGAAACAAACAAAGAAAAACAACAAAAAACCAATAATAATGATAAAGGTTTTCTGTAAAGTAATGGGCTGAAACATTCTCATAATCCTCTTAGTCTGACAGTGAAGTCCACTTACCACCTAAAGCTTCTGGCAATAGGAGAAAATTGCTCATGTTAACTAACAATATTGACACACAAAAAGAGTCTTAAAAACTCCATCACAGTTGAAGTAATGTGTGATTACACAAAAGCTAGCTATGCAAAATCATCGCAGTATATAATTACCCCAGCCATTTTTTCTACAGCCATGTTCATAGTGATTTGAAATGAGATTAAAATGAAACCCAAAAGAAGTCTGAACATTAATTTTTGCTTCCATTCACAGCAGTTGGTAGGACTGTAACTGAATGAGCGATCTCTAGGACTGTTACTGAGTGAGCGGTCTGGAGGACACAAAAGTGCTTGACTTTCAATCTGCTTGAAAGAATTATCACAAGTTCAGAGAACGAAAGACGGTACTTTCAATCATTCATCAGCATCGTCTACTTCCAAGACTGGCAATCTTTTTTTCCTAAATATTTTGTATTAACTTGCAACACCATTTGCATAATGATTTTAAGTGGCCTACAGCCTCCATTTGGAAAAGCCATTAATAGAATCTGAAAAGCCAAAAACCAATCACTGAATACAATGCAACGTCATTTTTACAGGAACCTAGCAAAAAGGATAACAATTTTGACATCATGGTGTCTACTTGTTGATATTCACAGAAAATTATTTTCATGCAAAAACGTGACACAAATGTACAATTGTTGGTTTCAACACATATGTGATAGTATCACACAACTTATGAAAAAGAAAAAAGAAAATAAACTAAAAAAAATAAAGAAAAGGATTAAAAACACAAAAATATGTAAGTTTAATACTATCCAGCCGAGAGCGGCACGATTCCCTGCTGCCGCACGCTCGCGCACAGTGCTCATTCCCTGCCGACGCACATATTTGGCCACTTTTTAATTTATTTTTACGGTAGCTAGACAACAACTGACGGTCTTGTGTTAGGTGTCACAGGACAGAACAAACACTCAACTAATTGAACATAGTAATTTCAAATCATTTACTTTCAACGTGTACACATGACTGTGCGTTGAAAAACATGTCTGACAAGTAGAAAAAATGCTTTGTTTGCATTCTATTCCGTTCTTTTACAAGACCGAATCGGAAGATGAAGGGATGGCTGCATCTTCAAACAATTCACTTTCCTATTCTCTTTCAAAGTTTTCTATCTCTCTATCACTCCCCTCATCACCAGATCCACTTTGTAATATGATTTCAAGCGCTTCATTGAGCGAGAAATCGCTACCACCCCTTCGCCTGACCGACATTTTTTCTGGCACAGGAAATACGTGCCGCGCGCGGTGTGCCAGTGCCACCAGTTTCTTTGTTTCAAAGCTCCTGGGGTCAGCCAAGTTCACAATAGGCCACTGAAAGTATGGTCTACAACTCGCTCCAACATCCCCAAGACTAGTTACAGAGCTTATTTCCCTTGGATCATTTCATGGAAAGTGTAGGAATTTTTTATGTTCCCGTCATCTGATTGTGGACGACACGGCAGACTGTACTGCTGTCTGTCCGTCGTCCGGACTTGGATGACTCGGCTCAAGGGAGAGAAATCCTGTCGTCCACTACTGGATGACTCCGCTGGTAAAGGTTAATCCCTTTCTTTTTTTAATTTAATCCATTTATTTCCCTCCTCAACTGTTAATGAAATAATTCTTGAATCAACCTGCTTCAACATTTGGGTTTTATCTTGGTGTGCAACTCAGAGATATACTGTCACAACAAAATGTTCACCTCAGCTTAATTTTGATTCCAGATTTCATTATGTCAATGCACTCAACTGCACAAGTTTCAGGTATTAACATGACCGACTGTGGAAGAATACTGGCAGAGATAAGTTAATAATTATTAGCTGTACACTGTGGCTGATCTTTGCCTGGACTCACAGATCTGTTGAGAAGCGAACAGATTGAGAAACATTGTCAGAAAGTCACCTGTGTATCAAGAAATCCTTACCCAGGATACCAAAACAGCCAATGCAAAGCAAGATAAGACTGTCTGAACGTATAGCCACCAAAGCCCCTCCACTGCCCATTCAAATGCCAGAAAACAGATCTATAACCTCTTCCTACCTCATAGCATTTGATCATCTTGCACCCAATTTGTTGGATGACAGTCTCCTTCATTAACAAAGTTCCACCTACTTTCTACTTTTGGACCAGTTTCATCCCTGAAAACTTTCTAAAAGGGCATCTATACCTTAACTTAAACTTTTGAGTGGGAATGCAGGTAACCCAAAACTTCCTACTGCCAAATGTTGAAAGTTTAATGCCCCAGTGTGGAAACCAGCAAGTCTCTTTGGACTTAGTGGCTGCCTTTGCATCAGCTGCTGCACACTTTCAACAGATCAAATTGCTGTTTTGTTTTTGTAGCCAAGCAACTTTTTCAAAGCCAAAATGTTTAGAAAGACTCCTCACAATGCCTTCCCACACCCCCTTTTTTTCTTTAACTTGATAGATGGTGATTCAGTGAGGACTTCATTTTCTGAAAAACGAGCTTGTTGTTTCATTAAACTGAAAATACTTGTCAGCTTCACTGTCTTTTTCTTTTCTTTTTCAAACCTCTGTGTGTGTGTGTGTGTGTGTGTGTGTGTGTGTGTGAGTGAGTGAGTGAGTGAGTGGGTGAGAGTGAGTGAGAGAGAGAGAGAGAGAGAGATGTGTGTGTGTGTGTGTTTGTGTGTGTGTGTGTGTGTGTGTGTGTGAGAGCGAGTGCACTCTCATTTGTGCGCACACACGTGCGTTCGTGTGCGTGTGTGCGTGTGTGTGTATGTGTCTTTCTGTGTGTCTGTCTCTGTGTGTCTGTCTCTGTGTGTCTGTATCTGTGTGCGTGCGTGTGTGTGCGCGCGCGTGTGTGTGTGTGTCCACAAATGAATCTGTGACATAACTTCAGTCAATAATGCATGCAAACAAAAGCTTACAACAAAATGCAATCTTTTGCATTCTACTGTAAATGGCACATTTCAAACATAAAAGTTTAAATCTTTCTAATCAGCCTGTTAAAATGAATGCACACAACACTGATGTAACTTATATATTTCTACAAATAACCTTTTCTGCGCATTTCTATCCACAGTCTGAAATTTCAAAATGTCTTTGACAATATCACTGCATATATGATACCTAAATGCACTAAACGGGCAGTCCTGATTAAATAATGATTTTTTTCTATTCAAAATCATCAGTACTTCCAAAGTTGACAAGCCTTCTAACATCACGTTACTTCAGAAACTTATGAATAGATACAATCTTGTTACATCCGAAGTTAAAGCAGTTACACTTATGAACACATGCATCTTCAGTCACTTGTTGCTTGCAATTTAAAACTGAGACCCTTATGAATATACACTTGTTACATTCATGTTCAACAGTTTTATGTAACTTCTGGTAAATAAACAAGAAATCAAGAGAAGCAGGGAAAGGTAAACAATAAATAAAAAACAAGTTCAGTAACTCTGGGTAAAACAAAATGTTAAAACCCAATTAATCCACACACAAAAATTGCTAACTCACTGTTTTCACAACATACTGTTAATTGACAGAAAAGGTTAAAAACCTCAAATGCATTTTAAACACCAGACCACAAAAGAATACTTACGTGTGTCTGTGCCTGCAAAGTAACACAACAAAACAAAATTATTAGAAAAGTACTTTTAAGTGTCAGTGCCACATGCCTTAAATTATTAACCAAAACAAAATAATATTTTCTTCATTGCAGTGACTAGCTTTAATGTAAAAAAAAAAATATGCACTAGTCAGCTCATTCACAGATTCTAAATAGATTTAAATCCAACATTCATTTGTGCAGCTTCGTATTTCAAATTTACAATTATCGTATAGGGTAAATAAATAAAATAAAATTTTTAAAAAGTAGTAGGATTAAGTATACACTCAAAAACTGCAACAATACAACACCAGCTGCCCACCAGCTGCCACTGACTGAATGCATAAAACAAATCTATCTGGTTTTGTTTTTTGACTAAGAACATTCAGAGGGTAAACCTGGACATGAAGTTTGGGCCATAGCATATCTGGCTCTGATAAAATGCATCACTTCAAAAATGCACTGCATCACCGTTTTTAATCAACCCATTTAGTTTGTGGAATCACCTTCAATTGTGTTCATAAATTTCATACTTATTCAAACTCTCAATAACTTTTGATTTAGCCCGAGACTAGAAGTGAACAGGATTCATAACATCAAAATCAGTCAATGAGAAAAAAAAAAAATTCATAACATCAAAATCAGTCAATAAGAAAAAAAAAACTGACTAATACAATTCAACCCCTTTACAAAAATTTAAGTAACATTATTAAAAACATGATGACAAAGTCCACATCACAACGACGTTCTAATGTATAAACAATGATATTCTCAACTTTTGTCATTCTAACAAAAAAAGAGAGCAAATTTTCTGGAAAAGGAGCGAGTGAGTAAAAATGGCACAGTGCGAGACAAAGGGTGGGTCGTGATCGGTAAGCAAATGACTGACTGAATATGTGGAGGGATGGGAGGGTTTGTTGGCAAGAAAACTAAACGGACAGATGGACAGGACCTACTGCTAAACAACATGTGCCTAGAAGTATGTTGAAATAAGCAGATTATTACACATCCAAGTATGTGCATGCATGTGTGATATAATATCTGGTTACATTAGCCATCTGGGTTTAGTTTTCTTTTCTTTTGCTTTTATTTAACATATTTTGTAAATTTCCTCCTTTACATTAAAAAGTACTGTAAACAGCAATTTGTTTCTTTCAAGCAAGTCATTATGTCTATCAAAAGAGCTACAAGGGAATTAGTAAATACTCACAATTGATTACAGCAGGCAATTCTCCAGCTGCAGAGCAAACATCCTCCTCTGCAGTGGTGTTCTTAAGGCACACTAAAACACACACACACACACACACACCAAACATTTCCAAAATTTGATTTTTGATTGTTACTCTGAAGCTCAAAATGTTATAACAGATAAAGCACTCAAAGTACATCTGCTCCCACTCAAATTCAACAGAACATTAAAACAAAACTGATGGGGTTTAAGACAGGGTAATTAACTGTACTCGTCACTGCTTTGAATCACAGATTCCAATGAAGATGATGACACCAATTTGGAGACATCTGGACAGACAGGCATCAACACATCATTTCTGTTCTGCTTCAAGAATGCTGGCAGCTTATGCCTTGGGTTTCTTCATTGTTGTATTATATTAAATTATTTTGATTTATATATTATGTTATATTATACTACATAATATTATATCAAATCAGTTCATATTATATCATATCATATTATACTTTTTTTTTTTTTTTGGCATAATCTCACATCACTCATTGCACGGCCTTATACACAGCCCCATCCTGGCTTATCCCAGCAACAGCAGTCCACAGGGAGCAGTCAATGGTAAGACATCATGGGTTATCTATCCAGAGAGGCAGTCCATTGCCGCCAAATCTCTTCTGTGGTGTTCAGCAGTGCCTGTTCTGATTAATTAAGCATAAGCAGGATACCATCTACTCAGCCCCAACCTGAAAACAATATTGTTTAGTCGCACTGCAAATGCAAGTAACCGTCCCACTCTGGAGGACCCCACCATGTCTGCCCAACTACAGTATCAGTGAATGAAACCCAATATGAATTCATCAAGGGCAAACATCGAAACTGGGGTCACAATCACAGCAGAGAATGACTGACCACAGAATTCAGCTTTCTCTTTTTTTTCTGATCAATGAGGATGAGGATGATGAATATGATGCCACACACACACATTCTGGTCTAAAATTGCATGACATGGCTGTATTCCATGCTTACTTTCATACTATAACTCAAGAGTCAACCAGGGACAGAAGGTACAAACGTATGCAGAGTTGGTCGAAAAATTTCAGCAACTGTGTGGTACCAGTCTTCTCATCTATACTCTTAGCAAACACAAACTCTGAAAGGAATCAAACAAAACAATCTCCCAGCCCAGAATTTGCGATGCCAACATCTGTGCCCTTAGTGGCTGATATTCTGAATCAAACTGGCTGCAAGCATTTTTTGAAGGTATATTCTGCCTCCTTTGTGTCATTATAGGAATCAAATCAAGTAATTGAACTTTCTGCCAAACATTTTTGAAACGCTAGTGTGACCACAGTAGTCTGCTTGAAAAATGCCTGTGTTTGCCCATAAAATTTGGGCGTATCTGCTTTTGTCCAGTAAACTGCATTCTGATCAGGTTTAAACGTGTACGAACTTTGCACAACTAATTCCTTTGGCTGTTACAGAAGCGCATGGAAAATACTCCACCTACAAAGTTCTTGCAGCCAATTTGATTCAGAAAACCAGCAAGCAACCATTAGAATTTCATAACAAGGTTTGGCTCCTTTACTTACCATAAAAATAATGTTCAGAGCTTTTGGTTTGTGATGATTGTTGTTGATATTATGTCATGAATCTAACTGCAGTTTTCTTCAAATAATCTTCTCCATAAAAATCCATTCATTCTGAGGAATAAAATGAATGATATAAATGAGGTCTGTTATAAATTCTTCATTTGTCACAAATTCTGTACTTTCTTTTACAGACACCTTACTGCCCAAGATTGTTAAGATTGTTTTCTATCAAGCTCCTTCATTAATTATGTTATCTGCTTTTATGTCATTGTTATAAAATCCTCTCCAGCTCCTAACACCCTCCCTCCTCCTACCTTTCTTCCCTCTAACACTGACAGACTTTCAGAACTCATGTAAAAATGTGCAAAATTTTACTTGCCAAGTCTGTGCTCTTTCACTGCTTAATCCCAGACAATAAACCCTTCAGTAACTGGTATTTCTGGAGACTCACGACTTAACATTTCCAACCAGGAGAATGTAGAGACCAGGAACTAAAACCAATGACCTCACTCTGAAGGACACATCTGCAGAAGACATACCTGTGATGTTTCTGCACTTGTTGAAGACACAGCCATCAGTTGAGGCAGCAGCACAGCATTCCGTCTGGCTATTGTTGTGTTTGGCACAAGCATCTGCAGCTGACCACATAGTAACCTCACAACTCACACAGCCCACAATGTTGGGACATTTCCTCACCATCCATTGGCTCATGTCGCAAAAATTATACTGGCTGAATCAATTTCATGTCACAACCCCAAACTTCTACTTGCAAAAGCAATACAAAGGACTGCTGAAAACGTACACAAAGTGAAAGAGAACAAAGAGAAAAAAAAGTAGACAATTCCATTTTCCAAAATTAATATGGTTAACAAACAAGGTGGCTGAAAATAGAAAGCAACAAATAAGCTGAAAATAAAAAAAAATCCTGACATTACATATTCTAATTAAAAACCAGCACCACCAATTCTTTTTCAACAAAAACAAAATGCAACCAACCCCTACCCCCAACTACCCTGTAAAAAAACACACACAAAAACCAGAAACGACACAGCACCCTAGTGACCCCATTGGAAAAGCCGTGGGATGATAATGTAGTGATAAACAAAATGTTTTCAGATCGTTTCCATCTGCCTTTGTTTTTTAAAGAAAAAAAAAAAGGAAAAAAACAGGGAAGAGCTTCTGACTTCAGCACTTCACAAGTTTTTAACGCAGAAACCTTAGAATACAAATTCATGTAGTTATAAGGCCTGCAAAACAACTTGAAAACTAGTATGAAGTATAATGTAAAAAAAAAAACACAAAAACTTGAAAAATATAATAAATATTATTAATTTTTATCAGACTGTGGTCAACAGATTTCAAATTGTAGCAGACATATAGACACATGGGCAGGGTACAGAACAATTCCCATCCTACATCACTGGGCAAATTTCAGTGGTTTTCTGGTTCAGCCCAGCTACACACACTGGGCGTTTTCAGGTCTGACACAGGCAATGCCTGCTGCACGAGGTAACCACCTTGTTAATAACATGCCTTGGCAGAATCTGGTGTATGTGGTCAGAGGCCAAAGCCCATCGAAGTCAAACACTTAAGAACGCATGGATCAGGAATCCGTCCCCTGTTCCAACCCCCACTCCCTAAACCTAGATAAAAATTGAAACAAGATACACTGAACAAAAAAAAAAAAAAAGGATTTGTTCACTGTTGAAGTGTCTGGAGGTCTTGTTGTAGCAGGGACGGGTCCTGGTTTGACGTGATGAGTCTATAGACTGCAGTGTCGTCTGCAAACAGGCGAGTCTGTGAGGTGAGCTGATCTGGCAAGTCATTAATATAAGCCAGAAAAAGGCATGGTCCAAGCACCGATCCTTGTGGCGCCCCGGATCTGACATCTGCCAACTCTGAAGCTGCTCCGTCTACAACTACGGCTTGTCTCCTATCGCTGAGGAAGCTCTCAATCCACCGACTCATGTTGCCACGGACTCCATAATGGTGTAGTTTGTGGAGCAGGAGACTTTGGTTAACTTTATCGAACGCCTTTGCAAAATCCATTATCACAATGTCGGTCTGCGCTCCGCCTTCCATATTCCGAGACATTCTTCTGCAAACTCAAGGAGCTGCGTCTCGCAAGACCTCTGCCTCCGAAAGCCGTGTTATTGTGGGCAGAGGATGGCGTTCTGTTCTAGATGGTTCATAACTGCATTGACGATAACATGTTCGAAGATCTTGCACGGTATACTCGTCAGTGACACTGGGCGATAGTGACTGATAGATTATGGTCAAAACTGGATCGACTTCTGTGGCAATTTCTTTCAGCACTCAAGGTGATATCTGGTCAGGATCACAGGCTTTGTATGTATTAAGCTTCAGTAGTAACTTCCTTATTCCTTCCTCAGAGATACTGATGTTGGTAAGCAGGTCACTTTCTATCTCCTTCATGGGGCATTTTTCCTGCAACTCTTCATCAGTGTACGTTCTACCCTCGCTAAATACATACTGGAACTGGGCATTTAGCACCTCCGCTTTCTCCTTGGGATCAGATACAAGCTTGCCGTTTACCTTCAGTGGGGAGACTCCAGTCTTTGCTGTGCGCTGGTGCTTGATGTACGTCCAGAATCTCTTGAGTGACTTTTCGAGGTGGATAAAACTTTAACAATATAATCACTTTTTCCCAAACATGTTTCTGCCAGAAATATAAGACAATAAAAGAATATTCAAAATGCATGATTTACTGCTTGGTTTATGTCTGGCACTTCAATAAATGTAAAAAGTTATGTAATATTTTGTTGTATAACTTTATTTCAACAGATTTCTGTGTGTAAAGAGTCATTCTCTTTTCATTTGAATACAATCAAATCTTACTGTATTAAATTAGAACAACTTCAAATTTTGAAAGTACTTGCCATTTTTTCTTCTGGCTTCTCAATTGCACTGAATCAAACTATATGCTTTCCATTCTTATATGCAACTTTGGTACCAGGAACTTATCTTTGCTTGGATACAGAACAACATACCTGGGTGTGGTGGAGTAGATGGGGTAGTGGTAGGTTCAGCTTTACCTGCAGGACAAAAACAAACAATAATGACCAAACAAAGGCATGTCAACAGCCAAACTGACCAGTGCATTTCTGATACTTTGCTACTGCAGCAGCATTTATACCATCATGATCATTTTGGACAAAGTTAATTTCAAACTCTTAAGAAATTGGTTAACAATGAAAAAGCAATAAGTACCAAAAGTACATATTTAATCAAAATAAGCAAATATCAAGCAGACCCCCCCCCCCCCCCCCTCCCCCCACGTTTCTTCTAATCATGCCAGATGGAGAGTAAGCAACTGGAAGATCTGAATTTCACTGTGTCTGTGGTTCAGAGTTGTATCAACAGATCAAACACTGCATGCCGCTCACATGATTACAAGGCCTACATGCTGTTCAAAGCTATCCCTTTCAGGCTGTGTCAGTTCTTGCTATCATTCTGTGACATGTCAGACCATGTACAGCTGCTGAGCCACTAATACAGACAAAATCATAGGGTGCTCTCAGTCTGGTCATGGCTCTTCAGAGCAAGCTACTTAGTTTTGAGAGGCAGGGGAGTTTACAGCTCGCCCGCAGCTGCAGAGGCCAAGCCGTGAATGCAGGTCAGGGAAAGGGGTGGTTTCTGCAGGCTGCTCCCCACCAGCCAGCTAATCGCTCTGTACTTGGCGAACTAAATGTCATCTGTGCATAGCCGTTCTGGCAGCAATGTGTTCGGCATTGTTGAACTGCCTTAACAAATGGGGCTGTTGGTTTGACAGTTAGTTGTTGTCATGAAAAATGTAATTTATCTGTGCTCTTGTGATGACTGAACTGGCGAATTCCCGACAATTCTTTTAATACCAAACTCGACTAGGTTTATTTTCCTGTAGATAACGTAGATACAGCATGAAAGCTTGTACGCAAGTGGTCAGGCAATATTAGAACAATGACAACACACACAAAATTGTGCAAAAATAACGTCATCACTTTCTGCGTATTTAATTTTCCCTAGTTGACTAGTACACAAGTTTGATACATACCTCTGCTCGGACTACAGCAACAAAAATGTTGGGTCAGAAATGTGTAAGCCTTCTTTGTTTGCCCTTTCACTAAATGTCTCGCGCGGGACACAAAAGTAAAGCTGTGTGGTGCCAGAGAGAATGTGTTAAGGCAGAAAGACCAAGAATAACATGGACTGTTGATTTGTTTGTGGCGTCTTCTTTATATAAGCTTTCATTGTACATTGTTGTCATTATGGTCATATGTAAATTGCTTATGAAGGGCTGTGCTTGACTGGACAAACCCTCAGTTCATAAGCCAACATAAAGGTGGGTGGTCTCACAACCATATTCTGTGTTCTCAATCTTTTCATTATCAAATATTTTAAACTGTAAAATGTTATTTAAAAAACAAAACAAAACAAAAAAAAAAAACCTCAAAATAATTTCTCGAGTGCAAGACAGCCAGGAGTACCTTTTGGCTTTCAATCACACAAAAAGCCCTGGAAGTCCATTCAAACCAAATGTGTATAAAAATCCAGTGATGGATGTAGTCTACATAAAAGTGTCTTTGCCTATGTAAGTGTGTTGTTGAAGGTTCGACACGTTTGAATCGATTTCAATATTTGCATAGGTTATGCTAATGTCTGTCTTAGAGGCACCTATGATTCAACAATCCTATGGTTATGCAGAAAAAAAAAATGGATTGCTCAACTGTTCCGGGTTGTGTTTGGGTTTGTCTGAAGGAAAGGTTCACAATCAATCCTTTCCATGCCATCTGGCGTTTGAAGTGATGACAAGGGATTGTCTCTTGTCTTCTGTTGCTCTGAGGGCCGTTTTAAGTCAGTCCTTTGCTTTTTAGCATTCTCTCTACGGTTCTGACCAGGTTTTGTTGTCCCCTGGGACATTCAGTGTAAGTGCCTGACATCCAACAAATGTGACCACACCATCTCCATCGGTGCATCTGGAGTGTCTCTTCCAAGCGCCAAAGGAAGAAGCCACATCAAACCAATTCCAAGCTCACTAGCTTATGATCTATCCCACCACAACACTAAGGAGCAGTATCTTGTACAGAATGGGGATATGCTCACTTAAGAAAAATATGGCCAGTTATGACAACTGTAGATCATCACAAAACAATGATCTCTTCATGCAAGACTGGACTGCCAATTAATTGAAAACTTCTGGATTGTTGCCAGTGCTTCATCTATGCCACCTCACAGCTCATTCACTTAGGACCCAACAAATCGCTGTCTGGAAATACAAATGCTGCAAGTCTAAAAATCAAATTTTACAGGAGACAAAAAAAAAATGATTATCTATCCCCACAAGATATATTGCGAGCTGAGTTACGGTACAAATATTTTGATTACTGCATATTCATTTTTAGGATTTTTAAGCTTGCACATGACAATGAAAAAACAAAAGAAAACAAATTCATACATGTGTTGTTGGACTGTGTTCCTTCTTTACAGGCTGTGGTCGAACTGTTCAGCGCACACACTGAAAAGAGATAAAAGAAAAACATTCATCACATTGAAAAAACAAAATATTCCCATTCTGATATGAACAGTCAAAACAAACTCAAACACACATAATCACTTTTATTAACAGGCAAAAATACACTGTTATTTCTGGAATGCAAGGTGCCTCAGAATGCAGATGAAATGGCCAAAAACTCAAAGAAAAAAGAAAAAAAAAGTTACTCAAGCATGTATAAGGCCTTTAGGAAGAACTGGCTCACAAAAATTCATGTGAAAAAAATGTGCTCCCCACACATAGACCTGGACATAGTGAATTCAAAATCAACTCTAACACCTAGCAAGATCAATTTGCAAAGACAAAGCACAAGAAGTAAAACATATTAAAAAAAAGGAGAGAGGATAGATACCCTTGATGCACATGACAATAGGAAAAAATGGTTGATATTTCATTCTAAATTTAGACAGACCAGCTGAAACCTAAATGGTAAGTTTTTTGAAAGCTGGCTTCTTTCTTCTTTTGATTTTTCTTTTTATTGTTGATATTGTTGTTGTTGTTGTTGCTTTGGAGCTTGTTTTTTTTTTTGCTTTTTGTACTGTTTTACTTAAATTCCGCCCCATATGAACAAAGGTTTGATTTCAGCATTGTGGCTGGTAGTCTGGTGCGTAAAGCGCATGCGATTTTAATTGTTTCACCTGGTTAAAAGTTGATTCAGTGTGAATGGTGAAGTGAAATACTTTCATTGAAACATGCGAATTTAGTCTCATCATGCCCTGTGCCTGATACAACATGGGACTATGAGCTTACTTGAGCACAGTTACATACTCGTGCAACTGACAATCGACACTTTCAGTAATGTTGACATGGACAATGAACCTGACAATGGATATGTGTACAGTAACAACGCAGATAGGAACAAAAGTTATTTTACCTTAGATATGGTGCTCTACAATATAAGAAGACCTAATAAGATTTTCAGAAAAAAAATCTTCAAGTAGTCAAGAAATTTAGGTGACCCAATGTCGGTTTGACTTTTACCTGTAGTACTCTCTGCGCCTTGCTTGTCGCAATGAAAGAAGCCGCACTGGTGGACTCCACAGCAAGCTTTTTCAGTGGTGTTGTCATTGCATGTGTCTGAAATCCCACAACACACATTTTTTTTCTTTTTTTTTTTTTTTCCTTTGCGTACGTAGGCTGATACTCCTGCGGACACACCCTGTACAGACAGGCAAGGATTAATCCCATCTACCAAACAAAGGGAGTAGAGTTTTGTGAGTATGACCATTTTTTATCCCGCAATTAAGGCAGCCATACTCCAACTTCAGGGAAGGTGCATGCTATGTGTAATATGTCATCCATACCAACGGCCAAACTGGCCTTCTCTTCCGATCGTTGGTGATGGGATTTTATGTGTGTGCAAGATGTTATGCATGCATTCACACACAGAACATCGGTTAATAGTCTCATTCGAAGGACTGTATGGGAAATGGAGTCAGAACCAATGTTAACTCCGAGGGAAAAATCCCCCTGAACCGAAACAGCCCAGCAGAGACTCGAACCCGCAACCCCAATATTACGAGTCCGGTGCTCTACCACTGAGCTATTCCAGCCCCCAACACACATTTCAACATCAAACACTACACACAGCATGACCAAACATCATTCCATCATCATGATTCTCCATGACAGATATATAATCTGTTTTGGATCAAATTTTCAAAAATGTCTACTTAACCATAATTTGCTACTTTAATTTCCTATATCATTTAAGGCCTTACGAGTCCATCTATTCCATCCAAAAGCTAAACGCGTTTTTTTTAAAGAAAAATCAGAATATGTATGCACACATGTTGTAAATTCTCAGCACAGGGTTCCTTCTTTTCTTACCCTTTTCTAGTTAAACTAACATTTATCAAAAGTTCATAAACATGGATCTGTCTTGATAAGTCTTCTACTTTGTCATCAGAACATATAAGAGGAAGTTTGGAGAATCATTTCTGTAGGATGACAGCAAAACTGGCTGGGAAGACAACCAGCTCAATTTTCATCTCTGGATGATGAGTTAGTGTGGCCTTCATTGCTTTATTTTTTATCACAGTTAATTTATTTTTCTCACAGGTGACCCATGAATAGTATATAACGGATTCTCTAAAGCACTGGAATCTGGAACACAGAAAAGAGTCTTACCACCGGGATTTGCAGTTGTTGAAGGAGAATTACCTGAAAACAAAACACAACAGTACTTACAAACAGTACTTACAAACTTGCTTATGTTCATTTTATTTTAGCTAGTTACTTGCTGACCTGTTTTCTGGTTCTTTGTTTTTGAGTACAAACACATTAGCAACAACAAAAAACCAACACCATGCTCACACACACACACCCTCCACACACATACACACACGCACATGCACACACACACACGCATGCATGCACACACGCACACACACACAAGATTGGTTGATAGCAATCCCACCTTTCTGAAGAGCTCACACATGCAGACTGGAAAACACACACACAGACATACAGACACACAGAGACACCATTTCCCTGGTAGTGGTACAATTTCATCTACGTGTTTATCAAACGTGAAAAGAATTGGCATTTGAAAAAAATAGGGTTACATCCATCAATATTAAGTATTAACACTTTAGAAAATATGCTATAACTGTGGTGATTAGAAAGGCAACTGTTAAAAAATGGCACATGAGACTGAGAGAGTGAACTCTACAACATACCAGTCAGCATATTATGGAACACATGAAGCTTTCATCACAGACCCAAGTGTTAAATAAACTGACTTCCAGTTCCACATCAGCAAATCTAAGCACCACTAAAAAAGGCTGCCTTTGGAGCATTCACAAATATTTTCATATCACTGTATCAGCTTGTGTCATGCTTGTTTTTCTGCACTGTATACATTTTTTCCCCCGCTTCTTCAATGTGTACTTGCAATTTGTAAACAGGCTCAAACCCTATTACTATTATTCATTGACATTCTGGGACACATTCTGGGAGTTACTTAAGCACAGGTTCAAATGGAACACTCCACATGCATAATGGGACACCTCGTTTATACATTTTATCACTTCTTATAAAGCTTACCCTGCTCAAAACTAATAATTCATGTGCATCTAATGGTCACCTTCTTACATTTTGGAGACATTTATGATGACAGTGACATGGGTTGATCACAAAAAGTTTCACTCAGGGTCTAAAAAGCATTTTTAAAAAAAACAACAACAACTGACAAATATCCAGTGCACCAAATGTTCCTATAAATATATAGCAATTACCTTTCCGTGAAAAAAAAAAACAATCTGAAACTCCAGGGTATGCTTCATTACAGGTATTTAAACTTTGATAAGAAGCCTTAGTCAATGAATGTTCAAGTCTTCATCCACCATTATTCCGAACTGCTTATAAATCTATTTTGAAATATGAATAATCATGCCAAATGTTTACAAATGCAATGAAATTCACTCTGTCATAGTCAAATGTATTTTCTGAACTATGTAATATATGGCTTTTGTATATTATATGGTTTTAGAATTATTTGCAAAGATCTTCCTTCATACTTCCATCTCACACTTACATCACGGTAACATTATCTTACAGGCTCATTGTGTCAGGTGAAAAAGAAAGGAGGAACAACTTATCAAATCATTACTCACTTTAAGCAGCATGATACAAGAAGGTATACTTTCAAAACATCTTCCTGTACGTACCATTTATGCACAGAATAGAGGTTAATTCTTGATATGACAACTTCTGCACAGTGACAGTATTTCCTTACAGACGCATGCTCTGTGTGTAACTGTAATTACAACTGTTGCTGACATGCGATTTGGGCATTTTCAATTTATTTCACTACCTCCCTTACGCATGCAACAGCCTACTGCTACATATCAACAGAAAGAACAAAGCACAAACATTGCATTCAGTATACTTTCAAAGACCTTTACTTTACTTTAAGCTAATATCAAGCAGGGTAAGACTCAATGATCTTGTTTACATTTGTTTAGTTAATATGACAACAACAAAACATGGGTAAAGGGACAAAAAATATCAGTCCGATCTTGAACAGATGCTAATAATGGGGCAGAAATGTCTTGCAAGTGAAAAAACAAACAATAAATACACAAAGGCACTCACAATATTTTGTTTGTATTTTCTCAGTGCACATTCCAAGGAGTCACCAAAATTCTGTTCTTCTTCAGGTGAAGTATCAATAATTAATCATCATAGGAACCGATCTCAGAATGTTCTGTGTGCGCGTGCATAGATCTCTCTAGTACTATTCCCCTCTTCATATAAACCACTTTGCTATACTCTTTCAAACACATTATTCATTCGCATATCTTTGCCTGGCCAAGATACTACCAAGGCAGGAAATTCCACATGTGCTGCATGGAGAAATTCACACTGCAGGCTGGGCTGCCTAGCTTCAAGTCTGTTTGGGTCAAAAAGGCAAATCTCTACAACAAGAAAAATATTTGAAATTAACTAAAACCTTTTATTGAGTAATTAATGTGGTTCCTTTTCTCTGACCGTAGACTGGGAAAATGGAGAATTCATTGTATTTCCGCAAGCTCTATGTTCCTGCTGCATTCAGCGTACAACAGCTTCATTGGCGCCTGATGCCTGGTTTGCCCCAAGGGACCTGTTTGCATTACCAGCCACAATAAGCTGGATTGTCTGGAAAAAGTCAAACGTCTTTGATTTGAACAGAGATTGACGTCTAGCGGTCCAGTGCAAGAGGTCACAGGCATCGCTGTGTGCCTGATTAGGGATTGCACAGCAGGTGGAAAGAGTTAACTATCACATTTGTTTGAGTTAACAAGTACCAAACAATCAAACTTAATTTCTTTAGAGTGCCAAACCACTCAATGTGGTGCACTAAGAAAATGACCTCACTGTATGCAAGCGTAAGTCATAACAAATTTTGTAAAACAATTTATATGTTTGATTTGTATCATTGCATGTGTCTGTCTGCATGTTATTGACATCACTCACTTCAACTGGGATTACCCAAACACCGACCAGAACGAGCATCACCACTGAATCACCGCTAAGTCACCTAAAAACCATTGCCACTAAGTCAATGTCAATCAATCTCAAACCTATAAATTTAGTCTACACAGATTTCTTTGATGTCATATTTGACTTACTGTTTTGCACCAGTCACTCTTGATACAAGGTAAACATTTTTCATTTCAAACTGGGGCCTTGTTTTTTAAAGCAAACTCCAAGTCAAGTCCTCTAGATCTAAAAGTTCCCCTTCAAAATACCTGTCAAATCTCAAGTGACTTGTATGGAAAAGAAACACAGAGTTATGCTCAAAGGAAGGATTAGTAATTAAAAGACAACAGTGGACAGAACAATCTGCAGCAAAACAAAAAAAAACATAACTGTTGGCATGTTCACTTTTTTTTTTTGGGGGGGGGGGGGGGAGGAGATGCTAGAGCGCAAAATGAAAAGACAGCATGCAACAGACAAAAAAAAAAGGAATACATACATGTTGCAGTAGCTGTTCCATTTGGTTGACACTCTGGAGGACTGGCTTCACTGGAAACACATTCTGAAAACCACAGATTAAAGTTCATGAGTAAACATATTACACATTATTAATCTATCACCTGAATTAAACTAAAAATATCTTCTATCAGATTTGAGCAGGGGTATGACAATCCCATGTTTCCCATAGTTTGTTGAGAATTGAAAAAAGGGAACAAAAGTACGGTTACTGGAAGGTTAAATGAATGAAACAAACAAATCACAACTCAAACAAAAGAGCGAGTATTTTTCCCATTGCACTTCCTACTCAGATGCCAAGATCCTATAAAATCACAGCTTAGTGGATGTTCGTTTACCTTTGTTTCTGTGTGTCACCTTTATTTGTCTAGACTGTAGGAGACTCAGGGAAATGCACTGCTTAGATTAGAACAAAAAAAATGTCATTTTCTAAGTGCTTGTTCCATTGAAATGGTGCTCTAGCCATCCAGTTTTAGGTCTCTGCTCAAAGCCATTGATTCGTCAATGATCAAGTCATACATTCTGAATTTCTTTTTTAACTTCCTTTTTCAATCAAACTACGCACATCATAAAACAAATTGTCACAAGACTCAGCGCTATAATTTTCTTATGCTAACAAAATATATATATATATATATAATGATAACACGTAAAGAAATCCACATGCCCGTGCCTGTTTCTTCCACTGACCGTAGACTAGAAGGTAGTCAGACATAAAACAGGGTTTTCTGAAAAGTATATATATATATATATATATTATTTTTTTTTTTGAAACATTTTGCAAGAAGTAGCAAAAAAATTGAGAACAGACTTTTCCATTGTTATTTAGAACCTTCTTTTCTGATCATAATAATAGTTACATCAGGTCTGTATCATAACAAATCGCTGAGTTATGGTTTCCTTTGTTTTTGTTTTTTCTTGTTTTTCATTCTTCAATTTTTATTTCTTTTTCTTTTTTTTGTGGATGATATGCTTATCTACCAAGAAAAAAAAATTACAAGCAGATGAACACAAGTCTATATTTTGAGCTTTCCTAATACCATTAAATCCCAAACTGCACACAAAAACTCTTTTCTAAGCAGACAAGCAGAGATAATGCAAGTTATTTCTAATAATGATAGTGGTATGTCAAACTCAGCTACAGCAAATGCAAGATATCAAACATCAGCTATGCTGATCACATTACTGATCAACAAGTCGTCAAACCATCAGGTAGCACAGAAGATCTGCTGACATCAGTCAGGAAAAGAAAACTATGCTGGTAGGGCTGTGTAAAAAGATCTAATGACCTCGCCAAAACAATCCTACATGCTGAAGGATGGAGATGGAGACGAAGACAAAAAAAAAAAAAAAAAGCGATTGACTGACAACATTGGAGAATGGACATTTTTCCAAGACCCAGGCCTTGGCACTCAACCAAAAGAACAGGAGGAACCTGGTGCACTGTTCTTCAGTGTGGTGCCCCAATGACTCTGCATAGTGTTAGGGGAGAAAAGAAAAGGAGAGAGTAGGAACAACACTTTCCACTGAAAACCTAAGCTCATCAATTCCCTTAATATGGCCATTTCTTATATACTAATATTCTTCACCCGACGGTTTTTGAGATCTACATACAAACTTCCACCTTTCTTAAAAAAAAAAATTACAAAAATCCAAATTCATAAAATGCATCCAAACTAAGCTATGACAGGGGAGAGGGGGCAGAATCAAGGCAGAATACTTCGTCCAATTTTTTTAATTTTTCCAGCCACCACAGGCAGAAACATTGCCAAAAGAGACTGACACAATGCCGTTGCTGACTCATCGTCAACAGAGTAGATCAACAATACAGTTTTTGAACTGCAATGACTGTTTCAGCCGTCAAAGTAAACAAAAAAAACAACAACAACAAAAAAATAGTCTTTATGTGTCAAAACAACATCGCTTGTCACTTAATATATCAGCAGATTTCACCATGCAGATCACCACTGAAGGAAATATCCAGCTCAATCAGTCAATGTTGGAGACAATGACTGACAACTCAGTTCATAGTTTGAAAAAAAAAAACACACACACAACAAACTTTAACACAAGACAATTATAAAACACACATACCACCATGATAAAATCTCACTGATGAAAGTTACTTTTTAAATAAAAAAAATAAGGCAAAATGCTATGCGTATGAAATCCACAGAATTTTGTTTGTTGGGGTATGAAAAACCCCAAAACTTTAACGTGGGGGTATGAAAAGCCTTACATTTTCAACTTGACTAAAATCTTTTTTGAATTCGGTTTTCCACAAACTGTTCATGATAGCTTTTCTACCCCTTTCCACTTGCCCTCACTCTTTCTCCTCCCTTCCCCCCTCCCCCTCCCCCCATTCCTCCTTATCAGTTCTCTCTCTCTTTCTTTCTCTCTCTCTCACACACATATTAACACACAAACATGCATGCACCCATACAAACAGAACTTGCACACCTCTTTTGTGCACACTTCTTGCTCTCCTCCCATCATGGCCATCCACCCACTCCCTCTCTCTTTCTTTCTCCCCTTCCTTGCTCTCTCTTTTTGAACTGTCTAGCTTTCCCACTTCACTTTCAAATCAAACATTGTCCTTTTCATGCTGACTGGCATGTATGGGGAGTATCATTTTGTGTGCACATTTTCATGTCTGATGTTTGCAGAGTCTGAAGAAGGTATTTATTGGAAACTACTTATCAGTTTTATACTATGTATGAAAGGGTTACTCTGCAATTTCACATCCAAAATTTCTTAGGTTATATTTTGGATGTCAGTGCATGCTTTTGTGAGGTAAAACTGCTGCAAAGGGAATAACTCTTTACTCCAAACAAACAATCTGGACACATGATCAACTATTTTCACAGATATTTACTCACCTTTTGGGTTACATATAAATGGCTTTCTTTCCAATATTTTGCACAAAATGTTTCTAAGCTTCTCTTAAATGTAGGCTTATCTTTCTTAACAGTAACACAAGCTGTTAAAAAAAAAAAAAAAAACACACAATGACACATTTGTTCTCAGCAACCGAAACCAAGTGTCTGGCATCAAGTAAGTGTGCAACACATGCTCCAGTGCTGTATCGACCAGATGGATAATTTCACTCACACGGTGACTGAAACTCATGAAGCAGCTCATACGCAAAGAATAATACCAAGAATTTTCAAAACAGTTTCCAGACTGAGATGCTCTAACATTGCGATTTCAGGGAGATTGCCTACAGCAGGTCAGATGCTGTCCCACCACCCTAGACGCTTGTCAGAGCAGATCTGTGTTTTATTCATTAAACATGAGTTGGTTCACAAGTTCCTAAATATTTCCTCTGGTTGGTCAGAAACAAGACTAGATTCAAGTTCTACTTTCTCTATGATTCTGGTAGTAAAAAAAATATTGGCAGAAAAATGTGACAATCTAAACCGAAAATTTTCCAATCTCTTGTCAACTGCTTTTGAACAGTCAATTTAAGCAAGCAAAGTGTCACTGGATAGAGCATATATATATATATATATATATATATATATATGTATATATATACACACACACACACACACCAATCAAAAAGAAAGTGTAGGTCTTGATACACTTAATTAGTTAATACATGTGTAATTTTTTTCTGTATCCTGGAAATCAAAATAATGTCTGTTAAAAAGTGACTGAACTCAATGTTTGCAAGCTATCACAGTCAAAAAAAGGGAGTCTAAAATTCCAGCTCACATACTCTATGCCTCACACACACAACACACACACACACACACACACACACACACAGCTGAAACAATCTCACACACACACACACACACACACACACACACACACACACACACACACACACACACACATTCACTGATGAACAGATAGATCTATACAATTAAACACACACAAAAATGATACACACAGTGACACTGACACTGACACACAGTGACACACACTCACTGAAGAAAAAAATTTTAATCAACACAAATGTAACACTAAAAACCATGTACACATAAACATATACAAAGTATGGCACTACCAATACATTAAACTGTGTCCTATTTAATTCTTACTTCCATCATAATCCGGCTGGCTGCACTCGTAGAAGATGCAGGATGTATTTTCACAACACGTGGAATTGTCCTTAAAATCAGAACACTTCAATGCAGAATCTGCACATAAAAGGAAGGGATGCCATTATTGTTTAACTCTCCGTACATTCAAAATGCTTGAATTTAAAAATAAAACTGCAGTACATGAGTACATGATATACGTGGTGAAATTGGAAACCCTGCACTACAACACTTATTCAAAGTTTGTGGACAGTGAAGGCTGTAAAAACATAAATAATACATACAGAAAGATGCTAAAAGAAAAAAGAAAAAAAAATGTGTGTGTGTGTGTGTGTGTGTGTGTGTGTGTGTGTGTGTGTGTGTGTGTGTGTGTGTGCGCATGCGCGCACACGCACGTGTTGTGTGTGTGTTTAAATGTCAGGACATTGTGTATGCTGGTGTATTCACCTTTCGGCATGTGTGTGTGTGTGTGTGTGTGTGTGTGTGTGTGTGTGTGTGTGTGTGTGTGTGTGTGTGTGTGTGTGAGTGTATGTGTGTGTGTATATGTGTGTGTGTGTGTTTTATGATTACAAAAAATTAAATTCTTGTTCGTTGATGCTTCAGTAAGCTGGGCACTCAATGAAAATAAACAGACAATGTTAATTCTGACCTCTGATTCAAACTAACCTGATACAGAAAAGGTCGAACCTGGGTACAAACTCACAGCCTTTAGTTACACTACAGTTGATGAATCACAAATCAAAAAACATTATCAATTATACTCAATTACCATTGCAATGATCCCAAAACGAAAAACACATCCTTCTCAAACAGTTTCACTTTCAAAATTTTCTCCTTATCCTTCTCAAACAGTTTCACTTTCAATTCTCCTTATCCTTCTCAAACAGTTTCATTTCAATTGTCTCTCTGTACTATCTCTTCCTGTTAATGATTTACAGATCATAAAATTAAATGTTCAACTTCAAGAAACATGGGGTGAGACATCAAAAAACATATTGTATAGTAAAGGAGTAAATTATTCACAGATCATAAACTTAAAAGTTCAAGAAACATGGGATCAGACAGCCAATCATTCACCACGGGGATATCAGTGAATCAAAATGCATGGTACTTTCTGATAAGATTCACTCAAAAAAAAAAAAAAAAAAATTCTGGAAGCTTCTGGTACTTTCTGTCTTATGCTCTTACTTTACTGAGACTTCCAGAATCATTACGCAATTTGTGCAGGCCCAATTTGGTAAACAAGGCTATCCACATAAGACAAGATAACCTATTGATTAAAAGCATTCTCAATTATCCACTGAGCTTCCTCTGTCTAGAGACTTTTTTTTTACGACGATGAAGGGGGGGCATTGTAGCTGAGGGAAGGGGATTATGTGGACAATGCCATTTAGGTAAGCCTTTGTCCTTCTTCTTCTTCAGGGTATACGGCCACAATCATCCAATTGATTTTTACGCCGTTTTGTGGGGGTTGCGATGAAAGGAAAACAAAATACAGAAAGCGATAGACCTAAAAGTGAGGATAAAAACCTAGTCCTGCTCTAAGTGGGTTCTCCGGCAGGCTACTGTTACTTCACTTTTCGCCCTTCCGAGCTAGCCGGTCCCTTGCTGATCTAAGACAGCAGGGCCCCAAAAATAAAGAACAAAACAAAAAGCTATTGGGGTAAGAGTGGGGAGGGGGATGGGGTGGGGGGAAGGGACCTATTATATAACTAACTACTGACTGGGGGGCACCCTAGACTTAAACGGTGTCCAAGGTGTCCGCGGCCACAGCTGTTTCAGGCAGGTTGTTCCAGTCACGTATCATTCTGGGGAAGAAGGAAGCTTGTCGATGTTGGGTTTTACACAGAATCTGGTTGAGCTGGCGAGAGTGCTTCCTTCTTTGTCTGGGAGGGGCTGGCACGATGCAGCTTTTGTCGACGATCGCCTCTCCGTTCATTATTTTCCGTAGCATGACAAGCCTAGCTACCTTGCGTCTGTGCTGCAGAGTCGGCCATTGCAGTTTGTCGATCGTCGCGGTGACACTAGATGTGTTGTGGTACCGGTTGACCACAAACCGTGCTGCTCATCTCTGGACAGCTTCAATCTTATTGATGTTGCCTTGGGTATGCCGGTCCCATACAGTGCACGCGTACTCCAAGATCGGTCTGACAAAAGTCTTATAGGCTGTTTCTTTGAGGCGCACTGCTGGGATCTTCAGGCTTCTTCTAAGGAAGCCGAGGGTCTTGTTGGCTTTAGCACAGATGGCTTTGATGTGCAGGTCCCAGCTTAGGTCACTTGTGATGGTAACGCCTAGATACTTGGAGGTAGAGACAGTTTCTAGAATATGGTTGTGGAGGGTGTAGTCGGATTTTGCAGGAGAAGATGATTTTGTAACTGGGAGAGTAGTACATTTTCCAGGATGGAATGCCATGTCCCAGCTGTGCTCCCAAGCTTCTAACTTCTTGAAGTCTTCCTGAAGCAAGCTTTGGTCGGTTTTTGAGGCCTTCAAATGGTAGACAGCTGTGTCATCAGCAAACAGGCGTGTCAGTGAGGAGAGTTCTTCTGGCAAGTCATTAATGTATGCCAAGAAAAGCGCCGGCCCTAAAACAGAGCCTTGTGGGACCCCAGACTGCACACTGACCCGGCTGGAAGCTGCGCCATCCACTACCACCGATTATTGCCGGTCTTTCAAGAATGCTCCTATCCATTTGTTGATCTTTCCCAGGACACCGTAATGTTTCAGTTTGTAGATAAGGGGCTGTGGTTCACTCT
>CM065724.1:29041907-29051907 GCA_033310375.1 Conus canariensis
TCAGTATCACAATGATGGTCTTCTTCGTTTACTTAGGTCGGAATCCTGGAGGTAGTGACGGAGGCTGCTGTATGGTGAAGACCCTCCAGTGGTCAGTATGGTTTTGCACTCATTGGTGAGTTGGCAGGCCAGGTTTCCACTTTGGGCCAAGCTGGGAATGCTCCGCTGTCTCTGGGGCTGCACTGCATTGATGGTTTGAAAGACTCACAGGTGTGGAGTATAGTGGACCTGTCATGTTGAGGTCAGGGGAGCCTTATCCTCAGTCCAACAATGTTCACTTGGTCTGATTTGGGCGTCCGGTAGTATGCATCCCTCTTGTTGAAGTCTGGGTGCTGCTCAAGTCATCTTCCTATTTGTCTCCTTGGAAATATTTTAGATTTATTCCAAGGAGACTACCTTTTACAGTTGGGGCTGCTGTCCTTCCTTTGTCAGTTGGTCAGCTTCTTCATTTCCATATAGTGCAGTGTGAAGGTATTCACTGGATGGGAGTATTTTCAGTGACTGATAATGGTAATAATTTTAAATCAGTAGTACCAAGGTGGTGACCATTGTTATACAAGTGGAAAAATGCAGTGGTGATGGTGCAATGGTGCAAGGTGGGGGGGCATAGGAAAATACCAATGACCTGTGGGTGATGCTCACTGGCATGGGTGAGATCAATGGTACTGTAGGATGATAGTCACTGAGGTAAGTGGAATAATAAGGTGGCATTGGTATAATATTGCAGGTTGAGAAAGTGGGTGGAGGGGGGTTGGGGTAGATGACTGGTGGGTGATGGTCATGTTTCATTGGAGATACTGTAGGATGATGATAATTGTTGGTATAAGTGGGATGATGTTGTGGCATGGTGTAAAGTGTCGGTGGGGGAATGGGGCAGGTGTTTAAAGATGGGTGGATGATGATGATGGTAAAGGTGTAGGTATGGTCATAGTGGTGTAGGATGATGGTCATTTTTGTAAAAGGAGTAGGAGAGTGCATTAGTAAGTGTGATAATGCCAGTGGTGGAGTAAAGGAAATGATTATAAAGACTGATGGATGTTGATAGCTGTGATGAGATCTACAGTACTGTAGGGGGGTGGCAGTCGTTATAAGTGAAATAATGTCATGGCATTGATGTAGTAATGCCAGTTGGAAAAAAAAAAAAAAAAAAAAGGGATGAAGAATAATGGATAATTGGTCATTGTCTTGAGTGGGGTAAACAGTGCTATAGGATGTTGTTCATTGCCATAAGTGAAATAGCATGATGGCATTGGCATGATAATGCCAGTTGAGTTTAAAAAAAAAAAAAAAAAAAAAAAACAACTGACAAAGGAAGGACAGCAGCCCCAACTGTAAAAGGTAGTCTCCTTGGAATAAATCTAAAATATTTCCAAGGAGACAAATAGGAAGATGACTTGAGCAGCACCCAGACTTCAACAAGAGGGATGCATACTACCGGACGCCCAAATCAGACCAAGTGAACATTGTTGGACTGAGGATAAGGCTCCCCTGACCTCAACATGACAGGTCCACTATACTCCACACCTGTGAGTCTTTCAAACCATCAATGCAGTGCAGCCCCAGAGACAGCGGAGCATTCCCAGCTTGGCCCAAAGTGGAAACCTGGCCTGCCAACTCACCAATGAGTGCAAAACCATACTGACCACTGGAGGGTCTTCACCATACAGCAGCCTCCGTCACTACCTCCAGGATTCCGACCTAAGTAAACGAAGAAGACCATCATTGTGATACTGAGAACCGGGCACTCCAGACTATGACATAACATCTCTGCAATACTCCACCCTGGCGGGTCTGCAATTAATCCATGCAGCCCCAATGACGGTGGAACAGTCCCAACAACACACCAAAAGAAGAATCCTGGCCTGCCAACACACTGATGAATGCAAAACCTTATTGACCACTGGAGGGCCTTCACCATACAGAAGCCCTTGCCAGTACCTCCACCATTCCTGCCAAAGGGAACGGAGAAGAATCTCTTCCTACACTACCGTTGATCTCATATGATCATCACCCATCAGTGACTGATTAATGATAATAATTTTTACCCCTCTTTGGTGTGTGTGTGTGTGTGTGTGTGTGTGTGTGTGTGTGTGTGTGTGTGTGTGTGTGTGTATGAATATGTGTGTGAAAAAATTTTCCACAGTTAGTCTCACTATGATCACACGATCTTAACTCACCTAGAACATTGTTTACATGTGTTCCCCCCCCCTCCCCGCCCCCTTTTTGTGTGTGTGTGTGTGTGTGTGTGTGTGTGTGTGTGTGTGTGTGTGTGTGTGTGTGTGTGTGGTGTGTGTGTGCAACACATGATACCCTGTTTTTCATTGATCACTGCTATCTTCTCTGAACAAACAGCAGCATATTGATGCCAACACATTATTTCACCTGTTACAATGAACATCATCCCACAGCATTGTTTACTTTTTTAAACAACACAATTAATATGAACCTCCCAACCTCCCACCCCCACCCCCACCCCCCACCCCATAGTGGATGAAGAGATATGAGCTCTCCTTCTCTTGCCCCCCTTCCCCCCCCCCCCCCACACACACACATTACCCTCCTCCCTTTTTTTTTTTTTTTTCTCTCACCCCCCCCCCCTCCCAATCATACCTTATCACCCATTTATCTTCCATCCCCTTCCCTCCCTCATTAACATTACCCACACACCTTTCACAACTACCCACACATAACTACCACCACCTCTTTCATCACCCAGCGAAATCATTTATTTTATTCACCTAAACTTTTTAATTTATATATATATATATATATATATATTTTTTTTTAAGTTTCTTCTGTTCATGTACTTATTTACCCCTTCCATATATAATTTTTTTTTTTTTTTTTTTTTTTTTTTTTTTTTTTTGTTCCCAGTTTGCCCCCCCCCCCCCCCCCCCCCCCCCACCCCCCCCCCCCCCCCCCCCCCCCCTCCCACTATATCACACCCACCATTCACCAACCACAGATATCACAACCCCACTATACACAACCCACAACCCATCCACACCACAACCCCACCCCCCCCCTCCCCACGAACCCCCCCCCCTCCTTTTCCTCTCCCATAATCCCCCTTGTCATTTCCGCCTAGCGGCTATTCTCACCACCACATGGACTAACAACAGATGAGTCATTTTCGTTCTTTGTTTGTACTGTCTTAAATGTTAAATGTGATTTATTTTTTCGCCTGAAGAAGACCCAAGTGGTTGAAATGCATCGTGTCTTGTCATGTGCTTTGTTTGTCAATGTCATTGGCGGTAACTAACACCCTCTCTTTCTAAATTTTGCTTCGTTCTCCGCCGTCAGTCACTCCATTTTGAAACTTTAGAATGGGAACGAAGAAATGCTCTGTGTGTGTGTGTGTGTGTGTGTGTGTGTGTGTGTGTGTGTGTGTGTGTGTGTGTGTGTGTGTGTGTGTGTCCGTCCGTGGTCAAAATGTGTTCCACTCACTTCAGACAAAACTACTGGGCCGATCTTTCTGAAAATTAGCAGGTATGTTCAATATGGGTCAAGGATGATGCCCGATGTTTTAGTTTACCCCGTTATAGCCGTTACTAACGGCTGTAACGGCCTGTAACGGTTTTTCTTCTTTATGGAATATCTCAGAAAGCACTTGGCCGATCTTTGTGAAAATTAGCAGGTATGTTCATTATGGGTCACGGATGATGTCCGATGTTTTAGTGTACCCCGTTGTAGCTGTTACTAACGGCTGTAACGGCCTGTAACGGTTTTTCTTCTTTATGGAATATCTCAGAAAGTACTTAGCCGATCTTTGTGAAAATTAGCAGATATGTTCATTATGGGTCACGAATGATGCCCGATGTTTTAGTTTACCGTTATAGCCGTTACTAACAGCTGTAACGGCCTGTAACGGTTTTTCTTCTTCATGGAATATCTCAGAAAGTACTTAGCCGATCTTTCTGAAAATAAGCAGGTATGTTCATTTACCGTTATAGCCGTCACTAACGGTATAACGGCCCATAACGGTTTTTCTTCTTTATTGAATATCACAGAAAGCATTTTGTCGATCTTTCTGAAACTTTGTGGGTATGTTCATTATGGGTCACGGATGATGCCCGATGTTTTAGTTTACCGTTATAACCGTTACTAACGGTTATAACGGCCCCTAACGGTTTTTCTTCTTCATGGAATAACTCAGAAAGTACGTGGCTGATATTTCTGAAAATTTGTAGGTATGTTCATTATGGGTCACGGATGATGTCCGATGTTTAAGTGTGCGGTTATAGCAGTTACTAACGGCCCATAATGGTTTTCTTCTTTACGGAAAATCTCAGAAAGTTCTTGTCCGATCTTTCTGAAAATGTGTAAGTATGTTCATTATAGGTCACAGATGATGGCCGATGTTTACCAGAATAGCCATTACTAACGGTTACACCAGCCCAAGACGGTTTTCCCTCTTCATGGAATATCTCACGCGTATTCAAGATAAACTGGGAGTACGTTTATATGCTTTGCATCTTGTTGTACTTAAGTTAGATTCTGTCATGTCAATCCACAAATATATCACTGTTTTTATCATCTCTCTCTCTCTCTCTCTCTCTCTCTCTATATATATATATATATATATATATATATATATAGAGAGAGAGAGAGAGAGAGAGAGAGAGAGAGAGAGAGAGAGAGAGAATTATAAACAAAGCTTGCTCTTATGTCTTAGATTGAAGAAATACGGGGAGATAAGCATTCATATCTGCAGTGGTAGATAATTCTGCCTAACTAACAGTATGTGCTTGAGTGGGTGAATGGATGAAAAATGAAATAAATGCTTCTCAAAATGAGCCTTCGGCAAGCTTATAGTCTCCAAGAAGGAGACATTCTCCAATGGGGAGGAAACTCACTAACATATAACTCTGAACAATATATATATATAAATATAAAATAATATATAAAATATATATATAACCGTCGTCGTCGTTGTCATCGTCGTCGTCATCATCATCATCTATCATCAAGCCCCGTCACACATAATGCACATTTCACCTGTGTCAGAATATTAGATAGTGTACATGTCCGTCTCTCGGGCGGAGTTATTTTTCTTTTTAGAAAATCCCTCTGCAAGTATGTCAGTGAAATCATGTATGACATAGATAGTGTTGCTGCTTTGAAAGCTTTTCGCCAGTTCATGGGAAGAATGTCGGATTGCTTATTGAATGGCTTTAACATGCTTCAAGAAAAGCTATTACTGTGTTAGTTTATGAAAAGACTGCTCGTTGAATCTTGTGAATGAGGACAATGATATTCAGGTTATCATTTGGGGAGGTTTGAGCTCAATGACAGATTCTCCAAATGCACTTGCATGTGACATAGAAACGACCTTTGTGATGTATGAGTATCTCTTGACACAGATAATGCGGTAAAAAAAAAATCTCCCATAATAGATTACATTTGCCCTTGGAAAACTAGGAAAAAGCACGTAAACGTTTTGGCCGCGACCTGCTATTTGTGTGTGAGCAGTATGACCTTTGAATCTTAAACGAGGAGGAATCGCAGTCTATGATGAAGGGAATACACATATTCCAGTGTGTAACATTATGTAGTTTGTTTGTTTGTTTGTTTGTTTGTTTTTTCAAATTTGATGGAAGAAAGGTGTGGTTATGTCTGTGTTGTTCAGCTGGTTGAGTCTAAACATGCACCAGTCGAACTGTCAACATTTTTACAAGCGCGGTTCATCCGGACCAGAATTGTGTTAACAAAGCCAGTTTCAGTCAGTTGCATTTCCCCGAAGATGGAGTATGGCTGCCTTAATGGCAGGATGAAAAACGGTCATACACACAAAACTCCACTGCCTGTCTATACAGGCAGTGTCCGCGGGAGTATCAGCCTGCGTACGCAGAAAGAAAGAAAGAAAGAAAGACAAGTCAGTAGCATCAAATCAGTCTCAGTAAATCAGTTTCAGTGAGCATTTCTTAAATGGGATCATAACAAACATGTTTCTTTCTATGATCTGATGCATGATGAGTATGTGAAACATACTTTGGACGAAGCTGCATCACTTTATGATTTTAATATTTAGATAGGCCTATTCTAGTACATGGTGCACCGATAAAATTCAGTGAACGATTTAGATATGACGGTAAGTGCTTGAAGAAAATTATACATGGCTGGTCTGAAAGAGGAAAAGATGGTTTAATCTTGAATGTAAACAGACGAAAACACTTTTACGTTGGAGATTAATGTTAGTTTGGCCCATCTCAGCTCAAAACCGACACAAAGAGAGAGAGAGAGAGAGAGAGAGAGAGAGAGAGAGAGAGAGAGAGAAACAGAGAAGAGAGAGAGAGAGAGAGATGGGGTCGCCGAGGGGTGTGTGTGTGTGGGGGGGGGGGGGGGGCGGACAATAAAAACAGTTGCTTGAATACAATGGGGAGTCCGGCAATAGAGAGTGCATTTTGCTTTCATTGCATAGTAATTTGAATCATGAGAGAAAGTTGCGAATTGCAATTCGTTCGGTGACGCTCAAGTTAGTGGGCAAAGTACAACAACAACAACAACAACAACAACAACAACAACACACACACACACACACACACACACACACACACACACACACACACACACACACACACACACACACACACACAAAAGGAAAAAGAAAAAGAAAGAAAGAAAAAGAAGGGGGAAAAAAACCAAAACAATGGTTTGAACATTTTAACAATAGTTTCAATATCATGCCAGATAATTTTGTCGGCACCATTAGTGATGGAATAACTCCACCAGGAGACCCTTTTTGGGAATCATGCCAGTCCCAAGTCCGGATAAAGGAGGAGGGTTGGGCGTGGGGTCAGCTACCCTACCCCGTAAAACAAACCACAGCTACAAAAACGCCATCCAAAGATCAAATCGAACCAGCTGGAGAAAAGAGCCCAGGACAGAGATGCCTGGAGGTCCTTGGTTGACGGCCTGTACCCCAGGAGGGATAATAGGTGATGATGATGATGATGATGATTAGTTATGGAATGGTCATTATGGAAGTGATGCTGAGGGTGCTGAGGGTGGCGCTGGCAGCTACACTGATGCAGAAATTACAGCCCATGACACGTTTCACATAACATTGAACGACGCAATCACAGCAGGAGCGACAGTGCCAACACTGAAAAGCTAAAAGATAGCAGGCCCTGACCGTCTCATGGGAGAATGAATATAAATGGTATAGAAAAAGAAATTCTTAAAGTAAAAAAAAAATTAACTGTATTTTTCGTCATGGCTCGTTTCCAGATGACAGAGAGAGAGAGAGAGAGAGAGAGAGAGAGAGAGAGAGAGAGAGAGAGAGAGAGAGAGAGAGAGAGAGAGTGTGTGTGTCAAGGGAATTAAACCTCTCACAAAAAGCCTTAAGCGCTTAGAGGCAAAGAATGCCATGAGTGGTAGAGAAATAAGTAATGGGCCGATTAGCAATACGCCCTCACCTAGCACACACGGTCGAACTGTGCCAAGGAGGTCGAAGTGGTCAGGTGACAGATGGCACCTAAGGGAGTAAGGAACCTCCCGAGTGCGAACCTTCCTGATGGCGAAAGGGAGGGGAATGTAACCACTAGGACCTCAGAGCATCGAGTAGGCGCTAAATACTCAGTCAGCTGAGATTGTTTTGTAAACAGTCCTTGAAGAGCAGGAGTCTTGGGCTAGTTCAGATGGTATTGCCGTGGGGCACTGCGTTGAGGCTTTGTCAGGCTGGCTGAATGCGTGTGGACGTTGTTGTCGTAGGTCTCTCTTGGAGAATTACTGTGTTAAAGTTGTCCCAGAGTCGGCGGGAATTTTCGATGTCCATTTGGTGCCAAGTGGCTGTTTGCTAAGCAATTAGGTAGGAATGTGTGTAAATGCTGATGTGTGGGAGAATGTAGCGAAAGGAGAATTCAGTGTACTTGTGAACAAGGTGATTGAGAAGCAACAGGGACGAAGGCATGGCCCGAAGGGAAATCCTTTGTGTCCATCCCTATATAAACTGAGGGAGAACAACGTGGGGGAAGGAGAAGACCACCACGAGAGAGAGAGAGAAGGACAGAGCAGAGAGAGGAGAGGAGAGTGAGCAGGACAGAATAGGGTTGAGAAACACGTGGTCTGGGAGACAGAAGTGACAGCAAGATCTTTGGGTAAAAGACGAGCTGAAAAAGAAAAGACTGAGTTTGAACCCAGAGGTGGGTGAAGGAGACGAAGAAGAAGATTTCTACGTCGAGTTCCCAGAGACGACCACGAAGACCCAGTCCTGAAACCTGGAGCCAGTCAACAAAGGGCATCACCATCATCCAGTGATGAAGAAAACTTGAAGAGACTTGTTCAAGAACTGTGGTGTGGTGTGAAAGGGTGGTTGTGTGTGTGGAAACCTGGCCAGGTAAGAAGCCATTTTATTATAACCCGGGATTAGGAAGTATTGATCTTTTATGTTTTGATAATTCCATTTTGTGTAATTGGATTCTTCATGTTTGATTATAAGTAGCATAGAAATTGTATTTCTTGTTCTCAGTCGTGTTAGGAGAGAACCGAATGCATGACATCCCATTCCCAGAGAGAGGTGAATGTTTGGTGGGCGCATGAGTGTGCGTATGCGTGTATGAGTGCAAAGATAACCTTGGTGTGTTAAGCCTGACTAATAATACATCAACTTAGTGCACTTAAGCAATACCATCACGATATTCCCCCTGTCCTGGACAGAGAGAGAGAGAGAGAGGAAGAGAGAGAGAGAGAAGAAGAAGAGAGAGAGAAAGAGAGAAGAAGAGAGAAGAGAGACAGAGAGAAAAGAAAATGGTGAAATTATATTTTTAATACAACCAGAACAAACAAAAAAAAGATTTCGTAGCAACATTAGTAAAATCAGAAACAGAGACAGACAGACAAAGGAAAAGAAATACCGTGTAAAAAGGAAATAAATAAAGTACGCAAGGCAGGGTGAAGAAAACTGACTTGAAAACAAAAGATAAAAAAAGGAAAAGGAAAACAGCATCGCACAAATCAGCAGTAACAAGTCTGTCGCCTCATTTCAGATTTTTTTTTCTTCAAAATGCACTTTGTGAATATATTGTTATAACAACGTGCGTTCATTTTGTGTCACTTACACACCTTTTATTAGGCCATGCAACATCAAACTTTAAAAAGAAAAGAAATGTATAGAAAACGAACACGACTAAGACCTGTTCCTAAGATTTCCCACCTCCCCACCCCTTCACCTCCACCACCATCACCGGGCCTTCTCCACCCTCCCACTCCCTACCCTCCCCCCATTGGACTGAGAGGGTAAACTAAACGAGTGAATATATATGACTAACTATTCAGACTAATGAAATGGCCCCCAAACACATTTGGTTATCAAACGATTCTGAAACAAGATCAGACTCTCTCTCTCTCTCTCTCTCTCTCTCTCTCTCTCTCTCTCTCTCTCTCTCTCTGTGTGTGTGTGTGCAGTCGTTTGCCCCTTTCTTGCTAACTCATCCCATGGTTTTATTGTTTTTAGACCCTAACATGCCAATGGTTATCACTTGCTGCCTAGTAAAACAGTCTGTGCGCAACCGACGTTCTGCACAGTGTTAATAAATATTTACGTCAACTGAAAAATCACATGCTCATTTTGAGCTACAGTTACAACGAGGTAAACCAGGTGTGACATTGGAAAAATACCCACTGAAGGAAAATGCACGTGCAGTCACTCCGAAATCATCTTCATCACTATGAACTAACGTTACAAGTTTTCTGTTTTGTATTGGATTCATCAGTCGATATGAATATAGGCCGCGTCTAGGTACGGAAAACAACGAACCGTTAAATCACCAAGCGATCATCTATCTATTGTCATGTTAACCTGAATAGATGTCCAACAGAAAGAGAAAAAAAAGAAAAAGAAAAAAGAAATGCTTGTTTGTGGAGTTCGCTGCCATCCTGGATTGGACGAGTTTTACGTCCTCACAACATGAGCTTTTAGGGACAAATTTGTCGCTGCAGCATGGAGTCGTTCGTCTTGGCAAGACTTGTAGGCTGGCAGTTGTGGTCGAAGTTGGTGTTT
>CM065724.1:29056907-29064407 GCA_033310375.1 Conus canariensis
CACGCAGAACAAGAGCGTATATCTACAACAGCTAACGGTACAGGATGAGACCTGTCTCACCAGGCGAAAGGCCCAGTTGATTAAATTACCAATCAATGAAAAATCGTGGAATTCGATGTGAATAATTACGCATACATATAACAGACAACAACGAAGAAGACAGATGAAGACTAAACGATCTCATTCTGATTCTGCCTTTTCCTTGTCCGATCACAATCCACTTACATCTTCCGATCAAGTAAGGACCAGGCAGTTTAAGACAGACAGAACATGCATAAAACATCTGAGCGAAAGTGTCGGAATTGAGCCAGTTCATCAGATCCGCTTCAACAACTTGGGAGAAACGTGTGTCGGAGTCTTTCGTGCCAGTCAAATCAGCGTCTTTCTGACTTTTAAGGATGTGATTGCCGCTAGAGACATCAAGGACGCAGACTTCTTTTAAAGTAGGGTTTGCTGAGCGGCAGACGAATAGAAGTTGGAGCAAGCCATGTTTATTTGAAGGGTCAGCGCAATATGAAGGACACCTGGTTTCTTCTCCTTCTGTCCTCTGTCTTCCTGGCCTGTTGCGGTGAGTTTGGGCATGGAGGGGTGGGTGGGTGGACACATGAGTGGACAGAAAGACGACAGACAGACAGAAAAGACAGACAGACAGACAGACAGACAGCCTACATTTATAGCTAGCTAGATTTACAGGCGCACATTTTTGCGCCCCCCCCCCCCCCTCCCCTCACTCTCCCCATTGTCTCTTTGTTTGTCTGCCTATCTGTCTGTCTGTCTGTCTCTCTGTCTCATTGTCTCTCTCTCTCATGCTCTCTTCTCTGTGTTCCCTCCGTCTTTGTCTCTTTCTGTCTCTCACTCTGTGTCTAGTTCTCTCTCTCTCCCTCCCCCCCCCCATGTGTGTGTGTGTGTGTGTGTGTGTGTGTGTGTGTGTGTGTGTGTGTGTGTGTGTGTGTGTGTGTTTAAGCGAGCGAGCAATTAAGTGTGTGTGTTTTGAGAGTGAGTGAGTGAGTGTTGTGTGTGTGTGTGTGTGTGTGTGTGTGGTGTGTGTGTGTGTGTGCGTGGGTGCGTCCGTGCGAGCGTGCGTGGGTGTGCGCGCGCGCGCGTGCTTGCGTGTGTATGTGTGCGTGCGTGTGTGTGTGCGCGAGTGCGTGCGTCCGTGCGGGCGCGAGTGTGTGTTTGTGCGTGAATCATTCATTGTTCAATGGGAGCTTTTCTTGCCGGTGCATTATGTAGCCTGCTATGCACACAGGACCTTTGATTTGGCTGATTTTGGGGTCGTCAATTGAAGAAGAGCCAGATACTGTTGTGGCTGCCCCAAACGGATCGTTACCAGCAGCCTTTTAAACTCGATCTGTTCCCAGATGCGGGTACGCAAAGCCTGTCGTAGCTGACTGACAGGCAAAGACAGACAGACAGACAGAGTCCGAAACCTATACGCGTCCTCATACAGGCCGAGTCTTGACAGTGTTCCGTTGTGTTCCATCTGACAGCCGCACAGTGTAACAGTGGCTGGACGAGACACGAGGACTCCTGTTACCTCTATTTTCACGAACCCTACACTTTCTTTGAGGCCAAGGTAATCGTCATCTCTCTGTCTGACAGTCGGATGTCTCTCTTCTCTCTCTCTCTCTCTCTCTCTCTCTCTCTCTCTCTCTGCTGTGGGCTTTCTTCTGTCTGTCTGTCTCTCTCTCTCTCTCTCTCTCTCTCTCTCTCGCTGTGTCACACACACACACACACACACACACACACACACACACACACACACACACACACATTTCAAATTCTGTTCTGTCTTGATTCTAAATCAGCTCTTCAGGCATTAAAAGTTTTTCAATTGCACACAAGACCTGAAATGATCATAGAGATAAGTTGTATGATACACATGTTAATTGCAAGAGGAACCCATGTAGCTTTTTGTTGGATTCCTTCACATTGTTCTTTTCATTATAATGAAAAGTAGACAGGGCAGCTAAACTTGGAGCCAAAAATAGTTTTGATTCAGAATTGTTTGATTTCCCCTTATCAGTACATGAACAGAGTAACTTAGTGAAGTCGCATATCTGGAAAGCTTTCGAATATAGTATGGTAGATCACGTCTATAAAGAACAGTTTGATATTTAAAGAATCAAATAGAATTTTAACCTTAGTAGAAAATTACCCTCATTAATGTACAGGTGGAAACTTAATGCATTTAAAACAAAATATGTAAAAAAAAAAACACACACACACCAAAAAAACCGTAGTTTGCGTATGTGGAAACAAAATTACTCCAGTTCATATTGTTTCATGCAATGATATGAAAAAAATCATTCCAGTATCGAAGCAAAATACTGTGCAGGCCATTTTTCAGTCACCAGCTTTGACGTACGAATTCTTTCTACAGTTAGAACGCACCCCTATTGGAAAATACTTATAATATTTTTTATTAACTTTATTTGCGGGGGATAAGAAAGGAATGGGGGTGGGGGGGGGGATAGAATGGGGGGGGGGGGAGTGGGGAGAAAAGGATTAAAAAAATTTGTTTATTTATTTATTTTTTAAATACTGTCATCCGTTTTGACTTTAACTGATTAGTTAGTTGTTGGTTATAGGTATTTTGTTTCATGTTAATCTTCAGTTATGACTTGTGTAAAGATATTCACACACTTACACATCCACAACTCTCTCACTCACAAACAGGCACACATACAAACCACACACACACACACACACACACACACACACACACACACACACACACACACACACACACACACACACACATACACACATTCACGTGCACGCGCACCCATACATATACACATACACACATCATGTGCACGCTCGCAATTACTTCCGTACACATTCACTTTTTTTTCTTTTTTTCTTTTTTTTTTTTTTTTGGTGTCTAAATATCACGAATAGTGGATAGACGTTAAAGGAAGGACACACACACAACACACACACACACACACACACACACACACACACACACACACACACACATACACACACATACACACACACACACACATTCATTCGCGCGCACACACACACACACACACACACACACACACACACACACACACACACACGACACACACACACACACACACACACACGAGAGAGAGAGAGAGAGAGAGAGAGAGAGTATCTGGAAGTATTGATATCAAAAAGAAAGCCCGCCCTCACAATGCTCAATGCAAACAGCTCCAAGACAACCTCAAGGTCTCCAGAACCATCTCTGGAACAGACCCTAGCTCCTGGCAATAAACAACCTGGAACCGCTCTTCCTGGCAGCAGAGGCATCACAACAGAGCATCACAAACAGAGGCATCACACAACAGAGGCATCACAACGGGATAAGCATAGCAACAGAGGCATCACAACAGAGGCATCACAACAGAGCTAAAGAGGCATCACAACAGAGGCATCACAACAGAAGCATAGCAACAGAAGCATCACAACAGAAAGCATCACAACATAAGCATCACAACAGAAAGAAGCATCACAACAGAGGCATCACAACAGAGGCATCACAACAGAAAGCATAGCAGAACATGAAAAGCATCACAACAGAAAAAGCATCACAACAGAAAGCATAAACAAACAGAAAGCATCACAACAGAGGCATCACAACAGAAAGGCATCACAACAGATGCATCACAATAGAGGCATCACAACAGAAGCATAGCAACAGAGGCATCACACAACCAGAACGGCATTAGCAACAGAGGCATCACAACAGACGCATAGCAACAGAGGCATCACAACAGAGACTGAATAGCTAAAGAGCAGCGTATAAGTTCATTGGATGGCGAGAAGAATTTAAAAAAAAAGAAAAAAAGAGAGAAAAGGAAAGAAAGAAAGCAAGAAAGAAAGCAAGAAAGAAAGAAAGCAAGGTAAGGTAATGTTGCTTATAGCCCAGCCGACCCAAAGGGCCATACCAGGGCTGCCACCACGTTGAAATCAACTCACAAATCATTCATTCACACAACTCTTTAAAATACATCTTCTAAAAACCCACCCGAAATTTGTTAAAAAAAATCTTTTCACTGTAAAATCTCAGATCCGATGAAAAATGTTAATCTCCTTCAAAAATTCAAATATCGCATCAGGCGGAACATCTCTGAACAAGATTTTCATGGAATCTGCCGTAAAATGTTTGTGTCTCACATCATGCAAGTCCTAACACTCTAAAAGAATATGTTTCATCATGAGTGGCGCATGGCATGGAATGCACCACGGAGCTTCTTCACTCTTTAAAAGGTATGAATGAGTAAAAAAAAAAAAAAAAAAAAAAAAGCAAAGCAAGAAAAAAGAAAGTGAGAAAGAAAGAATAACGAACGTCTGCACAGAAAAACGGGACAGGCTAGCTACTCGACACCGGTTGAGGGAGGAGGCACTCCCAGGCTAAACTCCTCACCATAGAAGTTGGGGGCAAAAGGATCTGTAGGCTCTTCAGTCTATGACCTCATGAAACAACTCCAGACTTCCGTGGTGAAGAGAGGACCGAAACCCTAAAGAAAAATGCCAGAGGCAGCTGAACATTATTCCAGCTGGATCTGGTCGGAGAAAAGTGAACTTCGTAAGGCTTCAGCTTAAAATTGGTGTTCAGTAGCGATGTGGGTCAGACGTCCGTCTAACAGGCCATGCCTAAGACACCCACCCATCCAGAAGTCTGCGGTTCGAATTGCGGCAACGCCAGGTGAAAAAAAAAAATCTGGCAGCAGAAGGGCATCTGGGAGTCACGACCTGGATGCAGCCTGGGCCGCTTCGAGTGTAAGGAGTTCAGGGCTGAAACACTTGTCTGAGGGAGGGGAGGGGAGAGAGGGGGGTAGGGGGAGGGATGAAGTCTTCTTTGAAGACCTTCTGCTGTCAGCCTCTCGCTACAGTTTGGCTGTACCTATGTTGGACTGTTCAGTCATTTCTAAATTCCCAAAGCCCAAACTACACATTCTCAAACATGTCAATGGTTATCATGGTGTGCGTGCGTGCGTGCGTGCGTGTGTGTGTGTGTGTGTGTGTGTGTCTGTGTGTCTGTGTGTCTGTGTGTCTGTGAGTGTGCGTGTGTGTTTGTGTGCGTGTGCCTGTGTGTGTGTGTGTGTGTGTGTGTGTGTGTGTGGTGTGTGTGTGTGTACACGTAAGGGCGTGTATGTGTGTGCGTATGGGCATGTGTGTGTGTGTGTGTGTGTGTGTGTGTGTGTGTGTGTGTATGTGTGTGTATTTGTGTGTGTGTGCGTGTGCGTGCATGCGTGTGCGTGCGTGCACGCGCATGCGTACTCGCATGTGTGAACGCCAGCGCTCTGAGACGATTTTTCTTTTTCTTGTTTTGTATCAGGTGGCGTGCGACATCATACGGGCACAGCTGGTGGAGATAGGCTCTGACAGCGAGAACACCTTTGTCAGGAACCTGGGCATCTCTGGCCAGGGTAGGTTCTGTCAAAAGAGGTGTGGTTTCACTCAGCGGCTTCTCCTTCATGCCAGCCTGTGCGAGGATACAGGCTGTCTACAGCTCTAACTGTTTATCCCTGGGCAGGTCACAGGCACAGGGTGAAGAATGGTGGAGCTTTACGTCCTCACAGGACAAGCTGAAGCTGCTAGGGACAAGTTGTTCTTTCGCGGCAGTCTTGACACAGGGTGTCCACGCGGATGTTTATGTACATGCCTGCATGCCCCGAAGGCAGAATGGTGGTCAGTGTGAGGGAGTGACGTAGTCCGCAGACATCAATGCGCGCCAATGACGTCACCATACTAGTTAAAATGGCGGGAGGGAGGCGTTATACCTCGGAATGCCACGTTTGAATTTAATGTTCAAGGCTCGATGACTGCAATTTAATTTCAGAGCATTAAAACTTCCAAACATGATCGAAAAGCTATAATTTGGAAACCTTACACCGACCAGCTTCGAGTTCCCTTTAGAAATTGAAATGTACTTTCTCTCTTTCTTAGTTTATTTTGGTTTATTTCTTTCCTTTTTTTTTGGGTGGGGGGGAGGGGGGGGGAGGAGGCTTTCCAAATCATTGTGGAGGTGGGCATAAAGTTGTCAGCACAGTTAACAACGTAAAAGTTAATGACTTCATCTATTTTGTGTATCTGAGGAGAAAGATTTCTGAGAGAGACACAATAAATAAGGTTGAATTCAATACAAGGCATACAGTACGTATTAGCTCTTTACATGTTGAGCATTTTCGAAAATCCATCGCCAAACCCAATGTGTTTGGTAAAGTAGGAGAAAAGAGGCTGGGGAGGGGAGGGGGAGGGGGAGGGGCATAGAAATTAGGAAGATAACGGGTAGGACGAGAAAGGGATAAGAGGGAGGAGGGAAGAGGAGAAATATTCCAATGCCCAACACTCTTCCTATATTCCGCCGCGAAGTTTGCACCGTTCTGTCATTGTGCTTTAAGATGATGTAGTCCACCTTCTCTGATAAATATGACAAACCTACAATTTTGTCTGATTTTATAGGTTATGTGGGCATCTGACACACAATCTTTGTTTTCAAAAAATGTATTGCGAATTATCACATACCTTTTTAGTTTACATTCAAGATGGCGTCATAAATGAGTCTATTTTTTCCAGGTGACAAATATAACCTTAATGTAAATATGATGACGTTGGGGACAAAACAGCTCGAATATGGAGGTGGAGGAAGGGGGGGGGGGGGATGAATACGGATACCCTGACCTACACCCTTCCTCCACCACCACCACCGCCACCCTGTCTCCCCAACTCCGTCTCCCCAACCCTACCCTTCACCGCCCCACCCCAACCCAACCCCAATCTCCCCCTTACCCTCCCTACAGTGAACTGACTCATTGTCCAAGGGTTCAAATCTTTGCAGCACATCGGGTATGGTTGGGGATGAACGATTTCATCGAGGAAGGCAGCTTCCAGTGGAACGTCAATCAGCCTCGGTCCACCTTCAGCAACTGGTTCGCCGGGGAGCCAAGCGATAGGAACCAGGCGGAGGACTGCGCGGCTCTGATGATGGATCACAATGGCCAGTGGATCGACCTGCCGTGTGAATACAAGAATCCCTTCGTCTGCGAGAGAGTGTCAGTGGAATAGACGACCCCTCTCTCTCTCTCTCTCTCTCTCTCTCTCTCTCTCTCTCTCTCTCTCTCTTCTTCACTCGCCCATGCGCGCACGGGCGCGCGCGCGCGCACACACACACACACCACTCGCGCGCTCTGCATGCACGCACGCACACATACACACACTCACACACACACACACGCACACTGCACGCACGCATGTGCGCACGCGCGCGCTCGCACACACACGCGCGCGCGCGCGCGCACACACACACACACACACACACACACACACACACACACACACACACACACATACACACACCAACATTCGCGTGAAACGAAATAACCGAAAACCTGATCATGTGCAGGCACTTGCACAACCCATAAAACGCACTGTCGTTACAGGGAAACAAACAAACAAACAAACAAACAAACAAAACGACAATGTTGTCAGCACTCTTTGGGTTTATCCATGTCAAAC
>CM065724.1:29071907-29074407 GCA_033310375.1 Conus canariensis
AGGCATTATTATTATTATTTTATTTTATCAATATTATTATATATTATATATCATCATCATCATTATTATCATCATTATTATCACCATCATCATCATTATCATTATTATCATTGTTATTGTTGTTGTTAGTAGTAGTGTAGTAGTAGTAATGTAGTAGTATTGATGTATTATTACATCATCATCATCATCATTATCATAATTACTGTTATTATTATTTTATTTATCATTATTGCTCCCATAATGAAAGAATTGCAGGCCCGTAACTCTAAGCGAAGGCTGCTGACGTCAAAGTCAACTTCGGAGCACAGATTACCCAAACCACGCCGGGTTTTAGAGCAGAAAACACTTTGTCTGAGAGCGCGGGAGGCTGAGGGGTAGGGGTAGGGGTGAGGGTGGGGTAGACTGGTGGGAGGGGGTGGGACGGGGTGGGCGAGGGGATGCATGTTCTTCTCCGAAGATCTTCCGCTATCAAGCTCTCCCTAAGAGTTTTCTCTCCTGCTCTCTCTCTCTCTCTCTCTCTCTCTCTCTCTCTCTCTGTACACGTGTATCTGTGCGCATGCGTGCGTGCGTGCGTGTGTGTGCGCGTGCGCGTGCTTGCGTGGGTGCGTGCGTGCGTGGGTGCGCGCTTACTTGCTTGTGTGTGTATGCGTGTGTGTGTGTGCTCTAACGTGCTTTTTCTTCTCTTGTCATCAGTTAGCGTGCGACATCGCGCAGGCACACCTGGTGGAAATAGAATCTGCCAGTGAGAACAATTTCGTCAAGAACCTGGGCGGCGCTAGTCCTCGTACGTATTCGTTCCATTCAGTTTCTCCCCCCCCCCCCCTCCCCCCAGCGAACTTGTGTGAGGGTGTACATATCCATATATAATGGTTCATTACAAAATCAGAGAACAAACGATCGAACGAACGAAATTTTGTTTTACCAGTGTAGTGAGATAAGCAATACAAATGCTTTTTTTTCCCCACCCAAACCTGGGGCAAAAGGAAAGAAAACAAATTAAAGATCAAATTCATGCAAATACATATAAAAGGAACAAACGAAGAGATCTTGCACAGTTCAATTCAAATCAGCTATTGTCCGCACCATTAAGAGAGAGAGAGAGAGAGAGAGAGAGAGAGAGAGAGAGAGAGAGAGAGAAGGAGGGGGAGGGCACAAAGAATAGCGGAGGGAGGGAAGGGAGATAGGGGGGGGGGTAGAGGAAACTGACGGAGATGGGGAGGAAGGTTCCAACAGAAGAAACATTCCTATGCTGAAACACTTTTATTCTGCCTCCAAATTTGCTTTATTCTTTAATGCCTTTTTTGTTTGTTTGTTTGAATTGATGACAAATCTGTGGAACCTACAATGCTGTGTGATTCAATAACACTGGGAAACGCAGATGTATCACGTTCATTCTTTTTTTAATTGACTTCATCAAACGCATTTTCTTGTTTACATCAAAGGACGTGCTGTCTACGCTCATTTCTACGATCATGTGAAACGATGACGTTTTGGATGGAACTCAGCACAATAGCTCGAGGATATGAAAATGAGAAGGGGATAGGGTGGGGGTAGGAGTGGGGGTGGGGTGGGAGTGGGGGTGGGGGTGGGGGAAGGTGCAGAGCCCATGGAACCTCGTCCCACCCTTCTTCCTTCCTTCCTTCCTTCCCCATCCCTGCCTCTCACGTTCCTCCCCCCCCCCCCTTCCTCCCTCCCTCATCCAAACGCACACACACACCCTCACACCTTCCATTCATCTGTGTCCTTTGAAATATACGGGCGATGTGAATGTATGACAAACTTTTTTTGAAGCGTCTTTGTCACATACATTGTCTTTGAAACCAAAGCATGCACGATCTGTGAGTATTTCTTTATGAACGTTTTGACATTAGAGTAAGGATAATGACAACTGGAAAAAAAAAAGAGCAATAGGCACCACTGCTTACAAGAGTGATGGGGGGAGGGGGAGGGGGGTTGGAGGGTAAATGCTGAACCCCTGGAACTCCAGTCCCCCATCTTCTCCCTTCCTCCCTGCCCCATCCCCACATCCCCTTCTCCCCTCTAACACTTCCCCTTTCCCCTCTCCATCCCTCCTTAAACACACACACACACACACACACACACACACACACACACACACACACACAAAACACACACACATCCTATCCCCCACCCCACATCTCAGATACTCGTCTAAATTATACATTTTGATCGTGCGCCGAATATGAGAAGATAAGTGGTTTCTCGTTCTTCGTTTTCACTGTCCTAAATGTTATTTCTTTTCGCCTGAAGAAGACCCAAGAGGTCGAAATGCATTATGTTTTGTCCTCAACTTTGTTTGTCTGTGTCCTTGACGGTAACTAACCCCCTCTCTTTCTAAATTTTGCTTCATTTTCCGCCCTCAGTCACTCCGTTTTCAAACTGAATTATACAGATTGTTCACGGTTCAAACCCTGCGCAGCGGGCCGCATATGGATGGGCATGGAAGATTTTTTGGAGGAAGGCAACTACCAGTGGACCA
>CM065724.1:29079407-29086907 GCA_033310375.1 Conus canariensis
GGGGGGTAGGGACAAATCCACTCTCCGGAAAAAAAGACATCCCCTAACCGAAAACTCTCAGGCTTACAATGAAGTAGTAGAAAGAAACTCGTGGAGAGCGTGGCAGCAGAGAGTCCTCAGAAGAGAAGCCCCCTTCAAGCAAGTGTTTCGGCCCTTATCTCCTGACACTCTAGGGGGGTTGGGCCACACCCGGTTCATGACTCCGGATGTCCCTCTACTGCCCCCTTTTTTTTTTTTTTTTTCCCATCTTGGGACGAGCCATGGCTGGGATTCGAACCCATGACCCTCTGGACATGCTCATTTTCCACTTAATGACTCGCGCTTTAACCACTGAGCCACAGGGACACCTGATATTTGTAGGGAAATTAAGCCTTATGAAGTTCACTTTTGTTCCTCCTTGACCAGATCCAGCTTGAACACCTCTCTGCCGCTTCTGCCATTGCTTTCAGGGCTCTGGTTTTTTCCTTCCCTGCAACTGAGAGCTGTTTCATGAGGCTGTATGCAGACGTTCCTACAAACCCCCTAGCTCCAATTTCTGCAGTGAGGACTTTGACCTGATAGCCTTCTCTCCTCAGGCTGTTTGCCAGATCAGCATACTTTTCAGTCTTGTAGATTTGAGCTGCCTCCATTCTGTTCTCATATGGCACCGTGAGCTCGATCATGATCAGCTGCTTGGTTGACTTAGAGTGGACTACTATGTCTGGTCTCATGCCACTCTTGCTGATGATCTCTGGGTGACTCTTCCATTCTGGGAGGTCTGCAGTGCACTCCCAGTCATCTGCCCCGTCCAGCAGACTCTGCCTGCATGTTTCGAGTGGCACTGTTGTTCTTGGCCATGATTTGCTGCCTCCTGCCGTGAAGAATGTTGCGGGTGCTTTTGGAGTCCTGATTTTCCCTTTTGTGGTGTTGGTACTAGCCCAGACTACTTGTACAATTTCTTTGAGCACTTGGTTGTGCCTCCATGTGTACCTTCCTTGAGCCAGGGCTACTTTACATGAGCTTAGGACATGCTCCACTGTTTGTTTTTCATGGCAGAGGGGGCATGCAGGATCGTCTGTTTTCCCCCACTTCACCAGGTTTGCATTTGAGGGCAGAAGGTCATATGCAGATCTGAGAATGAAGCTGATCCTGAGAGGGGCCATGTGCCAAATGTCATTCCAAGTGAGACTTCTTTGGAGTGCATTCTCCCACGTTGTCCATTGCCCTTGCTGGCTCTGCTGGACTGCTTTTTGGAGTCTTTTTTGGTCTTCTTCTTTTCTCATCTCCTGAATCATCATGTCTCTTTTGGCTTTTCCTTTGGCCTTTGACCACCATTCAGTTTTGGTCACCCCCAGTCCCTGTCTGTTGGTCTGTGTGTGTCCTGTTATTTCTCTGATCTTGAGACTTTCTTTTGCAGAATCCATCGCCTCTTGAACTTTCCATTTTCTGCCTGTCTTCAGCTGGGGCTTAATTGCTTCTACCACCTTGTCTCCCGAGTCCTCCAGCATGCTTTGAAGTCTGATCTTCCCTGCTTTGTATTCCTCCAGGATGGATTTCAGGGGTAGTTTCAGCTTTGCTTGGCGACAGTACAGCGCTATGTCAGTCAGACAGGGTGGGACACCAAGCCATTTCCTTGTGAACTTGTTGATTTTGGCTTCCATTGCCTCCACTATGCTGGTGCAGATGTCGTATATCATCAGAGGCCATAGCAGCTTTGGTATCAGCATGAACTGCAGACACCAGACCTTGTATTTGCCAGGGAGCCCACACTGGTCAATGGTCTCCAAGCCTTCCTCCGCCATCTGCTTGGTTTCTTTTGCTCTTTGTGTGTCTTTCAGCGTATCATCATACCATCTTCCAAGGCTCTTGACTGGTTCTTCTGTGACTGTTGGAATGGCCTGGTTGGCAACACTGAAGACCACAGATCCGGCCACTTTTCCTTTCCTCAGTGAGAGACTCCGTGATTTCTTTGGCTTGAACTTCATTCTGGATGAGGCAACTATGTCGTCCAGCCTCTCCAGCACATGACGTGTCTCGTCTTCTCTGGATGAAATCACTGTAGTGTCATCCATGAAGGCCTTGAGAGGAGGCATCTTGTATCCATCGCCAAGGTCTGTTTGTCTCGCGTTGTTTGTTGCTGCTTTCAAGATGAGTTCCATTGCCAGCACGAACAGTATTGGGGAAATTGCACAGCCCATTGCAATACCCACTTCCAAGTTGATCCAGTCTGTTGTGTACTCCTTGGTAGAGAACCGCATTGAGAAGCCATTGAAGTACTTCTTGAGCATGTCGCGGATGTTCTTTGGCACATGGTACATCTCAAGAGCCAACTGTATCATCTCATGGGGCACAGATCCATATGCGTTTGCCAGATCAAGCCACACTACGTCCAGGTCTCTCTTTTCTGTTTTTGCTTTTTGGATTGCGTCCCAGATCATTGTGGCGTGTTCTACACAGCCCGCCACGCCTGGGATGCCACCTTTCTGGACTGACACATCCAAGTACTTGTTTTCCATCAGGTACTTGGTCAGCCTTGCTGCCATGACAGAGAAGAAGATTTTCCCTTCGACGTTCAGTAGTGATATTGGCCTGAACTGGCTAATGTCACTTGAGTTTTGCTCTTTGGGGATGTACACACCATCTGCCGTCATCCACTGGCCGCTGATCTTCTGGTTTCTCCAAGCTGATCGCAGCAGCCTGTGGAGCCACTCCAGCACCTTGGGACATTTCTTGTAAAGCTGGTAAGGTATTCCGTTTGGCCCTGGTGATGATTTGGCTCTGGCTTTGTCGACCACCTTCTTGATTTCCGCCAACGTTGGAGGCTTGCCATTGAACTGTTCCTCAGGGTTGGTTGGCCACACCAGACCTTGAATGTCGAGTGGTGCTTTGCTCTGTGGGTCAGAGTATGTTTTCCTCAGATGCTGCTCAAGAACTCCTTTGTCCACACTTAGGGTCCCAGATTTTGGCTGCTCAAACAGTGTTCTGGCAAACTGGAAGGGGTCTCTGAAGAAGCGCTCTTGTGTCTTCTTCTTTTTGCTCTTCCTCTTCCTCGCAGATTCCGCTTTGCTGAGGGCACTGTGTTTTTCTTTCAGGTCTTTCCACAGTTTTTCCAAGCCTTGTTTTTCAGCTGGCAGTGCGGTCTTCATTTGCATCTTGAGGTTTTTCTTTTGGACCCTGATCTTGTCCATCTTTTCTTGGCGTCTGGATTTCTTTGGAGGTGTTTTCTCTTTGGGTAGTTTTGCTCCATAGGCGTCTCTACATGTGGCATACACAATGTCCCCATATGTGGCTAGTTTGTGTTCCAGGGTGCTTTTCCCTATCAGTGCATCGAGTCTTTGGACGATTTTTGCATCCAGTTTCTCCCAATCTTCAGTTTCGTTTGCTCGTGGCAGGTTGAGTTTCAGGCGCCTGGCATCGAGGGCCTGTGCAAATTCCTCATCCGAACCAACAGCGTGGATGTCCTTGGCACTGTGGTTTAAATCCTGGCCTTGGTCTTCCGACGTCTTATCTGCTGATGCAGTGCGCTGCTGCTCATTCAGATGAGTCTTCACACATCCCATCTTTGTTCTGTGGATCTTCATGCCACGGGTGGTAGCGAAACGCTTTCCACAGACACATGGATATTCCATTTGGTCCATGTTCATAGTCCGTTTGGGATTTGCAGTCATGATTGGTTGAGCACCGATGGATTCATCATTCTCTCCCCCTTTCGGTGAATCCTGGGAGCATCTTTTCAATGAAATATTCACCACCACAAAAATCGGCCTACGCATCTTGACCGATAGTGACGTACGGGAAAGTGAGCTGGTCCACGCTATAGTATGCAGCCAATTGGTCCGTAATCGTTTTATCCGATGAATTAGTCCTGGGCTAGATACATACAACAGTGTACATTTACATTCAATTTTGACACCCATGACCTAAGTGTATGACAGGACTCAATTCGTAGGGGATTTTTTTTTTTTTTTTTTGAAACAAAACTTATGTGTGATCAATATTCCCACACTACTTGGCACAAGACACATCGCCACCTTCTTCATTCAAGTGTAAATTATGTTTAAAAAGGGTCCATATGATTTGACAGTGTAAATTATCAAATTAAAAAGATTTATATAAGCTGACACTGTAAATTATCATGTTAAACTTATTTCCATCTGATTTGACTCTCACTCACCTTCTTCAAACTCTGACTCCAACGAAGACATTTCCTGCTCGATGTCTTGCTGCAGGGAGTGCACGGCGTCGATGAGGAGAGTGCTGTCCTGACAGTCAGCCACATCCAGCTTCAGCTGGGAGCCGTCTGCCCTCGCACTCCGGTCTGCTCTTACGTCTTCGTCATCATTTCCGTCAGGATTCGGTCCAGCACAGGCAGATTCTAGATCCTCTGCCTGGTCATCATTGCCCTCAGACTCATCAGATGCCCCACTTCCCCCCTCCATGTCGTCGGAAAGCTGACGTTTGTCAACGTCTGAACCGCTCTGCGAAATACTCTGACGTACGTTGAGCTCTTCCGCAGCTGCTTCCAAGTACTGGAGATCTAAATCCGTCGCGTCGACCGTGGCTGAGTCCTCACGGAAGACCTGTTCCATTGCGGTCTGACTCATCTGGATCAGGTAGTCGTTGACACGGGCAAACTGGGCGGTGGGAGAGACGGGCTCCTGTTCAATGTTGATCATGTCCAAGCTCAAAATGGACGACGCAGAGTCGTTATCCACATTGTGTGGTGGTGTTCTGTTATCACCGAAACCTGAGGACTCGCAAGCCGCGCAGTCTGTTTGCCCTGTCTGTCTGGTCAGTTTTCGGAATCTGTGTTGTTGGTGATACTGAGCGAGTCTTTCTCTAAAGCAGGAGCTGGTGACGCTGCCCTGTTGACTGGAATCAAACGACCCGTCTAGCTCATCATCTGCGTCGCTCAGATAAGTCCCGTGATCACTGCTGTCATGGATTTCGCTGACGCTTCGGATTAAAGAATCTCGATCACAAGTCTGGAAAGCACCTTGTCCTGACTTTGTGCATGATTCACTGTCTTCAGTTCTTCCGGCTGTTCTTGAAGAACAGCGTCTTCTAGACCTGGACGGTTTGCTTTGTTGGGGGGCATCTTTGAAGTAGTCACCCTCTCTCAGGTCGCGAGGTGGCCTGCTGCTCCTCACTTTTACTTTGCACTTGGGCTTCGAATGACCCGCATGGAAGGCTGGGGAGGAAGACTGGGAGCTCTTACTCTGCCACTGCTGCTTCAATCTTTCTGCATAAGACATGCACCGAGGTTCAGATTCTGAGGTATTGGAAAACGAGCTCTGCGACAGGTGCAGCAGGTTGCTCTCACTCATCGACTCATGCAGGAACTGTAGCACTAGGAACTTAGTCTGACAAGCAATGCTGCCAGGCTGCAGGTTCCCACTAGATTTTTCTCTTTTGAAAATCTTACCGTCGCCTACATGACCCGTTCGGTGATGTTTAGCTGCAGAACTTGGACTCGTGGAACTCTGACCAGTATTCTGGGGAGCAGCTGGTGGACCTGAACCTCTTGAAACAGCGTGTGGCTTGTGTAAAAGCCTCACTTCTGGATCATCCGCGTCCCCACGCTCGGCTTTCGTGACCTCTGGAGACACTGAGATTTCATTCTGTGATGCATCACAATTTCCACGGCTACTTTGTTGGTTCTGACTGTTTCGAGTTGATGTCAAAACTGGGGTTTGCTTGACAGAAACGTTAGGATCTTGCTCGGTGGCCAGTGAGGACATTTTGAAATATAGAATACGTAGCTAACACGGTTAAGTGTCCGCGTTAGTGTCCGTCCGGTCTGCTAGATTTCCGCACCTGCATATAGACAGAATATGACGATTGAAAATACTTCAGTATGTACCGAACTATTCAATGATTTAGAAAGAGTATGTCTAGCCCTAGTCTCAAGATCACAGTGTGATGAAATTAATGGTAATAATAACAAAAACAGCTGTACTGCTTAGGCCTATTTATTGCAATATTTCCCAACTCTCTCTCTCTCCTCTCTCTCTCTCTCTCTGTTTTTGTGTGCGTGCGCGCGCGCGCGCGCGCGCGCGCGCGCGTGTGTGTGTGTGTGTGTGTGGACGCGTGTGTGAATATGTGCTTGAATGCATGCGTGCACACTTGCACACATGTGTGTGTGTGTGTGTGTGTGTGTGAGTGTGTGTGTGTGTGTGTGTGTGTGTGTGTGTGTGTGTGTGTGTGTGTGTGTGTGTGTGTGTGTATGTGTGTGTAAGATCCATTTCAGAGCAAGGTGTATTCATACACTTTAACTAAAGGGCGCACGCCTGCAGGAAGAATATTCAGGGGTACAGATTAAACTGAATTTATCACTTATTTAATACGTGCTTCGCCATCATGTGAACTTTTACTCTCAGAGTATGATTTTGTAACCAGTTTAAAAGCTTTTAACTAGACCTTCCCAGCCTACAGGAATGGAGAATACAACAGTGAATGGTACTTCTCAAGTTGATTGAGAAGTTGGCGCCGGCTATTCTTCCTGAGAAGCGTATTAATTTCCATAATCCTGGTAAACTGGTTCCTTCTTGAAAAGAAAGTAATTTTATGTCAGTCAACGTGATCAACACCTACGACCACAACAACAACAAGAGTATTATTATCAAACTCTGCTCAACGGATCAGTATATACACTATTTGTCTTATCATACTGCTGTTGAATTTAACCACCTTGACAACAGTGTGGTCCAAGCAAAAAGTATCAGGTTCTTTTCGGATGTTGTTATCGAGACCACCATCCATCAATAGACCCCCCCTCCCCCCTCCTCCACGTCACATATAGGCCAGATAACTGGATTGTGTGATGACTTCTTATTTTCTCCTTTGCATACGCCTTGGTCTACACGGTCAGTCCGGCCCTTGAGATGAATAGTACCGTTTTCTCCAGCTCTTGTAGACTGCCGTAGAGCTTCGTCATTAGAGCTGTCTCTGTTGACCACACCTCTCTCCTTGTCTGTTCATATAACAGGCATTTTTGGAGCACATGCTCCGCTGACTGTGACTGTGGTGACAACTTACAGATACCATCGAAAGTACAAGTACAAAAAAAGAAAAAAGAAGAAGAAGAAAAGCATCGAGTGTGAACAGGAAACTTTTACACTCGATGACAGATACAGATACAGAATGGGAGTATGTTGTCATGGTTTGTGACATAGTCATTTGGTGCAAATGAGCCGAGGCCAACTTGTTTTCCTTGAACGAGGGCTTGTGATCGTTACACACACTTTAACTGACGGGTTTTGTGGCCTGCAGCAGTCTGACGGAGTTGAAGTTTTGTTCAAACCACCCACATCTACTGCCAGTTAACTATTCGTGATGAGAACTCTGAGAATACAGTACTTCTTCCTAGTCTTTTCGTGATTTTTCTCTGTTTTGTGACCATGCCCCCCATTACTACGTAATCGAAAACACTGGTGTGTACACGCGAGCTCGCACGCACATGTATGTGTACTCTTTTATATGTCGACTTTTTCAAATATAGTTTTAAGAAAACAAAACAAA
>CM065724.1:29091907-29106907 GCA_033310375.1 Conus canariensis
TTTCTTTTTTTTTTTTTTTTTCAATTTGTTTCAAATGCTTATCAGAAATCATGATTTGTCTCCATTTGAACATACTAATCATCTGCCTTTGAAACTGCCTTGTTTAGGCTAGACTGGTCTCTTTGCAGATCAAGCACATGATGGCCTTCATCGAACAAGAAGCCAACGAGAAGGCTGAAGAAATTGACGCCAAGGTACGTGATTTTTAACCAAGATTTGAAGCTATGGAATTGAAGCAATGCCGTTTTAAGAGATGGGTTTGATGAATGCAATATTTTGTCAAGGATTTTCATGAATGAAAGTTTCTAGAGTTTGGGACCTTTTGTCAAGAGTCAGGCTGTGCTTATAGCTTGTCAGATGGGGAGCTTGTCATGGTATTGAAAGTCTGGAAAGGAACAAATGCACTGAATTCTTGCCATAGAAATTCTTTGTTGTCGTTTTTATTTTTATTTTATTATTGTTGTTTGTTTTTTTTAATCCAGCATGGCTACAGTGATTAAAGATAACATGACAATAGTAATAGTATGCTGACTGTATTGCTGTTCAATTTTTTTTCTTTTTCTTATTTGGTACGGATTGAAAAACAGTATGTTTAATGGGGTTTTTTTGGTTTGGTTTTTTTTTGGAGGGGGGGGGGGGGGGTACTTTCATAAGAGAAATGGACTCTGGTTTTAAAGTGCAATGAAATATTCTTATCTATAACAATGTTTTGATGTTCATTAAACCATTTATGCATTTGTGCATGTATAATGTAACAGATTTTGTTTCTTTGCATTTGCTTTGCGGTTATCTCCTTTATATAATAGAATTGATATATAATAGAATTGAATTTTTCGGTATAATTTCATTGGCTTCCATTGTTATTGTTTAACTTTGGTGACAGTGATAATAGATCTATGCTTGCACCATCACATGGCAGAAATTTGATGGTGGGAATAATTCAGTTGTATAGTCCTGTATAATGGGCTTTGTTGTGTTTGTCATCATATAGGCTGAGGAAGAGTTCAACATCGAGAAAGGTCGTCTGGTGCAGCAGCAGCGTGTGAAGATAATGGAGCACTATGAGCGCCGTGAAAAACAGGTGGAACTGCAGAAGAAAATGTGAGTTGGCTGCTGACAGTAATGTGATCAACACACATGCACAGGTACAAACACGCATTTCACGCACACACGCATGCACGCACATACACGCACACACACATACACACAGACATGCACTCACGCACACACACACGCACCCAATATCATATAGACCTTGGCAGTGACGCGTGCAAATGTTTGCTAGATAGACTAACATAGGCATTGACTCAGGTGACTTCGAATGATCAACACCAATGATTGATTGCAGTCATCTGAAGGATAACGTTTGGGATTGTTTTTTTTCCCAAATTTTTTTTAAAAAAAAAAAGAGAGAGAGAGAGAGAGAGAAAAAAAGGGAAAAAGAAAGAAAATCATATCCTACAGTAAGAACCCATGAATCATATAATTATATCTCCGTAGCCTGGTTTTGGGAAAAAAAAAAATTATCTAAGTGCTTAGAGAGACATATCGTGCATTTCTGGATCCATTTCTTGAGACTGGTAGATTTGGTCAACTGGTGATTTTATTTGTTTGCATGGTCATAGCATGGCATAGTGTACACATTAAGAACACAAGGGGAACTCGAGGAATGATTAATCATTTGATTTTCCTAAAAGACAGCAGTAATAGCAGCAAAACCATCTACAAAAGCCCTGATTTATAGTTGATTCCTTTTTAGATGATCAACAAGCAGTTTACAAGATTTTCTGATGTGATAGAAATACACCTTGATGATGATATAGTTGTTCTAGTCTGATTCATTCTTTTTCTTTTTCTATTTTTTTTTTTTTTTTTTTTAATAATTCCAGCCAGAGCTCCAACCTGCTGAACCAGGCTCGTCTGAGAGTGCTGAAGGCTCGAGAGGACCATATAAAGGTGACCTGTCTGTCTCTGTTCCTAAAATGATTTTTCATATCTGGTATTTGAACAAGACGTATGCGGCCTGTGTGTTTTAAGGATTAAATAGGTGTTGTTTTGCACTCTGTTTTGAGCGTTTATTTGTGTTTTAGCTTCGTAACTGTATGCTGCAAAGACTGACCTGCACTGCCATATGAGGAAGGACACATTCTTGCAGATGATCTGCCTGCTTATTGGCCTGCTGAATTGACTGGAGACTGTATGCAAGCATATGATAATGACTACAAAAGGTTGAAAAGAAAAGAAGAGCAAGGATGACTGCACACTGTGATCGGCATTTCACTTTAATTGAAACTGCCTGCTAAAGTCTTCTACATTCATGTTTGAAACATGGAATTTATGATGTGCAACTTGATGCCACAGTTCATGCTTTTATTTCATAACCCAGCACTGTGCTGATGTTTCAAAGTTTTTTTTACTTATAATTCTGAACAAATTAAAAGCAGTCCTGAGCAAATGTAGCTATTCCTATTTTCTTGTCCCTCACTCTGTGGGCAAATTATTACGAGAGTGAATGGCACTTGATTTCAGTTCAGTCTTGAATTAGGAAAATGTGGTTACATGAAGCATCTCAGATGACAAACTGCTGAAGTGGGATGTTTCCTTTGCTGACAGGCGCTGCTGGAGGAGGCCCGGGTACGTCTGAGCAAGGTGGCAGCCGACAGAGGGCGCTACAGGGAGATCCTGGAAGGGCTCATCGCTCAGGTGGGTTGTGACAGAACCACGCATCCAATCTCCATAGGTGTCTGAAAGGCTGGAAGGCTGAGTGCAGACAGTTGTAGGAAAGATCTGACATGAAGTGAACTGAAAGAAAATGCTCCGACTGGTGAAATGCATCAACAGACACACGCTGACGTGCACTTGTGCGGGCGCGCACACACACACACACACACACGCACGCACGCACGCACGCATGCACGCACACACTCACTCACTCACTCACTCACTCACTCACTCACTCACTCACTCACACACACTCACACTCACACACACACACACACACACACACACACACACTCGCGCATACACATACATACACATAGGTGTACACTTGCTATGTATCTGTTAATGTGCCCATGGGTACAAATTATGTTGAGTTCCTACTCTGTTTAGATCTCCTTGAGTTTTGAAATCCCTGAGCCCATTAGAAAACAAAGTGAAGGAGTTTATCATTATTGAAGCAACTGTCTTGAAAAGCATTTTTGCTGGTCTAGGTTTACTAGCTTTTTTTTTTTTTTTAAAGATGTCTTTTCTTTTCTTTTCTAAGGAAGGACATGATAAGAGAAACAAAGCACTGACCTCAGTGTGTGCAAGAATTTAAAATTGAGAGCACTGACTTCAGTGTCTACAAGAATTTAAAATTGAGGAATTTAGGGGGGATGGAAGTAAACGTTTATGTTCTGTAACCTCAATGGATCTTTAAAATCCATGAAGTAAGCACCCAGACTGGCGGGATTTTGTGTGTTTCTTAAAAGCATATCTAAATCAACCTGGAAAGTAGAGGGTTTAAAATATTATAATAACATAATATGTAGAATCAACTGGCTTAGAATCAAAATGAGTTGCTTTCCTTGACATGATAGGTTTGGAGCTTTTTTTTTTCTAAATCAGCACAAAAACAAACAAAAAAACCCAAACCAAATGTCACATTCATATTACAGTCACCTTTTACTGGCAAAGATGTATGTGTCATTTATAATAGTCCGAATGGGTATGTATTTAACAAAAAAATATGAAAGCTTTTATTCACTAATCATAGGTGTCATAACCATAACTCAAGATGCTTCAGGAGCCTAATGCTACAGTTGTTTGGATGCGCTGAATTGATAGGCTCCAGAAAGTCATGAAAACAATTATACCCATAGATACTGACAACATTTTGTTTCGAATGAGTGCTGCCATAACATTTGGTGAAATCAAGCCATATAAAAGGATTGACAAATATGCCAAGGACAGTCAAAAGACGGAGAAGCTAGTACAAATTGCTTTAGAAAATTTGAAACAGAGCGGTTAATTTGTGATACATTAGAGGTTGTAAACGGAGAGGAGGATTGAAAAAATTCTGTGGAGGGAAAATATAGACTATGCTGTCAGAGGTAAATAGATCTGTTAGAAATTTGTTTTGAACACAGTTTAAGTTTAGTCAAAAAGGATGGGGAAAAAAAAGAAAAAATCTTTTTTGTCTTAGGCTAAAAGGCTCAAGAAAGAATGTCATTGTGGAACATTATTCTTAAAATTTATTTATGACTATTTCGTTTTTTGAATGCAGACCCTGTATCAGATGTTGGAGCCAGTGCTGATCCTACGTTGTCGAGAGCAGGATGTGGACATTGTGAAGGTAAGCATCAAAAAACAGATGAGACTTGCATCAGTGAGCTTTAACTGGCTGCGTGCTTTGGTAGTGTGTGTGATCGATTATTCCTTTACACTTGTGACTCTGTGCATTGTATGCAGATGTGTTCAGGTTTGTGTGAGACTGAGACTGATGTTGAGTGAGCATGCTTGCAGGTGTGTTGTGAAGGAATTTTAAGCCTGTCTGAAAGCCAGTATGCTATTCCTGACGTGTTGAGGAACAGTTTTTGCTTTTGTGATAGATGCGGTTGTAAGGAAACCATGGATGATTTAAACAAATGATTTGGGTTTTTCGCCCCTCTTCTTATACACATTAATTAGAAACCAGTAAATACTGAGCTGCGAGCTGCTGTAGAAAGATGAATTCAGGGGTTTGATGAATTAATCTTTCGCTTTTTTTCTTTACAAATTTTGTTGTAAATCACCTACCTATTTATCTGTCTGTCTGTCTATTATCTATCAGTGCATGTATCTATCTATCTGTCTATATCTGTCAGTCCATGATTTTATTTTTCATGAGGCGTTTAGGAAAGAAGAATTGGGGGCGGGGGGCATGGAATGTGTAGACACCATTTCCTGCCAGACCATCGAGTTAACCGAGATATTCCTACAAGAATCTGAACAAGTTGATGTGTATGCAGCATTAGATGTGGACATAAAATGTGACTTGTTTTAGAAGTGGAAATCGTACACACACACACATGCATACACACACACACACACACACACACACACACACACACACACACATACACACACACACACACACACACACACACACACACACACACACTTCCCACCACCCTCTTGTTTCCCTTCTTCCTCCACCAGGCTTTGAAAATTTTTTGGGATGGAAAATTTAATTTCCCCGTCCTTCTCCTCTCCTCCCTGCCCACCTCCCCTCTCCTCTCCCATCCCCTCTGCCTTCTCAGCACACAGTCTGTTACCCTCATCCCCATGGCTAATGAACCATTGTGGGGTCTAAAACACTTGACTGCCCACACAATGTTCCTCCTTTGTTTGGCTTTGACCATACCCACTGCCTGTCTACTGTTAGCTCCACATGTGTGTGTCAGGAAGCGTTGGGCCCTGCCATTGAGAAGTACAAGAAGGCCACCAAGGGAACGAGGGAAGTCAAAGTGACCGTGGACACTGAACACTTCCTGGGCAGCGATGTGTGAGTAGACCTGGGGTGGACACAAATGCTGGGAGGGGGTGGGGGTGGGGGTGGGGGACCTGACCTGGCATGGAGAGGGGGAAACAGCATCCTTTTGGAGAAATCGAGTGGTGAAAGGTTTTGAGGGTGGCTTTTCTTCTGTAGCATGCTGGAACCTTAGCAGACTGGAATCGGATTGATCCTTATTCTGGCACTGTAACTGCATGGAAGTGATGCCAACTGGCTGATTCTTCCATGGCTGAACTTTGGAGTCTTTTGTAGAGTTTTTTAGTTGAATGTTTTTGCCACATTTTTTTTTTAATGTGTGCACATTTTGAATAATGATTTTGCTTCTTGCCCTGATTTCTTTATTAGAGATGCTGTGGGGACTGAGCAAAAACCATACTGGAAAGAAAATTTATTTGTGGACTGGTGAAAGCAGGCAAGAATCAAGATATTGCTGGAAAACGTTGTTTGTAACAATTGTGAAAGTAGAGAACTGCTAGTAATTCAATTTGTAAGCAAAATAAAGCAGTCAGTATCTTTGAAAGGTGAGAAAAAAGTCAAATGAATGCTGCTTTGTAAACTCCAGTATCATCCCATCAGCTTTTCATCCTTTTTTTTTTCGTCTTGTTGATCATTTGAAAAAGAAGACATGTTAATCAGACTTGGATAGGAATTCAGTTAACAGTGATCTCTGGTCAAAGGTAACTTTAAAAAAAAAAAAAAAAATTTCTTACCCTGGAATGAGTTGGTGTTGACAGAGTAAGACTTTAGTTGGGATTCATCATTATGAGTATAGTCAGAGGCAGGTGGTTTGATACTGAAGGCTATATTTGTTAAATGAGGAAGACGGTCAAGAAAAAAATTGCTGTTCTTTTAGAGATGTGGCGTGTGTGTGTGTGTGTGTGTGTTGTCTTCTTACTCTCATTTCTACCTCACCACTGGTTCCAGCTCCCCATACACAGCCAGAAAAGTTTGTCCTGTTGCAGCTCTGGCATCAATCTAGAGGGAGTAATCGTTGTCAGGTCATCATGAGGCAATCCACCATAGCAGACACTGCACTGCTGTCAAGTCATTTTTGGGATGTTCAGTGTTGCCTCTTTTGATCCAATATATGCAGGACACCACCAGCTATACCACACTAACAGCAATAATTGCAGTCATATAGGTAGTGTAAGTGAGTGTCCTTTTGGAAGGGAAAAACAGAACACAGACATGCACAAACAACATACAAACCCCTCCATCTTAGTCCATGCTTTTACAATTATTTTGAACATCAATCCCCTCACTCACCCCCTTCCCTGGCTTGTTCTTCTCGCCTGGAAAATTTTGAGAATTGTTTTCAAACCCAGGAAACTTCGAGAGCCATTTTTCTGACCATGTCACTTAGGTAGTGTGGCACTTCTGCCCTTCTGAGGGCACCACCATGTCCAGCCAACAATGATCCCCATGAGGGTGACCGCACACGTGGACTTTGTGAGGAGGCCAGACAGAGGTCATCATGAGAGCAGGACATGATGGGCGACAGAATTGGCAACTTTAATACTTTTTGTTGATCAGTGAGGATGACGGAAGAGGATGCTGTGTAGTTGCTTCCTAGCCTGAGAGAACTCGGTAGGGTAGTACTCTTCTCTCCCTTTCAGAACATATCCTGTTGTCAGTCGGGCCCAGGAGTTACAGACATCTGCAGTGGTGATCAGGATATTTTGAGTAACACTGTCAGAGAAGTGTCCATGAAACTCAAATATGTTGTACCAGTTTTTCTATTTGACCCCCACAGAACACTGAACTGTCGGAACGAGCCTTCCAGGGCTGAAAAATGTCACCTCCAATGAGAACTGAACCCACCACCCCCGACTCTGTCAGACTCTGATGTTAACCACTGCATCACACTTCACAGCAGCTGGTCTCTTCGACTCTACAATAATTTGTCCAGATTGTTTGTGTCATATCTGTGTTTTGGGTGTACAGGTCAGGTGGTGTGGAGGTGCTGAACCGCTCTGAGAAAATCAAGGTGACCAACACACTGGACAGCCGACTTGACCTCATTTTTAGTCAGGTAGGTGCATCAGTGTCTTTTTAGGCTTCTTTCTCTGTCAAGGAGGTGGTTTTTCACCCATGCATGTCCTTTATTTGGTTGGCTGGTTGGTATGTAAGGCAGAATGATGCAGTGAAAACCACTGAACCCATTTTTAACCAGATTAGGTGGGGGAAAGGGAAGGTGGCCCGAGGATGAACCTACGATTACATTTTGGTGTTGATCTACATCAAGTGAAGGATCTGGGATCCATTCAACTTGACCATTACAAGTTTGATTAGTCAAACGCTGCAGAGGTGATGGTATCTACATGTGGTGGGCAGATGGAATGTGTTCTAAGGAGGGACGTGTTCAGTTGTGGTGGGGGGATCCGTGACGCAGATCTGGGTCATGTGGGGGATCCAGAATGCGTTCAGCAAGATTATCTTGAATTTTCTTTTGAACATTGACACTGACGTTACTGTTATGAATTGGTACCTATCATGAAGTAATATATTTTTATGGAATATTACAACTTGCTAGTGATATGAACCTTGATATTTACCATTTTGTTTGTCCTATTAACTCATATCAGATGATTTGCAAGATAACTTGTAACAAAATGGCCATTAGGTCACCAGACTCTGGAGAACAGTTGGAAAAGGGAGTTACTCAAAAGCCTTGATCAAGTCCAATAATTCAGTCAGGACCCTGTTTTGCATGCTTATCTCCCTTGTTCAACTTGTTTCGGAACATTGAGTATGCATTGTCACTGCATTAGAAGTTTTGTTTCGTTATTTTCAGTGAGTGCAGTGGCTTTTCTTTCTGTGTTTTTGTCTGACAGTTGAGGCCAGAGGGTAGAGTTTGTCAACTGAGTCGGATATTTGTTAGAAAGTATACAGGGAAAGCAACTTTCAGTCCGTACCAAGTTTTCCTTGCAGAAGACCGTTTTGCTTTAACCTCTGGACTTACTCGACACTGGCTTTCTTGGATGCCATTCTGGATCATTTTTTTGTTTTGTGTTTTTGTTTTGTTTTTCGCCATTAAGGCACTAGTTTGTTGTCTATGAGGCTTATGTTGAGTTAGGAGGAGGAGAAAAAAAACTTGCTAGTTTACTCACCATTAAACATTACTCTTCACTAGGAAAAATGTATATCAGTTTATTCATTTATGATGATATACTTTTTTGTCTTTGTTTCAGATGTTGCCTGAACTAAGAGACATTCTCTTCGGCCGCAATCCCAACCGACGATTCACAGACTAGATCTTTGACATTTTATGGAAGGTTCTTTTGTGTATGTGTAGACACAGTCCTAATAAAACATCCTGTGTTTTTTGTTTTTGTTTTACAGCATAGTCTTCATAGTTTTTCCATCTCCCCTTATCTGTTTCCCTGGCTACCATAGTTTTTGGCCTGCAAGACACTACTATCCACAAGTCAACCCCCCCCCACCCCCACCCCTTTTTTTTTTGTTTTGTTTTTTTCAAAACTTCAGATAAAATGCTAAAGTCCATCACACACAGACACAGAAACTGCACAGGACACAAGACGTGCCATAGACTGTTCCACCATCAGCACGATTCTTGGCAGCATATACGCTTGCATGAAACAACCGGTTCCTGTGAGAAAACAAGAAAATTGCAGATCGCTGTGTTTGAGGTGCAAGGTAGAAAAAGGGATGCAGAGGGAAGAAAGCAGTCTTTTATGTGCTGACAAGATGTGTGCCATCCCCTTCCTCAGCCCTGTTTAGCCATAACACCTGCAGTAATTTTTTCTTCTTCTTGAAACCTTGGAATGGAAAAATATGAGGCAATGTCAAAACGTCCCAAGGCCCACACCTGTCTCACAAATGAAACCATACCTCGAGTTTGTGATGCTTATGATCCCCAAAATATGCTTTGTCTATATTGTTAAGGGAATCAAGAATGTTTTCTGAAAACAAACATAGCTTGCAGAAATCAAATAAAAAATGTATAAGCAAAAATATCAATACTTGATAGCAGGAAACGTAGTGCATTTTGACAGTGGCTCAGTTTAGTTGTTTACTGCTCTGAACCAATATTGAGAAGAAAGCTAATCATAGTTTTATTTTCAGTGGATTGTTGTAAGTGTAAAAGTGTTCAAAATGACACTTGCATTTTTAATTTTGCAGTATTTAGGCATCAAATTTGGTGTGTTACTTGCCACACGTGTCGTCACGCTGACAGCATCCAGATGATGACTTACTGTGATCGTTGAAAACATGGAGTGAATCTGAAATGAAGGTTAGGGAACCTTTGGAAGATGAAGTTTTTAAGACTGTCTAGTTTGACATAATTTTATTAAGGTAAGACATGGAAAATTGATAATTTACAGGTTGTCATCACAGTGTGTTAAGTAACATTTTTGTACTTTCAATGTGCACTTGAAATGAATGAGAAGATTGTTGGCAATAATGGAAATTGCAGTTTGTGTAAACCACTGACATATGCGCATATGTATAGCCTTCTCCCTCTTCAATCATGGAACAAAGAAGGGAAGTTAGGTGAAATTTTATCGTCATGATGATTGTTTCTGTCACAGGTAACACTTTTGTAACAAGTACCCATAAAATGACTTGCATTTTCAAAGCAAATACCGCCAGCCAATGTTTGGACGCCTTGTGTGACAGGCATTTATTGTTGTCACACGTCTTAAGTAAACATGTGATTTGCCAAACAGAAGGTTAGAAGCGAAAGAGATATTGGCCATTTCTATACAATTGAACTACAGCAGTTAAAATGTAAAGGTGGCACCATGATATCCAAGTACAGTAATCAGAAGAGAGGATTTCTTGTTTGATGTTTAATGTTACTCGTGACATGTGACAACAAATCTGTCGTTACATATATTTGTATCACAAGTGACTTGTGAAAAGTTACACCCACATACTGATTGGATTCAGAATTTGCTTTCAGCACTTTGCAATACACTTCTAGGCTGCCTTTTTGAAGAAATAAAAACTTTCTTCCACTTGTAAGTCTTATGTGTGCTTTAGTGAATTGTTTGTAAGTGATAGCATGAGACATGGGCAGGGGACTACATAGATATTGTTAGAATGTCACTGCCATCAACACAATTCAAAAATAATTATACAGTGTTGTTCCATGTAGGTAATAGAATCTATCTTTGCTCTTTAAATATATTTCATTTTCTGGTTACACAGGAAAACATATTCCGTATTCTGGTAACACAGGAAAACAATCTATGTCATCACGCATCACTAGTAACATGTTTCCGAAAGCTGATTTGAAACTGCAGTATATCAAAATGTGAGTAAATCCACATTCATAAAGAATCATTTCAGTGAAATGGAGAAGATATAACAAAAGCAAAAATAATGGCAACAAGCAACATTTTATTTTTGACTTGTTCAAAAAGCACCTCTTGAAACTGCTGCATACTTTCACCAATATTGTACTAACTTAAAGATAAAAGAAAGTGAAAGTGTGAGAAAGGAAAACTGGCCTGGGTTTGCATCAGACCCTTGTTCCAAATGCAGTAATCTCTGTACATGTGCACTGGGTTGTTTCCCTTTCACTAAGACTTGTGACTTGCCTCAAATAAGCTCCCAGAAGGGAGGCACACTCTTCCCTTGCACCACCATCTTCCCAACAGGATTACTCACTTTGTTTCCCCCAGTGTCGGCAGCAGTGCTTGCAGACTAAAAAATATGGCATGCATCATGAACCACCAGCATAGCGAGAATCGGGTGTGAGTAGTCGGTGTCTGATTTATGACTAGTTTGATAATCAACTTTGATGTTCACACAGGTGTTCAGGGCAGACTGTGTTTCATTTGTTTTAAGAGAGAGGATTAGAACAAAGCTGTTATGAGTACACCCTTAGTCTATTTACCTTGAGTCTGCAGCAGTCAACGTCATGAAACCATTCCGTGGTGTGAATACCAGTTTATGCAAGGGCGTGCATGCAGGTGTGAACCTGTGATGTCGAAGGCTTATGCCACTTGTCATGCATTCTGTTGGTTGTTTTACAGGGCACTTTCATGTTCATCTTTGTAGGAGTAGACCCATGAGAGAAAGTGTTGGTATTGTTTTTGATGGCTGACTGTTGATTTGACCTTCAGGTTTTTTTTATGAAAGAATAGGAATTGAGTGTAAAGCAGCCATGGGAGTTAGGCTGTATACTGGTTCGTATGTTTCATCAGCGATTGGTCAGTAGGTTGATGTAGAAGACTATGTATGCATTAGTTTAGTCATTGATGTTTATTTTCATTTTATCTTTAGTCATTGATGTTTATTTTCATTTTATCTTCTTTTTTTTTTGGTCAGTGTCTGGACCCTCATTAAGCAAAAGCTAATGGATTTAATTTTCCAGTTATCAGTCAGAGTATGATTTGTATGTTTTGATCACACAAGTTTCCCTAGGTCCAGCCACAGGGTTTCTCAGTTTGTCACAAACTGTGGATATGTCCCCCACCAGAAGTGTAACGATGTATCGCTGGTGTAGCAGATGTAAAGGAAATTTTCCAGCAGAGTTTGGGAGACACTGGTCCACATGGATCATTGTCTCCCATCTGACTGGTCATCACCAGGACTGTGATTCATTGTGGGAAATGTTAATGGATGGTGATAATGCTGGTGGAGTGGGATTTCATGTGTGTATGTAAAAAGATTAAAAGGAAAAAAAAAAGGGGGGTGGGGGAGTTGAAGTTGCTTTGATTTTTGTCGGTTCTTTTGTGTATACATTTGGGTTTTTGGTGTTTTTTCTCCCAGGCACATTTTGTCTTTCCTTTCAGTATATACACATGAATGCTGAGTTGAAAATGAGATGCCAGACAAGACCTGCAGGACGGTAGTATATTCTACCTGATTAACAGACTTAAGTCGTGTGGCGGATGAATATTATAATTTCAGAGCTGATATGTAAATGTAGATGTAAAATCCACTTTTTTGGTTTGTTTTTTGTTTGTTTCCTGTCTTTAGGTCTAGTTTCATCTGTTTATCCCCTCCGAAACTGGAGGAACAGCTCTTAACATTTTTCAAATGATTAGACAGAGTGTATATTGTCAGAAAGGTACTGATTATTAGATGCGTGTGTGGTAAATGTGTTTATGATTTTTACCATTATATATGTGCTGCAATATCAAAGCATAGTTTTGGTCGTAGTCAAAAATATGTTATATATATGTATATTGCATTGTGATTTGCTAATAATAAAAGCAGCTGCAGCCATGTAATTGTATTCTTTCCAGTTTCTTTGTCTGCAAAACTGGCCATGGAAGGATGAGCTTAAAAAGAAAACCAGAATTTGAAAAGTCCGTGTGCTGATTTTCACAGTGTATTTTCTTTCTTGTGCACAAATAACAGTTGAGCAACCAATTTACAAATCAACTGCTTTCTGTTTATGAAATTAATCAGCTCTGACAGGTAGTGTCGGCACTGTTTTTCAGTCCCAATGGGCTTGTGTCTTTTTTTTTCATTCTGCAGAATTTTTAATATTTCCATGCATACTTTCACAGACAAAACAAATGCCATCGTCTTTGCCAAGTCGAAGTTGCACGTGGGACCTCTGTTTCTTCTCTCACCCAAAAGACACTCTGATAGCAACTGTAAGTCTAATGGAGAGGAGGAACAAAAACTTTGTTCTCTGCAAAATTTAACCCCCAGACCTAGGAATCTTCCCATTTCCATGCTATATAAGTAATTATTCACTTGGCCACTGTACTACAGTTTCTTTGGAATTTGCTTTGTAGGATCATAAAATGGTGATGCGAGCCTAAGTCTTATTCTTGCACTTGAGGGAGGGATTTGCTTAGTATGACAAGGGCAGTAATGCTCAACTAAGCCATGAAATTTCCAGCTACTGTATATTCGCATATAGGAACTCGGTTCATCATCTCTTTGCTCTGCAAATCATGTTGTGGGAAAGGACAACAATCTTTCCTCCCCATTAAATTTGCATCAACCTGCCCACATCAATTCAATAGTCATCATTCACTTCCCATTTCCAGAACACTCCTTTTAGAACTGTATGCCCATTCCTTTCCTTGGTGTGCCTGTGTGCAATATGATCGGTTTTTCTAATACCCAAACGTTGCATGCTAAGTTCTATTACTCATTACACTTCTTAACGATTCTTGTCTCGCCAGCAGTATGGTCTTTCCCACACTTCTCCCTTTCCTTTGCGTTAACATATCCTATCCTTTTGGACGTTTTTCCTGGTCTTTGTACTGGAAATCCTTTACACTTTTTTCAGGTCACAATTTTACCAGGTGTTTTTGTTTATTTGTGTGTCCGTTTGTTGGTTTTCATTTTTGTTTGGTTTATTCTCTCTCTCTCTCTCTCTCTCTTCTGTGTTTCTAATCTGGAAATTGAACACACTGTCCTAGGTGGACGATAAGTTTTAAAAGAGAGATGATGGGATCGGCTTTGGTTGTACAGGTTGAAAGCCGATTAGAAGTGTTTCCTTACTTTGTATCGAACAGATATTTCTTTTTTTTTTAAGTTTTAAAATGAGAGACGATGGGATAAGTTTTGGGTGTACATATTGAGAGCCAAGGTAAATCGGATTTTTGCAAGCTGTGAGCAAACCTTGAAATGGCATAGTGTGGTTCAGCCCAGTATGTATGACCTAGTTTACAAAAAGTACCATTGGTGATTGCTTATTGTGCCATCATCCAAACGGAATAGAGAACACAACAACAGTGAAATTGTTGTCAGCACTTAATTTCCAACTTTAAATTCAATAATGAAGACCAAAACCCGTGGCCTTAAAATACTACCACTGAACAAATGAAAATTACTTATCACATTTGTACCTTATTGATCGGTGTCAGTGCTTATTCATTGTATTAACATCAGTCCTCTTGTGTTAATATGAAGAAAACTGAAAATGTGTAAAATGCGATCTTCGGCGTTCCAAGCTGAATTTGTTATCGTGTCCAACATTTCATACCCTACCGAAATACATTATGAAAAAAAAAAAAATCTTTGATATCCCCTCCCCCCCACCTCCCCACTCTTTTCCGCTGAAATGGGCAGAGAGGCACTTTGAATGATCAGTAAGAATATTGATTTTGTGCTAAGAGAAGCCATTACAGCACTCTCTCTTTAAGTCTGCCATCCATCCACTTTAACAAGGTGAGTGGTCATATTCAGGTTTAGCTTCCACACCCACAAAAAATAATAATGGCGTGCGCATGTGGATTATCTAGTGAAGAGAGTTGAGGCAGCGGATCGACTTAACACTACTCTAATACCACCAGACTTACCGCATGTCAAGATGGGAAGGGGGGGAGGGTGGGGGGGATGCCCATTTTTATAAAAGATGCCAACCGGATTAGAAATCGCGACATCAGACTAAAAGCTTGGTGTTCTAACTTTGGGCTGTTCTGGAACACATGAGGTGGATAGATAAACATCACGTGCATATGTGCAATTGTCACAGCCATCTAAGCGGTTTCACTCAACTTAAAACGAATGTTACTCTTTTT
>CM065724.1:29111907-29134407 GCA_033310375.1 Conus canariensis
TGGTGGTCGGGGCGGGCGTGGAAGCCAGGGGGCGTTGTAGCAAGCGGCAAAGGTGACGCCCCGTGGGAGTGAAGGGAAGAGGGGGTGGCGTTGAGGTTGTGTGTTGGGGGTGTTGCGGGGCTGCCTCGTGGTTCACCTGAAAAGGAAAGACAGAATGGTTCTGTGCCGCGTTGTATCGTGAGCCAGTGCGTTGCATCAAGTTGCTTTGTATTGTAATGCATTGCGTTGCGCGTTGTTGTATTGTGGGTGTGGTCAGTACACTGGCGTGGTCACAGTGTGATATGGTGTGCTGTGGCGGTCTGCACTGCGTCTGACTCATCTGCTATGACGTGTAATCTGCACCCTATTGTATTTTGTTACTAATATGCGCAGTAGTGATGGTACTAGTGATAGCACAGAGCGGCAGTAGTAGAGTAGCAGCTGTAGTTGTAGCAGCAGCACATTGTGTAGAAAGAGAAGGCCTTGTAGGAGGACTGTAACGACAGCAGCAGCAGTTGTAGTAGAAAGAGAAGCTTGTAGAGGACTGTAACGACAGCAGCAGCGTTGTAGTAGAAAGAGAAGCCTTGTAGAGGAACTGTAACGACAGCAGCAGCAGTTGTAGTAGAAAGAGAAGGCTTGTAGGAGGAACTGTAACGACAGCGCAGCAGTTGTAGTAGAAGAGAAGCTTGTAGGAGGACTGTAACGACAGCAGCAGCAGTTGTAGTAGAAAGAGAAGGCCTTGTAGGAGGAACTGTAACGACAGCAGCAGCAGTTGTAGTAGAAAGAGAAGCCTTGTAGGAGGAACTGTAACGACAGCAGCAGCAGTTGTAGTAGAAAGAGAAGGCCTTGTAGGAGGAACTGTAACGACAGCAGCAGCAGTTGTAGTAGAAAGAGAAGGCCTTGTAGGAGGAACTGTAACGACAGCAGCAGCAGTTGTAGTAGAAAGAGAAGGCCTTGTAGGAGGAACTGTAACGACAGCAGCAGCAGCAGCAATAGAAATGCCGGCTATTGTAGTAGAAGTAACAGCCACTTCAGTGGTAATAGTTGCGGCGGTGGTAACAGCAATAGTAGTTTTGGAAGCAGCTACAACAGCGGTCGCGCAGTAGTTGAAGTAGTTGTAGTAGTAGTAGTCGAAGTAGTAGTTGTTGTTGTTGCATTAGTTGTAGGAGCAGTGGCAGCAGCAACAGATTAGTTTTAGTAACAGAAGTAGCAGCGGCTTTAGTAGTAATAGCAGCTGTATATAGCTACAGTAGTAGTACAGCAGTGGTTAGCAGCAGTACAGCAGCAGCAGCAGCAGCAATAGTAGTATCAGCGCACCATTAGCAGTAGCAGTAGTGGTAGCAATAGAAGCATCACTGCCACCACCTGCGCTACCACCACCACCACCACCACCCACCACCACCAAAGAAATCAGGAGCAGTATTATGATGGCAGGAGGAACAGAAGCTGCGGTGGTACAAGCAGTGGCGGTGGTGGTGGTGGAAGTAGAAGTCGTAGCAGCAGCAGAAGCAGCACGCTCCAAGAGCCGATGAAGAACTATGGGGCATCAGACCTTCTGACCGCCACTAACCATTTACTATGACCGAAACTACGGATCGCAATCCTTAAAATTTCCTTTCGCACCCCTTCCACCCATCGTTACTAGCCTGTCTCCGTCAGTTTGATGACCATCTACAGCAGATTAGTGAACGGATTCCCTCGTGAAATGCAGAACATATTCAATAAACTGACGTGACTTTGGGTGGTTAGTCAAACAGAAATAAATGGTACCCCCTCCCCCTGTGTGTGTGTGTGTGTGTGTGTGTGTGTGTGTGTGTGTGTGTGTGTGTGTGTGTGTGTGTGTGTGCGCGCGAGTGACAGGGAAGTAGAAAGTGTGAACATTCCAAAGATTCTTCGCACTAATACAGAGAACGTCACAATGTTCGGAACATGAGGGATGGATGGAGGAGGTGCTTGGTGTCGGAGACATACTGGCCTGACGTAATCATAAAAAGATTTCCTTTCTGACCCCTAACCTTTAAAAACAACATTCATCTCGTTTGTATCGAAGATGGAGTGGATTGACACGAACAGAAGCTGAAGTACAAAACTGGATTGTTCAGTAAACTTCGCTTTTGCACCTTCGTCTCTTTTATTTATAAATACCGATATCTGAGCCGGGCTACGTGATTCCCCGAATTCTGGAAAGTTCCTTCCACTGGTAAGAAAAGTCGAGGGAATTTACTTGTTGAGAGAGAGAGAGAGAGAGAGAGAGAGAGAGAGAGAGAGAGAGAGAGAGAGAGAGAGAGAGAGGAAGTACAGGGGATGAGGAGGTAGGAAAGTAGGCAGAGATTGGCAGAGGTACATGAATACAAAGCGACTCGGATATACATTCAGATATAGACAGCCAGCCAGCCAGGACACACAGACCAACCTTGATGTTCACGTAGCACTTGAGGCGGTTCAGAGTCTCGGTCACCCTCGCTGTTGGCGATACGTTGCCCAACGGCCAAGTCACCATCCTGCGCGGAATCCGTTGCTTCATCCTGGGTCCCCGGGAGCCGGCTTGAAGCGGTCACCGGTTGATCGTGCTCTTGAGACACTCCCTCGCTGGTCTGTGGCTTCTCCTTCGTGGGCTCCGGTTCCTTTGCTCTTTGCAGTTCACCTCGATCTTCTCGATCACTCTTCTTTTCGTCCTTGCCCCCATTGTGGAGTTCGGTGGCTTCGTGAGCATCTCTGTTCGCGCGTTCTTTGGGTCGTCCGCTCGGTTCTTCGTGTTGGGGTTGTCCGGCTCTAAGTTGTTCTGAAGACTGGCCGTGAATGTTTCGTTCCGAAGGTTCATGGTCGGTTGTTTGCCATTCTGTGCGTTGTTTGTCCGCGTGCTGTGCTTCTGCACAGGGGGTGCGTGTTTGTTGTTGTTGTGTTGTTTGTTCTTTTGTCTCTCTGTCGCTGTTTTGACGTTCTGTGGGTGATTCGTTTGTCTGCTGCTCTGTGCGTTGCTTGCTCGTCTGTTCTTTTACCTGTTCCTCAGCTGGTTTGTTGGCGCTCTGTTTCTCAGGCTGTCTACGTTCTGGTGCTTCGTTTCGTTGTTCTTCAGAGGACAGGACTTCTGACAATCCATCTTTGAACTGTTCTGTAGAATGGTCGACCACGCTTTGTTGCTCGTTGGATTGTTCCTTCCACTCTTGTTGGCTATGCCGTTCAGCAGTCCGTTGTTCTGGTTGTTTGTTCGTGTGTTCCTCAGATTGTTTCCTTGTTTGTTCTTCAGTCTGTTCGCTGGACTGCTGTTTTTGTTTGTGGGTCTGTCTTTCGTCATGTCGTTCTTTAACTGGTAGTTCCGTTTTCTCCATCTTTTTGTCCTCAGACTGTTCGTTTGTCTGTGTCTCCTCAGACTGTTCGTTTGCCTGTGTCTCCTCAGACTGTTCGTTTGCCTGTGTCTCCTCAGACTGTTCGTTTGCCTGTGTCTCCTCAGACTGTTCGTTTGTCTGTGTCTCCTCAGACTGTTCGTTTGCCTGTGTCTCCTCAGACTGTTCGTTTGCCTGTGTCTCCTCAGACTGTTCGTTTGCCTGTGTCTCCTCAGACTGTTCGTTTGCCTGTGTCTCCTCAGACTGTTCGTTTGCCTGTGTCTCCTCAGACTGTTCGTTTGCCTGTGTCTCCTCAGACTGTTCGTTTGCCTGTGTCTCCACAGACTGTTCGTTTGCCTGTGTCTCCTCAGACTGTTCGTTTGCCTGTGTCTCCTCAGACTGTTTGTTTGCCTGTGTCTCCTCAGACTGTTCGTTTGCCTGTGTCTCCTCAGACTGTTCGTTTGCCTGTGTCTCCTCAGACTGTTCGTTTGCCTGTGTCTCCTCAGACTGTTCGTTTGCCTGTGTCTCCTCAGACTGTTCGTTTGCCTGTGTCTCCACAGACTGTTCGTTTGCCTGTGTCTCCTCAGACTGTTCGTTTGCCTGTGTCTCCTCAGACTGTTCGTTTGCCTGTGTCTCCTCAGACTGTTCGTTTGCCTGTGTCTCCTCAGACTGTTCGTTTGCCTGTGTCTCCTCAGACTGTTCGTTTGCCTGTGTCTCCACAGACTGTTCGTTTGCCTGTGTCTCCTCAGACTGTTCGTTTGCCTGTGTCTCCTCAGACTGTTCGTTTGCCTGTGTCTCCTCAGACTGTTCGTTTGCCTGTGTCTCCTCAGACTGTTCGTTTGCCTGTGTCTCCTCAGACTGTTTGTTTGCCTGTGTCTCCTCAGACTGTTCGTTTGCCTGTGTCTCCTCAGACTGTTCGTTTGCCTGTGTCTCCTCAGACTGTTCGTTTGCCTGTGTCTCCTCAGACTGTTTGTTTGCCTGTGTCTCCTCAGACTGTTCGTTTGCCTGTGTCTCCTCAGACTGTTCGTTTGCCTGTGTCTCCTCAGACTGTTCGTTTGCCTGTGTCTCCTCAGACTGTTTGTTTGCCTGTGTCTCCTCAGACTGTTCGTTTGCCTGTGTCTCCTCAGACTGTTCGTTTGCCTGTGTCTCCTCAGACTGTTCGTTTGCCTGTGTCTCCTCAGACTGTTCGTTTGCCTGTGTCTCCTCAGACTGTTCGTTTGCCTGTGTCTCCTCAGACTGTTTGTTTGCCTGTGTCTCCTCAGACTGTTCGTTTGCCTGTGTCTCCTCAGACTGTTCGTTTGCCTGTGTCTCCTCAGACTGTTCGTTTGCCTGTGTCTCCTCAGACTGTTCGTTTGCCTGTGTCTCCTCAGACTGTTCGTTTGCCTGTGTCTCCTCAGACTGTTCGTTTGCCTGTGTCTCCTCAGACTGTTCGTTTGCCTGTGTCTCCTCAGACTGTTCGTTTGCCTGTGTCTCCTCAGACTGTTCGTTTGCCTGTGTCTCCTCAGACTGTTCGTTTGCCTGTGTCTCCTCAGACTGTTCGTTTGCCTGTGTCTCCTCAGACTGTTCGTTTGCCTGTGTCTCCTCAGACTGTTTGCTTCTTCTCAACTGCAGGGTGTTGTATGCTTCGCTATTCTCTTCGTCTTCGGTCGGAGTTTGTGTCTGATCATCTCCCGGCTGAGATATCTCCTGTTCTTCCATTGTCGGCACAGTGTGTGTTGTTGGGCATCTTGATTTGTCACGGGAAACCCAGACGCTGGCCTCGACATTAGCCGACTGGTTCATTCTCCCGCGGTTTGTAGGGCTCTTGCTCGTTGGTAGTTGCTCAGACTGTTTCTTAGTCATGCTTCCAATGGTTTGTTCTCTTTCCCTTGTCTTTTCCTCCACGTGCTGTTCTTCTTCTGAGTTGTGCAGGAACCGTTCTCTTGCCTCTTTGTCCTTATCCTGTTCAGTCGGCAGGAACTCTAAGGACTGCTGGTCCTTATTCTGTTCTTTTGTCAGGTTCTGCGTGGCCTCTGCATCCTTATCTCGTTCTTTTGTCAGGTTCTGTGTGGCCTCTTCATCCTTAGCCTGTTCTTTGGTCAGGTTCTGCGTGGCCTCTTCATCCTTATCCTGTTCTTTGGTCAGGTTCTGCGTGGCCTCTTCATCCTTATCCTGTTCTTTGGTCAGGTTCTGCGTGGCCTCTTCATCCTTATCCTGTTCTTTGGTCAGGTTCTGCGTGGCCTCTTTATCCTTATTCTGTTCTTTGGTCAGGTTCTGTGTGGCCTCTTCATCCTTATTCTGTTCTTTGGTCAGGTTCTGCGTGGCCTCTTCATCCTTATTCTGTTCTTTTGTCAGGTTCTGTGTGGCCTCTTCATCCTTATCTCGTTCTTTTGTCAGGTTCTGCGTGGCCTCTTCATCCTTATCCTGTTCTTTGGTCAGGTTCTGCGTGGCCTCTTTATCCTTATCTCGTTCTTTTGTCAGGTTCTGCGTGGCCTCTTCATCCTTATCTCGTTCTTTTGTCAGGTTCTGCGTGGCCTCTTTATCCTTATCTCGTTCTTTTGTCAGGTTCTGCGTGGCCTCTTCATCCTTATCTCGTTCTTTTGTCAGGTTCTGCGTGGCCTCTTCATCCTTATTCTGTTCTTTTGTCAGGTTCTGTGTGGCCTCTTCATCCTTATTCTGTTCTTTTGTCAGGTTCTGTGTGGCCTCTTCATCCTTATTCTGTTCTTTTGTCAGGTTCTGTGTGGCCTCTTCATCCTTATCTCGTTCTTTTGTCAGGTTCTGTGTGGCCTCTTCATCCTTATTCTGTTCTTTTGTCAGGTTCTGCGTGGCCTCTTCATCCTTATTCTGTTCTTTGGTCAGGTTCTGCGTGGCCTCTTCATCCTTATTCTGTTCTTTCGTCAGGTTCTGCGTGGCCTCTTCATCCTTATTCTGTTCTTTTGTCAGGTTCTGCGTGGCCTCTTCATCCTTATTCTGTTCTTTGGTCAGGTTCTGCGTGGCCTCTTTATCCTTATCCTGTTCTTTGGTCAGGTTCTGCGTGGCCTCTTTATCCTTATCTCGTTCTTTTGTCAGGTTCTGCGTGGCCTCTTTATTCTTATCCTGTTCTTTGGTCAGGTTCTGCGTGGCCTCTTCATCCTTATCTCGTTCTTTTGTCAGGTTCTGCGTGCCTCTTCATCCTTATTCTGTTCTTTGGTCAGGTTCTGCGTGGCCTCTTCATCCTTATTCTGTTCTTTGGTCAGGTTCTGCGTGGCCTCTTCATCCTTATTCTGTTCTTTTGTCAGGTTCTGCGTGGCCTCTTCATCCTTATCCTGTTCTTTGGTCAGGTTCTGCGTGGCCTCTTTATCCTTATCCTGTTCTTTGGTCAGGTTCTGTGTGGCCTCTTCATCCTTATCTCGTTCTTTTGTCAGGTTCTGTGTGGCCTCTTCATCCTTATCTCGTTCTTTTGTCAGGTTCTGTGTGGCCTCTTCATCCTTATCTCGTTCTTTTGTCAGGTTCTGTGTGGCCTCTTCATCCTTATCTCGTTCTTTTGTCAGGTTCTGCGTGGCCTCTTTATCCTTATCCTGTTCTTTGGTCAGGTTCTGCGTGGCCTCTTCATCCTTATCTCGTTCTTTTGTCAGGTTCTGTGTGGCCTCTTCATCCTTATTCTGTTCTTTTGTCAGGTTCTGCGTGGCCTCTTCATCCTTATTCTGTTTCTTTTGTCAGGTTCTGTGTGGCCTCTTCATCCTTATCTCGTTCTTTTGTCAGGTTCTGTGTGGCCTCTTCATCCTTATCTCGTTCTTTTGTCAGGTTCTGTGTGGCCTCTTCATCCTTATCCTGTTCTTTGGTCAGGTTCTGCGTGGCCTCTTCATCCTTATTCTGTTCTTTGGTCAGGTTCTGCGTGGCCTCTTCATCCTTATTCTGTTCTTTGGTCAGGTTCTGCGTGGCCTCTTCATCCTTATTCTGTTCTTTGGTCAGGTTCTGTGTGTTCTGTACCTCTACGTCTTGATTCTTTGCCAGACTCTGGGCAACCTCTTCGTTTTGCTTTGTCGGGTTCTTGGCAGATTGTTCATCCTTCTTCTGTTCTTTTGTTGGAATCTCTTCCGTGTCTTCTGTTTTTCGCAACGACAGTTTGCCACTGGGTGTATTCTTGTTTGATGTCTTCTTCCTCTGGAAATGTCTGCTTCTTTGCAGTTTGATCTGTTTCTCTTTTTCTTTCAGCTGCCTCTTCCTCTGTTTCTTATCACAGTGCACGATAGAAGGTTTGTAGGAGCGTTCATTTGTAGGCAGTTCAATGGTACTGTCGGCAAAGTCTCCCTCTTCTTCGTGTTCATCTGTTCTGTCATCCACTGATATGAAATATCAAGTTCCCCGGGAGACGGACGTTCACTTGTTGGATTTTCTGTGAAAGTTTCTTCTCCGCATGTTTCTGTTCTCAGATCCTCTGATTTGGAAATGCTAGGCGCTTCGAGAGAAGAAATTTCACTGCTTCGACTTTCCTTGACTGATGTCACTTCTTTGTGCTTCTCATCCGTTACAAGTTCTGGTGATTTGGAAACATCCTGTAATTGGAGAGTGTGACTGTTATTCGTCACCCAGGTGGTGTTTTCTTCGTTCTGATCTGCTCCATGATCACCCGATTCGGAAACACTCAGTACTTCAAGACTACAGTTTGTACCCTCCAGCATCATTTCGTGTGATCTTTCCTGCGTGGATGCTAAAGGGATCAACTCTTGATCGATGTCTTCTCCTGTCTGAGAAGGCACTGCTGGAAAGAAATGTTCTTCAGGGGCAGCCAGGTGTGCACAATACACCTTGCTGTTGCCTTTCGCCAGCTCTTCCTTCTCCATAAACTGCATGAAATCCTTGCACCGTATGTTCACAGTCTTTTCTGACCATTGAGCAGGCAGGTCTTCCCGCTGCCAGGACTCGAACAGATGTTGCAGCGGTACGATTCTCAGTGTCTCCCTTCTGAGCGAGTGAGAACTGAACGGGTCATCGTCGGGTATACACTCATGGGTGGCGACGACTTCACATGTTCGGCGGAGAAGCCTCTCCTTCATAGCGTACAGATCGGTCAGGTACCCCCACAAGACCTCGCTGCACCACACACATTCCCGCTGCTTCGGGCGAGTTCCACTTTCGCCCCCACTGGCGTCCTCGAGTGGGTCAAAATCCTCCCCTGAGGGAGAGACCAGACCTCCACTCTTGTAGCTATCGTGATGTTCTGTAGTCGTGACATTCGCTCTCTGTTTCTTGTAAGAGCTCACGTGCCAAATTATACGCAAATCTCTGAGGGTGCAGATAAACTCACAGATGTGCTGGTCTTCTTTGGAGTCGGTTTCATGTGCTCCAGACACACTACCTACACACTGTCTTTGATAGGTGTCCCACGCCGGAATACCAGTTTCGTCCGTTCTGGATCCAGCTTGGTTGCCAGTGGAAGCAGTTTTAGATTTCTGCGATTGTCTCGCCACCAGATGTCTGTCCACTGCTTTCTCCAATTCAGTTGCTTTTTTCTCTGTCTCTCTTTCCTGATGCTGCTGACTTTGAACGTGCTCAGACCAGCCTGTCTTGAAGTATGAGCCCACCCTAAGCTTGAAAACATCACAGCAAGTGTTGCAATTAACGTATGCGTCTCTCTGATAAGCGAGACTGCTGTCTTTTGGAAGGCTACTAAATTGACCATTCGTAAAAGCTGTACCTGTCGTAGAACTTGATTCGTTCTTGACGGAACTCGTTTCATTTACTGTTGAGTCATCTTTGTCTTTCATAGAGGCATTTTCATCCGCGACTGAGCTTGTTTCGTTTATTTGGTATTCATCTTCGTCATTCCTGGAGCCTTTTTCGTCTGCGACAGTGCTTGTGTCATTTGTATTAGCGTCACCTTGATCTTTCTTGGAACTGTTTTCGTCTGCGAGAGAACCAGTTTCTCCTGTTTGGGAATCTCTCTCGTGCTTTCTAGGGTTCATTCCATGTCTTGTGGAGCTTTTCTTTTCTTGTCTACACCCTGCCCCGAGTCTTCTAGCGCTGGGGGTAGATTTATATTCTGTGCTGCCATACACATTTCCGCCCACGATGCCTTTGTCCATGCTGATGATGCCTGTGTCTTTGTTAAGGCCATATCCAAACCCAGGTCGGCATTCCATGTACCCGTATCCTAGATAGTTTAGTCCAGTGGAATGACGTGCAAAAATTGGCGTGTATCCCACAGGAGCACGCCCAAAGCCGTACACGTCTGCCAGAGGGAAAGATACTAACCCAGCTCCTGGACCAACATGGCTGTATTCTTGTTCCCTGGGAACGATGTCATGGCCAGTGGATTGAGGCCCACGTCCAGGTGAACCTCTCCCATGTCCTGAGGAACGATGTTCATACCCACTGGAGCCCTCTGTATGCTTACTGGGATCATTTTCATTTCCGTGGCCACTTTCGTTTCTTCTGACATCCGTGTCGCTTTCGCTGGGAATGGGTCTGTCTCCCACAGTATTCGGTTCGTTCTTCTGGGATCCATGTTCAGTGTCTGTCGCTTGATTCTGTTCTTTTAGAATCACTTTGGTCTCCTCTTGAGCCAGTTTCGGATCTTCAAGACCCATTCCATACCGTCTGGAATTAGTATCGGATCTTCTGCAGATACTGTCATCCGCGACTGAGCTAGTTTCATCTCTTCCATACCTACTAGTGTCTGTTTTGTGTCCTGTAGAACTACCTTTGTCTCCAACCGTGTCATTTCCGGGTCTTACAGAGTTCTTCCCCTTACCCCGGGAGGCATATTCATATCCTGTGTTGTCATTTCCGCTTCCGCCAGGGCCGGTTAGAGGTGTAATGACGGGATCTACTTGTTCAATATGAACATACTGCAAATCAGGCCGATATCTCGCAGCACAATAGCCCACAAAGATGAGTCCACGGGTGCCACATGCGAACATAGGCGTGTGCAGCATGGGGGTAACGACAGAGTGATGCTGGTGTCCCATGGGAGCAGACTGGAAAGCAGGTGCCTCATTCATCCACATTGCCAAGCTCTTGACCACTGGATTCCGTTGGTTCGCCCACCTGTCTGTGGGTGGGACCGCTTCTGGCTGTCTCCTCGGTGCCTCTAACTCTGAAGGAGCTCCTGTCTGGAGGGGTCGGCATTGGATGCAGTTTGGTTCCCAGGCCTGAAAGAGATAGAGCATTTTATGATGGGGCGGGAAGGTGTAGGACAGCTCAGCCGCCAATATAGGAGAAAGGGGAGGGGGGTGTGTTGTTGTGTTGTTTGTGTTTGTGTTGTGTTGTGTTGTGTTGTTGTTGTGTTGTGTTGTGTTGTGTTGTGTTGTGTTGTGTTGTGTTGTGTTGTGTTGTGTTGTGTTGTGTTTGTGTTGTGTTGTGTTGTGTTGTGTTGTGTTGTGTTGTGTTGTGTTGTGTTGTGTTGTGTTGTGTTGTGTTGTGTTGTGTTGTGTTGTGTTGTGTTGTGTTGTGTTGTGTTGTGTTGTGTTGTGTTGTGTTGTGTTGTGTTGTGTTGTGTTTGTGTTGTGTTGTGTTGTGTTGTGTTGTGTTGTGTTGTGTTGTGTTGTGTTGTGTTGTGTTGTGTGTTGTGTTGTGTTGTGTTGTGTTGTGTTGTGTTGTGTTGTGTTGTGTTGTGTTGTGTTGTGTTGTGTTGTGTTGTGTTGTGTTGTTGTGTTGTGTTGTGTTGTGTTGTGTTGTGTTGTGTTGTGTTGTGTTGTGTTGTGTTGTGTTGTGTTGTGTTGTGTTGTGTTGTGTTTGTGTTGTGCGTGCGTGCGTGTGTGTGTGACAGAGACACAGAGAGAGAGAGAGAGAGAAAGAGAGAGAGAGAGAGAGAACAACAAGAACAAGAACAAGAACAACAATTTTATTCTCTAGGCCACTAGCCCATAGAAATAAGGTCAAAATATACAGAATGTTATGCACGTGGAATAAAGCAATTGTTACAATAAATAATAATATCTGAAAATTACAACATAATGGACTTAAATCTTTAATCAATTTCTCCTTCAACTGGTTACACTATTCCTTTGACGGAGAGCATGAAAAATATACATGGCAAGTTTTCTTATCGCATCTACTGACCCCTTGTGAAGTGTATCGGTATACGGTTCTTTAATACCTTTCAGATATCTGTTTCTTATTGCATCATATCTAGGACAGTAATGTACAAAATGATTTTCATCTTCAATTACTTTACATGTTGAACAAGCAAAGTTTAGGTTTTCACTAAATATTCTCCTAAATGAAGAACCATTTATTGGTAGTACCCCCAGTCTTAATTTCACAAGTCCGTCACGGAAGCATCTGATATCTAAAAACTGGAAATAAGGTTCGCTTTCTAGGGTTGTTTTAAAAAGCCGATAATTTCTGTATATATCTTTATTCATAATAGATTCCTCCCATTCTTGTAAATAATTATCTTTCAGTCTTTGTTTGAATAAAGAGAGAAAAGTCTTTTCACATCCTACACCTTGATTTATCCATGCATGCCCAAACCCCATTCTGAACACAATGTTTCTGATCTGACTTGCCCAACAAACTTTGCCCCTTTCATCTAATTTCCAAAGCATTGCATATGCCATCCTTGGGATTCTAGTCGTGTCCATCTTTAGAATTCTAAGCCAATATTTAATACATCTAAAGTAACTATTCACATATAATGGGTGCCTTCCTGTTTCCCCAAGAACAAACTTATTTGGTACTTTTAATGGGACTCGTAAAAATCGTTTACATGCATAACTGTGAACCTTTTCAATGTTGTCTAATCTATTCATACCCCACATTTCAGCTGCATACAGTAATATAGGTTGTACTTGAGTGTCAAATATTTTGAAAAAAACAAGATTTTGAAATATCATGCAATCTGCCAATATGTTTCACACATTCAATGCAAGCTCTTCTGCCCTTCACCACCAGAGCATCAACACACTTTAGTATGCTCATTTTGGTTGTAAACACAAAACCAAGATAGTTATATTCATTTACTACTTCTAAAGAATCTCCATTTATATTCCATTTGTCGTTTTTGCCTAGAAACCCTCCTTTTCGAAATACCATAACCTTTGTTTTGTCTTTGTTAATATTCAGAAATAGCTTTTTGCAAGATTCGTTCAGTACATCAATTTGATTCTGTAGACCTTTAGCGGTGTCGGACAGCAGGACTATATCATCAGCAAACAAAAGTATACATAGCTCAACATAACCTGGTAACAACTGGATACCATGTATTCCATTTTCTTCCACTGCCATAGCAATTTCATTTATAAAAATCGAAAAAAGTTCTGGGCTCAGGATGCAGCCTTGTCTCACCCCAACAGGACAATCAAAAAAATCAGTTACACGATCCTCTATTCTGACGCATGAAAGAGCTGATTTATAAATAGCCCTTATTGCCTTAATAAATTTACCATGAATTCCTGTTTTTATCAGAATCTCAAATAATGATCCATGTTGTACTGAATCAAACGCTTTTCTCAGGTCCACAAAACATGCAAAAAGCTTTCCTCCTTTCTTTGAAAAACATTTCTGAATGATTGCATTCAAGGTAAAAATGTGGTCAAATGTAGAATACCCCTTTCTGAAACCTGCTTGGGACTCTGTTAGCTTCTTATTTGTTTCAATAAAGTTCACTAATCTCTTGTTGAGAATATTAGTATAGCATTTACTCATTAAACTCAGTAATGATACACCTCTGTAATTATCTGTCACTGTTTTATCACCTTTCTTAAAAATTGGTACTATAATGGATTTTGTCCATTCCTCAGGATACTGACCTTTCTCGAAAAGATTATTAAATAATTTTGTCATGAATTTGACTGATTGCTCACTACATAGTTTTAGCATTTCTGGAGTAATTCCATCAATACCGCATGCTTTTCCATTTTTCAGTTTATGAACTGCCTCATAAACTTCTCTTTCATAAATAGGTGAGTTTAAATCACTACATTCTGATTCATAACTTTCAAGGCTAAAATCAAATGTTTTTATTTCTGGAACATTGAATAGGCTTTTAAAGTAGTGAAGCCATTGCTGGTCAGAAATTTCAGGACAAATGCGAGCCCTTTTCTTACCAGACATGAATTTAACTTCTTTCCAAAATGATTTACTGTCTTTGCCAAAACTTGCAAGTTTTCTAGCTTTTTCACGTTTAAAGCTGCTCTTTTTTCTTTTTATCATTGTTTTGTACTCCTTCCTATCCTGAACAAATTGCCTCCTTTCCTCAGATTGTTGTGTATTTGACACAGTATATGTTAATTGCCTTGCTTTGTTTGATTTCCTCAGTATCAACAACGAATTCCTTGCTTTTACCTTAAACTGTCTACATTCAGCATCAAACCACTGTGGAGGTTTAATCTCTTTATCAATACAGACACATTTTTTCATGCAGTTACTACTTAGTACCAAAGTTCTAGAAAACAAGGTTACAGCTTGATTTACATCATTATCAATATGTGCTAGAGCTTGTAAGTACATATCTTGCATTTCCTTTGTATTGACATTTTCAATGAACTGTTGCTCTAATGACTTATCCCAACATTGCTTTTCCATCCACTTCTTTGCTTCCTTACCTTGGCTGTCCATGTTTGCCTGAGAATTCAGGGTGGTTAACAGTTTGATACAAACAGGTAAATGTGATGAATCAATGGAGGACAGAATATTTAAAGAACTAATATAATTCTGTAAACATAAACCACTAGAAGTTATAAAGTAATCAATTGTGCTCCCCCCATTGCTCGATACAAAAGTGAGTGATTCATCAAAATCATAATTACTTAGACCATTGAGAATGATACATTCAAACGTTGTGCATAAATTCAATAAATCTCGCCCAAAACCTGTTATTTCTTTATCCTCAGAATGCCGAGTAATCATCTGATCTGTATCTTCTTTATCCGTTTTCCACACATTGTCCGTAAACAGTTCATTCTGTAGTGGTGCATTCATACATCCTGTCCTTGCATTCAGGTCACCACATATTATAATATAGAAATCCTCGTAACGTTCATACAAGTCCATCAAACATTGTTCAATGATTTCAATCCCATACCCATGCTCTGTCTGTGTCCAGTATCTGCTATCATATGGATGAATATATGTACAAATAAGAAAAATTGGCTTATCTGTTTCTAATAACTTTCGATCAAGTTGCAAAATAATAACTTGGTCCAAATGTGTATCAATGCTCTTAACAAATTGTGACAACCACTTATGCACAAACACACACACTCCACCTGAACTACGCCCTTGATTTGACAATTTAACAGCTTTTGACGCAAATACATTATAATCAATAAAAGGCAAAAATGAAATCGTATCCACGTATATGAATGTTTCATTCAATGAAAAGATATCAAAAGACAAAAGAGTTGACACAACGTCTGGTATATCCAGTTTTTGCATCAAACCTTCGCAATTCCACGTACATATATTGATATAGTTACGGCTTCGGCCTCCCCGTCATTTAGTGTTTCCATGCCCCCCTCTTCCACCCCCGCCAGTTTCCCTTCCCCCACCATCATTTGTCTCCTCCATGATGCCTTCTGTCTGTCTGCCTCCCATCTCTCCATCCACTCTCTCCACTTGCCTTCCCCCTCTGCCTCCTTTCACCCCTTCCTCCCCTTCACTCTTCCCTGCCCCTCTTCCCCCAGTAGCACTTTCACCCTCTCCCTCTCCCTCCCCTGTCCCCCTTTCCTTCCTGCACCACTGTCACCTCTTCCATTCCCTCCTTCCCCTCTGTCCGCCATCATACTATCTCCTTTCCCCCTTCCCATTGTACTGATGCGGTTAAAGCTCTCTGTAACCTGCATTTGTCTGCACCTCGTTTTGCTTCGGGTAAGACGACCTGCTGTTTTAGGAGTTTCAGTCACCATAGAACAGTTTTGTGCCGTGGACTTCACCTGTGGCAAGCTACATGCTTGCAAGATGGCGGGTGATTGGCTCTCAACGTCACCTTGCTTCATTCCCACTGCCACTGCCTGTTTCACAAGAGTCAAACTGCTGTCTGGAGTGTCTAAGGGTGAGGGTATAGTCGGTACAAGTTCAGACACAACTCGTGGGATCTGAGCAGAATGACCCCCTGGGGTACAATCAGTTAGTACCAGGGAGTTGGAGTGCTCAACGTCTATTGCTTGATGAACATCCTGGTGTGAAGGGGTTTTGTCAGTCACCAGCGTGTTCCCTACATGGGCATCATCACTGTGGGATGGGGCTGTAGGAGACACATTGACAGGGGATACCAACAAGTCATTGGGGGACATGTCATTTCTACCTTCCTCTACCAGTCTCACCCCCCACTGGTCAATTTTTCGCCGGTACCTTGGTTGGGGGTTACGTTGAGGCTGGGGTTTTGCGGGCGTGGAAGACATCTGGGACTGACAGGTCGATGGGTGAGCCTTCTGGTTACTGTCCATAGTAACATATGTTGTCTGAACATTGTCTTGTCAGCTGCAGTTGAGCTGAGTATGACCTCTTCTTGTTGGTGTGTATCAAGTCTTTTTTCAGCTGTGCTGTCTGTGGTACTCTCATGCTCCGCAGATGAAAGGTATCTGTTATTGACCTTCGGCTTCTGACTCTGGAGTGTTGGAAGTGCGTTCATGTCATAGGGGTGGGGTGGATGGCTGTTCAGGCTGCAGATTACCTGGCTGGTCTGACCACTGGTCTGCTCTCCATGGAGATGACTGGACGTGAGTTGAATCAGGTCCTCTCCTTGGGATATACCACCAGTTATTTCTGGATCTGACTGTCTCTTCCCCATTGTCTTCCTGCTGTCAGCTTCTGCCGTGCTCCTTCTTCCTCTGACTGCAGACTCAACAGGGCTGTCTTTAGGAAGTGATTTCCTATGGTTCCTGACTTGCTGCCGAGACTGTCTGTGTTGCAGACGACCCTTCCAGAAATAGACGCTTCTTCCTGCTGCCTTTTCTTTCTTGAGAGCTTGGCTCTGTCGATGAGTCAGGTCGGCGGCCACTCTGACACCAATGGAGACAGCCATTTCTTTCCTGCTCTCGTTTGCCTGAAGAATATTGAGTTTATCGTTCCAGCGGTGGATGCAGGCGATGATGGGTCTGGGGTTGTTCCAGTCCTCGGTCTTGTGACCCGTGCGATGGGCACGTTCTATGTCATCGACTGTCCATTGTTTCTTGTCAGGGAAAAATCTGTTCAGAAGCTGAACAACTTTGCGGGTGCACTGTAGGGGGCTCTCATTTGGGCCTTCATATACGTGGAAAAATCTTAAGTTGTTTCGCCTCGAGAATGATTCCAGGTGGTCGATCTCCTCTTCAGCTTTCTTGCTAGCGTCACAGTGGTAATCGTTCCATTGCTGCAAGCTCTGACACTGTTCTTCAAGAAATCTGCATCTCCTCAGAATAAGTTCTGTTTGCTGTTTTAGTTTCTCATGCTGCTCTTGAAGGGAGCAACACCATTCATGCAGTTGGTCCAATGAACTAGCAAGCCCATCTTCGGGTGGGTAAGCACCCTGATGATAGGTGGCCTCCCTGTGAGTCCATGGGTAACCTGCAAGGTGTAGCATTCTTTTCTGGACCTGTGTTACAGAGAAATCAGGGCAGACGTCAGAACCTTGTGAGTTGTTTGAACTGTGTTGCTGGACTGGGTCGAAAGCCTGGTTGTAGTTTGAGTAGTCACAGAAATTCTTGGTGTGGTCTCGTCTATACTGACGATTGTACACATCTGTTGGACCAGGATTACTCTCTATGTCTCCGGAAACACGCAGCAGCCATGACAAGAAAAATATCAAAACAAACATGTCCTTGATGGTGGTTGATTCGATGCTGCACCTCACTCGCATACAGCACACTGCCCGGAGCCTCACAGTACCAGGTCTTTGGAATGTGATCTGATGGAACCTGTAGGCAACAGCCCACATGCCAAAACAATGTTTCAGCCGAGAAAGAGCATCTTCCAAAGCTGCATTTTTTCCCTTGCTGTGTGTGTCGAAAAAGAAAGAAGAAAAGTCATTGCAGGCGCCTGTGCTCGTGTTCTCTCCAGACAAACAAACTGCAGTCAGCAGTGAACACAACAGTATTGTCACAGGCAGAGTCAAAGGCCAGGAGAGTTTAATTCCATGTGCCTGTAACCTTACCTGTCCACTGAGGTGAAAAAAACGTGCACGTGCAAAGCGCATGTTGTGCGTGGCTGCCTCGACGGAAAATGATCCAGTCCTGAATTCCTGTCACATCACTGTTTTGTTCTTTTTATGTATTGATAAATTAGTAGTAAGTACCGTCTATGCCACTGTCAATCGAACTAAACCATTGGTACCACCGTCTTCAGCACACCTTCATACACTGTCTTGCAAACTTTCATTGCAGTCCAACACTTCTATGTACCCGAATTTGTATTTTTTTCCGAGACAAACTGAACACGCAATCTCCCTTCCAGGTAAATTCGAGAGACCCCCCGAGAGAGAGAGAGAGAGAGAGGAGAGAGAGAGAGAGAGAGAAGATTCGGTCTTCTTGTGTAGTTTTCTTCTGTCCAGTTATTTTTTTAGTCTTCCTTCCTCCCCCCCCCTCCCCCCACATCCTCCTCCCTCTCCTGTCTCACCTCCAACTTTTGATCCTACTAATTTTTTTCCTGTGATTTCAAAAATCATCTTTACTTTCGCATTGTTTGTCGCCTTGTCTTTCTTTCCTCTCTGTCTTTCTCCTTTTCCCTCCTCTTAACCTTCCTTTTCCCCTCTTCTACTTCTTAACCTTCTTTCCTTTTACTTTGCTCTTTCCTCATCTCGCTTTCTCTCCCAACCCCCGCTACTCTCCTCGTCTTCCTACATATCTTTCGCTTTCTTCTGTGACGTTTTCTCCCCTCTTTCTCCACTGCTTACGTCTTCATCCATCTTTCTCTTCCTCCTTTTTTTTTTCAAACTTTCCGTATCTTCTTCACCTCTTCTACGTCCTCTTTTTTATTCTTCCTTTCCTTCTTTCTTTTTTTTTAATCACTTTTAGGTCGACTTTTTTCTCCTTCTTTCTTCTTCTCACCGTCTTCTTTTGTGGTTCTCTTTAATCTCACTCATAGTCGTCCTCCTCCTCTTCCTTCTCCACCTCCTCCTCCTCCCCGTCCTCCTCCCCCTCCTCCTCCTCCTATTTCTGCTTTTCTTCTTTACCATTTGATCTTACCGACCGCAAATTAAAAGACCCTGATCATGTAGCCTATCTTCTCTTAACGCTGACACTTTTCAAACAAACCAAACTAACAAAACAACAGAAAACAAAACCAACCAATTCTTGCCTTATTCACCGTATACGCGTAGTCTACTACACGACCTACCTGACACAGCGCGCATCACCTGGGACCGTGGTGATTTCCCACGCTTGTCGCTGTCACAACATGCTGGCACATCACTACTAGTAACACACAAAGTATCAGCCTGCACACTCTTGCATCCTGTTCTCCCCTTTCACAGCCCAGTAATCCTTCGGCCAGCTGGGGCAAGCCAAGGAGGGAACAGAGAGGGGCGGACGGAAACTGGAAGATTCTGGTGGTTGAATTTGTGTTCAACAGGTCACTGTGTTTGACCCCATTGAAGTGTCGACGTGTTGCACGGTCTCTTGCCGACAAAAAGAGAGAGAGAGAGAGAGAGAGAGAGAGAGAGAGAGAGAGAGAGATGAGTGTGCAGGTGCGCGCGCGTGTATATATGGAAATGTGTGTGTGTGTGTGTGTGTGTGTGTGTGTGTGTGTGTGTGTGTGTGTGTGTGTGTGTGTGACCGTCCACGTGCGCACGTGTTTTTGTATATATCTGAGTGCGTGTTTGTACGTGTGTGTGTATAGAGAGAGGAGAGAGAGAGAGAGAGAGAGAGAGAAGAGAGAGAGAGAGAGGTGAGTGTGCAGGTGCGCGCGCGTGTATATATGGAAATGTGTGTGTGTGTGTGTGTGTGTGTGTGTGTGTGTGTGTGTGTGTGTGTGTGTGTGTGTGTGTCTTTGTATACATCTGAGTGCGTGTTTGTACGTGTGTGTGTATGAGAGAGAGAGAGAGAGAGAGAAAGAGAGAGAGAGAGAGAGAGAGAGAGAGAGAAGAGAGAGAGAGGTGTTCTTTTTTTTTTGTCTATCTGTCTACGTCACGTCTCCGTTGTTCCTGACACAACTCCACAGTTTTCGTCTGGTCGTGTCCAGATTTGGTATGGTAACTTATTAGCACACAGGGAACATCAAAGGCGATCTACTTTCGTGCTGAACAGTAGCATCAGCAACATTTTTTTAAAACGACAAAAAGTTACCTTAAATCAAAGTGACACTTGGATTTGAAGCAGGTGGGAGGGGGGATGGAAGGGGGAGGGAGGGGGATAGGAAGCGATGGGAACGGAGGCGGAGGGAGAACGATAAAGGAAGAGGAAGGGGGGGGGGGGAGGGAGAGAAGGAGGCAGACAGGTAGACTGGGGAGGGAGAACATACGCGATGGTGAGAACAGAGGAGATTACGAAAGGGGAGGAGGGAGGACGATGTGTGGGAGTGGGGGTGGGGCGAGAGTGGGGAAGGGGGGGGGAGGGAATGAAGACATGGGGAGGGGTGGAAGACGGCCCATGGAGGGGGGGGGGAGGGGGTGGAGCAGTAGGGGAGACCGGCAGGGAGGTGAAGGGGGAAGTGAAAAGGAAAGGGGGAAGGATGAGGAGGAACGGAAGGGACAGTGAGAGGGGAAGAAGAAGGGATGGGGGGAAGACGGAAAAAGAAAGGGGCGGGGCGAGAATAGATAGATAGATAGATAGATTGTGTGTGTGTGTGTGCGTTGCGTGCGTGCGTGCGTGCGTGTGTGTGTGTGTGTGTTTGTGTGTGTGTGTGTGTGTGTGTGTGTATGTGTGTGTGTGCGTGCGTGCGTGCTGTGTGTGCGTGCGTGTGTGTGTAAAAGTAATGTGGTATTAATAGTGTTTGACGTGTGCGTTCCCCTTGCTATGGAGTTGGAAAACATCAGGACCGGGATTTTATCATCGTTTCTAATCGCACATGTCTGGTATCAGCCTATGAGCCTTTCAGATCCGTGGAGTACAGAGTTTGTAAACTAAAGATGTCTTAAAAATAATTCTTGATCGTTGTGAATCATTATCCCCGGTCGGTGGTCTCTCCATAAGCCGTGTCTTTGAATTTCCACTTTTTTAATTTCTGGACAAATGTTAAATCTATTATTTTGATCCAAATTCTCCCTTTTCCTTCACTGAGATCTCACTTTCGCTTTTTTGGGAAGCACTTTTCTTATATGCAGCAGGGTCTACCCAATTTCGTGGCGTTTGGTTTCTGTTCTCATGAACGATTAACCCGGACCCAGCAGCTGACCTGATGAGCTCTTCTTAGAGCGAAACAGCTATTGCTGGCTGGTTCTGCTGGCGTCCACTTTGGAGGAACTTAAAGCGTTCAGAACATTTAGTGGAGAACAGTCTCTGTTCGTTGCCTTTTTCATGCAAAGATAGTTCAAACTGTTGATGTGATATGAGTTGATTGGGATGACCTTTGACATTTTCGTCACTCTTTCGTTGGAGATGGAAGATATAAAGGCCTGCTTTTACTCACGTCTGTCTGTCTAATTGTATGCCAGCCTTTTCCTCCTCCGTCCCTACTCTGCCCCTCCACCTCCTTTGTCCTCCTCTTTCTCTCTTGTCACCGACGTCTTCTCCTCCTCCCCTTTTAGAGTGTTGGGACTTGCATGATGTGAGACATAAACATGTTACAGCAGAGTCCATGAAAACCTTGTTCAGAGATGTTCCACTTGATGTGATCTTTGAATTTCAGACAGAGATGAACATTTTTCATCTGATCTGAGAGTTTTAACAGAAGTAAGATTTTGTAACAAAATTTCGGGTGTGTTTTCAGAAGGTACATCTTAAAGGATTGTGTGAATGAATGACTTGTGAGTTGACTTCAACGCGGTGACAGCCCTGATGACATGACCCTTTGCGGTCGGCTAGGCTATGAGCAACATCACCTTCCACCCCTCCCCTCCCGTCCTATGTCTCCCCCCATCCCGTTTCCTTCCCCCATCTCCTGGCCACCTGCATCCCCCCACCTCTTTCTTCTGCTACTCTAACGCTTCCGACACCCTCCCCCTCCCCTTCCCCCAGTGCTATTTCCTCCCCTCCACCTCTTTCTTCTTCTACTCTAACGCTTCCGACATCCTCCCCCACCCCTTCCCCCAGTGCTATTTCCTCCCCTCCACAGAGTGTCCTCCAGCACCCTTTTACTGTCAGTTTCATTCCCTCCTCCCCCCCCCCCCCTCAAGTCCATCGGCCTTTCCTTCACCAGCACCCCACCCCCCTTTCGCCCCACTGTTTTAACCGTAACTCTCTCCCCCATATTCCTCTTTCCTGTAGTCTTTTCGCGTTCTGACATCGCTTAACTATATAAACGTGTTTTCTTTCGCATTCAATATGCGGCTGTCTGGCACAAACACGATTCGGTCCTGAGATGTCCTAACATGGAAATGAGACACCGGGCCAAATTTGGAGAAGATTGGACGGAATTAATTTGTCAGAGGAACAACTGACATCCCCCCCCCACACACACACACACACGCGTATAGACATAGCATGATAGTATGGAATAAAAAATCTGGGGAGAACTTGACAATAGAAGAGGTGTGTGTGTGTGTGTGTGTGTGTGTGTGTGTGTGTGTGTGTGTGTGTGTGTGTGTGTGTGTGTGTGTGTGTGAAATAGGGACCGTTTGTAAAGTCTTCGGTTCTTTACAGCTCAAATGAAAGTGTGTGTGTGGGGGGGGGGGGGGGGGGGGGGGGGGAGGAGGGAGGTAACCTTCAGCAGCTGGACAATTATAATCTTTTCTTTTACGAATAACAATGTACACGTTTCAAGGGGATGCACCCAGTCAAATTCTTGCTAACCGACAGACAGGCAGACAGATAGAGCAGGAAACAAGACTCGCCCTGTAGCAGACCCTTGGTGCGCGCGCAGGATACACAGATGACGCATTCTTGTTCTTGCTCCAAATATCCATGTTCATAGCCGCGTGGACATAGACCTCAGGACCTGAGGTAAATTCCGAATTCCATCTTGTGTAAGCCAGACACTGACCCAGGCATTGCTTATGTAAATAAGGTGCTGTAGTATAACCGTGGCATTTCTGAACTGACAGAGATAGCCGTTTTGAGATAAGAAAAAGAAACAGGTCACTCCACGCCGGACGTTCACGAGAGAGAGAGAGAGAGAGAGAGAGAGAGAGAGAGAGAGAGAGAGAGAGAGAGAGAGAGAGAGAGAATCAATCACCTGCACACTTCCACTCGACTCCTCATTCATCCTTCGTTCCTTTCCACTC
>CM065724.1:29139407-29144407 GCA_033310375.1 Conus canariensis
AATAAATAAATAAAAAAATAAGAAAAATGAAATTGAAAATAAGAATACAGCAGGTTTAGTTATCGCATGAAAGGGACAGAAAATGTAGCAAAACAATCAGAAAATCGACCAATGTATTGTCCTTGTGTTCTTGAGCCCATACATGAAATTGCTTCCCCTTTTAAAGTCTTTTGGTTTGGATTATTATTCTTGTGTTCCTATTTTGATCTTGTTCTTGCAAAATGCCCTTTGGAACAGTAGACCAACGAAATGTTTCAGCATTGTTTTTTCCACATTCGTTTCCTGAGACTGAAACATTTCATCAATTATAGAAACTGACCATTCGACAAATATCAGCAAATTGGAACCCTATGCATGCGCCTGCATCCCCTCCACCCTCTCTCTCTCTCTCTCTCTCTCTCTCTCTCTCTCTCTCTCTCTCTCTCTCTCTCTCTCTCTGTCTCTCTCTCTCTCTCTCAACAACAATGGGTTCCTTCTGCATACAACTTCCACTTACTTATTTATCAGTTCTTTTAAAAGTTGAAACCACACACCACTCACAAATGAACTGCAATATTTCGGTTTATTACAAGTCTTTCCAAGCAACACTGGCCAACATCTCTTTAATTGTTTTTTTCCAGCCACGCCCTACGGAGCCTACTGGGTAGTGGAGACCGATTATGACAACTACTCCGTGGTGTATTCCTGTGGACCCATTCTGGGCCTGGCCCACGTGGAGCAGGCCTGGGTCCTCGCCCGCCGACCCCAGCTGGACCCCTCCACCATCACCCACATCATGGACTTGCTCAAGGACGGCGGGGTCAACGTGGGTCACTTCCAGAAGACGGACCAATCCAATTGTCCCGGTCGCCATTCGTAGCTTGTTTTAGTTGTATGGTGGATTGTGTGTGATTCATTTTGGGGTTTGGGTGAAAATGTGGTTGTAAAGGTATGATTGGAGGTATGATGAATTTTTTTCCCGAGTTTTTCGCGCATGGATGTTGTGGTGATATGCTTGTTGGATTACAGTGTAAATATTGAATAAAAGTCGTATTTGTAAATTTTGGCGTTGCTCTCTCTCTCTCTCTTCTCTCTCTCTCTCTCTCTCTCTCTCTCTCTCTCTCTCTCCCTCTCTTTTTCTTTCTCTCTCTCTCTTTTCTGTCTTTGTCTCTCTCTCGTTCTGTCTCTGTCTCCCTTCTCTCTCTCCTCTCTCTCTCTCTCTCTCTCTCTCTCCCACACACACACACACACACATTCCCTCACATAGGCTCTGCTGCTGACCAATCACTGTCAACAGTAAGGGGGTAGGGTGAGGTGGGGTGTAACAGAATATGGATGTCTTGCATGTGCTGATTCAGAACAGGCACCACTGAACACAACCAAAGTGACTAAGCATCATGAGTGCAGTGTCTCCTTTGGCAGGGTGCATTGTGACGACCAGATAATTATGAATAGCTCTCTGTGAACTGGCGGTGATGTGACTGTTACCGACAAAACTGGGTGTAGGTGTGGATGGGAAAACCAGAATAAGCCACGTGGAGAAATGCCAGTGAAAGGGTACGGAGTTGGAACAGATTAAAAAAAAGAAAAGAAAGAAAAGGGAAGAAGAAGAAGAAGAAGAAGAAGAAGAAGAAGAAGAAGAAGAAGGAAAAGAAGGAGGAGAACGAGGAGAAGAAGGAGGAGGAGGAGGAGGAGGAGAAGAAGAAGAAGAAGAAAAAGAAGAAGAAAAGAAGAAGAAGAAGGAGAAGAAGAAGGACAAGGAGAAAAGGGAGAAGGAGAAGAAGTACAAGGTTAAGCCAACTGCAAGTTCAATGAGATCGAAGAATTTTAAGCACCACAATCTATGCCCAGTATAAGGACATCGATGAATTTAGGGCCCCGTGTTCTTCATAGACTCAACAGCCGACCAGTGTTCTAAACCATCTTGTGTTTACTACACCTGATTTAAAGACAAGGATAAATTCAGTGCCTCGTGAGCTCGAGGCTTAGAAAAAAAAGCAGACGTTCCGAAACACTCCCATAGTTTCGCAAATCCTACTTTAAGGACAAGGATGAGTTTCAGACCTCGTGGGTCAGAGAGTCATGTTGTAAACATTCCCAACGGTCCTCTACCTGGCTTATCATTGAAGAGAAGTGGGCATTGTTTCATCAGACATTCCGATAGTCCTGTATAGGAGTATAGCAGCTACATATCCCCATGATAAGTGTTTTCAATGTTTTCTCGAAGGAAACAGTCCTTATCCTTCAAAATAAAAGTGATAAAAACTACATTACTGATAAATCGCTTACCATTACTGTTTTACTTTGAAAGACAAGAACTGGTTTTCCGAGTTTTAAAAAAAAAAGTGATTTCCGCATTAACGCTATTTTCTTGAAGTATTAGAAAAAGAGTTTCCAGAGGGAAACAGTAATCATTGTCCGTGGAAAACAGCTAATTTCATAAGCTCAGAAGAACTGTTGTTGGGTTTTTTTCCTCGAGGATATCAGTCGTCATCTTTCATGTAAACATTGATGATGTGTGTTTTACTGGGATTGGAATTACAATGGGCCATGGGAAGGTGGTAGTTATATGAGCCCGTATTGACTATTATCCCTGTCTTCCAGAGAAAACTGTCATCATATGTCAAGAAAAAGTGATCACATCTGTAGTTTTGAGGAATTATCTTTTATCGCCGTTTTGTTAAAAGACGATAACTGTTTTCCTCGCGAAAACAGAGATAATAACTGATTTTCCCACGAACACTATTTTTTTTTTTTTTGAGGAATTAACTTTTTTTCTCACTCGAAAAACAGTTATGATGTGCCTTGCGAGCATGCAAACTTCATAAGCTGATAAAAGCTGCTTTCCATGGCAAAAATACTACCTTTAAACATACAGTTACCTGTTTGACTGGGAAATCACCTACAATAACATTTGTTTAAAAGGGAACATTGCTTGAAGGATGACAACTTTTTTTTTCCTTTTGAAAACATGTGAAAATAACAGTTCTTACATGGGTCATAAGGACTGCTAACTGCACAAGCTGATAATAACTGTTTTCGTCAAGAAAAATAGTGATTATCTTGTAAGAATATAGAGGTGATATCTATTTTCATTGGGTTAATTACTTAAAATCACTGTTTTCTTGAAGACTAATAATTGTGTTTGTAATGTGATGTAGCCTCACATGGCGACATGTGACGTTCCGTCGCGTACGCCCTTATTTGTTATAAAGCATTTCCCTAGGTAGGGAAAAGGAAAGGTAAAAGAAAGGTTAATTTGAATGGCCTGACCAGTGTAATCGGTGTCGCTGGTGGTTATGAAAACAGTTCAGTAAAATAGATGTAGGGTGATTATTGGTTGAATGGACGGACGTTGTCCATTGGTCAAGTAACCAAGGGCTGGTAATGCGTAGAGTTAGATGAGTAATCACTGAGTAATCACTCAGGAAGAGCGCAGGAAGGAAAAATAAGGCATAGGAAGGAGACGGCTTGGGGACACTGACCAGACAGGTTGTTTGGAACGAGTTTCACCTGCAATTCACCATTACCAGGTGAGGTATAGACAGATGGGGAGAGAAAAAAGAGAGAGTTAAGAAAAAGGAAAAAGCGAAAAGAATTTATCATTATTCAGATTTTGAAATAGATTTCTTACACGGACTTCATTCGTGTTTCAGCCCTTCCCGGTGCTGTGGCAGCACCAGTTAGGCGACTGAGGCAGTCGCGCAAGTATTTGGGCGACAGTGCTGTGGCAGCCACCTAATTGTCTCCAGAGTTGGGGAATCGAGCTGGAGAAGACAACGACTGCGCCAGTCGTGAGAAAACTTAAAGCGTTTGTCATGTTGACCCACAATGATTGTTAATTGTCCCCCTGGGTCGGAACTCAGATGATACTCCTATATTTTAAGCCATCTTTTGATTTTTTTTTTTTTTTTTTTTTTTTTTTTGAAAATGTATATAATGTTTCTCCAGTGAGGAGGAGAAACCGTTGAAAGAAGTTTTTGTGAAATAGTGTATAAAATGAGATGAAATTTGGTCCCAGCTAGTGGATCTGTGGAATGTTTGTACCTCCACTGGAGTGGAGGAACAGAAGTTATAAATTGGAAAACAAACTTGTCATTATTTGAAAAGCTGATTATCGTTTAGTAAATTATTCCCGGAGAGGAGGGGGAGAAGAAGAGTTATTGTAGTGCGGCTTCTGGTTGTTTGGAGAGATTGCGTGTGGCACGGAGTGAATGCTGAGCTGAGTGCGTGCATGCACTTGTGCACAGTGTGACAGTGTTCCTTGCAAGACAGGGAAAATAATTATCATAGGCCATGGGAGCATGCTAAATTCATGAGCGTTTAACAACCCATTTCTTCGTTTTCACGGGGAAAACAAATGCTGTCTTTAAAAAAATGATGATACATGTTTTACAGGGAAATCACTTATCATTATCTCTTATTTGAAGAATGATTATCGTATTCCACGGGAAAATGGCAACGATACTTCGTTTCCCTATTACCCCCCCCCCCCCCCCTTCTTTTTTTTTTTTGGGGGGGGGGGATGATAAAAAACCGTTTGTCTCAGGAAAACAGACAAAACAGTTGTAATGGGCCTTGGAAGTACGGTAGCGTATCATAAGCCCGTAATAAGTGTTTTCTCTCCTTTCTCGAGGAAAACTGTTATTCTCGTTTAGGAAAACGGCTATACTAGCTGCTTCACCGTGAACATCACTTATTGTCGCTGTTTTCTCGACAGATGACAGTTGTTTTCCCTCTGGAGAACAACGATACTGATTTACTTCCCTGTCATCAAATGTTTAGAAAGATAATAAGTGTTTTTCTAGGGGGAAAAAACAATGAAAAGATTTAAATGGGTGTAGTAAGCTTTGTCCCAAAGTCCTGTGTCTGGGTTATCATTGGAGCAGGAGTGGTTTGTCATCGTTTCAGCTCTTGTACATACAGTCCGGTGTCTGACACCTCCCTCTCTGATAAAGTGGTTTCCGTTATGTCACGGACTGTCCGAGGGTCTTGCTGACCTCTTCCTGGACACGGAACTG
>CM065724.1:29149407-29154407 GCA_033310375.1 Conus canariensis
TGGTTTTCAAAGTTGCCGCCATTGGAGAGTTTCCTCCTTCCAGTTGGAAGTATTGTGACTCACGGAGTCTATTTGATCCAGCTCAGTGGTACAGTACGGAGTTCGCGCTGGGGGTGGGGGGCGTTGCGAGTTTGAATCCTACATGGCGGCTGAAATAAAACATAGTCGTTCTCTGATAAGTCGAGCTCAGGGGCACACCCTCCCTGCCAACTAAAAAAAAAAAAGGAAAAAAAAGAAAGAAAGAAAGAAATGAATGAACAAGTAAGTAAATAGATAGATAGATAAATCGAACAAAATAACTGTATGAATAATAAATAAAAGCATAATAATGATAATAATAATAATGATGATGATAGTAATAATAATGATAATGATGATGATGATGATGATGATGATGATGATGATGATGATGATGAACAAATAAATAAAGAAAGAAAGAATTGTGTAACAACAAACAAACAAATAGATATACAAATAAATAGATAAATAGATAGATAAATACAACTTAAAAAAGGAATGAAATAAATGTCGACTTATAAGAGGGTTGACTTATCCAAGGTGTGGATAAGTCGATCGTATCTGACGGAGGGTCGACTTATCCGAGGGAAGGAAAGTCAACTTTTTTTTTCAACAGTTAAACGAATGATTAAATTTTGTTTACATGGATGTGATAAATTTCACGTATTTCTGCATCTGTGTTAGTATATGACACATGTTTAACATTAAACCATAAAACCGGCAGCTTGATCACTGATTTAATGTTAAACATGTATCATATACTGTTGACAATCGTTATGAAGACTGCCATTTCCGCGTCAACTGCCACTAGGTTGCATTTGCTAAAACTAGAAATAAATTTGCCCCAAAATGGCACACCAAAAAAGAAAATGAAAAAGAAAAAAAAAGTCAAGGATAGAAAGAAAAAAAAAAAAAACTGAGCAAGACATGTCACTAAGATCTCCGTTGTCGAGTAGACTATGGTGCAACGTCGAGTACATGTTGATCTTATTGTGCATACATGAAATCTAGAGAACGCAAACAATAATTTCAGTTGCACTCACATTTTTTTGTTGAAAAGAAGCTGGAAAAAAAAAAAAAAACCTTCTTCTCCTACTCTTCCTCCTCCTCCTCCTCCTCCTTTTTCTTCTTCTGCAGACGTCAACATTCAAACAAGGCTGAATAAGGTCGCCGAACACTTTGGACTTGAATCTACGTCACTCGGGATTTGGCCTCTGCCTTATAGCCGAATTTTTACCTCTTTTTTTTTTTTTTTTTCTTCCTTTCATTTTTTTTTTTTTTGGAACGAAAATAGATTCGTTTTATGACAGCCCAGAAGTGTCGGGAGGGAAGGGCGGGAGGAAGGTGCAGGGGGAGAAAAAAAAAAAAAATAAAAAAAATGAAACACACACAGACACATATACCCCCCTCCACCACCCTCCACACACACATATACACACTTGCGCGCGCGCGCATGTGCGCACCTGAAATACAAGGTACAGAAGCTGTGTATGAGAGGAGAAAGAAAACACAGAAACAGATGAGATGCGAGAAGGAGACAAGTACAGCAACAACAGCAGTATGATAACAACAACGATGATATTGTTAATAACAATAATCTTAGTGATGATACTTTTATTACTTTGACCTCTACTTCTATCACCATCACCACCACTACCACTGCAACTAGGCTACTGCTATTAGCCGGTTATTTCTACTGCTTCTACTACTACTGCTACATCCACTAACATTAAAGAAAGCGACAAGTATGTCAAAGCACGAAGCAGAAGTACTACAGAATAACACATAAAACCAGGATGGAAGCTACCCATGCAGACAAACTGAACTTTTGCTTCCAAAAGTGACAGGAAAAACTTCCCAGCCAGCTATGTCAATAATTGCCGGCGAACGGGAATTTCCGATCATAAAACACTCGGAAGCAAAAGTGGATTCCTCACGTTTCGTTCACATTCCATTGTCCGAGCTACGGTCGCAGTCGCATTATTGTTGACAGTTCGTGATGCTGAATACCCCGCCCTCCCCCCCCCTCCCCCCTCCCCCGCCCCCCTTTCAACGGATCTTCTGACCATCTGACATATTAATTGCCGTTTATACGCTTCGATCTATGAAAATATGTTGACGCATTCGGAAGGATTGTGAACTACGGTATTTTGTATCCTATTTCGATAGTTCGGGTACCAGGCATGATTTCCATTGTCACGGCCAAAGGGATTGGAAGGAAAAACTCTCTCTCTCTCTCTCTCTCTCTCTCTCTCTCTCTCTCTCTCTCTCTCTCTCTCTCTCTCTCTCTCCTCCTCCTCTCCTCCTCCTCCTCCTCTCTCTCTCACACACACACACACACACAACACACACACACACACACACACACACACACACACACCACACACACACACACACGACATACGTTCTCATAAAGGCGCCGCATGTCCACACAAACAAACAAACTAGCTAACTAACAAACAAAGCGGAACGATCGAAAACATAACCAAACTCTTGTATAAGCTAGAATTAGTCACCATGACAAATACCCGCGCGCCTCTGTGTGTGTGTGTGTGTGTGTGTGTGGTGTGTGTGTGTGTGTGTGTGTGTGTGTGTGCATACGTACGTGCGTGCGTGCGGTGTGTGTGGTGTGTGTGTGTGTGTGTGTGTGTGTGCGTGCGTGCGTGTGTGCGGGCGCGCGTGCGTGCGTGCGTGCGTGCGTGTGCGTGTATGTGTGTTTTTTGTGTGCGTGTGTGTGTGTGTGTGTGTGTGTGTGTGTGTGTGTGTGTGCTTGCTTATACGTGCACGCGCGGGCGCATGCTAAATTTAGGGCACGAAACGAGTAGGCTACCTCTTTGTTGTGCTTGCGCATACACGATCGAGCATGTACGTGCACGATTTTGCCGTCATGAGCGGGCCACACGGGTTCGGGTCTGACTGAGGAGGGGACTGATTCAAACTGAAAACATCACTGTTTTTCTTCCCTATCCAAGCGCACACACCTTCGGCCTACCTACCGCAGAGACACTAGCCCCCCTTCATTATCCAGTCGCCGAGGTTGTCAAACACGCGCGAGCCTGCATTCGACTTAGGCAAACAACCCGTGAGAACGGTGTAGTTGTGTGTCGTCTAGTCGGTGCGTGGTGCGTGCGATATTCTCCTCTGGCCTGTCCTCAACTGCGCATTGGTTTTCAGAGAAAGAATGCAAAAGCTGAATTCCAAAGGATTCCCTGAAAGGAAATATTCGCTGTGGACATGCTTTCTAAACATAGACCAGCATTCTTGCTGATGCCGCTCCTGAAGTCAATAATAGTTCACTCTAGAAATGTGCTCACTTTAGATGATACAAAAGTGGAATTCTTGCTGTGCTTTGTCATGGCTAATAATTAGTGACTGTTACTCTGTCCTGCTCTGCCTGCTCTAGTTCTACTCTCTAACCACGGCTTAAAGTTTAAGACTGAACAGCACCACAAACCTTGCACTCCACCTCTGATAAACTTCACTGACTCCCAGTCTCAGAGAGAATGAAATACAAAACAGCATGCATTTATTTGAACATTTTGACTGGCAACGGACTTTTTTTTTGTTTTGATCTGGTTCTTCTTAAGATATTTCCTTTTCGTTATCTCCGTTCCGCTACTGACATACGACTTTTCCTTTATTGTCGCTTCAAAAGAATTTCTATCGATTTCCGCTCTTTCTCGCACAGCTTTGGAATTCCCTCCCTTTTCAAGTGAAGCACTCTCTTCAACCGTTACTTCTCTCCTGCACAATCCTGGAGGCCATCTATCTGGGGAATGAGACTTAATGGCCCGTAATTCGCCCCTCCCCCATCTCCACCATTCCAATCTACACGCACACCCCCATCCATCTAGTCCCCACTCGTACAGAAGAAGACTTGATCTGCAAGGAATATTTGTAGATATTTCTGAGTAGCATCACACATTTGCCAAATAGGTTGTTCTCACCCACATCGTTCGTTTGTATGTTTGATTGTTTGTGTGTACGTAATATCGATGGAAGCGATCGTAACAAAACTGAATGGATAATTGGAAGATGGACAGAGGACTAAGCCATTATATTTTGGTGCGGATCCGTTGGTTCAATACGGACGACAGGGCCGATCCAGGATCCGTTAAGAAGGCTTATTACTGAATGCGAACAGCGTGAAAGTCACTGTTTCAAGGCATTGACATGACAGCTGAAAAGACTTCCAGCTGGATCTGGTCGAGGAGGAACCAAAATGAACATCACAAAGCTTATATTTTCCGACTAAGAACAGATGTCTGCTAGCGAAGTGAGCAAGGCATCCGCCTAAAAGGCAGCACCTTGAGACGCCGACGTATCTACAAGTTTCAGCTTCCGAAATCCCGGCAGCACCAAGATAACAAATCTGACAGTCTGAGGGCATTTCTGCGAATCATGACCTCGGTGCGGCCAGCCCCCTTGGAGTGAAAGGAATTCAGGTCCAAAAAACTTACATAACTGGGGATGGGAGGGGTGGGGAGGGGGGGTACTCTCTGAAGACCTTCTGAAAAGCTGTCTTAAGCGTTTCTTTCGACTGATTTCTGAATTTTCATGGAATATCAAAACATTCTGATGAAAAGTAAAAAAAAAAAAAAACACCGTTGACGTTTCGCATTTTGCATGTCTTACCCCGCAACCTCCTTACATCTTCCCCCACCCCCTTTTCACATACACACCGGGAATAACTCTGTTAATCCTTACCTACTAGTACTTTCCAGGCGGAAATATGATTTGGTTTTCATTGATTTGCTCACAGAAGCTTGAAAATAGTAATGATTGAAACAAAATAGGTAAAAGCCTGTCAACTTATCCTGTTTCTTGTTCTTGTTCTTGTTCTTGTTCTTCTTCTTCAGGTTTAGTGGACAGCATCAATCAGCTAATGGAAAACGCCTCTGAGTAACTGGGGAATGTTCCAAAAGGAGAAAAAGGCCTTTAAAAAAGGCAGAGAGCTGGGGTTGGGAATGGAGGGAGGGGCG
>CM065724.1:29161907-29164407 GCA_033310375.1 Conus canariensis
ATATATACATACATACATACATACATACATAATGGCATTAAACGGTTGTAAAAATGTGAAAGTGGTGTTTAAAGTTAAAGCCCCTTCTAACATTTTCCTAACCAGTCCAAATATGTAAATTCCTGATTTGGTACGGTTTCAAGCTTGTTTTCGGGATATGAACGGTTTGAATGGTTTGTAAATGCTAATGCGGCTGTCGTTAATTTCTACAAGAGAAGTGATCTCGCTGACCATGCAGTAACATTCGCTCATCGTCATATCTCTGTCAGTCTGTCTGTCTGTGTGCCTTTCTGTCTGTGTGCCTTTCTGTCTGTCTGTCTGTCTGTCTGTCTGTCTCTCTCTCTCTCTCTCTCTCTCTCTCTCTCTCTCTCTCTCTCTCTCTCTGTCTCTCTCATTCGAATTTTCTTTGTGCGTGTGTGTGTGTGCGCGCGCGCATGCACACACACACACACACACACACACACACACACACACACACACACACACACACACACACACGCGCGTGCGCGCGCGCGGGCGCACGCGCGCGACTTGTTTTCCGTTACTGTTCGGCGTTGATTTGTCGAGAGCAAGTTTTTTCCTTAAACAAAAACAAAACAAAACAAAACAAAACAAAACAAAAAAAAAAAAAAGAAAGAACGAAAGAAATCCTAGCTTGCACAACCTGGGACAACCCTGCTGGATCAGTTTTTTGGCCAAGGACGGTCCCTGGCTTAGTGCGGGATGTCCGGCATTGTGTAACTGTCCGTATTTCCCCCCTCTTTGTGTGTGTCTGTGTACGTGTCTGTCCGTCCGTCTGTCCGACTGTCTGTTACCCTTTCTCTCTCTCTCTGTCTTTCTCCCTCTCTCTTTCTGTCTCTCTGTCTCTCTCCCTGTCTCTCTCTGTCTCTGTCTGTCAGTCTGTCTGTCTGTCTGTCTCTCTCTCTCTCTCTCTCTCTCTCTCTCTCTCTCTCTCTCTCTCTCTCTCTCTCTCTGCATAAAAGTTGAAAAACTGGTTTGGGATGACCGCAAAGTACACGTATTTTTAGATTGTCTTCCCGACAGGGGAATCCCAGGAGAAATGGTCACGCACCATCAGCTGAAACCAATACTGATGTCAACAGTGCGGTTGGCTGGTTTGTGGAGTGCCTACGGTCAGCCGCAAATTGCATGAACAAAACAGTGTTCACTGGTAACAAACAGAAGAGAGAGGCGGAATAGTTTGTCAAGGATTGAGATCAAATCAAGAAAGTGGTAAAGTCAAAACTTAGACATAAAAGGTTGGAGCCATACCGTCAGGATTATCTTGGCAGCAAGCAGTGGTACCAAACGTTAATCAAAGAAAAGAGAAGAGCATTCAAAAAAGCGAAAGCAGATGCCCTTATAAATCATACAGGTAACCCAGAGATGTTCTGAAAAGAAGTCAGTTCGTGTTTGCATCTGAAGTCCAAGGATGTGTGTAGTGACAAAATCACAAAAGACAAATGGTTTGATCATTTTAGTGGAAGTGTTCAAATCAAACCAGTGCTCTTCAAGTGAATGTAATGTTCATCATTCAGTTAATTTTGCTACGCTACCTGAAATCGACATACTTGATCAAGCCTTCAATGAAAGTGAAGTTTGAAGAGCGTTAAGAAACTTAAGATCTGGCAAAGATTGTGGCTCTGATAAAATCCTGGAAGAAATGCTGAAGTCGGCAGAAGGGAGAGTCTGAGCATGTAGATTTCTCACGAAACTATTTAATTCAGTGTGTGTGGGGTTGTGTGTGTGTGTGTGTGTGTGTGTGTGTGTGTGTGTGTGTTGGGGATCTTTCCAGACATGTGACGAGGAGCCATCATTGTACCCATTTTTAAGAAAGATGATCGTGAAAATCCGTCCAGCTGTAGGAGAATATCACCCTGAGCTTGACCGGAAAATGTTTACATCTATTTTGAACAATCGTTTGTATGAGCGCTTTTGAAGCAGGAAAACGCTTAGCGATCAAAGTTACCAGTTACCGTTGTGAGTGAAGCGAATCGATAGTATGACGAGAAAAACGCTTTTCAAACTATTCGATACAGTGGTTCAACCGACAATTTCATATGCTTCGGAAATCTGGAGGCCGTTGCAAGACAGCGGTCAGGTGGAAAAGGCTCATTTGTATGCCCGCAAAAACTTCCTGAATGTACATGTGCGCACACCGTTACTCACATGCACAGTCTGTGGTGAACTTGGACGGTATCCCCTTCCAGAGAACTGTCCCGTGAGAGCTGTGAAAAATACTGGTTGCGTGTGATAAAGATGGATACAGACCGCCTAGCCATGTAAGCCTACATGCTACTTAGTATGCTGGATAACCGAGGGAGAGTTAACTGGATCACAAAAATTAAGAGTACTTTCAGAGACATACGGTTTCGGTTTTGTTTGGCTAATCCAGAGCGTGGAAAATGATTTGACGTTTCTGTGTGTTTGTAAACAAAGAATTTGAGATGTAGCGAAACAAGAGTGGTTTGCAGTAATAAGGCAGTAGACGTCGCACGCT
>CM065724.1:29174407-29195176 GCA_033310375.1 Conus canariensis
TGTCTTGCGCTGTCTTTCTGCGTGTCTGCCTGTCCCATTCGCTCACTCACTCATAGTGTCTCTCTCTTTTCTATGTATACTCTCTCTCTCTCTCTCTCTCTCTCTCTCTCTCTCTGTCTCCCTTTTTCTGTCTCACTCTCCTCCACCCCCCCCACTCTCTCTACCATTCCCTCTCTCCCTCTTTCTCTCTCTCTCTCACTCTCTCTCCACCCTCTCCCTGCCCTTCCCCTCTCTCCATTCCGAGTCTTGAGTTTTTGACTACATCCCCCCCACACACACACACACACATGCGCGCGCACACACTCACACACACACACACACACACACACACACACACACACACACACACACACACACACACACACGCATGCACACGCGCACGCGCGCGCACACATACACATACAAACACATACACTTGTATGCACATATAGGCCGCAGGCTTATGCTTGCACATTGGATTGGGAGACAGACAGACAGACTGACGGACAGACAGACAAGCAGACAAGCCGAAACAAATACAGACAGAAAGCAAACTTCTGAGGACACTTGAAGCTCCGTAAGTTCAAATTTGTTTTACGCGCTCTGGCGCTAGAGAGAGAGAGAGAGAGAGAGAGAGAGAGAGAGAGAGAGAGAGTGTGTGTGTGTGTGTGTGTATGCGCGCGCGCGCGCGCGCGTGTGTGTATGTGTGTGTGTGTGTGTGAGTTTCTCTGTTTGTTTGGCCTGCTTCATCAAGCTCAGCCCACATGGTGGACAAAGGAGATCACAAGTCTGCTGTCTCTCACTCTGTCTGTCTGCCTGTCTCTCTCTCTCTCTCTCTCTCTCTCTCTCTCTCTCTCTCTCTCTCTCTCTCTCTCTCTCTCTCCACGTGTGCGCTATGCCCGTGTTCAAAGGGCAGTTACAGAGAGAGAGTGTGTGTGTCTGTATGTGTGTGCGTGCGTGCGTGCGTGCGTGCGTGCATGTGCGTGCGCGTGTGTGTGTGTGTGTGTGTGTGTGTGTGTGTGTGAACCGACCCAGTATTGACATCAATCTGTAGAGTATATCATACTTGGGATAGAGAAACTGTCCCCGTAGTCTGTGCGTTACAAATGCGGTATATTGCCCTTCATCGAGTAGCACTAAATCGCTTGTTGAACTGCAATACTGTGTGCTGTCCTTTTTTTTTTTTTTTAATTCGTTTAGCGGTCTAGTGAGCTAACCAACATTTTCGTTGTTGCTTTATCCACCGCCTGCGGTCTTTCAAACGTTTGTAACGTCCTGTCTTCTTTCCAGGAGGCCAGCAGATCTCTGATCCTGGATGCTGACGCCTTTATCATCGTCTACAGCATCACCGACAGGACCTCCCTCAAACACGCCCACTCCATCCTGGAAACCATCCACTCCACCCGCCAACAACCCCATCATCATCACCACCACCTCACCCCAACCCCACCGTCCCCACCCCCATCCCCACCACTTCCACCACCACCACCAGCCCCGCCCTCCTCCTCCTCGGCAACAAGACCGACCTCCGGCACCTACGTCAGGTCTCGCTCAGTGACGTCACGCGTCTGACGCACCACTTCCCGGCGTGTCGTCACAGCGAGGTGTCGGCGGCGGAGAGCTGCACGGCGGTGGAGGGGCCCATGCAAGTGCTGCTGGCTGAGGCGGCGGCGGCGACGAAGAGGAGGATGGGGAGAGTGGAGGAGGTGGCCCAGGGCCGGGGCGATGCAGGGCAACAAGCGAGAAGGCGGAGGAAGAGCCTCTTGGGCCACGTGTCCCGACGGCTGGGCAGAGTCTTCCGCCGGAAGAGTCTGGACGAGCTGCTGCCCAGGAGGAGGTCTACCGCTGCGTCGTCTTCGCGGGTCACGGCGGAGAACTTGAACAGGCGTTCCGTGTAGCTGGGACGGAGTCGGTGGAGACTTTTGTGGCGGATGTGGAAGAAGAGGTTTGCGTGTACATGTGAACTTAACGGCCGCTCTACGAAGAACACTATGAACCCCGTGATTACGTCTTTTGTTTTGTTGTTATTGGTTAAGGGTGTTTAGCAATGTATCCTCTTGAAGAGAGGCGCGTATAGTTCTAGCGGTACCTTACCACGTGTTGTCAAGCTGCAGGGATAAAGACAGGTGTTTTGAAACGAGGTGTTGAGTGGGATGTTGGGCAGAGGCTTCGTGGCGAGGACCTGCAGATTGAGTGGAATTTCTGACGGTGCTCAGAACTGCACGGGACGGCCGGTAAACCGACTGGTACGTGACAGCGACAGTTGTACAGTGGAACTTTTGACAGTGCTTTCCGTCACTGCAAAGGTTATCTGTGATATATCGATAGTGTGTGATGTTTTGACACTTTGACTCGTTATATTTTTTTTAAAATGTTGAACCAAATGTTAACTCAAGAATCACAATCAGCTGCTCCTGCCAATGCTAACATAGTGAAACAAATCCTGATTTTTGTTTTTTTGTAAATCAGTACTTTACATAACATTTTTGAGAACAGTACACAATATCAACAATCATTTACATAATTATGTAAACATATGCAGTTCAGTAATCGATATATCATCTAGGGGATGAACACTTCGGGCATCTGCAGAAGCGCATCATCTGGGGGTTGAAGACTATGCAGAACCACAAAAGTCATTAGGGCTCTGAAAATACGTACAGCTAAAGTGGTGTATTATCCAGGGGCTAAAGACTGCAGCTACAGAGGTGGATCCTCTTGAGCCTGGGAATGTCTGTGACACTCAGCAACAGGAACAACATGCTTTAAAGGTAATTGTAGCCTCCTCGAGTTCGTGTGATTTTCTTTTCTTTTTTTTTCGGTCTCGTTCCCGTCTTTACTGCCCTATTTGTGATTTTTGTCTTTCCATGGTTGTTCATCCTTGGGTTCTCTGTTTAGTGTTGTGTGTGTGCGTGTCCACATGCATGCGTGTGTGTGTGTGTGTGTGTGTGTGTGTGTGTGTGTGTGTGTGTGTGTGTGTGTGTGAATTTAAAGGCGTAAAATTGTGTACCCATATCAGTTACCAGAACTATACTCTTTGGATCTCACTCTTCTCCCACCTTCCACCGTCTAGGAAAACAAAAGCGCATGGTAAGAGCGGTATCCTTCCATGAACAGTATCTGTATCAAACCTATGAGCTGCCGTGGACGTATTGTTCTGAACGATGTGTTCTTCCCAGTATACCAAACTAGACATCTTAATGGTTTAGTCCATAACAATTTCTACGTGTGTTTAACTTGTTTCTTTAACCGGAACATAAAGTATTTTCATAAGGTATGGCTTTGGTAAGTAGCAGTGTTTCTGTGATTGGTGTAATTAGCTTGCAGTTACGTAACTCATATTCATTATTTTTGGCTGAAGCTCTAACCCTCATGTTCATTATTTTTGGCTGAAGCTCCAACCCGAGAGTGGCAAAAGGAGTCAACATCTTTGATTCTTTATGACGTCATTAACGGGCGGTATCACCAGACATTTCAATTTGTTCAGTATGACCTTCCGAGGCGGGTTTTCCGTCATCAGCATCTCTAACAAGACGTGGACTTTTGTTCAGTTTCAGATAAGACGAACGACCCACAACCGAAACGAACACTTACACCCAGCCGAACGACCTACAACCTGAACGAAACTACCAATGACCTGAATGAACAACCCACAGACAACCCACAACTTACAATCATTATGGCGCCCAGTGTCCGCCCCAGAGGGGCATACTACTGCCCGCAGAACTTTGGTGGCTTACATCATGGTGAGTGGAGAGTATCTCGGAAATGCAGTCTGGCGAGAGTGTTTTTGCATGTTTCTTTGAAGACAACATTAGACTTGTGTTTGTGTGTATGTGTGATGGGCCTGGGGTGGGGAATGGGTGGTGGGGAGACCCAAGGTATGTGCTTGTGCGTCGTGTGCGTGGTGTGTGTGTGTGTGTGTGTGTGTGTGTGTGTGTGATAGGGAGGAGGGTTGGTGTGGGAAGCATGGTGCTGGAAGGAGTCAGGATGGGGTGTGGGAGGTATTGCTGAGGACGGGGATGAGGGGTAGAGTTAGGTGGTTTAGAGGAGGGAGCGGGATGAGGGGATTGGGGGGGGGGGGGGGGGGCGGATGGGGGAGTGAGGTGGCGATTGTGCACAAGAAACTGAATTAGTCCAGACGATCAAACTGGGTTTTGCGCTGGTAACTTTATTTTCCTGGCTGGCTGAAAAGACGCAGAAGACTCGGGAGATGAAGATGAAGGGTAGCGCTACAACAGCACGCTGCACAACAGAAGAACAGTTTTAGTGTTTTACACTGGAATGTCCCAATCCTCTAACATCCACTTTTTTCTCTACGTCTGTTTTCTAGTACCACTATCCCCACTCCTTTTCTGCCCCCCCCCCCCCTTTGGCGAAGGTGGGGGGGGGGGGGGGGAATAAGAGAAGGGGGAGAAAAGAAAAAAAATCCATCAGGAAACACAGACGAGAAAATTATCAGTGATAGTTGTAGTTAAGATTTTCATCCATGTGTTGCAGCGGCTGCAGCAACGGCGCCAGTCCTTTCCCAGGCCCCTAGACTCTACAGTGCACGAATCCAATGCTGATCGAACTGGCGTTACAGCCCTGTGAAAGTTTCCGATGATGGTTTAACGGCCACCAGTTGACTGGACGAACTACCCCAACAATCAACTGTTGCGAGAATGAGGAATTATGAGGAAAAGATCTGATGTTGTGTGTGTGTGTGTGTGTGTGTGTGTGTGTGTGTGTGTGTGTGTGCGAGCGTGCATGCGTATGTGCGTGCGTTTGTGTGTGTGTGTGTGTGTGTGTGTGTGTGTGTGTGCGGTGTGCGTGGCGTGCGTGTGTGTGTGTGTGTGTGTGTGTGGTGCGTGCGTGCGTGCGAGTGTGCATGCGTGCGTGCGTGCGTTTGTGTGTGTGTATGTGTGTGCGTACATATGCGAGCGCGCGTACGCGCGTGTGTGCATGCGTGCGTGCGGGTGCACTGACCATCTCAGTATTATGCTTATCAATATTTTTGGTTTGAATTATAACTATGGCTGCACGTGCCATGTTCCCTGTTGGTGTCACAAATTTGTGTTAATATTTTTTTTTTTTTCTTTTCTTTAAATAGGAGAATAAAAAGAAATTCTGTAAAATCTGTGTTCGAATTGTTCAGAGTGATGTTTGTCTTTCATATGGGTTTACTTCTCTGAATAAGGTTATATTTTTGTCTGTCTTTGTACTTGTCTTTCTCTCTGCCTTCACTCTCTCTCTCTCTCTCTCTCTCTCTCTCTCTCTGGCATCCCTCCCCGGCATTCCTCCCCCTCTCTCTTACCCCACTTCTTACACCCCTCGTATTTTTCCGTTGCAAACGTTCATAAAGATGTCCTACTCGCAGACAGAAGTTGCTCACCACAATTACATATCTACATATATACACGCGCGCGCTCACGTGCACACACACATCTGCACACACATTCACTCACTCACACAAACACATACACACAAGGACTTAAGAACACAACAATCACCTCACACAGGCACGCACGCAGATACACCTGCGAGCACAAGGCATACACACACACACACACACACACACACACATACATATATATATATATATATATATATATATATATCATACACACACATGCATAATATATATATATATATATATATATATATATATATACACACATATACAATAAACTAATTGAATATATACATATATATATATATATATATATCTCATGTACACACACGCATGTGCATGTGTGTGTGTACATGATTTATATAATATATATATATATATATATATATATATATGTATACGTGCACATATACCACACACACATGCGTATTTATACAAACACACACGCGCGCGTGCGTGCACCCCCGCCCCCCTCCCTCCCCCAACACACATACATACACACTTATGCGCGCGGGCCTGGTCGCGTGCCCGTCAGCATTTACGCGCGCGCGCGCGGTCTCACACACACACACACACGCACGCACGCACGTACGCAAGTATACATGTTAACACGAACGTACTCACCCACATGCACACACGCATGCGCACACACTCAAGCATGCGTGCAACGCACATACAGAGAGAGAGAGAGATTACAAAGCTCACCTAGTGACATTTTCCATTGCACGTGAGAACAGTGTTGTGAGGGTGTGTGTGTTATCGCGTGATTTTCCCGCGTCCAATCTGGAGAGGTCGCGTGCTGTTTCCTTTCACTCTTCTGCAGGGCGTCGCTGAGTCTACCTCGCTGAGAACACGAAAGCCTGGTTCAGACCGGTAAGTGAGAGAGAATGTGTGTTGTCTCTCTCTCTGTCTTTGGTCAGTGGGAGTCCTTGACCAGTAAACATAACGAAAATGGAAGTCCAGAAAATTAGAGACCTGTTTTTATTTCAGTGTCACACTTTTGATTAATCAAAAAAAAAAAAAAAAGTCTCACAAAAGAAAATGTTCTTTTTCTCGGTTTCATTGAAGCCAGTCCCTACTGCTACCTCTACTACTTCATCCCACTCAAAGCCGAAAAGGAAGCTGTCAAAATGGACCCCCACATCTGAATGTGGTTTTAGTGACATTGTCACCTGTCTTGAATCCCCCCCCTCCCCCCTAATCATTTCTTATTGAATACAGAAACAATATGTACTAAGCAATCTTCCTGAGATGTTGTTCCGTACCCCTTCTGCCCTCCCCGTTCCGGTACGCGTTTACGTCAACCGTCAAGGACAGTGTGTTTTTGCAGATTTTATTTAGAGCGCTCTGACATGGCGAGGACATGTACAAAGTCATTCGGTCAATAAGCTTTTTGACGGACATGGAGCTCTTATAAAGGGGGGGGGGGGGGTAGCGCGAAAGACCCCCTCCCTTCCTTTTTTTTCCCCCCTCTCGCCTGCGGCCTTAAGCGCGCACACTACTTCGAATTAATTTCTGTGAAGATGTGCGTGTGTGTGCGTGCGCTCGCGTTTGTGAATTTATGCCCGTTTCGGATGGGGGGGGGGGGGGGGGAGGGATGCATAAAAATAGCACTTATGATTGTAATATCCATTTTTTTTTTTTTGGGGGGGGGGGGGCAGAGGTCGTGAGGGGTTAACCGACCTTGGTTTTCAAATTTTGTATTTGGGCCACAGAGAGAGAGTGGAGGGAGAAAAGGTGGGATCCTGAAAGCATCCCAGATATTTTGCGATTAGGAGGGGAGGGGGGGGGGGGGGGGCAAGGAGGAGGAAGGGGGTGAATTCATCAATTTAGAAAACAAAACTGAGCAGGGATTATTTGTGATAACCTTTGGTTTGTTCCGAGATGAACTTAATTTCATTCTTATGTGTTTCGGCCTTAACTTTCATTGCAAAGCATGAGAGGGGTCAGATTGGACATTCTTTCCTTTCCATGCCGCACTCCTTCCATTTAATACTCTATCTCCTTCCCCTCTCTCTCTCTCTCTCTCTCTCTCTCTCTCTCTCTCTCTCTCCTCTCTGCTTGTCTGCCTTGCTCTTTCTTCCTGTCTGCTTCTGACTTGAACCTAATCTCTGTTAAGTTCAAACAGGCAGGATTTCACACAACCACGTCCCTTAGATTCCACGCACTCACCTGCCAGATTCTCATTCGGACTAAAGAGGAGTGAAAGAGAATTCTGCCCTTCACATCTTCACATGCTGCCAGTCCATCCACCTAGCACCCCCCCCCCCCCCCTTCTCCCTGCCCCCTCTCTCTCTTCCTTTTGGCTCTTTCACCTCATCTCCCCATCTCACCCACTCTTTCCCGAAACCTTATCTCTAGTTACTCACATAGCACCTCCCCCTCATACACACACATGCGCGCGCGCGCGCACACACGCACACGCACATACACACACGCTTATATCCAAGGGTTTTTTGTCTGTATTATATTTGTGTGTGGCGGTGATTTCGTTAAAAACTACACACAATGCGCGCACGTACGCATGGAGCGCTCACACACGCGCAGGCACAGAAAACTGCCCCCAAGTGTGAGGCAGGAAGTCTTACAAAATAACTGTCATTTGAATTCAAGATTTGTTGCGTCAAAATGTGAATTAAGATTGGGTAGAAGCAGGTGGCATTTGCCATTATTTTTCACAGCTTGCTGTCTTTATATTTCCGCTTCCAGCGCTTTATGCGCATTTTTTGTCACCTATTATTCATATCATTACCTTCGCACGCCTCCCGCCGTTGTAAAGAAGAGGTGTACGAAAGGAAACTTCCCCCTTCTTTCTATCTGTTAATGATTTTAAGGTTCTGTCCTTCCTTCCCTCCTTTTGTACAGTGACCACACTCTCAGCGGACTGTTCTTTTCTCTTTTTTTCTCTCTCGGGGGGGAGGGGGGGGGATCTGTAGAAAGTGATTGACTTACAAAGAAAAACCTTATTTCCATCCCTGCTCCTGTCCTTCCCCTTTCCCCTCAAAACTAGTGTTTTAAATTAATCAGCAGGCCTCTAATTCACACTTTTCATCCAGTAGCATAGCGACTGGTCGACCTACAGGTGGTATCTGAGCCAGAAAAACAAACACTACAATCGCAAGCAAGCGAGCGCACACACGCACACACACGCGCGCGCACACGCACACACACCACATGCACACTCGCACACACTAATTTTCTGCCAGTAGCAACTGGAAGACCTCTCTGCCTAGTCCGGGTAGTATATGGAAGGAATCCCGCCGTCTTGCATTGCGTCCTTCAACAGATCTGGAATAGCATTGTGTGTGAAAGGTGGTGTCAAAAATGACGGAATCGATTAGTTCAAGAAACACTGAACAACGTCAGACATTTTCTGTGTTGGTGTTAACATTGCCCTGTCCACCACACAGCGGACTTCGATCGTTGAACATGTTCAGTCTGTCTATGAAGCGACTTGATTCAGCGATTCCCATCGGCAAAATATTCGCATGGATACATCTGTTTGAGCTCCCTACAAGCTAGTTTATACTATTGTCAATTTAAGTCCTTACATGGAGGTGCATACATGTTCAAAAACGGGTTACATTATGCAAAATTTTATGATTACTATATTAAATATGGATTCTAACATAGACTAACATAAATGTACATATTTATTTGCAGCGAAACACATTCTCGGTGAATCCAGCAGTTCTGTGAAGTTCCACCAGGTTATTCTTTCTAAATGGCTGGTCAGTCGGTTTGGACAGTGGCGTGATATTTTTCAGGGATTTGACCTCTCATCACAAGAGTGTTTGAGGGTTTGGGTGTTTTTCCCTATGGCCTTTGTGCCAGTCTGGCTGTGTTCGTTGAGGTCTGAACTGTCCAGTATGTCTGGCGTTCAGACCTGAGGTTTTGCTGTTGACTGCAGCTTCTTGGTTCCCGTGCTAAAGTCTTTGGGAAGTCTGTCTTGGGGAGAGGGTGTGTGGGGGATCTCTGGCAGTAGTAGCATTCTTCTGGGGATCTCTGGCAGTAGTAGCATTCTTCTGATGTGTGAAGAGTTAGATTTACCGCTGGTCGCTGGCACGTTTGACTGAGGTCTTTGAATTCTTTTGTCTCACAGTCTGTCGTGGAATGGTGGAGGTCTTCTGTAAGCAGGGATCATGGTGTGCGGTGTCTTGTTTGACTACATCTGTCTGTGGGATACAGCAGGGGCTGTTCAGCAACTTCGACGCCTAGGTGGCTCATCTCGGATGGTGGGTTAAGACGGGAGGTCTTGCATAGAGTGGTGGCACTGGTTGGCCTTTAGGTACCTGAGGGTCCATATTCTGTTCGAATGCATTATCTGGCTGCTGGCAAGACTGAAGATGTGCAGGGTGCTGTGTTGTTGCAGTACCGCGTGGATGAGGAACTTTGGTCCTGCGTAGTCGGAGACGCATATCGAGAGAGAGGTGTCTCCGGTGTAGTATTCACATCAAACGATTGAATGGATCTGTTTGGTTTTCCCAAGAGATCTGTTCTAAGGTGGACCAGCTTGGCGAGCTCCTGTTTGTGGGTGCTATTTAGGGGTGGACGCTTGAGCTGTCAAAGCTGTAATGCAGACAGCACAAAGCCACTGGCCTTCCCTGTGACACGTGGCTGTTCTGGTGTTCAGTGACAGGTATCCGTGGAACAAAGGTACAGAACAGCGGTACCAGAGGAGATACTTCAGGACAGGCATGCCATTCCTGAAGTGTTTTCTTGTGATCACCTGGTACTTTCTGAGTGTCCTTTGTTGACCTGGCGATCAGATCGGCTAGTGGCTGATGCAGGACGCCCTGTGGAACGGTTTCCACCGTCGTGGCTTTTGTCAAGGAATTCTAAGTGTCGCCCCTGATTTGTGGCAGTACTTACTACCACAAATCCGTTTTCTCATCCACACGGATCATTCAACAACGCCACTGCGTGTCATTCGTTCTGTTAGTGGCTGGATGATGTGTTGGATCAGTTAATGAGCTGAGAGGCACCTAAAGGCCTGGATAGATAGATAAGAGAGAGATTGAATGAATACATAAGGTAGATATATAGACAGATAATTAGATAGATACAGAAAGATAGGTAGGTAGATATTAAACACATAGATAGATGAATTAACCTTTGTCTCTAGCGTTACCATTGTCACGTGCTCTGGACCTGACCCTCTTTTCTAATGATACATCAGTCGAGTTGACGGTTCCTGGACTGTCAGAGAAGCTGGTCGTCTTCTGTTGTGTCGCGCTGATGGATGCAGTTGAGGGAGTTGCTGTGCACCCTGGGACCAGTCTGCAAGGGATCTTCATCGTTCCACGACAGATTGTGAGACAAAAGAATGGCAAGCATCAGTCAATCGGCTGTCGGCATGTGGTGATCAGGCTGCTCTTGTCAGGGGAGTGCGGCCATTTGAACAAGAACAGTAAGCTTTAGCGCTTTTGTTCTGGCCGTAAAGTTCCTCAAGGATCGGTTCTTTCCAACTTCATTCCTTTCGTTGAGACGGTGCATATAAAAGTGAGCCCTGAGGTCTATATTCTGGATGCATTTCTTAGTCCAGATCCTTCGGGGGACACCGCTGGTATAGGGTCTGAAGAATACGCTGGGAAAATGCTGAGGTCGTGACCGCAGTTTTCTCTGTGATGGATTCAAATGCTGGAAAATGTTCACCACTGTGTCATACTATGGCCTGTCACTTTGGCAAAGAGTAAATACCTGAAGGAACTGTGGAACTGTCGTGGCTGAGAATGCCCAGGGACCACGTTGCCAGGAATACGGGAGCCCTGTGACCCGCAGTATGTAATGGCCAGGTATGTGAAATGCTGTCATCGTTTGAAGTGTTGAGCTATTCAGATCATGGCCAGGTATGTGAAATGCTGTTATCGTTTGAAGTGTTGAGCTATTCAGATCATGGCCAGGTATGTGAAATGCTGTTATCGTTTGAAGTGTTCAGCTATTCAGATCAAGTGTTTTTTTTATTCAAAGCTCTAATTTAAACGATCAGATACCATACGAAGAAGAAAGACAAAATAGTGCTTGAAAATACTTGTAAAATGGTTGTTGATCTGAATCGTTATTAAAGTCAGCGTTCACATGCAGATCAAATCTTACTAAAGCAATCCTGACAAGTGCATTTATTTTCACACAGCACAGTACATATCTCGCATGACGAGGTATTTTAGACCACGGTTTTCTTTATTTAAAAATAACTTCTGTCACCTGACGTCAGTGTCATTGTTAATGTAATTCTATAGACATCGATGTCCTGTTTTAAAATGTACCAGTCTTCTTTTTTTGTTTAACGTAATCTCTATTACCAGAGATACATGTCTCTTTCAAAGTAATTTCTGCCACCAGATAGACATTGATGTCGTCTTCAACGTAATTTCTATTATCAGACATGTCTTGTTTTAATCTAATTTGAGTCACCAGACAGACATCACTGATTGTTTAAAACGTAATTTCCATCTCCATCACCCTTGCTTTTCTTTTTTTTTAAACAAAACTTCGGTTGTCAGATATCCATGTCTTTAAAAAAAAAAAAAAAACAACTTTCTATCACCAGACATGTTTGAACGTAATTTGTATCACCAGATATCCCGTGTTCTTATTCCTTTTTAGTTTGGCATCTCGTCTTCCGTTCCCTATCGAAGGCACTGAACCCACTGTGCTCATTCTGGAGCTCCCAGTCCTGGCCACGCCAATGGTGGCACCCAGTCCACCCAGCCACACCAATGGTGCCACCCAGTCACCCAGCCACACCAATGGTGCCACTCAGTCCACCCAGCCACACCAATGGTGCCACCCAGTCCACCCAGCCACACCAATGGTGCCACCCAGTCCACCCAGCCACACCAATGGTGCCACCCAGTCCACCCAGCCACAGTTCTCGCATGATCCTGCCAACGTCTATAACCTTTGACCTAAAGACACCACGGGCGTGACCAGGGAGATGACACGGGACCTGAGGTCAGCACCGACAGCAGAGCTCGAGAGGACCCAGGATCGGGGTGTGCGTGTGTGTGTGCGTGTGCGTGCGCGTGCGTGTGTGTGTGTGTGTGTGTGTGTGTGTGTGTGTGTGTGCGCGCGCGCGCGCGTGCGTGCGTGTGTGTGTGTGTGTGATTTTTTTTTTTGTAGGTGATCCGTAATATCCAGATTGGCCAAGATAATGCCATGGTATTCCATTGTCTAAAACGCTAGTACAGCGCTTTGTATTTTACGCTTTTCATAACTTATAAACGGCGTCAACCAAAGGGAGGCAACGCCAGTGTGTGAATCCAGTCGTTTCACTGGAACTTGAAGCGAACTCCTCTTTGGGAAGGAGCCGGCAGGGTCAGACAAACAATCCCTCTGATACAGGTTCTAGTAGCAGGTTTCGAATTCGCTGAATAGTGGAACGACTGGAGGTAAATGAATTTTGACGTTTTGTCAGTTGTGATACTTTTTAATCACCTTGCTTTTTACCTAAGAATGAAGTATGCTCAGTATTTCATGCACAATGGCTGTGATTGTACAGAACACCAGAAATGAAAGGAGCAGACGACTGGAGGCAGGTCCCATCCCCACCATCGCCCTCAGATCCCACCGGACGACTTTGAAGGTAAGACAAGTCAATAATTATGCGATTCAATCTGTTCAGATCTGAAAAATTTTTCAATGTGATACTTTTAGTGACAGTCACAAAAACTTATCTCATACCTAGCTAGTGTGAAAATTAATACACCAACTGATGATCATTTGAACTGTGCATTTTCCACATGTTCTGGTCAAAGCAGTTCAAGGGTCATCTTTCTTTAATTTTTCTAATTCCATCTAAAAATGTTTCAAGTTATGGGTTTCAAGATAATGGTAAAATGAATCTTATTCATCGGTATGCAATAGACAGTCATCGCGCAAGATTAAGCCTACTCTCTTCAATATATCACTCCTGACCAGAATTCTGTAAAAAGTTTTCATTTTGAACCATTTCATTTTTGTACTCCCAGTTCTAAAAGAACCGGGAGTACTTTAGAATGGGAACGAAGAAATGCTGTGTGTGTGCCTGTGTGTGTGTGTCCGTGGTCAAAATGTGTTCCACTCGCTCCAGACAAACCTACTGGGCCGATCTTTCTGAACATTTGTAGGTATGTTCATTATGGGTCATGGATGATGCCCGATGTTTTAGTTTACCGCTATAGCCGTTACTAACGGCTGTAACGGTTTTTCTTCTTTACGGAATATCTCAGAAAGTACTTGGCCGATCTTTCTGAAAATGTGTAGGTATGTTCATTATGGGTCATGGATGATGCCCGATGTTTTAGTTTACCGCTATAGCCGTTACTAACGGCTGTAACAGCCTGTAACGGTTTTTCTTCTTTATGGAATATCTCGAAGTACTTGGCCGATCTTTGTAAAAATGAGCAGGTACGTTCATTATGGGTCACGGACGATGCCCGATGTTTTAGTTTACCCCGTTATAGCCGTTACTAACGGCTGTAACGGCCTGTAACGGTTTTTCTTCTTTATGGAATATCTCAAAGTACTTGGCCGATCTTTCTGAAAATTTGTAGGTATGTTCATTATGGGTCACGAATAATGCCCGATGTTTTTAGTTTACCGCTATAACCGTTACTAACGGCTGTAACGGCCTGTAACGGTTTTTCTTTATGGAATATCGCAAAGTACTTGGCCGACCTTTATGAAAATTAGCAGGTATGTTCATTATGGGTCACAGATGATGCCTGGTGTTTTAGTTTGCCCCGTTTTTGCCGTTACTAACGGTTGTAACGGCCTGTAACGGTTTTTCTTTATGGAATATCTCGGAAAGTACTTGGCCAATCTATAAGCGGTTCGGATGATCTTGTGACAAATCGGAGCCCCTGTCCATATGTAAGTGATGTAATGTTGAAAATGGATTAAACAACCGTTAAAAACCGTTATTCTGCCGTTATTTCTTATATATTGGTGTGTTTTAATGAAATTTTGTATATAGAAAGGTTATCACACAAATGGCACTTCCATGTAGTTTCAAAATCTGACCGTTAAAAACCGTTATTCTTGACATATTGTCCGATTTGGATGAAATTTGGTATGTACACAGGCTTTAGCCCAGTGAGGACTAAAACACCAGTTTCAAAAGTGTACATCGGTTAAATAACCGTTAAAATCGTTATTTTGCCTTTATTTCTTATCTCACAAAGCACTTGGCCGATTTATAAGCGGTTTGGAAAACTGGGAGTACGTTTATATGCTTCGCATCTTGTTTTGTTTTATTTATCAAAGGGGCAGTTTTACCAAACGGCAATTCAAGAGGCGAAGGGATGTTCAACACCTCCGCATGTCATATCTCAAAACTCCTTAGAGCAAATTGTTCCGAAATATAAACTGGTAAGCGACGCCTTCTAGAAAGAATACAGCCTCCAACAAACGAACGGAAAAAAGTGTTAAACCATTTGAAATTGTTTTACGAAACATGTCTTCTCCTGCCTTGGGATAATAATCTTATGTTGGGCTGGTTTTGTTCACCAAGCGACGACATACAATATGTACATATCACTTCGCCTCTACAAAGTGATAGAAGTTGTGTACGTATTAAGAACTTTTCTCGCACAATGATATATAAGCAGAAAACATCATGCAAGGATTTCACTTGCGACAGGGAACAAGGATGACTGCCAAGAGGAGCGGCCACTGCTATACACCTGACATCCCAGGAGAGAGGTCACTGCAGGGATGACCGCCCACAGATAACTGGTAGTGAGTTTTAACTTTGCATTTTCTCTATTTTTTTCCTATAGTGTGCCAGCCCTGATATGGCTTTTGTGGTCGGTAGGGCTGAAAAACATGATTTGATTTGATTTGACCGTCCACAACAGGCAGGACAGGCCACAGCGGAGCAGGAACAGGGAGGACAGCCCACTGGAGAGACTACCACCACCCAGGGACAGGGGCGACAACACAGAGGTCCGTACACGGAGGTGCAGGTGAGACTCGAAAACACGTGTGTATGCGTGTCTGTTACCTCCCCCCCCCCCCCCAAATGGTTGGTTGATTGGTTAAGTTTTCATCAAAAGCACCGTAAGCGATTTTATGATACATAAATTAAACGAACTGTTGATATTTGATGGCAGCTCCTTGGGGCAGTATGTAAAGGTGAAGGGATACATGAGATACGCATATTGTCCACACACGCCGCCTGCTCTGTCTCTCGGTATGTATGTGTAATGATTCCCAAAATATCGAGGATAAGCAAAAGTAAATGACGAGTCAATGGAATTACAATCATTCCCGCTTAGCACCTACTATCCGCTTTGACTCCATTAAAGTGAATTGCGGATGCCAGAGCTTCGGGGGAAAGATGAAAAACTCACGTTCAAACAGCGAAGTCTGTGCTGGCTTCTGTTTCAATTCCACATGATTTTGTCAAAATTTCACTTATAATTTCATAGTAGCTTAAATGGAAAACCTTATCCAATAGCGTACAGCCAGTATTTGCACTTTAAACAGTCCCGTTCAGCGATTGGCTGACATGATCTTAGTTCTTAGTCATGAATATAATCGCGGGTAACTCGTCTACCATAGACTAGTCGGTTCCCATATGGCCACCTGGACGCCGTGAGAGCAATAGATACTGCATAATTTCGAAAAGCGTGACGGGTTTAGCGTCACTTTGACACAAAGCGGTCCCAACAGTTGATACTGCAGACATGGCAGTCGGTTTCATGCTCGTTTATTCCATCATTTGAATTACTATGGGCAGTTACAGACCGCTTCAAAAGAATCGAAGGACAATGAGCTAATATCTTTAGATAGACTCTATTTATAATGATTATGCGCAAAGACGGAAAGCTAGGTCCACAATAGCCTTTAACACACACCCAACCAACCATCTGTTCCAACTTTTTTCGTTCTAGCAGAAGGTACGGCGATGTGAACTGCAAAACAAACCGGCTAGAGAACTTCTCCGCCTTGGCTATTCAAACTACTAATCTGAAGACTACCTACCAAGTATCTCTCTCCCCCCTCCCCCCCCCCCCTCCCCCCCAGCCCTTCCTTCCATCCCAGTTAGTGTTCTGCAGTTTTAAACGCTCACTTTAAAAGTGTGTGTGTGTGTGGTTTGCGCGCGTTTGTTTAACGTCTTTTCACTGTTCTCTTCATTTTTGGCCCCCTTTGCATCCCCATTTGAAGTATATGCATTGCTTTGTATTGGTTCCTGTCCTCCCCGTGTACATGCTGTCTGCGTGTTGAGCAATGCGGAACATGATTTTCCCCCGTCAATTCATTGACTTGTAATCTGGAATATCTTGAATGTTCACTTTGGTTTACAATACTTTATTTTTAATGGGCCAGTGTCGACTATCATGGCAGCCTTCCATGTGTGTGTTGTTGGAAATCTACGCCGAACAACTGAACACGTTAATGGCAGTCAGGAACAGAATCGAGTCACAGCAGGGTCGGCGAGGTGCCTCACGTGTAAAAAGAGTACGCAAGGGTGTCAGGAAGCTGCGAGTGATAAACATCTTTGTTACATCACTTACCGCATACGTTATTAATTTTCTGCACTGAAAATGCAAAGTGACAATTTTTCAACAGTAATTGTAAGGTGTTCGAAATAGAGAGCGAGGTGGGAGATTTTCTTCAACGTCACGGATGGCATAATATTATTTGGCCCAATATGCAGTTCACACAATACATCATGTAAATCATATTGTTAGATGGCAGGAAAACAATTAACTTAATGTTGAACTTTGTTCAGGTATAGTGAGCTGATAGGATTTGATTGTATAGAATTTTTTTTTTGCGTCAACAGGGCCAATAAACTGGCATCAACGGTCACAGAAACCGGAGGCCACGTTACCTGAACTCGAGGAATGCAATTGAATATATGGAGAGTATTTTCTTCTTCTCCTCCTCCTCTCTCTGTCTTTCTGTCTCTCTCTCTCTCTCTCTCTCTCTCTCTCTCTCTCTCTCTCTCTCTCTCTCTCTCTCTCTCTTTCTGCGTCGTCTTTTAAGTTGCACTGTTTTTTTTGTCGAGGGATTTAACTTTTTCTTTTACATGGTTTAGTGCCCTTTGATGGAGATTTACTAATGCCCCTTTCATGGATTGTGAACGTTCTTTCAAAGATTTTGATGCGCTTTCATTGGATTCTCACCTTTCCTTCACAGGTTTTAGGGTGCTCTTTCTCAGTGTGGATTTGTTCCCTCATTTATTGACTTTTACATTCCACGGTTTGTCATCTTTGCCAAGACAGAGGGCTTTCTTCTGTTTCAGGGTTTAGCGTCTTTTCATTCAAATTTAAGCGTTTTCTTTCCAGGGTTTAGCGTCTTCTTCATTCGCAGAGTTTAGCGGTTTCTTCCCAGGGTTTAGCGTCTTCATTCGCAGAGTTTAGCGTTTTCTTCATGCGCAGAGTTTAGCGGGTTTTTTTCCCCCAGGGTTAAGTGTCTTCTTCATTCACAAAGATTGGACTTTTTTTTTGCTGAAGTTTTGTTTCTTCTTCAGGGTGTTCTTTTCTGGGTGTTTGTGTCGTGTTCTTTCCCAGAGTTAACCGTCTCGCTCATTCACATGTTTAAGTGTCTTCTTTCCTTCAGTTAGTTTTAGGCTTAGTTCTTTTGATGGTTTAGTGTCTTCTTCCCAGGGATTTAAGTCTTCTTCTTTCCCAGGGATTTAAGTCTTCTTCTTTCCCAGGGATTTAAGTCTTCTTCTTTCCCAGGGATTTAAGTCTTCTTCTTTCCCAGGGATTTAAGTCTTCTTCTTTCCCAGGGATTTAAGTCTTCTTCTTTCCCAGGGATTTAAGTCTTCTTCTTTCCCAGGGATTTAAGTCTTCTTCTTTCCCAGGGATTTAAGTCTTCTTCTTTCCCAGGGATTTAAGTCTTCTTCTTTCCCAGGGATTTAAGTCTTCTTCTTTCCCAGGATTGGGTCGTCCTTTCCTATGACCAACATGACAGCTCTGGTTTCCCGTGCCAGTTTTCTGTTGGAGAAGGGTACAGAACAGGCGGTACTGGAGGGGATGGTTCAGGAGGGTATCGAATGATTTCAGTAATGCAGCAGGTCTAATGACTCGGAGATCTGAAACATGGACGCATGTCTTCAGATCCTTTGGGGCTGAGCTGCAGGGGAAGTCTTTGATCCTGTTTCTGAAAGATTTCCTTGTGCGCACCTGGTACCTCCTGATGTGAGTATCGCTTCTTCCACAGAAAGCGATGGCATGGTGATCAGAGTCAACATGTGGATCCCTTCAAAGCGATTGTCCTGTCATAGGGTGTAGCGTCTATCCCTTCATAGGGATTAATGTCCTGTCATAGGGTTTAGTGTCTATCCCATCATAGGGATTAATGTCCTGTCATAGGGGTTAGTGTCTCTCTTCATAGCGATTGATGTCCTGCCATAGGGTTTGGTGTCTGTCCCTTCATAGGGATTAATATCCTGTCAAAGTTTGGTGTCTATCCCCTCATAGGGAATAATGTCCTGTCATAGGGTTTAGCGTCTATCCCTTAATAGGGATAAATGTCCTGTCATAGTTTAGTGTTTCTCTCATAGGGATTGATGTCCTGTCATAGGGTCTAGTGTCTATCATTTCATAGGGATTATTATCCTGTCATGGGGCCTTGTGTCTATTTCTTCATAGGGATTAATGTCCTGTCATAGAGTTTAGTGTCTATGTGTATATGAAGAATGATTTTGTGCATCAGTAACTAAAATTAAAAGTGTAAGTGACGGGGATTAGTGTGTTCTTCCACAGGGTTTGATGACTACTTTCGTCACGATCTGATCGGAGTTCGTTTCCCATTGTGGCAGGGTCGAAGAGGACGAGCACTCTACCGGGAGCGGTGCCATTCTACCGAAGGACCGTTGCACCACATGGTGGAGTCATACAAATCGGGGAGGACAAGGTATGATACTAGTTCCGGCAGTAACTTTTCAATGGGTTATTCAGTGTTTTCTGGGGAGGAGGGTTGTTTGTTGGCTTGCCTAGTAAAACAAAAACGCCTAAAGACCGTGCGTATTCAGTCACATACGCAGTTACATCGTACAACGGTCAGAGCCAGTGTAAATAATTCAGTATGAATCACCAAATTGTAAGTCTCGGGTATGATTTGGTACCATGGCAGCCAAATTAGAAAGGCATGTTTGGATCCAAGTCTCCGTTTTCAGTGCCTGAAAGAGTTTAGGTCATACACTCGTGCATTAGTGTTAATTCCAAGAATTGAGACACCTATTTCATCAATTTGAGTATGACTTGGATTTGAGACACATTTGTGTAGTTCACCAAACAAACCTTAGCCTTTGTCACTCATACTGTTTAACATGATTATTTTCATGTGTCCGACATGAACGTGGGGATCGACGGCGCTAGAAACGGCATCAGGGGAGACAATGCTCCAGGGCCAACTAAAGTGAGATGCTGCTGCCATGAACAAAACGACAGCACAAGAGAACCCCATACAAAGGTGCAAATGAAAAGGGTGAATGGATGTTCTCTTTTAGCTAGTGAGAGTGTTTGTCAATGCATGTGTGTTTTGACCAGTACTGAACAGCTCCGTAATATGCAAACTAAATACATCGACATTTTTCGTGCGTCAAGTTCATGAAACGTTATAACTGGGTAATATTGCACTGCCAGAAACATCGGGTACCTTTTCTTGTAAGAATAACATGGAACTGGGCAAAAAAAAATGAATCCAATAAATTTGTGTACGGACATAATTCACTTGGTAATCACCGGCAAAAAGACATCAATAGAAGGAATGACAATAAAGGGGACAGAATTCATGGTGCCACTTTGAAATTGGCCAGGAGGCGCTCGCAACCCCGACAGGTCACGCGAGATCGGCAGGACGAGTGATCAATGAACAAGTGAAATACAGCTGACAAAAAACAAATGACGATGAGTATTGGCGTGAATTGATGTAACCATGTTTGCGCTTGTGACGTTGATGATTCAGCTAGTGTAGCTGTCGATTCACTGCTCTGTATTGCAGATTCAGCTACAGGTAAAAAGTGCTGTGGCCTGCAGTTAGCAATAGCAAACATCGTACCAGGGCGGCTGGTCACTGGCACCACACTTGGTGACATCGGTCTGAGGGCGACTACTTAAAACATCGATACTAGAGGCGAAGGAATATTCGACATCCGTGCATATCCAAATCTTTATCTCGGAGACATTAATGTGAAAATAAACTGATGAATTGAAAGGCCTTAAACAATCAAACGCGAAGAAACTAATTCTGAACAATTTAGTAGTAGAAAACAAGTGTAGGCTAACAATTCTTCTGTCATTACTTTGACTTTGCCAAAAAAAAAAAAAAAAAAAAGGGGGAGGGGGGGGGGGAGAAAATGAGAACATAAAATCGGGGAAATGTACAAGTTAAACCCTTCACTAGCAGCATAGGGGAACCATCATAATCCTTCCTCAAGACAGATCTACTCATATTGC
>CM065724.1:29197776-29220276 GCA_033310375.1 Conus canariensis
GGGGGGAGGGGGCAAAGGGAGGACAGCTGATCAATATTTTTGTCTTCTATATTGAAATGTTTCTGTGTGTATGTGTGTGTGTGTTAATCTTATGACTTGGTATCCAGTTATATTTCACTTGATGAAATGGTGATAAGAAAACCAATCTTTGGGGAATGTGTATGATGGTGGTTTTACTATCACTGGCATTATGTATTCTTATTTCTTGACGTCTTTAGTGCCAGATAGTGTTATCCTTTATAGAAATATAAGCGTCATGCTGCTGTCCAATCTTTGCAATGGCCCACCTTTAGTACGCTGTTGCAAATATTGCAGCAACATGCCATATTGTTTAGAGTGCATAAACATTTTTTTTTTTTTGGTCAGTGTGTTTGCCAATGTGTTTTTTTTTAATTTGGATTTGTGTGTACCTGTGACTGTGTGAAGGCATTGTGTGTGTGTGGGGGGGGGGATCTGGGGGGGTGGTTTTGTGTGTTCGCTTGTGTGTGTGTGTGTGTGTGTGTGTGTGTGTGTGTGTGTGTGTGTGTGTGTGTGTGTGTTCGCGTGTGTGTGTGTGTGTGTGTGTGTGTGTGTGTGTGTGTGTGTGAGTGTGTGTGTGTTCGCGTGTGTGTGTGTTCGATTGGACATTGTTTGTGGGGGTGGGAGTCTTTCAATCTAATTTCTTAAGGGGGAAGGGGTTTAATGGAGGACAGCTGATCAATATTTTTGTCTTCTACATTCAAATGCTTCTCTCTCTCTCTCTCTCTCTCTCTCTCTCTCTCTCTCTCTCTCTCTCTCTCTCTCTCTTCCTCTGTGTGTGTGTCTGCGCGCGCGTGCGTGTGTGTGTGTGTGTGTGTGTGTGTGTGTGTGTGTGTGTGTGTGTGTGTGTGTGTGAATTTTTTCACCTTTGTGACTTACTGTATCCAGTGTTTTATTTCATTTGAAATTTTGATGAAAACCAAACCAAGGCTTTGGGGAATGTCTATGATGGTATTACCATCACAGACATTGTGTTTTCTCATTTCTTGACATCTTTCCTACGAGATACAGTGATATCCTTTATACAAATAAATGCTTCGTGCTGCTGTCAAATCTTTGCAATCGCCTACGTTAGGTACTCTGTTGCAAATATTACAGCAACATAATTATTGTGAAGAGTACATAAGCAACTTTGTAATGGTGGTGTCGGCGTGTTTGTGTGTACTTCGAAATTACCTACTGTGTTGGTTTTGGACGTGCACATATGACAGTAGGCATGTATACATATGTGACTGTTCCCATGTGGAGGCATTTATGTGCGTTTGTGTGTTCGCCTGCACATGGCGTTTGTATGTGGGTGGTGGTGGTGGTGTTTTTCACTCTTCTACACCATCTGGAAATTCGGTGCTAGAAATTTCCTTTTTCTGTGCTTCTCTGCCTTTATTTGTTCCTGTAAAACGATTTTTTACATTTTGTTATTACTTACAAATCGTGCATTGTTTTTCTGCCTTTCTGGTCCATCCAGCTGTCTTCACACATTTTCATCTTTTCTTCCCTCTTGGAAATGGTGATGATGGAGAAATCGGTTGGAATGGTGTGTGTGTCCGAGAGAGGTGTTTGGAGACCGGGTGAATGTGCAGTTTGTTTGCTTGTTTTATTTTTTAGGGAGGGGGGAAGGGGCAAAGGGAAAGACAGCTGATCAGTGTTTTGAAGCTAAATTGATGTTTCAGGATTTGTTTTACCTTTCTTATGACTTACAGTATCCAGTGTTGTATTTCATTTGATGAAATGTTGATGAAAAGAAAATCAATACTTTGGGGAATGTGTATGATGGTGGTGTTACTATCACTGGCATTGTGTATTCTTATTTCTTGACATCTTTAGTGCCAGATACAGTGTTATACTTTATAGAAATATAAGCGTCATGCTGCTGTCCAATCTTTGCAATGGCCAACCTTTGGTACGCTGTTGCAAATATTACAGCAACATACCATATTGTGAAGAGTACATAAGCAATTTTTGTAATGTTTTTGTCGGTGTGTTTGGCTATTATGTTCTTAAAAATTAGCTTTTGTGTATGCACTTGTGACTGTGCGCATGTGTAGGGAGTGTGTGTGTGTGTGTGTGTGTGTGTGTGTGTGTGTGTGTGTGTGTGTGTGTGTGTGTTTGCGCATGCATTTGTATGGGGTGGGGATGGGGTCTTTCACTAATTCTGCACCTTCTGGAAATTCTGTGCTGGCAATTTCCTGTCTTCTGTGCGCGTCTGTGCCTCTGCCTTTACTTGTTCCTGTAATTTTATTTTTACATCTTATTCTTATTCCTTACCATCGTCCATTGGTTTTCTGCCTTTCTGGACCATTCAGCTGTCTTCAAACGTTTTCATCTTTTCGTCCCTTAGGGAAATGGTGATGGACAAATCGGTTGGAATGGTGTGTGTGTGTGTGTGTGTGTGTGTGTGTGTGTGTGTGTGTGTGTGTGTGTGTCTGAGAGAGGTGTGTGGAGGCCTGGTGATTGTGCAGTTTGTTTGCTTATTTTATTTTTTAGAAGGGGGGAGGGGGCAAAGGGAGGACAGCTGATCAATATTTTTGTCTTCTATATTGAAATGTTTCTGTGTGTATGTGTGTGTGTGTTAATCTTTCTTATGACTTGGTATCCAGTGTTATATTTCACTTGATGAAATGGTGATAAGAAAACCAATCTTTGGGGAATGTGTATGATGGTGGTTTTACTATCACTGGCATTATGTATTCTTATTTCTTGACGTCTTTAGTGCCAGATAGTGTTATCCTTTATAGAAATATAAGCGTCATGCTGCTGTCCAATCTTTGCAATGGTCCACCTTTAGTACGCTGTTGCAAATATTGCAGCAACATGCCATATTGTTTAGAGTGCATAAACATTTTTTTTTTTTTGGTCAGTGTGTTTGCCAATGTGTTTTTTTTTAATTTGGTTTTGTGTGTACCTGTGACTGTGTGAAGGCATTGTGTGTGTGTGTGTGTGTGTGGGGGGGGGGGATCTGGGGGGGGTGTGTTTTGTGTGTTCGCGTGTGTGTGTGTGTGTTCGCGTGTGTGTGTGTGTGTGTGTGTGTGTGTGTGTGTGTGTGTGTGTGTGTGTGTTCGATTGGACATTGTTTGTGGGGGTGGGAGTCTTTCACTCTAATTTCTTAAGGGGGAAGGGGTTTAATGGAGGACAGCTGATCAATATTTTTGTCTTCTACATTCAAATGCTTCTCTCTCTCTCTCTCTCTCTCTCTCTCTGTGTGTGTGTGTGTGTGTGTGTGTGTGTGTGTGTGTGTGTGTGTGTGTGTCTGCGCGCGCGTGCGTGCGTGCGTGCGTGAATTTTTTCACCTTTGTTGTGACTTACTGTATCCAGTGTTTTATTTCATTTGATGAAATTTTGATGAAAACCAAACCAAGGCTTTGGGGAATGTGTATGATGGCGTTCTTACTATCAGACATTGTGTATTCTTATTTCTTGACGTCTTTTGTGTCGGATACAGTGTTATACTTTATAATAGAAATAAATGCGTCATGCTGCTGTCCAATCTTTGCAATGCCCTACCTTTGGTACGCTGTTGCAAATATTGCAGCAACACACCATATTGTGAAGAGTACATAAACATTTGTGTTTTTGTCAGTGTGTTTGCCTATGTGTTCTTAGAAATTAGCTTTTGTGTTGGTTTTGTGTGTGTACCTGTGACTGTGTGCATGTGGAGGCATTGTGTGTGTGTGAGGGTGGGGGGTGGCGGGTGATGATTGTGTCTGTGTGGTATGTATGTGTCTTTCTGTATGTGTTTTTGCGTATATGTGTGTTCGCTTGCACATGCGTTTGTTTGTGGGGGTGGGGGTCTTTTATTCTTATTTTTAAGGGGGGAAGGGTTTAAAAGGAGAGTTGATCAATGTTTTCTATATTGAAATGTTCCCCCCCCCCGCTCTCTCTCTCTCTCTCTCTCTCTCTCTCTCTCTCTCTCTCTCTCTCTCTCTCTGTACGTGTGTGTGAGAATCTGTTTAACCTTTGGTATGACTTTTACAGTATCCAGTGTTGCATTTCACTTGGAGAAATGTTGATGAAAAGAAAACCAATGTTTTGGGAATGTGTGTGATGGTGTTAAAACTATTACAGACATTGTGTATTCTTTTTTCTTTACATATTTAGTGCCTGAAACAGTGTTATACTTTATAGAAATATAAGCGTCATGCTGCTGTCCAATCTTTGCAATGGCCTACCTTTGGTACGCTGTTGCAAATATTACAGCAACATACCATATTTGGAAGGGTACATAAGCAATTTTTTCTGTAATGTTTTTGTCGGTGTGTTTGGCTATTATGTTCTTAAAAATTAGCTTTTGTGTATGCACTTGTGGCTGTGCGCATGTGTAGGGAGTGTGTGTGTGTGTGTGTGTGTGTGTGTGGAGGCCTGGTGAGTGTGCAGTTTGTTTGCTTATTTTATTTTTTAGAAGGGGGGAGGGGGCAAAGGGAGGACAGCTGATCAATATTTTTGTCTTCTATATTGAAATGTTTCTGTGTGTGTGTGTGTGTGTGTGTGTGTGTTAATCTTATGACTTAGTATCCAGTGTTATATTTCACTTCATGAAATGGTGATAAGAAAACCAATCTTTGGGGAATGTGTATGATGGTGGTTTTACTATCACTGGCATTATGTATTCTTATTTCTTGACGTCTTTAGTGCCAGATAGTGTTATCCTTTATAGAAATACAATCGTCATGCTGCTGTCCAATCTTTGCAATGGCCCACCTTTAGTACGCTGTTGCAAATATTGCAGCAACATGCCATATTGTTTAGAGTGCATAAACATTTTTTTTTTTTTTGTCAGTGTGTTTGCCTATGTTTTTTTTTTTAAATTTGGTGTTGTGTGTACCTGTGACTGTGTGAAGGCATTTGTGTGTGTGTGTGGGGGGGGGGATGTGGGTGGGGTGGTTTTGTGTGTGTGTGTGTGTGTGTGTTCGTGTGTGTGTGTGTTCGCGCGCGCGCGTGTGTGTGTGTGAGAGCGAGTGTGTGTGTGTGTGTGTGTGTGTGTGTGTGTGTGTGTGTGTTCGCGTGTGTGTGTGTTCGATTGGACATTGTTTGTGGGGGTGGGAGTCTTTCACTCTAATTTCTTAAGGGGGAAGGGGTTTAATGGAGGACAGCTGATCAATATTTTTGTCTTCTACATTCAAATGTTTCTCTCTCTCTCTCTCTCTCTCTCTCTCTCTCTCTCTCTCTCTCTCTCTCTCTCTCTCTCTCTCTGTGTCTGCGCGCGCGTGCGTGCGTGCGTGCGTGCGTGAATTTTTTCACCTTTGTTGTGACTTAATGTATCCAGTGTTTTATGTCATTTGATGAAATTTTGAAAACCAAACCAAGGCTTTGGGGAATGTGTATGATGGTGTTCTTACTATCACAGACATTGTGTATTATTTCTTGTCTTTTGTGTCGGATACAGTGTTATACTTTATGATAGAAATAAATGCGTCATGCTGCTGTCCAGTCTTTGTAATGCCCTACCTTTGGTACGCTGTTGCAAATATTCCAGCAACACACCATATTGTGAAGAGTACATAAACATTTCTGTGTGTTTTTGTCAGTGTGTTTGCCTATGTGTTCTTAGAAATTAGCTTTTGTGTTGGTTTTGTGTGTGTACCTGTGACTGTGTGCATGTGGAGGCATTGTGTGTGTGTGGGGGTGGGGGGTGGCGGGTGATGATTGTGTCTGTGTGGTATGTATGTCTTTCTGTATGTGTTTTTGCGTATATGTGTGTTCGCTTGCACATGCATTTGTGGGGGTGGGGGTTTTTACTCTTATTTTTAAGGGGGGAAGGGTTTAAAAGGAGGAGAGCTGATCAATGTTTTGTTTTCTATATTGAAATGTCGCCTCCCCCGCTCTCTCTCTCTCTCTCTCTCTCTCTCTCTCTCTCTCTCTTTCTCTCTCTCTTTCTCTCTCTGTACGTGTGTGTGAGAATCTGTTTAACCTTTGGTATGACTTTTACAGTATCCAGTGTTGCATTTCACTTGGAGAAATGTTGATGAAAAGAAAACCAATGTTTTGGGAATGTGTGTGATGGTGTTAAAACTATTACAGACATTGTGTATTCTTTTTTCTTTACATATTTAGTGCCAGATACAGTGTTATACTTTATAGAAATATAAGCGTCATGCTGCTGTCCAATCTTTGCAATGGCCTACCTTTGGTACGCTGTTGCAATATATTACAGCAACATACCATATTTGGAAGAGTACATAAGCAATTTTTGTAATGTTTTTGTCGGTGTGTTTGGCTATTATGTTCTTAAAAATTAGCTTTTGTGTATGCACTTGTGGCTGTGCGCATGTGTAGGGAGTGTGTGTGTGTGTGTGTGTGTGTGTGTGTGTGTGTGTGTGTGTGTGTGTGTGTGTGTTTGCGCATGCATTTGTATGGGGTGGGGATGGGGTCTTTCACTAATTCTGCACCTTCTGGAAATTCTGTGCTGGCAATTTCCTGTCTTCTGTGCGCGTCTGTGCCTCTGCCTTTACTTGTTCCTGTAATTTTATTGTTACATCTTATTCTTATTCCTTACCATCGTCCATTGGTTTTCTGCCTTTCTGGACCATTCAGCTGTCTTCATATGTTTTCATCTTTTCGTCCCTTAGGGAAATGGTGATGGACAAATCGGTTGGAATGGGTGTGTGTGTGTGTGTGTGTGTGTGTGTGTGTGTGTGTGTGTGTGTGTGTGTGTGTGTGTCTGAGAGAGGTGTGTGGAGGCCTGGTGAGTGCAGTTTATTTTATTTTTTAGAAGGGGGGAGGGGGCAAAGGGAGGACAGCTGATCAATATTTTTGTCTTCTATATTGAAATGTTTCTCTGTGTGTGTGTGTTATCTTATGACTTTAGTATCCAGTGTTATATTTCACTTGATGAAATGGTGATAAGAAAACCAATCTTTGGGGAATGTGTATGATGGTGGTTTTACTATCACTGGCATTATGTATTCTTATTTCTTGACGTCTTTAGTGCCAGATAGTGTTATCCTTTATAGAAATACAATCGTCATGCTGCTGTCCAATCTTTGCAATGGTCCACCTTTAGTACGCTGTTGCAAATATTGCAGCAACATGCCATATTGTTTAGAGTGCATAAACATTTTTTTTTGTTTTTGTCAGTGTGATTGCCTATGTGTTTTTTTAACATTTGGTGTTGTGTGTACCTGTGACTGTGTGAAGGCATTTGTGTGTGTGTGTGGGGGGGGGGGGGGGATGTGGGTGGGGTGGTTTTGTGTGTGTGTGTGTGTTCGCGCGCGCGTGTGTGTGTGTGAGAGTGAGTGTGTGTGTGTGTGTGTGTGTGTGTGTGTGTGTTCGCGTGTGTGTGTGTTCGATTGGACATTGTTTGTGGGGGTGGGAGTCTTTCACTCTAATTTCTTAAGGGGGAAGGGGTTTAATGGAGGACAGCTGATCAATATTTTTGTCTTCTATATTCAAATGTTTCTCTCTCTCTCTCTCTCTTCTCTCTCTCTCTCTCTCTCTCTCTCTCTCTCTCTCTCTCTCTCTGTCTGCGCGCGCGTGCGTGCGTGCGTACGTGAATTTTTTCACCTTTGTTGTGACTTAATGTATCCAGTGTTTTATTTCATTTGATGAAATTTTGATGAAAACCAAACCAAGGCTTTGGGGAATGTGTATGATGGTGTTCTTACTATCACAGACATTGTGTATTATTTCTTGACGTCTTTTGTGTCGGATACAGTGTTATACTTTATAATAGAAATAAATGCGTCATGCTGCTGTCCAATCTTTGCAATGCCCTACCTTTGGTACGCTGTTGCAAATATTCCAGCAACACACCATATTGTGAAGAGTACATAAACATTTCTGTGTGTTTTTGTCAGTGTGTTTGCCTATGTGTTCTTAGAAATTAGCTTTTGTGTTGGTTTTGTGTGTACCTGTGACTGTGTGCATGTGGAGGCATTGTGTGTGTGGGGGGGGTGGGGGGTGGCGGGTGATGATTGTGTCTGTGTGGTATGTGTCTTTCTGTATGTGTTTTTGCGTATATGTGTGTTCGCTTGCACATGCATTTGTGGGGGTGGGGGTCTTTTACTCTTATTTTTAAGGGGGGAAGGGGTTAAAAGGAGGAGAGCTGATCAATGTTTTGTTTTCTATATTGAAATGTTCCCCCCCCACTCTCTCTCTCTCTCTCTCTCTTTCTCTCTCTGTACGTGTGTGTGAGAATCTGTTTAACCTTTGGTATGACTTTTACAGTATCCAGTGTTGCATTTCACTTGGAGAAATGTTGATGAAAAGAAAACCAATGTTTTGGGAATGTGTGTGATGGTGTTAAAAACTATTACAGACATTGTGTATTCTTTTTTCTTTACATATTTAGTGCCAGAAACAGTGTTATACTTTATAGAAATATAAGCGTCATGCTGCTGTCCAATCTTTGCAATGGCCTACCTTTGGTACGCTGTTGCAAATATTACAGCAACATACCATATTTGGAAGAGTACCTAAGGAATTTTTTTATGTTTGTAACAGTATGTGTGCCTATGTATTCCTGAAAAATTAGCTTTTGTGTATATACATGTGACTGTATATAGTGTGTGTGTTTGTGTAGATGTGGGTGTGTGTTTGTGATGGTGGTGGGTGGTGGGGGGGGGGGGGTCTTTCAGTCTTCTGCACCTTCTGAAATATCTGTGCTTGTAATTTCCTCTTTACGGTGCTTCTCTGTGACTCTGCCTTTACTTGTTCCTGTAATTTTATTTTTACATTTTATTCTTATTCCTTACTATCGTCCATTGGTTTTCTGCCTTTCTGGTCCATTCAGCTGTCTTTACACATTTTCATCTTTTCTTCCCTCATGTAAACGGTAATGGACAAATCAGACGGAATGGTGTGTGTCTGTGAGGGGTGTGTTGGAGGCCTGGTGAGTGTACAGTTTATTGATTTTTTAGGGAGTGGTGGGATGAGGAGGGTGAATGGAGGACAGCTGATAAATATCTTTGTCTTCTATAGTGAGTGTTTCCCTATGTGTGTGTGTGTGTTTTTTTGTTTTTTTATCTTTCTTTTGACTTAATAGTATCGAGTGTTGTATTTTGCTTGATGAAATTTTGATGAAAACAAAAAAAAATGCTTTGGGGAATGTGTATGTGTTATTACTATCACACTGACATTGTGTATTCTTATTTCTTGCAATCTTTACTGCCTGATATAGTTTTTAATTTATTCAAATAAATGCGTCATGCTGCTGTCCAATCTTTACAATGGCCTGCCTTTGGTACGCTGTTGAAAATATTACAGCAACATACCACATTGTGAGAGTACATAAACATTCTTTTTATTTTTGTCAGTGTTTTTGCCTATGTGTTCTCAGAAATTAGCTTTTGTGTTGGTTTTGTGTGTACCTGTGACTGTGCATGTGGAGGCATTGTGCGTGGGGGGGGGGGGGGGGGATGTTTGTGTGTCTGTGTGGTGTGTTTCTGTGTCGCCGTGTGTGTGTGTGTGTGTGTTCGCTTGCACATGCGTTTGTTTGTAAGGGGGGGGGGGGGGGGGGGGGGCTTTCACTCATTTTTAGGGAGGGAAGGGGTTAAAGGGAGGAGAGCTGATCAATGTTTTGTCTTCTATATTGAAATGTTTCTCTCTCCCTCCCTCCCTGTCTGTGTCTGTCTCTCTGTCTCTCTCTCTCTCTCTCTCTCTCGGTATGTTTGTGTGTGTGTGAATCTTTTTCACCTTTATCACTAACAATCCAGTGATGTATTTCACTTGATGAAATGTTGATGAAAAGAAAACCAATGTTTTGGGAATGCGTGTGATAGTGTTATTACTATTACTGACATTGTGTATTCTTATTTCTTGATACCATATTGTCAAGAGTACATAAGCAATTGTTTTTGTTTTTGTCAGTGTGTTTGCTGTCATGTTCTTAAGAATTGGCTTTTGTTTTTTTTGTGTATGTATATGACTGTGTGTGTGTGTGTGTGTGTGTGTGTGTGTGTGTGTGTGTGTGTGTGTTCGCTTGCGAATGTGTTTGCATGTATGTGATGGGGAGGGAGTGGGGTAATTCACTCTTCTACAGCCGGAAATTCTGTGCTAGTAATTTCATCTTTTCTGTGCTTCTCTGTGACTCTGCCTTTACTTCTTACTTTAATTTTATCATAGCATTTTATTCTTATTTCTTACTATCGTCCATTGTTTTCCTGCCTTTCTGGTCCATTCAGCTGTCTTTACACTTTTTCATCTTTTCTTCCCTCATGGAAATGGTGATGAACAAATCGGTCAAATGGTGTGCGTGTGTGTCTGAGAGGGATGTGTGGAGGCCTGGTGAGTGTGTGGTTTGTTGGTCTATTTTATTTATTGAAGGGTGTGTGGGAGGGAGGGGGTAAATGGAGGACAGCTGATCAAATTTTTGTCTTCTGTATTGAAATGTGCGTGCGTGCGTTGTGTGTGTGTGTGTGTGTGTTGTGTGTGTGTGTGAGAGAGAGAATTTTTTTTTTTACCTTTCTTATGACTTAGTATCCAGTGTTGTGTTTCACTTGATGAAATGTTGATGAAAAGAAACCCAGTGCTTTGGAGAGAATGTATGATGGTGTTCTCACTATCACTGTCAATGTGTACTTTCATTTCTTGACATCTTTACTGCCAGATACGGTGTTATACTTTATGCAAATAAATGCATCGTACTGCTGTCTATCTTTGCAATGGCCTACCTTTGGTACGCTGTTGCAAATATTAGAGCAACATGCCATATTGTGAAGAGTACATAAGCAACTTTTTGATGTTTATGTTGGTTTATGTGTCTGTGTTGTTAGAAATTCAGCTTTGTTTTCGTTTTTTTGTGTGTTACTTGTGACTGTATGCATGTGTGTGTGTGTGTGTGTGTGTGTGTGTGTGTGTGTGAGTGGTGTGGATGAGAGATGGGAGTGTGCGTGCGTGCGTGTGTGCGTGCGTGTGTGTGTGTGTGTGTGTGTGTGTGTGTGTGTTTGCTTGCACACGCGTTTGTATATGGTAAGGGTGGGGGTCTCTTACTCTTCTACTCCTGGAATTTCCGTGCTTGTAATTTCCTCATTTCAGCGTTTGTCTGTGACTCGGCCTTTCCTTGTTCCTGTCATTCTTTTACATCTGATTCTTCTTCCTTACTGTCGTCCATTGGTTTTCTGTCTTTCTGGTCCATTCAGCGTCTTCACACTTTTTCATCTTGTCTTCCCTCGTGGAAATAGTGATGATGGACAAATCGGACGGAGTGGTGTGTGTGTGAGAGAGAGTTGTGTGGAGGCCGGGTTAGTGTGGAGTTGGTTTGCCTACCGTTTTATTTTTTAGAAAGGGGGGGGGGGGGGGGAGGGGACAGCAGATCAATTTTTTTTGTTTTCTATATTGGAATATGTTGAACTCTTGTTTTTCACCTTTCTCATTACTCGCAATATACTGAATTGGATTTTACTTGATGAAATTTTGATGAAAACAAAACCAATGTTTTGGGAATGTGATTGATGGTGTTATTACTATTACTGACATTGTGGATTCTTATTTCTTGACATCTTTAGTGCCAGTTACAGTGTTACACTGTAAAGAATTATAAGCGTCATGCTGCTGTCTAATCTTTGCAATGGCCCACCTTTGGTATGCTGTTGCAAGTATTACAGCAACATAACATATTGTGAAGGGTACATACGCAACTTTTTCATGTTTGTGTCGGTGTGTTTACCTATGTGTTCTTAGAAATCAAGTTTAGTTTTGGTTTTGTGCATGTACGTGTGACTGTTCGCGTTTGTATATATGCGTGTGATTGTGCGCATGTTGAGGCATTTCTGTGTGTGTGTGTGTGTGTGTGTGTGTGTGTGTGTGTTCATTTCTTTCTCTCTCTCTCCCTCTTTCTCACTGTCTCTCTCTCTCTTTGCATGTATGTGTCGTTTCATAAGTATGCATGAGTGCACATGAATGCGCGCACGCACGCACGCACACACACTTTCAGTCGAAACCGCTTATAACGGATCGCCGGGGATATGCAAAATTGCTTTCGTTACAATCGGCGGCCGGTTATAACGTATTTGGTTGCTGCGTTATATTCGGCGTGACGTGTGTCTGTCTGCCTCTCTCTCTCTCTCTCTCTCTCTCTCTCTCTCTCTCTCTCACCACACACACCCACCCACACCCGCGTACCCTCCCACTTACCCAAGCGCGCGCGCGCGCGCGCACACACACACACACACACACACACACGCACACACACCGCGCGCGCGTGGGTGCGTGATTGTTGCCATACAGCACGGGAAAAAATCCCGCAAATGTTAGACTTGGACAGAACTTATAAGGTTGATTGTTTTCCACAGTTGGACGAAAAAAAACAACAAAAAACAAAAACGAATAAAACTCGATCCTGCAATTTCATATTCTTCCATTATTTTCTTCGTCTGTGTTGCTGGATTTCTTTCAACTTCCTCAATGACTTCAATTTTTCGCTTTAGCGAGAGAATTCTGCGACGTGCAGACGCCTTGATGAAATGGCCTGTTAAATCAAAGCCTGACACCCTCCTTCCCATTCACCCAGCCTCGTCCCTCTAGCATCTGTCGACTGCTCTGCTTCCACAATTGTAGGCACTCGCATAATGATTTCGTTATCAGAGGTGATGTTACCATACAAGAAACGTGCAGTAAGAAATACTGTATACTTTCAACCTACCTATGTCGAGCCGTGTAAGAAAATGAAACGAGCGTGGGTTATGCAGCTAGTCAAACATGTGTATAAATTTGTGATTTCTATTCAGAGCAACGCGTAGACAGCTGTGCATTTTATGTGCAATGCGGACACTCCTCCATCTCTGAACACCTGAACGTCCCGGCAGAATGTGGTTTAAAGGGAGAGTATATGAATCTCCTGGTCGGAGAGAAAGGAAGAGTATCCTCCCCTACAATGCTGATCGCTCGCACGCTCGGATAAGTTAATCAGGTGCTCAAATTTTGTCTGCGTTCCTTATTGAAATATACTGGACTGCGCTATGGTCTAATGTTATACTATGCTACACTGTACTACACTTCATCATACTGTAATCTATTTTACCCGTATTGCATTATACTGTATAGCGTTGTAATACATTGCTCGCTCTTACCGTTCTCGTGACGGCTCGTCAGCAGACACAGCAGGCTGCGGCTGTGGCAGTTCGCTCATGACATCTAGCATTTAAAAACAAGCAAACAAAAGAAAAAAGTAAAAATAAAAGACAAAAAATAGTAAAGGTAGGGGTGGTGGACGTCACAATCCAACGGACTCTCATGTGTGATACCACTGGTCGACCGCCAAAATCGGTAGCGTCCATGTCTACTGCAGAGTTATCTCCTCGGAGACGGAAGTCGACACCAGACGGGCATTAACGACTGGCACTGTTCACAATAATACAGTCGAAGACCCGGTGCGAGATTCGAACCATGGAGCCAGGATTCTCTGGCTTCCTTGGCGAGTGTGTGATTCACTGGACCCACTCTCCCACCTTGAGTGTTCCGCAGTACAACGCCTTACACATTAAACGGACACGACATGACTCGATTCATCCTATCACGTTACATCGTATCGTAACGCACTGCATGTGACATGACATGACATGACATTACATCGCCTTGCATCACATCACATTACATCACATCACACCATATCACATCACAATATATCACATTACACATCACATCACAACACATTGCATCACAACACATCTCAACAGATACACGACGCGCAACACGACACAACACAGCAAAGCACGACACATCACTGCACATTGCAACACATCACATTTATACAGCACAGCACAGAATAACACAACGCAACGTAACGTAATTGCACCCATCGCATCTTGACACAACAGACCGCGACAAGCTAAAACACGGCACGACTCGGCACAACACAAAAACATAGATTTTACCCCAGTCTACAAACTCCCCAGTACCGTCACATTCAAACATTCACACCGGGAGCTCTCGAAGAAATGGTAACAGGAATTTTTTATCCCCAATTTATTTTTCATTGCCGTTTCAAATGATTCTTTACAATAACGTTCCACAAATACACATCCTGTTTACAAATAGCGATAGACAGATAGGTAGGTAGGTAGGTAGATACATTTAGTTTCACGCTCAGCTCAAATGTTCCCGAGAGTTCTGAGCAATGATACCTCGTATGAGTTACATGGATGTATGGACAATTAAAGTTCAAACAATGAAAAAAAAAATCACGATATCATAGTTGGGGAAAAATATGGGGACAAAACGCGTACAAGCAAAACGATCTATGGTACCCAGTTTCATAAAATGTGCATGGTATCAAAAAATGATGTACAAAATGTACATATATACACAAAAAAAAGGCGTACAGGGACTAGATTCAGATTCGGGCACTCATAATGTTGCTCATTTTGTTGCGTCCGCGCTCGCACCTGTGTGTGTGTGTGTGTGTGTGTGTGTGTGTGGATCTGTGCCCCCACCCTCCCCACGAAGTTGCTCCTTCGCCGCTAATTCCGGTGTAACACTATAGACACTACCGTACCAAAATCACTCCCGTAGTGCATACAGCGTTTGCTGTGAACGTTACGGTAATGTTTTATGCGTGTGCAGTGAGCGCTATCTTTATGCGGTAAGCACTCCAAGCAGCACGCGCAATGAAATACCCGAGCAAAATACACTACCCCTCCCTTTTCAAAATCAACTGTTCCACAGACTTTGTCCGGACAAATTTCTTTTTAACTACATGAAAGTCAGTAGACTACACAATAGAAAGTTCTCTTCAGGCGCTTTTCCTTTTCTTTTTTTTCTTTTCTTTTTTTTTTCTTTCTATAATTTCATTTATTTTTTTTAAATAAGTGCGTTGGTGCTAGTGCGCGTGTACGGGTGAAGTGGAGGAGGAGTAGGGGGAGATGGGGGTGGTAAGTGGGGCTCAAGGGAGACTACTACAGAATAATATCACAACTTGCAGAAGTTGCCTTGAATTACCTCGCTTAGCACGCCCATCAGTTTTCTGATAGCGTTTTCAGTATGTATGGGTAGGGTTTGTAGCTTGAAGATAGTGTGCTCAACGAGGGCTGGAGTAAATGGAATATGCGTACACTGTAAAAATAGAAACGATCGTGTCTACGGTGAATGCCAAGGGCACCACGCTCGTTTTCAAACCGTGAACTGCTGAATGCCATATTGACAATGGTTCTTCGTGCGTAAAATGATTATGAGATGTTAAACCGGCTCCCCGATATGCAGTCACACCAAAGATCTTTCCTGATGTAGCCCCAGCACCCACCGCCCACGGAGAGCAGTCGTCGATATCCGGTCGTCACGAGACAACCCACCGGAGGAGACACTGCACTTCGCTTCAAGCCCAGCCGACCAGGGAGGCAACATCAGCGCCAAGTCTTTTTGAAGGTGTTCAGTGGTCCCTGTTCTGATCCAGCATGCGAAGGACAAGGCCAGCCAAGCCCCCTACTGACGGCAGTCATTGCTTAGTCGCGGTGCCAGCTTGAGCGAGGGCGTTACCAGCTCCATTCAACTATAGTCCCTCACATATTTTCCGTAACTAATGACGAATTTGTAAGTGCTGATTCTATCGCGTCGTTTTATCTACAATTACGACAGTTCTTCTATTCTGTTCCTTCTTTTTCTTTCTTTCTGCGTACGCACGGTGATACTCCTGCGGACACTCCCTGTGTCGACTGGCAAGTATTAATCCCGTCTACCCAACAAAGGGAGTGGAGTTTTGTGTGTATGACCGTTTTTTATCCTGCCATTAAGGCAGCCATATTCCAACTTCGGGGAATTCTATTCTGTCAAATGTTTTGCTTATTGTGGTGATGGACATACCGACGACAACGATGATTTGATTGGGATTGTGATCATGACGACAACGATGATTTGATTGGGATTGTGATCATGACAACGATGATTTGATTGGGATTGTGATCTGACGACAACGAAAACGACGACGAGAAGCATGACGATGCCAATATCAAAGACTTCAGCGATGATACCAGTGTTGATGGCGGCGATGAGGACAACGATGCTAGTAGTGATGAGAGTGGTTATGTCCACAATAATTATGACGACGACAATAGTGATAGTGATGACAACAATGATTATGATGACAACGACGATGTTGCCGGTGACGAACCATTTACGACGGCAACGACGAGAACGTGACAACAGTGATGATAAAAACAGCAACCTTATAAACGACAATGACGACGATGACGACAACGATGATGATAACGATGGGACTGACAGCCGTGAATCAGTATCAAAACAACAACAAAATCACATTAAAGAGATGACCAAAGTAACAACGATACGTCGAGAACACACAACATCAGCCTGCACACAGGACTGAATCATTATAGTATTCAATCAAAAGGGTAGTCAGAAGAGCAAAGATCTCCGTCAAGGTCAAACGAATCATGGATCCGTCCTTTGAACCGGATCCGGACTATGTATACTCAATTCGTTCTTGGGTCACGTTCAATCTCCCCACTTAGTTTCGTGAAAATCGCTTTGGTAGTTTGTGTCATTTTGTTGACAGACAGACAGACAGACAGACAGACAGACGTACTCGTAAAATGCATACACGATAGGTTCTGCCGTGGACTCTTGCGTATGAGCAGCGTGAATTAATGTGTGTGTGCGTGTGTGTGTGTATGTGCGTGCGTGCGCGCGCATGTGTGTGTGTGTGTGAGTGTGTGCGTGCTCGCGCGCGCGCGCGCGCGTGTGTGTGTTGTTTGTTGTTGTTGTTGGTGTGTCCGTGTGTAAGTGTGTGTATGCGTGTGTGTGTGTGTGTGTGTGTGTGTGTGTGTGTGTGTGTGTGTGTGTGGAGAGAGAGAGAGAGAGAGAGAGAGAGAGAGAGATAGAGGTGTCAAAAAAGACAGATGGACGGAAAGAAGACAACAACGCCCATTTTTGGCACAACAAAGGACCCACTGTGTGTGTGTGTGTGTGTGTGTGTGTGTGTGTGTGTGTGTGTGTGTGTGCGTGAGTGTGTGTGTGTGTGCGCGTGTGTGTGTGTTTGTATGTGTGTGCGCGCGCGCGCGCGTGTGTAAGTGCGTGTGCGTGCATGCGCGCGAGCGCTCCCTGTGTGTGTGGTGTGTGTGTGCGTGTGTGTGTGTGTGTGTGTGTACGTGAGCGCGCGCGCGCGGGTATATGACAGCCGGACAGACTGATAGAGGGAGAAGATACATCATATCTTACAAGGAAATACGCATGACTTCCCGCTGAAGGCTCGGTCACTTGTCTAGAAACAGTTCCCACACGAGATTTTTCCTCCCCTGGCGCTTTGTACGCAACAGGGTTGCATTGTTCTGTATTCTGTTGCTTTGCATGTATTGTTTGATTCCATTGTATGGCACTGCTTGGCGTTTTTATGACGTCAGAAGCCCATTCATCCCGTTCGTCGGTTAGCCGGCTCTCTCTGTCTTTCTCTGTTCGTGTTCCGTGTGTGTGTGTGTGTGTGTGTGTGTGGTGTGTGTGTGTGTGTGGTGTGTGTGTGCGCGCGCGCGCGCGCGCGCGCGTGAATTGTTTCATTCCTTTCCCCCTAAGTTTCTTCACTCTCTCTCGTTGACGACATCTCGATCGCAGACTAGCTTATCATTAATCAATGCTTCATTGTTATCATGATGATGATGATGATGATGAGCATGATCATGATGATCATCATCAACACATCATCGTTATGGTCATCATCATCAAACATTCGTCATCATCACATCAGCATCAGCAGCAGCAGCAGCAGTAGCAGCAGCAGCAGCAGCAGCAGCAGCAGCAGCAGCACTTGCAGCAGAAGAATTCACAAACTGGATGATTTTTTAGCATTATGAAAGTTCTCCCTATCTGTTTGATGAGGATAACGATGATGATTCGGGAACTATATTATCGTTAGCATCGGCAGCAGTATCAAAAGCAGTACTAACAATCGTATTAGTAGTAGTTGCAGGAATATTGACAGGCTTCGTTACCACTACTATACTACGACGACGACGACGACGACGACGACTATGATGATGATTATGGTGATGATGATGACGATGATGATGATGATGATGAATTGCTGTTGTCATCGTCATTATCACTATTACTATTATCATCATCATCCGTAACACAATCATATCACTGTTACTACCATCCAAAAACACTTCAAACATTCTACATCGTGAGAGTCGGGCTACCCTCTTCTCAAATAAAAAAAAACAAATAGGGTGGAGGGGGGGGGGGTGGAGGAGTGTGAGGTGGACGTTTGAAGGCATCCCTCGCGCAGTCATATGTTTTAACATCTTCTTCCTCGCTTCATTCCTTGCCAGCAACACTACCCTCCCTTTCTTCTCCACTCTCCTCTTCCATCTTCCACTCAATACTCCTAAGACTACCCCCCCCCCTCCCTCTTCCCTCCACCCCAACATACAAACTTCATGGGAAACCTCAAATCATTCGGACAGAAACTGACGAATCCCTGATGCATAGTCCCATTGACTCACGTCTTTCATGACTATGTGCTTTGTAGTTAGTATGGATTCCAAAATACCATTTTCAAAAAAAAAAAAAAAAATTCATGAACGTGTCTATTAATAATGTATATTCTCCATCTCCGCTCTCTCATCCAACACGTCTAGACGTCTTCAGAGAAGAGCGAACATCCAGAGACATAAAAGGCACAAATGCATAAATTCCTTCCCAACACACGTGAGAAGAATGTCGCTAGTTATGCTCGCTGTATAACCCCCCCCCCCCTCTCTCTCTCTCTCTCTCTCTCTCTCTCTCTCTCTCCTCCTCCTCCTCCTTCTTCTTCTTTCTTCTCTTCTTCTTCTTCTTCTTTTTATTCTTCTTCTCTTTTCTTTTAGTCTTTTTCTTCTTTTTTCCTTTTCATTTGTTCACGGTATAATCATTTATACTACAAGAGTGAACTCTTCACTTTATGGCCGCCTGTTCTCACTGAGCCTGCGAGCTTACTGAATCTGACGTTTCTATTTGTCTGTCCGTCTGTCTGTCTGTCTGCCTGCTCGCCCTTGTCACTGTCCCTGTCTTTGCTACAGCTATCAATGCTGGTGCTGGTGCTTGCTATACTAGTATTGCTACTACAACTCCTTCTACTGCTGCTGCTACTCTACTACTACTTTTACTTCTACTGCTGCTACTACCACTGCTGCTACTACTACTTCTATAGCTACTGCAGCTACTGTTGCTGCTGCTGCTGCTGCTACTACGAGGATGACGACTAATACTATGGCTTGGCTGCGCTGCTGTTGCTACTTCTACTACCACCACCACCACCACTATACTTCCACCACCACCACTACTACTACACTTCTACTGTTACTACTGCATGCTGCTGCTGTTGCAGCTACCACTACAACTGCTACTACCACTGCTACCACCACCACTACAACTACTACTACCATAACTACTACTTCTACTCCTGTCTCTGTGACGATGCATATATGCGCACGCTTGTGTGTGTGCGTGCGTGCGTGCTTGTGTGTGTGTGTGTGTGTGTGTGTGTGTGTGTGTGTGTGTGTGTTGAGTTGACCGGTGTTTCAGTCAAATGTATACTGACACTTGCTTTCCAGGAGCAACAACGACAACACCAACAGCATAGTTATTGTCATCATCATTATCGTTATCATCATTCGTCGAGAAGAAGAAGAAGAAGAAGAAGAAGAAGAGAAGAAGAAGAAGAAGCTGCTGTTGCTGCTGCTGCTGCTGCTGCTGCTGATGATGATGATGATGGTGACGATGATGATGGTGGTGGTGGGGTGGTGGTGACCACTGAAGAAAATTGATGAATCTGAAGAATAACAAAGACAAGAAGAAAAGAAAATGAAGAAAGAAGAGGAAGCATATCGCCCCTCCCCCCTCCTCATTTCTGTCTGTCTCTTTCTCTGTCTGTCTGTCTGTCTGTCTATTTGTCTGTAGGTCTATCTGTCCCTTTCTCTCTCTGTGTGCTTTTCTTGTTTAGACCATAATAAAGACCAGAGGTATGACACTGGTAGACAAAAAGTATGCACTCTCGCTTTATCTTGTCTTTTGTATGCGGTCTCAGACACACACACAACACACGCACACACACACACGCGCGCGCGCGCGCGCGCGCGTGCGCGCACACACACCACACAAATTCAACAAAAGAACACACACACACACACACACACACACACACACACACACACACACACGCACGCACGCACGCACGCACGCACGCACGCACGCGCGCGCACGAGGGCACGCACGCACACACACACACACACACACACACACACACACACATGAACACACACACACATAAACACACACACACACACACACACACACACATCCACACACACACACACACACACACACACACACACACACACACACACACACACACTACACCAAGCACAACACGGACAGTCGCTGAACATAAGGAAAATGTACATGACAGCTATTGCTGACAGCTTCGCTCCCTTGAATTAATTAATTTCACGGCCTTTAACCTCGGTTCCCCTTCCCTGCCCTTCCTCCCATTCCCCCCTCTCCATGCTCTCTCTCTCTCTCTCTCTCTCTCTCTCTCTCTCTCTCTACACACACACACACACACACACACACACACACACACCTCCCTCACCCCTCAGTCTCACACACACACACACACACACACACACACACACACACACACACACACACACACACAGAGCACCCTCCCTTCCACCACCCTTTCCCACCAAAAACGAGATAATAATCTTAGGACGAAAAGGTCAGGAAGACACCCCACTACAGAAGAGATGCATGCGAGAGAGGCCCAGTATTGTTCTGCTTGAACTGTTCTGTACTTTTCAATTAATTAGATGCAGTCTTTACCATCATAGTTGTCGTCGTCATAGTCGTCGTCATCATCATCATCATCATCATCATCATCATCATCATCATCACCATCATCACCACCACCACCACCACCACCACCACCATCATCATCATCATCATCATCATCATCATCATCATCACCACCATCATCATCATCAGTATCATCATTATCATGAAGGTGATAATGACAATAATGGTAGGTCCATTTACAATGGTAGGCCTAATAGTAACCATATCACAAATCTTTATAATTATTATTTGTGATATTCCATTCACTCTCGCCAGCTCTGACATGCAAGAAACAGCCATACAAACTTGTAGAGAAATAATCTGAGTTGGGAAAGATTTCCCACTGTTTGCTCCGATTACCTACGGGTGATAAGTGAGAATGGAGTGTTCCAGTAAGACGTGGTGGTTTAGCAAGACACGCGTGAGTTAGTTAGGACACGAGTGATCTAGTGAGAGATGACTGATCTAGTAAGACATGAGAGGTATATTAAGACGTGTCAAATCTTAAAAGACGTTAGTGGTCTCTGTAGCAACGAATACAAGTGAAATCCTAAGACGTGTGCAATTTTTTATGATATGAGTAATTTGAAAAGAAAAAAAAAAAAGAAAAAAAGACCTGCGTCTTCTAGTATGACATGTGTGATCTACCGAGACATGAGTGGTCTAGTAACGGATATGAGTGAACTAGTAAGACGTGAGTGATTCTTCAAGACATAAGTCATCCAGGACGACATGCGTGATCTACTCAGACATGAGTGATCTACTCAGACATGTGTGATCTACTTAGACAAGAGTGATCTACTCAGACATGTGTGATCGAGTAAGACATGAGTGATGTAAGAACAGTGAGTGATATTGAAAAATAGGAATGATCCATTACGACATGAGTGATCTAAGAACAGTGAGTGATATTGAAAAATAGGAATGATCCATACGACATGAGTGATCTAAAACAGTGAGTGATATTGAAAAATAGGAATGATCCATTACGACATGAGTGATCTAAGAACAGTGAGTGATATTGAAAAATAGGAATGATCCATTACGACATGAGTGATCTACGAACAGTGAGTGATATTGAAAAATAGGAATGATCCATTACGACATGAGTGATCTAAGAACAGTGAGTGATATTGAAAAATAGGAATGATCCATTACGACATGAGTGATCTACGAACAGTGAGTGATATTGAAAAATAGGAATGATCCATTAAGACATGAGTGATCTACGAACAGTGAGTGATATTGAAAAATAGGAATGATCCAGTAAGACATGAGTGATCTAAGAACAGTGAGTGATATTGAAAAATAGGAATGATCCAGTAAGACATGAGTGGTCTGGTAAAATACGCGTAATCTGATAAAGCGTAATTGGTCTAGTGCCACATGAGTTATCTAGTAACACATGATTGGTCAAGTGACGTTGAGTAATCCGACAAGGCATGGTTGGTCTAGTGACATCTGAGTAATCTGTTAAGAAATGAGCAGTCTGTTAAAATATGAGCAATCTAATAAGACTTGAACGGTCTAGTGAAGTATTAATCTAATGAGGCATGGCTGGTCACGTGACCTCCGAGTAATCTAGCGAGACATGAGTGGTCTGTTGAAATTTGAGTAAAGACAGAAGTGATCTGAAAAGACGTGAAGAATCCAGCCGGACAGGAGTGATGTAGTGAGACGTCAGTAATCTGCATGCTGGTAGTGCTTTTGTTCGCTGGGGGAGGAATGTAA
>CM065724.1:29230276-29232776 GCA_033310375.1 Conus canariensis
TCGTGTGTAAACGTCTCCGAAGAGCCCTGTGAAGAGAGAGAGAGAGAGAGAGAGAGAGAGAGAGAGAGAGAGAGAGGAGAGAGAGAGAGAGGAGAGAGAGAAGAGAGGAGAGAGAGAGAGAGAGAGGGAAGGAGAAAGAGAAAGAGAGAGAGCGAGAGAGAGAGAGACAGCACACAGTGTTGTACATCGGTGGCTTACTTCCCTTGTCTCTCATGACAAATGGCAGGCCCGGTATATAACCACTAGATAAGACGCGTTTGTTTTAAGCTGACAAGAAATTCTTGGAAACGTTTTCGCCTCGTAAACCTTTTCGACTCCACGCCCATAAATTTATGTTCTCCCTGTCCCTGTCTCTGTCTCTGTCTATCTCTCTCCCTGTCACACCACACACACACGAGCGCGCATGCGCGCGCGCACACACACACACACACACACACACATACACACACACACGCACGCACGCACACACACACACACACACACAGACACACACACACACACACACGCGCGCGCGCGCGCGCGCACGCACAACCACGCACACACACGGTAGGATGAATAAAGCAGCCAACAATCAGACACACACTACAAACACATACACGTACAGAGGAGGGGGAAGGGGTCGGTGCGTACACACACACACACACACACACACACACACACACACACACACACACATACGCACGCACACGCACACACACACACACTACACACACACACAGCACGACACACGCACACATTACACACACACAAAACACACACACACACACACACACACACACACACACACACACAACACTCGCCAACATGCACGAGAACCATCCCCTTAGAAGTTTGCCTACCCTTAACATCACCGAGCCCCCCCCCCCCCCCCCCCCCCCCTCCTCTGTACGCAAAATACATGAGACATATTGTCATACAATACCCCTGAAATCATTCAACGTGAAAAGACATTGGTGAGTGAAAGATACACACACACACACACACACACATACACACACGCGCGCGCGCGCGCGCGCACGCATGCATGCACACACACGCGCGCGCGCGCGCGTGCTCACACACACACCACTCACACATACATACACACACACGCGCGCGCGCGCGCACGCACAAACCGCACACGTGCGCGCATGCGCATGTGTGGGAGCCATTCACATGCTCACACACGTGTGCCCTCCCTCCCCCCTCCCTCCATCTCCACATGCCTCTACACACCCACCTACTCCTTGATTTCTCGTGTTAGGCACATGCACATGCTCTCACTCTCTCTCTCTCTCTCTCTCTCTCTCAAACACACACATACACACACAGGCTCGCATACACACACACACACACACACACACACACACACACACACACACACACACACACACACACACACTACACACACACACACACACTACACACACATCTACATCACCAACGCTATCAACCCCCAGCTTTCCCTCTCCCTCACCTTCCCCCTCCCTCACCCCCTCCCCTCCTCACACTCCTCCATCGCGTGGCCCCACGCCACCCCATCCCCCACCCCCATCCCACCACCACACCTTTTTGAAGTCGTCGTTCCAGAAGAAGACCTCAGCCACGGGCATGATGTGGTGAGGTCGCCCACTGGCCTTGAGCTCCGTGAAGCCGAAGACGCTGAAGGAGGCTTCGCTGAGGTTGCGGGTCAGGCAGGTTCCGTTGGCCAGGATGTCCAGCCGTTCGCCTGTCTTGTAGCTGAAGATGGAGGTCACTGCAACACGTCCGAATCCCAACCCAGCATGTGGTTTGGGTGAGTGGGTGGGTGTGGTGGTGAGTGACGGGGGGGGGGGGGGGGGATGGGTCTTGGCGGGTGAGGGTGGGTGGGTTTGGGGAAGAGTGGGTGAGCGTTGGCGGATGTGGGTGGGTGTGGGTGGGTGGGTTAGAGTGGGTGTGGGTGGATATTGATTTATGGGGTGCGTATGGATGGGTTTGAGTGGTAGTGGGTGGGTGTTGCTGGATGGGGGGTAGGTGTGGGTGGGTATGGATGTGTGGGCTCTGGCGTGGATGGGCGTGGGTGGGTGTGGGTAGGAGAGGTTAGGTGTGGATGGTCATATAGTAGTGTGGCTATTGGCTGGTCGGTCGGTCGGCTGGCTGACTGGTTACCTGGCGGATTAGTTGGGTTGTGAGTTTGTTTGTGAGTGGTTAGGAGGGAGCCAGTGTGTCCGTCATTTGACTGGGTGGTGTGTGGTTAGGAAGCTGGGTGCATAGTTGACTGGGTGGTTGGCTGGGTGTCTGCTTGACTGCTCAGTTGGTTGGTTTGTTGCTGTAGTTGTTGTTGTTGTTGTCTTGGTGTTTCATCTTCCATGACTCCTCCTGGGCATTTCAAGTTTTCTGGTTTGATCAGAACCAAGGTCTGTCGTTTAATGAGTACTACGTCCGTATTCTGTTACGAACTAAGGTCAGGAGTATGATAGGGACTAAAATCTGCAGCATGTTAAGGACCCGTGTTCGGTATAGTCTGATAAGGACCAAATCT
>CM065724.1:29240276-29245276 GCA_033310375.1 Conus canariensis
AAACGTGTGCAAGATTCCAAAGTGCCGAGCTAATTTAGTAGCTGTATTATATCCTACTCTGTAAATTATTTGACACATGCAAAGAAGCACGCTCGTTGCCTGTGTGTATTGACCGTGTTAAGGAAAGAGTACCTCATGGTTTTGCTGTCTTGTGTCCAAGGCCGTCTGTCTACTGGCATGAGGCTTTTTGATAAACTATTGAAACAACACGATTTGAAAAATATTCGCGCTCTTTTTCACAGAAACCTCAACTTGTAAGCACGGGAGATTTCCTTTTTTTGTAGAAACAATCTATCTCCACAATTTATTCAGCATGACGTGGTAAAAACATGTCCTGCAATAGACAAACACTTGGTTCAATGGGGGGGAGGGGGGGGGGGTGACGCAAATGTTATTTCATAATTATCTTAACCAACTGGATCCCTTAAGATAATACACAATTTTAAAGATCATCCTGTGTTGCCGTGACAGTGATCGCATATAGATTGAACACCTAATTTTCGTTTTCTTCCCTTAGGAATTTATTGTACACGGACTTAGGAGTATCTGTTTTGTTTTCAGGTGCTACCCCCACCCCCTTCCCCACTCCCTTACGTCTGATAAGAAAGACGTGAAATACGTGATTCTTTTTCCACTGAATCATTGATTCTTCTTTTTAGTTTTCCCTTTCTCCGAATTATCTTTAAAGTAAAAAGGGAGTCGTTTTCTGCATACTTTCATGTAAAATAATGTTACAAAAAAAAAAAAAACCGTTACAACATATAATGTGACACAGCAAAAGCAGCACGACACGCCACAACACCAAAATATCACAGAATAGAACCTGCATATCAACGAACACAGAAGTAGTAGTAAAACAAACAAACAAGCAAAACAAAACAAAAAACAAAACACACCGCAATATGACGCATTTTTCTCCGGGGCAGAAATTGAGTAGGGGGTCACAACTGCAGTCAGTCACCGCCAAGGACAAAAAGGAAGACACGTTGACAAGACAGCAGGCCAGCACAGACACAGCTGCTGGCCACAGACGACTTTCCCTGACATATGCGAGGGAGGTCAACTTACGCCTCGCTTGGAAACACATACCGCCGTTGACGGTCCATACTCCTTTTTTATGTGGCAGAGATGATGTGTGCTTGGAATAAGGATACAAGCACAAGGAATGGGAAGACAAGGGGATGTGATGAAACGGGGAGGGGGACGGAGATGGGAGCTTGCCGGCTGGAGAGAGAGAGAGAGAGAGAGATGAGAGAGAGAGAGAGAGTGAGAGAGAGAGAGAGAGAGAGAGAGAGAGAGAGAGAGAGAGAGAGGAGAGAGAGAGAGAGAGAGAGGTAGTTTTCTTTTCTGGAAAAAAGATTATAGCACATGGAGAAATTAAGCCTATAAAATGATGGGTTTATGAGAGGAGAAATGTTTTATAATTGAAAGGAAGGAATAATAATAATCTGTTTATCAAAAGGAGGTAAACCTCGTGGTTACCTTGAAAACTGAAGGCTTAATCGATTAATGAAGATCACCCAGGATTGATATCCAGTAGATACATTGTAAGTAAAGCAAAACCAATATTTAATGTAATAGACCATTGTAACACTAGCCGTTAAAGAGGATCATTAACTATCAGTGATTTGGACACGCCCTTGACTCCCTCAGCTGGGATTGTATGCATAGATATTGAAAGATTTTGAATTCCGTGGAGACACACAAACATGGGTACGCTTTTTTCAACATATCAAGACACGTGTTCTAATCAATGGTCAAATAACGACCTGGTTTCGAATGGAAAAGGGCTTTCGTCAAGGAAATCCAACGTTGCCTTATCTATTTATTCACTGTGCTGAAATATTAGCTATATGATTATAGTCGGAGAAATTACGCTCTTCAAAGGAATCAAAATTGTCAGACAGACTATAAAACATCACAGTTTGAGGATGATACAGAACTGTTCTGAAATGGTGAAAGAAATTCATTTGAAGAAACAATGAGATTGTATAACCTCTTCGGGGGAAAGTCTGAGTCCATATAGTGTGTAGATAAAACATTTGTAATGTGGCTTTCCGCGCCGGTTAACGTGAAGGTAAAAGATATGCTACAGCTGAGATTTAGTTAGAATCCTCCAAAATTCAAAATTCATGGCATTTGGTTTACTAACGACCTTGAGGGCTGCGCACAGTTAAGTTAAACTTCGATGTAGACTGCAGGAGGTCAGAGCACTGTTTATCAATTGAAGACATCTCTTACTCGGCTGAGAAGAGTTGCTTTGTCAGAATCTTGAATCTTTTCGAAATTAATATACCTACAGATGATTTTATCAAGCCCTCCGGACCATGGTATTAATACGTTAAAGAACATTTTCTTTTAACTTGTACGGATTAAAGAATGAAAGAATTTGCTTACAGGGACAGTCCGTACAAATGTTAAAAAATGGTAGGTTTCGTATTTCCGACATTCGATTCTACATGAAAATGGTCAAGTTGACTTGGTTACGGAAATTCCTTAATTCTGACTTTAAACGGAAACAATTCTTTCCTTCAAATAGTTCTACAAGAACAAAATGCAGTTTTATGGTCCAAGCATATTTTCCAAACAGAAACACAATAATATTTTTTTGGAATTGCACATAGCACTTACACAAAATCTTTTAGTATTGAATAAAATCAAAGACAGCTCGAGAATTGCTCGCAGAAAACTTAAAAATAGGTGATAAACACATGTATTCTAGAAAGCTTGAGAGGTTGAAAACGCTTGTTGGTCAACTGATTGACGTGGCAAGAACTTTCTATACGTATAATGATTTTGTCAACAAATGTAACTTCAGCATATTTTACTTTTTATGTTTTGAATAGGGCGGTTCACTCATGCACTAGAAAGTTTGATATAATAATGGATTATGGTGCACACCGCAAGCCAATGGTTCGTAATTTATAGATCTCCTGTCGATGAATTATTACAGGAACAAGAATATTCTGCGCTATAGTAATTAAAGACGAATTGAGACCAAACCATTGCAAGAAATGGGGACAGAGTTTGATTATGTTAATGAGGGAAATGTGTTCTGAAAAAATACATGAAATTAACTGAACAGCTATTAAATAGTTACGAGCAATTCATAGAATACTAGGTTCTAATGTAGGCTAAATGAAGCATATGGGAGTGGTAAACAACTTGTGTGGTTTATGCCTGGAAAGAATGTTATAAATCATTGTCTTTGGGCACACACACACACACACACACACACACACACACACACACACACACACACACACACACACTTAGATAGATAGATAGATGGATAGATAAACAAGCAAGCAAGCCATTGTCTTCTTGCTATCAACCCATTTTTGAAAAATTAACACAAGCAGGAAGGGGGCTTTTCATGGAGATTATTCATGGTCTTAATAACAACAAACAATAATCATTAACATGATCTGAACCCAAAACACAATCCACATCATGATTTCATTACTCAACAATAATAGATATTATTTTCATAAATAAACATATTTGTGAGTGTATTAAGAAGTAAATTAAAATATATAGTTATATACTGCACGCAAATTGATAATAAAATCTGAAACTATAATTCGGTACATTTTTACTCTTTATATCTTATCGCCAGACATTGCAGCGTGCTATGTCTCTGGTTAAAAAAAAAAAAAAAACAGACTCCTGTTAAATACCTCTTCAGGATTACGAGAAGATGAGATACCACTTGCAGACAGTAGCGATAGTCTTTTCATGCTCGTGATTCTTAATTTGCTTACGCTTTGGGACTGTGCGCACAGCAATTGTTTTTGCTCACAGCTGGAACACTAAAGAAGTTGTCACTTATCCGACACTGTCGAAATCACGCAGAGTTTTCGCGCGAAGCGACGTTGTTGTGCGAGATGTCCTGAAAAACTGCGGGAAGATTCTACGGCCTGCTGCTCTCAGCGATAAGTTGACAGCCGTAAGAATGTTGACGCGCGTCGAAGTGTGTGTGTGTGTGTGTGTGTGTGTGTGTGTGTGTGTGTGTGTGTGTGTGTGTGTGTTGTGCACTTTTTGAACGGATGCGTCTCTCTCTCTCTCTCTCTCTCTCTCTCTCTCTCTCTTCTCAGTGTGTGTGTGTGTGTGTGTGTGTGTGTGTGTGTGTGTGTGTGTACTTATGCCTTCATCTCTCTCCCTCTAACCTCGTCCCATCTCCCACTCGCTTAACCGGATTCATCACAGGCATTCCTTTCCCCACTGTCCTTGGCATACTGGATTGGTTTAATTACTCATTTGTGTTTTTTGTTTGTGTTATTATCTGCTTATTAATTAACTCATTTCTTTTATTCATTTATCTATATTTATACGCATTCATTCACTCATTTAGTTCGATAAAAAGTAAATGTTTCCCCCCGATTTCTTTAGTCAGTAAATAAGTTACAGGTTGTTTTGTTTTTTTCGTTTCTCTTTATTCCGTGATAATTAACGTTTAATGTAACTAGGAACATTAAGTGTGTGCAGCTTTTACCATGTTGTAATCTAGAAACATAATATTATTCTACATCGCCTATATCTGTAGTTCAAAGAGTTATATTCTGTGACTGCCCAGGCCGTTGGAAGTGTTTCTTCAATGATCTATGCAGTTATGCATTTATCTTATTCATTCGTTCAGTTAATTAGTAAGTTAGTCCATTGACAGACAATGTTTTACAGTTATGTTGCAGTCATAGAGCCACTAGCAGGACGTCCTAGGTTCTGAGCTTGTGTACTTTTGTTTTGAAAAATTTATTTAATGACGCTTGGAGTTGGTAAGTCTGTATGCATGTGTCTAATTGTATTCTGTATGAATGTAAAATGGAGCTTGATGATCAATGCAAAATGATTGTTTGTTGTTGTTTTTTATCAAATTGTGAAAGAGGAAGTGTGGAATGATTACTATCTAGCTTGTACACTTTCATTTATTTGCCACTACATCAGACATTTCCTTATAACAAAAGAACTAAATAAAATGGTGTGTGTGTGTGTGTGTGTGT
>CM065724.1:29277776-29282776 GCA_033310375.1 Conus canariensis
CACAAACAGAAGTAACTTATGTAAGTGTGTTAAAAAGGAGTTGCAAAATAATTATGCTCGTGATTGGCGCAGTTCTCTTGAAAACAGCAACAAGTGTGTATTCTATAAAAGTGTAAAGACTGTCTTTGGAAAAGAACATTATATTTCTACCTTACCAGATATTTATGTTATATCTTTATTTAAATTTAGATGTAGTAACCATAAATTGCAAATTGAAATTGGAAGACACCATAATGTTCCAAGAGAATTGCGTATTTGTCGTAACTGTGAAATGGGTGAAATTGGAGATGAATTTCATTGCATCATGGAATGTCCAAAATATAATGAACTTCGTGAAAATTCATCCCTAAAAAATATCTAAAACCAAAGTCTGTTTTCAACTTTTGTAATTTATTTCAAAAAGGAAGACGCATTTGTTTGAATATTAGTAAGTTTCTAAAAAATGGGAAGATTGTTTAATGAGATCATTACAGTTCACCAGAATTCAGCATTTCGCAACTATGTTCACACATTGTTCTGAGTGAGTTTCGTATTTCTCTTTGTTATATTTGTATCCTCCATGCCCCAACAGGGGTCAAAGGATTAAATTGAATTGAATTGAATTGAATTGAATTGAATTGTATGTCTGTGTGTGTCTGTGTGTGTCTGTGTGTGCGTCTGTCTCTGTCTCTCTGTCTCTGTCTTTGTCTCTGTCTCTGTCTTTCTCTCTGTGTCTCTCTCTATCATCACACCTTCTACTCCCCCCCCCCCCCCACCTCCCCCGGCTTTTCACTCTTCCTCTTTCTTTTTTTTCTCTCTCTCTCTTTTTTTTTTCTTCTTTAGTGTGTTCATCCCCCTGAGGTCAGTCGTGTGTGTGTTGCAGGTGTTTTGTTTCACGGTCGGGTGCACAAGGCAAACAAGGGAGGCAACTGAGTGATGTCTGGGTCTTCTTTTTGACACCGGTGTTGTCTGGTTGTTGTTGTTGTTGTTGATGATGACGTTCTTGCGATTTCGTACTCTCTCTTTCTCTCTCTCTCTCTCTCTCTCTCTCTCTCTCTCTCTCTCTCTCTGTATGCATGTGCGAATGTGTGTGTGTGTGTGTGTGTGTGTGTGTGTGTGTGTGTGTGTGTGTGTGTGTGTGTGTGTGTGTGTGTGTGTGTGTTTCTACGTGTGCATAATAATGTGTGCTTTTGCGCGCGCATGCGTGCTCGTGTGTGTGTGTGTGTGTGTGTGTGTGTGTGTGTGTGTGTGTGTGTGTGTGTGTGTGTGTGTGTGCATGTGCACATGGGCTTATAGTGTGCATGCATATATGTTTGTCTGTGTTTGTGCGTGCGCGCTTGCTTATGTGAGTGCGCGCGTGCGTGTGCCCTGAAAGAGAGAGAGAGAGAGAGAGAGAGAGAGAGACAGACAGACAGACAGACAGAGAGAGAGAGAGACAGACAGACAGACAGACAGACAGAGAGAGAGACAGAGAGAGAGAGAGACTTTAGAATTTGGTGACGGATGACAGAATTCAGGATCCATAGACTGTGAACACCGTTTCAATGCATAGTTCAATGAGTATCTAACCTATGCTTGTTCATCAGTTCCAAATTTACAGATACAGTCTTCTGAAATTAGTTCTGGGATGTCATCGATCGAGTTATTATTATTATTATTATTATTATTATTAATTGGGTATTTATATAGCGCCTATCCTCGGTCACAGACCAAGCTCTAAGCGCTTTACAATAATAAACACACTACCTCACTCACTCAACGGGCTGCCTACCCAGGTAGAGCCGGCCGAAGAGCAGCCTACTGACGCTCATTCAGTCGTTTCCCGTACCATTCAAATATCAGTCACTCATTTTCATTTATCACATTTATTCCTCCAGTTTCTCACATAGGATGCATGCGATGTTTATACGTGTCCTCCATTTCCACCGGTACACGATGGCACACGATAACAGTAAGTGACAATTTTTGTGGCTTGGTAAGAAATACCAGGCGGCTATCTTCAATCTACATCAATTTTGCCAGGGCAGCGGGGAACCCCCCTGCTCTTTTCGATTTTCAACTGCCGTGGGTTCTTAAACGTGTGCAGGGGGCCAGGAAGGCACACGGGTCAGACTCGCTTATAGTCCCCATCCGATGGACTTGACGTTCAGTTCGATTTGTCATTCAAACTGGGAAAGAAAGGGCGAGAAAGGCAGGGCTCGAACCCACGCACTTCTCACACGCTGGATTGGCAGGCGAACGTCTTAACCACTCTGCCACCTTTATGGGGCACTTGTTTTTACAGTGACTATGGCATTGTGAACTTCACTTTGACCACTGGCTGAATCGACTGCTTCTACTTCACTTTGACCACTGGCTGAATCGACTGCTTCTACTTCACTTTGACCACTGGCTGAATCGACTGCTTCTACTTCACTTTGACCACTGGCTGAATCGACTGCTTCTGCTTCACTTTGACCACTGGCTGAATCGACTGCTTCTACCTGCAGATTTTGTGAAGTCAATGTCAGATTCTGGGTCCTTGGCAATTTGACTCCAAATGTGTTTGGAGTAAAGAAAAAGCAAATGCCTTTAAGCAAAGAGTTCTAAAAAAAAAGTGTCCACGTAGTGCTCTTAATTTTTCTGTTCTTATTTAATTGTTGACTACTTTTTTTTTTTTTTACACTTTTTTCTTAACAGGAAATAGTGTCCAAACACTCTAAACAAACACAGCCAAATATATTTTCTCTTGAAATTTTTGTTGAGGTATTTTCGTAGAATTACAGGGCTACTCAGCCTTCTGCCCATTCTATTCTCCCCCCCCCCCCCCCGCCCCCTCACGCCCCCTCCCTGCCCCTCTCCTTCTGAACTGGCTTTATGCTCCCCCTCCCACCCTTCCCCTTCATTAGAATATTCCTCTATCCATACTCCTGCCCTCCTCCTCCCTCCCCCTCCTTCCCACACATTCCAGGTGGTATCGCCAATCACCCAGCCAACAGCACGGGAACACATTGGTTTATAAGCCGATAACAGCTGTTTTCCTAAGAACACACACACACACACACACACACACACACACACACACACACACACACACACACACACACACTCACACACGCACGCACGCACGCACGCACGCACGCACGCACGCACACACACACACACACACACACACACTTGAATACATTTACAGATGTACACAGGAAAACAGGGTTAAGCTGTTATCCATTATGATCACAACTGTTTTCCTTTGAATAACAGCTGTTTTCTTCCCTGTTTCCCACAGCAGTTACGTGTTTTGCCCATTTTCCCAAAGAAAACACTAAGTATGCGTGTTATTTCTCAGCATCGCAACAACTTTCCCTATTTTTTTTTCCTTTCTTTGTGTGTGTGTGTGTGTGTGTGTGTGTGTGTGTGTGTGTGTGTGTGTGTGTGTGTGTGTGTGTGTGTGTGTGTGTGTGTGTGTGTGTGTGTGTGTGTGTGTGTGTGTGTGTGTGTGTGTGTGTCGGGGGGGGGGGGGGGTTGAAAAACAGCTATCATGCTTGAGGAAAACAACCCAAATAGGAAAACAGTTACGATCTTTGGGATCACATCTGTTTCACCTAATTTGCCGACCCCACTTGCGGGCTTGTCATGGTATATAGAGATCGTGGCTGTTTTCTCTGTAAGCGACATTTTCTTCCCGATAATGCCTTAGGAAACAAGGATAACCGTTCTCATCCTAAGGAATATAGGGAAAACAATTGTAATCTTCATAGAGAACAGTAAACACAATTATCATCCTCGAGGAAACATGGAAAACAGTTATCAACAGGCAAACACGTGAATAATTATTATCCTCAGAGAAAAGAGCGAAAAGTTATAATCCCCAGATAAATAAGGAGAACAGTTGTTATCCTCAGATAAACAGGGAGAACAGTTATTATCCTCAGATAAACAGCGAGAATAGTTATTATCCTGAGGGAAACAGGGGAAAACAGTTATTATCCTCGGGTAAACAGGGAAAACAGTCATTATCGTCAGGAAAACAGGGAAAACAGTTATTATCCTCAGGTAAACAGGGAAAACAGTCATTATCCTCACGTAAACGGGGAAAACAGTCATTATCCTCAGGTAAACGGGGAAAACAGTTACTACCCTCAGGTAAACAGGGAAAACAGTTATTATCCTCAGGTACACAGGGAAAACAGTTATTATCCTCAGGTAAACAAGGAATACAGCTATTATCCTCAAGTAGACAGGGAAACAGTTATTATCTTCAGGTGAACAGGGGAAAGAGTTATTATCTTCAGGTAAACAGAGAAAACAGTAATTATCCTCAGGTAAACAGGGAAAACAGTTATTATCCTCGGGTAAACAAGGCAAACAGTTATCATCCTCAGGTAAACAGAGAAAATGTTATTATCCTCAGGTAAACAAGGAAAACAGTTATTATCCTAAGGTAAACAAGGAAAACAGTTATAATCCTCAGGAAAACAGGGAAAACAGTTATTATCCTCAGATAAACAGTAACAACAGTTATCATCCTCAAGAAAAACAAAAAAAAACAGTTATCATCCTCAGATAAGCAGGGAAAACAGTTATTGTCCTCAGATAAACAGGGAAAACAGTTATTATTATCAAGAAAACAGGAAAAACAGTTATAATCCTCAAGAAAATCAGGAAAACAATTATTATCTTCAAGAAACCAGTGAAATCAGTTCTTCTAGTCAGGAAAACAGGGAACACAGTCATTATCCTCAAGAAAAACGGGGAAAAGAGTTATTATTATTATCAGAAAAAGAGGAAAATAGTCATTATCCTCAAGAAAAACGGGGAAAACAGTTATCATCCTCAAGAAAAACTGGGAAAACAGTCATAATCCTCAGGAAAATCACGAAAACAGCTATCATCTTTAAGAAAACAGTGAAAACAGTTATGACTCTTCTATTACCGTCAGGAAAACAGTGAAAAACAGTTATTATCCCGATGAAAATAATTGTGCTTCTCAGAATAATAAGTGGTTTTTTTTCCCCTCTTTTCGCTATTTTCAATGAGGTTCA
>CM065724.1:29305276-29307776 GCA_033310375.1 Conus canariensis
CAGACTATGATTATAGTTAACAAAGCAACAGGAAATGTACCAAGCAGACTATGATTATAGTTAACAAAGCAACAGGAAATGTACCAAGCAGACTATGATTATAGTTAACAAAGCACAGAAATGTACCAAGCAGACTATGATTATAGTTAACAAAGCAACAGGAAATGTACCAAGCAGACTATGATTATAGTTAACAAAGCAACAGGAAATGTACCAAGCAGACTATGATTATAGTTAACAAAGCAACAGGAAATGTACCAAGCAGACTATGATTATAGTTAACAAAGCAACAGGAAATGTACCAAGTAGACTATGATTATAGTTAACAAAGCAACAGGAAATGTACACCTGCTACATACATCACAAAGCAGACAAACTCCTGCCAGCAGGTTCTCCAGTGGCTGCCTGTGAGGCCAAGCATCCAGTGCAAAGTTCATTTGTGCCTTCGTTGGTTGTTTTCACAAACTTCTGTCTGTTGGTATCTTTGACTTTTTGATTGGTGCAAAGGAGGCCCAGAGTACCAGTACCCTATCCTTCTTCACGACTGAGATTCTGTTGGTATCTTTGACTTTCTGATTGGTGCAAAGAGGCGCAGAGTACCAGTACCCTATCCTTTTTCACAACTGTGATTCTGTTGGTATCTTTGACTTTTTGACTGGTGCAAAGAAGGCCCATAGTACCAGTACCCTATCCTCCTTCACGACTGAGATTCTGTTGGAATCTTTGACTTTTTGATTGGTGCAAAGAGGCCTAAAGTACCAGTACCCAATCCTTCTTCACGACTGAGATTCGGTTGGTATCTTTGACTTTTTGATTGGTGCAAAGGAGGCCCAGAGTACCAGTGCCCTATCCTTCTTCACGACTGAGACATGGTCAGTGACATGAGCGCTGAGAACTGGCGAACAACTGTGTACAACAATCCTTACTTGTGTCTCCTGAGAGATGCAACCCTCGACTAGTTGATCAAATAATCACCTGCAACAAATAAGAAGAGGGGACAAAATAAATGCAGTCGAACAATAATTCCGTCATTACGATAGTGTGTTCAAGTGCTCCGGCTGTTCGGATGATCCCTGGGGTCTTTTAGCCAGGGTACGACGACAACAACAACAACAACAACAACAACTTAACCACAGAGAAGGAAAAATCATAATGATAAAAAAGGGGAGGGGGGGGGGGATGACGGTTTATAAACGTGGCAGTACCTGATAAATAATGATAAAGCGATAGGATTATAAACAAGAAAAGACATTACCAATAAATGAACGCTTGTCTTCGAAAAATTGAACTGATGAGGACAAAAAACGTGAAGAAGAATTCACCTTTTAATGGCTGACACTGTGGAATGTTTAGGTGAAGTGTGTGTGTGTGTGTGTGTGTGTGTGTGTGTGTGTGTGTGTGTGTGTGTGTGTGTGTGTGTGTGTGTGTGTGTGTGTGTGGAGGAAGTAATGGGTAGGGGTGAGAATAGGGAAGCTGGGTGAAGATCACCAAGACAACGAGAAAAAAATCAATTAGTACGAACGACCAATAGATCGACGGTGCTTTCTTTGTTGTTCTCCATTCCAACGGCGCTGTCATTACCATGGCGATATAATTTGTCTCTCATCAAGAGGCATCCGCCTGTCTGTCGGTTTTTAATGGTCGTTGACTCTCTCTCTCTCTCTCTCTCCCTCTCTCTCTCTCTCTCTCTCTCTCTCTCCTCTCTCTCTCTCTCTCTCTCTCTCTCTCTCTCTCTCTCATTCATGCAGACAGACAGGCTCAACGTCAGACAACTTACAATTATAACAATACCCGGTCCGGTGTGTGGAAACGTCAAAAGAGATAAAGTACACGTTTTCCTTTGCTGCTGTGGTTCTGAATGACTGGACGAAGCCTAAAAACGTGTTGTCGTAAGTCAGCAATAGGGCACGGAGTTCGGCTTCCATATAAATATTATTTGTAACTTTTAGGAAAATGTTTTCAGTTGTGGAGGGACTTCTGCGAAACCTTTTTTTGTTTGTTTGTTTGTTTGTTTTGTTTTGTTTTACTGCTTCATAATATAAAAAAGGTGGAAAAATGTAAGATACGCAACATTTTTGTTTTCGAATAAAATGTATCGCCAAATAAGATATTCACACCTTAAAATGGTGTAGTACACCTATTCACCTTTCAACCCTTTATGAAAACAAACAATCAAACATCGAGTCAAAACAAACTTTGTTGTCTACTCTGGCAATAATTCAAGCAGTAAATACCTACATTCGTAGCATGACATTTATTCTGAGTGCCCCACCCAGAAGCCAACTGTAACGGACTGTATCAATGTTCGTACTGCTACACATTCAATGGACGAGGGAACAAGACAGTGTTGCGGCATTCCGCTTTCCGTTGCATCAAAAGCCAAAAGCCGTGCTAAATGGAGTCATAAACTTAGAGCAAACAAAAACTCGAACAGATTATTACACTTTGTTTTTAGGTACTCATAAGTGTATAACACTTTCGTCTTAGCTCCCCACTCTGA
>CM065724.1:29312776-29315276 GCA_033310375.1 Conus canariensis
TTTGGATGACAGGTTACATATAACTTGCACTTTACGTGAAAAATGGAAAGAATTAAGAGAAGGAAAACCTAGCTGAGTGGCTGATATTGACTGAATGACGCGAAAAACGACTGAATGTAGCGCCAGCAGGCAGCTCTTCAATCCGCTCTACCCTGGTAGGCAGCCCGTTGTGAAAATGAGGGCGTGGGTTTGAAAGCGCTTAGAGCTTGCTCTCTAAGCGTGGATAGGCTGTGTATAAATACTCTTAATGATAACAACAAATAACACATAACAGCACGTGACGCGGCCCTTTTCTTTCTCAAAGGTCAACCTCCACAACTGTCGATCTCAGCATGTCAATGAACGAACGAAAGAAAGCAAACAATACTGTGACATGCACATCAAGAAACAGCCTTGATTTGCTTTTGATGATGTATTATTTCATTCACAGCAGTAACACTGGATGGCATTGGAAAGCGTACTGTAAAAGAAAAAGAAATTGGGCGCATAATACAGACTGGAATCTTACTACATGCTAATCCGCTAGTAATCCTGTTCGTTTGTCCTCTGTTCCTGCAGTGTAATGTTCCGGCTGATTTAGGCTTTGTTATAACCTAGCCGACCAAGCCGACTGGGTACTCACGGCTGTCGCGACATGAAAGATTGCTAATCATAAACGCGCGAGCGGGCGCGCACGCGCGCACACACACACGCACGCACGCGCGCGCGCGAGCACGCACACACGCACGCACGCACGCACACACGCACGCACGCACACGTCGGACAACAGACCCGTTCTGAGGGAGAAAAAAAAATCAGGGAAACGTAGCGCCTATCGTTCCATTGCTAATAGATTTACCGTCTCTGTTTATGAGTCAAGCTAACAGACCTAGAGAGTCAAACTAACAGACCTAGAGAGTCAAGCTAACAGACCTAGAGAGTCAAATACTTGATTTGAAGCGCGCGCAAGGTTGACGACCGCAATATTGACTGTCTGCATTATAAACGCATCATTTCATACCCATGTTTTGGCTTTTTTTTTGTACTCCCAGTTCTTATAGAACAGGGAGTACTTTACAATGGGAACGAAGAAATGTTTGTGTGTCTGTCTGTCTGTCTGTCTGTGTCTGTGTGTCTGTCCGTGGTCAAAATGTGTTCCACTCGCTCCAGACAAACCTTCTGGGCCGATCTTTCTGAAAATTTGTAGGTATGTTCATTATGGGTCACGGGTGATGCCCAATGGTTTATTTTACCAGAATAGCCGTTACTAACGGCTATAACGGCCCCAAACGGTTTTTATTCTTTATGGAATATCTCTTGACATGTACAACAAATACATTATGACACATGTTTGATTGTGGCGTCAAATCCATTATGACACATGTTTGATTGTGATGCTTTTCAGGAAGATAAACTGTGAGTACGTTTACATGCTTTGCATCTTGTCATCTCTCAGAATGAGTTGTTTAGCCCACCGATGGAACAAAATTCTTCAGGGCGTTCCCACCTGTAGCAATTGAAAGCGACCAGTCACTCCGCTGATCGCAAGCTCTAGTGCAACTTACCTCCCTTGCAGATTTTCGAACATCGTCTGTTAGTGATGCAGTGCAACTGCTCCAACTGAAGTTATCCGCCTTGAGTATTTTATCCAGTGACGTGACTTAAACAAAGCAGATTTGAACTACCAGCTATCAATTTTTGGCACCCCTTCAAAACCTATGTTTCAGAATGAGGCATTGTCGTGTGACATAGATTTTAGTTTCATTCCTCAGCCGCCGCGGCGGGGCGGTGGGTAGCATCACGGCGGGGCGGTGGGTACCGCGGGGCGGTGGGTTAGCATCACGGCGGGGCGGGGCGGTGGGTAGCGTCACGGCGGGGCGGTGGGGTTAGCGTCACGGCGGGGTCGGGGGTTACCGCGGGGCGGTGGGTAGCATCACGGCGGGGCGGTGGGTAGCATCACGGCGGGGCGGTGGGTACGTACCGTCACCGGGCGGCGGGCGGTGGGTAGCGTCACGGCGGGGCGTGGGGGTAGCGTCACCGGGGCTCGGGGGCGGTGGGTAGCGTCACGGCGGGGCGGTGGGTAGCGTCACGGATTCTCGGCTGGGAGGTTGTGGTTTCGATTCCTATCTGAGCTATTTATATTTGTTGGGATTTTTTGGCTTGCCAGCGGCTCCTATCCAGGGTTGAGTTCGTTATGGGCTCCACTGCGAAGGATGGAACCACACAGTCGATTCCATCCACTTCATGGATGCGTCTCTGTGAAAGTAGCTGACATTTTCATGACCAACACTGTAGGTGCCTGTATCTCTCGGGCCTGATTAACGTCGGGATATGTTATTAAAGTGAGCGCAGACTTCAGCTTTGTCACGCAGACTACAGCTTTGTCACGCAGACTTCAGCTTTGTCACGCAGACTCAGATAGGATTGGAACTTCAAAGCGTCATTTTCATCATCCTCATCCTACTGAATCTGCAGAATCTAGAAGAAAAAAAAAAACAAACAGAAAAATAAAATAATTCTA
>CM065724.1:29322776-29327776 GCA_033310375.1 Conus canariensis
TTTGAAAAAAAAAACTGAGGAAAAAAATTCATTAAGTCTTTTGCTTCATTTAAGTTGTTTTCGTTGTATAAGCAGCACATTACCAGCGTGAGAGTGCCAGTACACCACACATTAGAACATTAACAACAAACCCAGACACTTTGTATCAACCGCTAAAACACTAAAATCAGCAAAAATGTGTCCATTTGTAAGAAAACATGCAGACTATGCAAGGTGTGTAAGAGACTGGTAGGAGACAAAAGAAAAAAAAAGAACTGCAGATGGCGTGTGGGGAAGAACCGACGAGCTTTCGAACATGGAAATGGATTCACATGCATAATAGCACATTTACCCCGATTTGCTCGGAGCAATATCCCTCATATCCGCTGTTATATCCTTGTCTTTCGACCCTCCTTAACTGAACGAACGACTGGTGCGCAAATCGAGATTGCGAACCAACGCCATAGCTTCTCTCATAAGTGAAGTCCACGATCTGTGGTCAAGGTCGCAGAGTGACGGTTAACTAAGAAATGATTCTTAACTGAAATTTGAACGATCTTTATCCAAGTGACAGAACACAGCCTTCTACACAGCTTGCTGGTGCTCGACGGAAATATACTATCAGGCCTACTGAACTTGAAACTATTTAGAATAGGTTATGAAATTGATTTAGTAATCTCTTTGTCCAAAAAATTCAAAGACATGTTTTGATAAACTTGAATATTTTGGTCATACCAAGTCAAAATGCTTATATACCATTGATAATGGAAATTTAGGTCAAACTACCACAAACTTATTTCCATCCCAGGAGAGTTTTCACCAACAGATCTCCATTATAAGAGAGTTTTCTTATGATTTCTTCCCTTTGCATCCACCTAGCTCCCAGAACATGTTCAGTGATTCCTTTTTCACAGCGAATCTAGGTTTAACTTTGCACACACCTTATTGATCTTGGATCGCAAACCAAGAGATCAGGCAGTGAAGAGTAAAGACAAGACGCCACGCCCACAAACTAGACGAACTGAGTTCTTCTTCTTCTTCTTCTTCTTCTCTTCTTCTTCTTCTTCTTCTTCCTCTCATCCTCATCCTCATCCCATCATCGTTCTCCTCCTCCTCCTCCTCCTCCTCCTCCTCCTCCTCCTCCTCCTCATCATCATCATCATCATCATCATCATCATCATCATCATCATCTTGTCAGCCTTGATGTGGCGTTCATGGTCAATTAGATTGTGAACAATTTGCTTTGACTGAATTGCTTCTTTTTATTCTTGGTGGTTGACAATGTGTTGGTGGTTGTCTATGTTGACTATAATTATTTCTTGTTCTTTTTCTACAGCTATTTCTACCACCACCACCACACCACCATCATCACCACCACCCACGACTACTACTACTACTGCTGCTGCTGCTGCTGCTACTGCTGCTGCTGCTGCTGCTACTGCAACTACTACTACTACAACTACCACCAGCACCACCACTGCTACTACTGCTCTTGCTGCTGCTGTTACCACTATTGCTGCTGCTGCCACTACTACTACTACTACTGCTGCTGCTGCTGTTGCTACCACTACTACTGCCACTACTACTACTGCTGCTACTATTACTACTACTACTACGACGACGACGACTATTCCAATACTACTGCTGCTGCTTCTGCTGCTGCCGCCACTACTTCTACTCCTGCTACCACTCTCTCTTGCGTCTCCTCCTTCTCTTCCTACTACTTCTACAACAACAACAACAACACAACAACAGCAACAACAAAACAACAACAACAACAGCAGCAACCACTACTACTGTTATTGCAGCCCCCTCCCTCTCCTCTTCCTTTTTTGTTCTTTCTTCTTATCCTCCTGCTCCTCCCCCTCCTTCCTCCCCTTGTTTATGGACTGTTCCTCCTCCTTCCTCCCCTTCTTCATGGACTCTTCCTCCTCCTTCCTCCCCTTCTTCATGGACTGCTTCCTCCTCCTTCCTCCCCTTCTTCATGGACTCTTCCTCCTCCTTCCTCCCCTTTCTTCATGGACTGTTCCTCCTCCTTCCTCCCCTTCTTCATGGACTGTTCCTCCTCCTTCCTCCCCTTGTTTATGGACTGTTCCTCCTCCTTCCTCCCCTTCTTCATGGACTGTTCCTCCTCCTTCCTCCCTTGTTTATGGACTGTTCCTCCTCCTTCCTCCCCTTCTTCATGGACTCTTCCTCCTCCTTCCTCCCCTTGTTTATGGACTCTTCCTCCTCCTTCCTCCCTCCTCTTCATGGACTCTTCCTCCTCCTTCCTCCCCTTGTTTATGGACTCTTCCTCCTCCTTCCTCCCCTTGTTTATGGACTCTTCCTCCTCCTTCCTCCCCTTGTTTATGGACTCTTCCTCCTCCTTCCTCCCCCTTGTTTATGGACTCTTCCTCCTCCTTCCTCCCCTTGTTTATGGACTCTTCCTCCTCCTTCCTCCCTTGTTTATGGACTCTTCCTCCTCCTTCCTCCCTTTCTTCATGGACTCTTCCTCCTCCTTCCTCCCCTTGTTTATGGACTGTTCCTCCTCCTTCCTCCCTTTCTTCATGGACTCTTCCTCCTCCTTCCTCCCCTTGTTTATGGACTCTTCCTCCTCCTTCCTCCCTTTCTTCATGGACTGTTCCTCCTCCTTCCTCCCCTTGTTTATGGACTGTTCCTCCTCCTTCCTCCCCTTGTTTATGGACTGTTCCTCCTCCTTCCTCCCTTCTTCATGGACTGTTCCTCCTCCTTCCTCCCCTTTCTTCATGGACTGTTCCTCCTCCTTCCTCCCCTTGTTATGGACTGTTCCTCCTCCTTCCTCCCCTTCTTCATGGACTGTTCCTCCTCCTTCCCCCCTTGTTTATGGACTGTTCCTCCTCCTTTCTCCCCTTCTTCATGGACTGTTCCTCGAACTTCTCTCACAAACGTAAGACAAAACAGGTTTTCTAAACAAATTGAGCGTGATGTAATGTACACATCCTGAGCCCTCCCCACAACGACATTCGGAGTGGTGTGTTCCATTGAATACGTACATACATGTTATACATGCACAGAATTAATGTATACATACGAACCTTCGTGAATGAAAACCAAAAAAAAAAAAATGTAAATAACAAAACATGGAAATTGTGATGGAATGGCGGCGGACACGGAGAGAGAGAGAGAGAGAGAGAGAGGAGGAGAGAGAGAGAGAGGAGAGAGAGAGAGAGAGAGAGAGAGAGAGGAGAGGAGAGAGAGAGAGGGGGAGGGAGTGAGAGACTGAGAAAGAGAGAGAGAGAGAGGGGGGGGCATAGGGAGGTGGTGGGTGAGGGGTGGGGGAGGAGACAGAGTGACAGACAAACCAACAGACCAGGAAGGGAAAGGGAGGGACGTGGTCATCAACAGTGACAAGCACGCTCAGACAGGGCAGGGTCAGGAAGGTCATTCTTTACATTCTCGACGTATGTATAATTGAGTAAGCCAGTATGCAAATCTTCAGCTCAGAATATGTAGTAATGTGCGAACATTTTCTCTGGAGAAGAAAAAAAATGTGGACACGCAAACACACACACACACACACACACACACACACACACACACACACACACACACACACACCACACACCAGAAAGAGAGTGTGTCTGTGCATGTACGTGTGCGCGAGTGTGTGTACATGCACACGTAGGTTGTGTGTGTGTGTGTGTGTGTGTGTGTGTTTTGTGTGTGTGTGTGTGTGTGTGTGTGTGTGCCAGTGCCAGTGTGTGTGAATTGAGTATGTATGTTTATAACAACCGCCTGTGAGAGAAAAAAAAATGATAGGTAAAAATAAGTCAGAGGTAATCAGCTTTCCCGTTCATGGCAGGTGACTGAAAAAGAAAGGCAGTGTCGATCCCTTAATAGAAAAATGAAGGAGGTTGAGGTTTGTATAGGACGGGGTTGAGAGGGGATGGGTGGGGTGGAGGTGTGCAGGAAAGAATGGATGTGATGTGGGTGGAAGGGGGAGGGGGGGGGGGTCACAGTGGACGAACCTGTGTCAAAGTCCGCTGAACAAAGCTTTGATGTATGTATGTGTCTGTCTCGGACTCGCGTTTCGCCTCTTGATGAATGTCATCAGAAGTCACGGAGTCTTGGTTTTACGATCGTCTGTCCAAAGCACCTCTTGAAAATATGGACATTCACCATCTATTCGCGCTGCTTACGATAAGCCCACGTGTTCCTGGTTTCTTCATTTGAAAAAAAAAAAAAAAAGATGAAAGGATATGCCGTCATCTTTCCTAAGAAACGCATTAATCTTGGGCGGAAGAGAAACGTATGTGTGCTATGTACAAATGGGCGTGTTTGAGCTTGCAAAAAAAAATGTTGATGGCATCTACATCAGTTCACAAGTTGTTCCCCTCACCATGGGGTACGGTGTTTGGCTGGAATGGGAAAAGAACAAGATGAAGGAGGAGGAGAGGAGGAGGAGGAGGCGGAAGAGGAAGAGGACAGGAAAAGGCGGGGGGGGGGGGGGTAAGAGGCTGAAAACGAGAAGGAGAAGGAGGGGGAGGGGGAGGAGGAGAAGGGGGATTAGGAGGAGGAGGGGAGGTGACAGAGATGGAGTAGGGGGAGAGGGAGGGGGAAGACAGAGGAGGGGGAGAAAGGGAAAGGGATGAGAGAGGAGAAGGAAGGGGAAGAGGAGAACAGGGAGGAGGTGGAAGAGAAGAAGGAGAATATTAAAATACATTTCTCTGTAAATGTCTGAGGAAGCAGAAACGATCTTCAATAACAAAATGTATTTTTATGTAAATGTTTGAGGAAACAGAAACGAACTACGGTATCAAAATATACCTCCATGTCACCTTTGAGAACCAGTCTTGAGAACCAGTCACAAACTACAATACTGAAATACATCACCGTGTTAAGGAACCCATGGCAAGCTACTAAAAAATAAAATGCATTTCCATCTTAATGTTTGAAGAAACAATTTTTCAAAAAAAAAGTACCATATGAAAATGCATCCCCAAATAAACATTGAAAAAAGGATACGGAATACAATATCAAAATGCACCTGCATGATAATGTTT
>CM065724.1:29332776-29337776 GCA_033310375.1 Conus canariensis
CCAAGCACAGCCGGCCGAGACCTTTGTGTCTAGCCTGGCCTGACCAAGCTTTCAAGTGAGGTCATCCACCCGGGCAAGCCCAGCACTCGCCGCTCTACTCGCTCGCTGATTGGCTGAAAATCCAGGTCATCCCCACGCCCTTTTTTCTTTTTCTTTTTTACGTAAGTGTACCCGCGATGGATTAGACAGTCCATGCCGTCTGCAAATAGAACAATCCGACAACACAGTGTTGCTCTGGCTTTCCCTACCCACCCCCCACCCCGAGTAAAAAAAAAACCCAACCTCACTAGTCGACCACGTAAGCCTCCTTTCTTACCCCCCCCCCCCTCCATCCCCCCACCCCACCCCACCCCTCACCTCACTACACCCCTCCTCCCCAACAAGTTTTTTTGTTGTTGTTTTTTTCCAGTTCAACCTCCCAAGACCCGAAGCGGAAAACCTGCACGTGAACGACATGCGCACGTGAGCGATCTGACCTCAGGAGCCAATGAACTCTCAGGAACGTCGAAGTGACGTCAGGACTCCGGTCAGTCACTGTTGAAGAAGGAAGTCAACGTCCACAGCCCAGCGAAACAACTGGCGGAGAGAAAGCTCGACACGAGCGGATTGGTCCGAGCCGTGGAAAGCGAAGATCGTCAGAATTAGTGGTAAAGTGATTGTCTGTGGAGGATCTATACGATCGTTGTCTGCTTGAATGAGGATTTCTATCTAGGCTTTCAGAGTGTTTGTTCGGAAATGGGATCTTTCTACGTGGCAATTAGTTAAAATGATAGAAAAGATGGTTGTGTTTAGTACGTTTCATGTATTATGTCTAATATCTTTGCGGAGGGGCAATAGCAGCAATTTTATGTCAGCGTCAGTGTTATGTTGATTAGTGACTGAAGGAAACCGTGAAATTTTAATAAGTACTGATGTTTATACTCCTCTGTGTGTGTGTGTGTGTGTGTGTGTGTGTGTGTGTGTGTGTGCAATAATCTTGGGAAGGATCATTCATCGCCAGCTCAGGAATAGAAAATCCCGGTCAGCTAAAAACTAATTGGATGTAATAAAGAGAAACCTTGCTCTCGTTTTATCATTCAGGAAAACGAATAGTTTGTTCGTTAGATAGATAGACAGATAGACAGACAGATAGATAGATAGATAGATAGATAGATAGATAGATAGATAGATAGATAGATAGATAGATAGACAGACAGACAGACAGACAGATAGATAACTGGAAGAGTCGTTACGTCAGATGTGACATCCTGGTACAGTGAGCTTGTGGAAGAAAAATCTCCACGTGAAACTCGTTCAATAATTGGCTCTCCAGACCTCCTTTCGTCATCTTCTTTCTGCACGTCTCCTGAACACACACACACACACACACACACACACACACACACACACACACACACACACACACATATACCACACACACACACACACACACACACACACACACACACACACACAGGAATCACAAGTGACTCCATCCGCAACATCACACTGAACCTGAAGAGGGCTCTTGCAGCGTGGTGTCTGCTCCGGTCTGGTACCACCACCACCCAGCTGCTACCTGCCGCTGTGAGCAAGGATGTCACTGACCGCTGGAACTATTGCAGCAGACATCATGTGCACCTTCACCCTTTCGCGCTCAACTGACCACACGCTACTACGTGAGTGCTAAGCTCAGTCACTGCCCGAGTTTGCTGCGTCAGACCATTGAGAAATGCGGGCGAGGAGTGAGTCGTCGTCGTCGTCGTCGTCGTCGTCGTCATAGCCAGCAACAGCAGTTTCACGAAATTCTCTGGAGATCTTCAACACCTGCAAGAAGCTCTGCTTGGGGGGGAAAGGGTTGTTTGTAGAACACACTGCAAGAGGGGAAAAAAGAAAACCGGATCATCTCAACAGCAGCAAGCAGCAATGATAGTTGGTACCTTACCAGTGATTTGATCTGCATATACCGCACGTGTGGAGAGAGCTGTGGAGGTGTTGTGTTCATGTCAGTGTTGTTGTTGTGTTATCATAGAAGCATTGCTGGGTTTGTATCACTGGAAAGCTTTGTGACTTTAGGTATTTTTCTTTCTTGGGCAAAAACACAAGCTTTCATGACTGCGTTTTTTGTTCTTCTTTCCTCTTTTTTTTTTTTTTAAACTTTGCTATTGGTGATGACTGTAAGAAATTCTGCTGAACGTCTGTTTAATCTAATTCATTCAGTTATGCAATTATTCATTTTGTTATTTGCGTATTTGTTTTCAAGTAGTTAGTTAGTTAGTAGTTAGTCAGTCAGTCAGTCAGTCAGTCAGTCAGTTAGTTAGTTAGTTAGGTAGGTAGGTAGGTAGGCAGGCAGGTAGGTAGGTAGGTAGGTAGGTAGGTAGGTAGGTAGGTAGGTAGGTTGGTAGATGAGTAGTTAACTTGTTTATTTGCTTGTCTGTTTGCTTGTCTGTTTGTTTGTTTGTTGTTTGTTTGTCTTTGTCAGCAAATTTGATACTGTGTGCTCTCTTGACAGTTCAGATGCTTTAAAAGGCCAATGATACCAACTCAGTACTGGGAATTGACATTTATGTCCATTCCAGTCTGTAAAATCCTAATGTGGTTGATGATTAGCCTCTGAAGTTCTCCTCTCTTATACGATCCCAACATAACTGTGGTAAATGTGTTTGATCGCATATTTAGTAACGAGGAAATGAATATCAACGAAATCTACATAGAAATAAACATGATGATTTATAAATGCAGGCCAAGTTTCTGGAGATCTTTCACGACGTGGATCAGACATTGAAAATACAGTGTGGTCAGCCACAGTGGAGCAAAAACCGATGACCAACTCAAGCCAGGCACACGTGGACTTGTGATTCTTTAAAGTGGACAGCAACATTGTTGGCCAGTCACTTCTCTTGTTGCTTTCAAGCTTCTCAAGTCGTTTGCAAGAGAGAGTTAACAAATTCTTTGAAACAAACTGAAAAAAAAAAAAAAAAAAAAAAGGACATCTCTGCCACACGCCCCAGCCAATTATTGATAGACGATACCGTGACCAGAGTGTTGGTGACGTCTCTCTTACAAACGGACGGGAAGAAGACAAAATCAATAATGGCAAATTTCACCAATAGACATCGTTATTGTCATCAAGAGGCAGGAAGTATTTGAGCCGAAGACAATAACATATTGACCACACCCTTCTAGATTACGCCTGCAATCTATATATGCAAGACAGGAAGTACGTAAAGAATAGAAAGAATCAGACCTGCAGTGTCAGTGAAGCAGTGATTTGATTGGCTGAAAACCAAAGTGTCTTGTTGTCGAGGTGTTTTTGCTTTTTTTTCCCCCACGGACTTGTCAACAACATCGATTTCAAAATGGTGGTCACTTTTGATCAGGTATGTCCAACACTCCTTTTTTGTGCTCTCTCTCTCTCTCTCTCTCTCTCTCTCTCTCTCTCTCTCTCTCTCTCTCTCTCGTCTGTCTTCTGTCTGTCTGTCTGTCTCTCTCTCTCTCTCTCTCTCTCTCTCTCTCTCTCTCTCTCTCTCTCTCTCTCTGCGTGATATGTATTTATCCTGATAACATAACGTTTTAACAGAACAAACGACGAATAAATCAGACGAGGAAGAAAAAGGGTTTTTTTCACTTGTTTGTTTCAAAACGTGAGCAAAGGTTTTGAAGTAATTCATTTTGTTGTTTTATGCCTGTTTTCTTTTTTTTTTTTTTTTTTGTGTTGTTGTTACATTGTTATCTTGTCTGTATCGATATGAGTGCATGCCATCTTTCATTTGATTCGGTTAATCGTACACTTAATGTTTTCTTCTTTTATCGTCGTAATTAGTGTTATCAATATCATGGTATTGGTGGTGGTGGACCTCATCGACGTCGTCATCGTCGTCATCGCTTTCACCACTATTATGTGACAGTTCTTTTGTTTGTTGTTTATTTTATGTGACAGTTCTTTTGTTTGTTGTTTATTATTATGTGACAGTTCTTTTGTTTGTTGTTTATTATTATGTGACAGTTCTTTTGTTTGTTGTTTATTATTATGTGACAGTTCTTTTGTTTGTTGTTTATTATTATGTGACAGTTCTTTTGTTTGTTGTTTATTATTATGTGACAGTTCTTTTGTTTGTTGTTTATTATTATGGATATTTTAGTGTTGCTGCCCCCCCTCCCCCCCCCCCCCCCCCCACACACACACACATACGCACTTAATTTTGTTGGCTTTTTTATCACTTCTTTCTTGGTGTTAAGAAATAACGCTGTATTTAAACACTGTTCCTCTTATCATCATAACTGTTGTCGTCATCTTTTTTGTCATTATCATCTTCACCATCCTCCTCCTCCCTCCTCCTCCTCCTCCTCCTCCTCCTCTTCATCATCATCACTATGAAGACCGTTATGATTATTATCGTGTTTGGATTTTTCTTTTTACTTTTCTTTTTTAATCGCAGAAGCAACGTGATCACTATCATCAATTCTGTCGATTTCACATGTCATCTGACCGGCTATCTATCTGTCGATGTATATTCCAGTCTATCTATCTATCTATCATCTGACCGGCTATCTATCTGTCGATGTATATTCCAGTCTATCTATCTATCTATCTATCTATATCTATCTATCTATCATCTGACCGGCTATCTATCTGTCGATGTATATTCCAGTCTATCTGTCTGTCTATCTATCTATCTATCATCTGACTGGCTATTTATCTGTCGATGTATATTCCTCTCTCTCTCTCTCTCTCTCTCTCTCTCTCTCTCTCTCTCTCTCTCTCTCTCTCTCTCTCTCCTCCTGTCTATTTATCTATCTGTCTGTCTATCTACCTATCTATCTATCTATTTTTCTATCTATCTATCTATCTGTGTGTACATACATGTGTGTCTGTCTGTCTCCCTGTCTGGCTTCCATACGCCTGCCTATCTGCTACCTATATTTGTATTCCATTCCTTTCTCCTTATCTGTCCGTCTGTCTCTCAGTCTCTCATTCATCCATCTGTCTGTATGTCCGTGTTTGTTTTTCTTTGTCCGCC
>CM065724.1:29340276-29350276 GCA_033310375.1 Conus canariensis
CACATAGCGTGCACAAGTGTGTGTGTGTGTGTGTGTGTGTGTGTGTGTGTGTGTGTGTGTGTGTGTGTGTGTGTGTTTATGTGTGTGTGTGTTTATGTGTGTGTGTGTGTGTGTGTGTGTGTGTGTTGTGTTGTGTTGTATGTATGTATGTGTTTATGTGTGTGTGTGTGTGTGTGTGTGTGTGTGTGTGTGTGTGTGTGTGTCTGTCTGTGTCTGTGTGTGTGTCGCGCGCGCGTGCAGGACCGAGTAAACACGCGGTCTACTTGTGGATGATGAATAATTGACTCCTTGCATGTATGTGTCTGTGTCTGTCTGGCGTACTTCTTGTTCCACGTGGTCAGTGAATCAGTGCAACGCCACTTTAATCATTCATCTAACCATACATTCTGTGCGTTGTAGTCTCAGAGCTTAGCATGTGGGATACAGCGCCTATAGGGAGTAGACCGCCCACACGCAATGACACCTTCTGGACGATTCTGAAACTCAAAGCCAATGAGCGAACCAAGGAAAGAAAATGTTAGTGAAAATGGTCAAGTCTGACGTGTGTATGATGTATATTACGAGAAATAGAGCAAAACTGACCACCGCCAAAACTGAAAAATGATCAGTTATAACGTTACCATAGTCGTCCCTGTATGATTTGATTTGTTAATACCTTTTCTTTTCATATTCGATCCATTTCATCGGATTTCAATATTCAAAGCCTGATTGTTCATCGTGTTCCCTTCCAACGGCTGGTCTCAGTGGACGTTTAAGAAAAAAAATAACAAGCAAAAAAAAAAAAAAAAAAAAAAAAAAACCAAGGAAAATGCAGAAAAATGGAGCGTCACATGGAAGAGCGAGGAACATCGGGGGTTAAAAAGTACAGAGGTAAAATGAAAAAGACGCACGCATACACACACACACGCACACACACACACACACACACACACACACACACACACACACACACACACACACACACACACACACAGATTTCGCTTATGATTAACTCTTTTCTTTGTAAAACTGTGTTTTGTCATTTACTGGGGGGGGGAAATCATTATCTACTTTTGTTTTCATCTGTTCTTTAGTTGCTGATTCTATTTCATGATAAACGGAGTAAGCATTCAGAGGCGTGAACAACAAATCAGTTACCCATTAAACCCGCAGATGTAATGTTTTTATTTGTGTTATTGATTGTTTGTGTACTTTTTTTTGTCCAAAACATCTGGGATTTATTTTTGTTTTGTTTCGTTGATTGTTTGTTTACTTCCTGTTTTGTTTTGTTTTTCAAAACATTGTTGGGTTTTTTTTTTAAACAAACCCTAATTATTGCTTCTCTTCTTCGGCATTGTTTCAAGACACAACGTTCATGAAAGATAGTGACAAACTCCTGGGGTATGCCCAGCTTTCTCTCTCTCTCTCTCTCTCTCTCTTCTCTCTCTCTCTCTCTCTCTCTCTCTCTCTCTCTCTCTCTCTCTCTCTCTCTCTCTCCTCAATCGAGTGCGACGGGTAGAGATGTTGCGACCCAGACGATCAGTAGTCAGTCTTTCGCGCTGTCTTTCAGTTCAGGATTTCTTCGGGGTCTCCCTCCATCTGTGGGTATGAATTCATCCACCCCTTCGTGACGCCATGTAACATGGCCTTTGGAAAGGGAATGCACTACCATTCACTATCATCCTCATCGTCCCCTCCTCTCCCCTCCCCCCTCCCGTTTCTCCCCCCAGGGAATACACTACCACTGACTGTCACCTTCATCGTTCCCTCCCACCCCCCACCCCCCCCCCACCCCAGCCCCCGCCTCCTTCTCCGTTTCCAATCCCACTTATCCTGATCCCACTCCCATCTCCCCAACTTTGTTATCTCCATTCCCCTCCTGTCCTCCTCCCTTTCCCCAACCTCTCCCACCCACCAAAAAATAAAACAGAGAAGAGAAGAAGAAGAAGAAGAAGAGGGAGAAGAAGAAGAAGAAAAAGAAGAAGAAGAAGAAGAAGAAGAAGAAGAAGAAGAAGCAAAAAAAAAAAAAGAAAGAAAAAGAAGAAGAAGAAGAAGAAGAAGCAAAAGAAAAGAAAAAAAAAGAAGAAGAAGAAGAGGAGAAGAAGAAGAAGAAGAAGAAGAAAAAAGAAGAAGAAGAAGAAGAAGAAGAAGAAGGAGAAGACAAAGCAAATAAAACGACATACAGCTACAGAACACAGAAAGAAGAGAGAGTGAGAGTGGGAAGATTGCCCAGGATGGCCACAACTGGCGAGGGGCTAAAAGAGAAGAGGACCTGCCAGCGTTAATTAACGCCCCTTACACCTGTTGCGTGGTATGCCGCCATGCGGCGTGTTCACGGCTAAAAATAGTAACCTCGCCTGCCGGAACTCTCGCTTTGGTCATCGTCATCATCATCATCATCATCATCATCATCTCTCTCTCTCTCTCTCTCTCTCTCTCTCTCTCTCTCTCTCTCTCTCTCTCTCTCTCTCTCTCATTTGTAATGCTATAGTTAGATATGGGAAAAGTAAACCGGACCAGTCGTGGTTCGAGGAGCCAGTTTTGTACATACAGTAGGCCTAATATTTATGGATATAGATATGAGAGAGACACAGAGACAGACACACACGCGCGGGCGCGCGCGCGCGCGCGCACTCACACACACACACACACACACACACACACACACACACACACACACACACGCACGCACAGAGAGAGAGAGAGAGAGAGAGAGAGAGAGAGGGGGCAGACAGACAGACAGACAAACAGACGCACAGACAGATTAGAGAACCCAAATAAGCTTTTCCCCATCCTGCTTCGCCTTTATCTCCGAAAGAAACCAGATAGATGTTGTCTGATAAGAGCTAGAGCTCAGATATCTGCTCTTTTTTTTCTTTTTTTTTTTTTCTTTCTAAAGTATGTGCAATTCTCACAGGTCTGCTTTTCATCATGGGAACACCTTCTACAGGAAAATCTCCCGTTTAGGAGATGTTTTGGAGTCAGCCCTGTTCTGAACATAGCTCCTTTTCCTGGGTGTTTTTTATTTCTTCGGGGCGACCTACGAGGTTGGGTTACAAGCGGTCACACATCCGGAAGGTTTTTTTTTTCCCCCTCCTAAATCCCCTGTCCTCGTTCCAGTCTGTTTTCGCATAGATCCCGGCATATTCCTGCCATGTCAATATTTTTGAAAATCATGTAGATCTTCTGAATAGTTGATTTAGTAAATAGAATCAGCATTTCACAAGTAGATTTCCGAGAAATTCATAATTCAAAATGTAGGGGAGGGGGGGGGGGATTTTATTGTTTTCTTTTTTTTTTTTTTTTTTTTTTAGTGGGTGTAAAACATTCTATGTTTGCTTTTAGAATAAGATTTATTGTTAAAATGACATGTATAAAAGTTGAATTTCTTCCGTAAAATATTACCTTTCTGAAAATGCATTTGAAGAGTCGATAAACCTACTTTTCGGGGAGTCTACGTTTGTGTGTGTGCGCGCGCGGACGCGCGCGTGTATGTGTGTGTGTGTGTGTGTGTGTGTGTGTGTGTGTGTGTGTGTGTGTTGTGTGTGTATGTGTGTGTGTGTGTGAGAGAGAGAGAGAGAGAGAGAGAGAGAGAGAGAGAGAGAATCGCAAGAAGCTTTAGTTTATTGCCCTTTATGAAACATTCGCATCCGTTGACAAAATTGAAAGAAGAAGAAGAAGAAGAAGAAGAAGAAGAAGAAGAAGAGCACTCGAGAGAATGCAGATCAACGTCAAGGTCAAACGAATCTTCAATCCATCCTTTGAGTTGTCGACGAGTGAAAACAGCCATTTTCTTTCAAGGGAAGTAATTGCTGAAAAAGACCGAAATAATAACTTTCCTTGTATTTTTTTTAATGTTAAGACATAGAAAGAACACACACACACACACACACACACACACACACACACACACACACACACACACACACACACGGACGCGCGCGCACGCGCACACACACACACACACACACACACACACACACACCCCACACACACACACACACAAATATCAGCGTGTACATCACGAGAAAGATTAGATTTTCCATGAAAATACATTACTTTGTAGATAGTTTTCAGTTTGTAAAAGTAAGTCAAAATCTAAATTTTTCATGAAAATATACTACTTCGTAGATTGTCATCACTTCGTATATAGTTATCAGTTCGTGACACAGAGAGAGAGAGAGAGAGAGAAGAGAGAGAGAGAGAGAGAGAGAGAGAGAGAGAGCGTGCATGTGTGTACTCGCAATGCTTCGCACCCAGCATGAAGTAGAGAGAGAGAGAGAGAGAGACAGACAGACAGACAGACAGACAGACAGACACAGAGCGTGCATGTGTCTACTCGCACCCAGCGTTAAGTATAAAGAACATCTCTGAGAACAGTTTTGTTTTCGTGTTTTTTTAATTTGTTTGTTTGGGTTTTTTTTCTTGCGGGGAGGGGGGGGGGGGGGGGTCCGGCTGGCCGGTAGATGGAGGAGAGGGGGTAGGAGAGAGCGTGAGAGTAAGAGGTGAACGGATGAATTGGTGGATATACACAACAGATGAATGCTGGCGGTTCTCTCCACCAACTGCAAGGAAGATGACAGACTTCGGTGAATTTCGTACCCTGACATATTTAATGATATTTGTAAATGAAACAGACAAAGGGAAAACGATTTAGAACGAAGTTCAAACAATTTTGCATCTATTTCGACATCTTACCCTTTAAAAGCCGCCTGCTCGTAGATACACACAAGATCAATGTTGTCTTTCGCGGGCGAAAGTCGAAAAGGAAATCCTGTCTAGTTTTATTCAGTCATGATCCCCAACCCCCACCCCACTGGACTAAAAGTTATAACGCCTTCTGACTGAACGAGAACCTGGAGAGAGAGAGAGAGAGAGAGAGAGAGAGGAGAGAGAGAGAGAGAGAGAGAAGAGAGAAGAGAGAGAGAGAGAGAGAGGGAGGGTGGAGAGAGAGGAGAGAGAGAAAAGGAGTGAGTGTGTGTGTGTGTGTGTGTGTGTGTGTGTGTGTGTGTGTGTGTGTGTGTGTGTGTTTACTATTGTACACGCAGCTGGAAAGAAGATCAGAAAAAAGACGCAGGTGCACTGGCCATCAGTTTCCATGGAGATGTATCCATTCTCCATACATCCAGGCTGTGTTATGTGTGGACGACGGGACATGGCACCGATGTCTTGTCTTTGTGTAGAATGGCGTTAAAAGACAGTCATGGCGTTAACAATGAAAGCCTTTGTGACTGGTAAAGAAAAAGTTCATTAACCTGATCTTATGTTTTGCGTCGAAAGAACTACGTGCCCCCCCCCCCCCCCACTCTCTCTCTCTGTCTGTCTGTCTGTCTGTCTGTCTCTCTCTCTCTCTCTCTCTCTCTCTCTCTCTCTCTCTCTCTCTCTCTCTGTGCATGCGTCTGTCTATCTTTGTGTCTGTATGTGAGCATGCATGAGCTTGTGTGTGTGCGTGTGCTTGCAGTTTTTTTGTATCTAGCATTAAGCATCAAAAACATCTCTAAGGATGATTTTTTTCGAGGGGGGTGGGGGTGGGGAGGGGAGGAGGTCAACGGAGGCAGAGAGTGAGTGGGGGAGTAGGAGGGGATGGATGAATGGTGGATATACACGACAAATAAATCCCCAGCGGCTCTGTCCACCAACCGCAAAGAAGATTTCAGAGTTCAGCGAATTTCGCAGCCCGGCATATTTATCAACGTAGGCTATTTAACAAGTGAAAGAGACAGAGAGAAAAAGACGAAAACGAAGTTCAAACATCTAATTTCTATTTCAGCTTCTTGAAATCTACCTGATCTTTCACAAGATACTCACAAGATACTCACAAGATACTCACAAGATCAGTGTTGTCTTTCAAAGGCCAAAATCAAAAGGTAAATCTGTTGTAATTAGGTAATCAAAAACGGTCATACATGTAATGTTCTCATCCCCAGCTGATGCATTTGTACCATAGTGTTCAAGTACTTCGGCTGTTTGGATGATCCCTGGAGTCTTTTAGCCATGGTACGACAACAACAACAACAACAACAATATTCAGCCATGGTTCCAACCCACCCACCGCCATGGACTTAAAATAGTAACACTTTCTGATTGATAGAACGAGAATCTGTAAGATTTTTTTCTCTTTTTTCTCTTTTTTTTTCTTCTTTTTTTTTTTTCCTTTTTTTTTTCTTTTTTTCCTTTTTTTTCTTTTTTTTTGTTGCTATCATACATAAGCTCGAAAGATCAGTTTAAAAAAAAAAATGGACGCAGCTGAACTGGCCATTGGTTTCCATGGAGATGTATTGTCCATAGTATGTCCAGGCTGAGTGATGCCTGGACTGACGAGGGACAGCACCGATGTCTTGGAATAAGACTGTCATTGAAAGACACAAGTGGCGTTGTCCTTCAAGGCTTTTGTGACTGGTACAGAAAAAAGAACCATTCTCCTGATCATGATTTGCGTAGAAAGGGTTTACACAAATTCGGTCGTGTTTTCTACGTATGCGAGGACAGAATGTATATATTATTTATACTTACATTGTACTTTGTCTGTTTGTTGTTTTTAAGTTTATGATTTATTTAATGTTTGAGTGAACAATGTATAAGCTCAACGACATACATCCTCCGTTCTGTGTTTCACTTTTAATTCGTTCAAACACATTCCTCTATACACCAAGAATTATCAAGAGCAAAACATTCACAGTATGTTATGAGGTATACTCTGTTGTGTGTGTGTGTGTGTGTGTGTGTGTGTGTGTGTGTGTGTGTGTGTGAGAGAGAGAGAGAGAGAGAGAGAGAGAGACAGACAGACAGACAGACAGACAGACAGACAGACAGAGAGACAGACAGACAGAGACAGAGACAGAGAGAGAGATTCTTGAACGCAAAAAACAGAATATGAATTTATCTGAACTAGTTTTTGAGTGCACTTTTCTTTCTTTTCTTTCTTTCTTTTTTTCTCCAGAAAATTTCGCAAAATGCAAGTTTTCCGTCGTAGATTATCTTAAAAAAAAAAAAAAAAAAAAAAAAAAGAGCAAGCCGACAGCCTCACGGAACAGTGACGGGGGACCCGTTCTCTAACCAAACAGCGGAAGCATCGATCGCCTACAGCCGTAATTCCCGACACAGTGCGTCTAAGCATCGATGTAGACGTTCTGTATGTAACGCAATAGTGGTGACCGTCAGTGACCCTTGGTCAAATCAATACTGCTCTTCGACATGGAGTGCAGCTGCTGTCACTTAAAAGGCAGGGTGGGTGGGATGGTCCGGGGGGAGGGGGGGGAAGGGGGTGGGAGAAGGGAAGAAGGCAGAGGTAAGAAGAAGTAAGATGGAGAAGCGGTTGGGCGGAGGGGGGGGGGGGGGGGGGGAGGTCATTGACAGCGGTAATGCGAGAAAGGGAACGAACCATGTCGTTACATCCGGCCAAGCCTCTTTTTCGCCGTGGACACGTTTTCCCGCGCGCACGCCATGTCACGTTTGTATTGTTGGTGGCATTGTATGGTAAACGAATTACTACAAAAATCTACTTTTTTTTTGCTAGATCATCGAAAGCTTGAAGTCGGATGCCAAAACTTGGCTTCTTGATGCGATAGCATTAATCATTGTACTGTTGACGCTGATTTGCAAGCACGAATGAAAGATCAGTGTGAAAGCATGGAAATGTGTTTCATATATGTGCATTTGTTCCAAGATTTGTTCAACAGATGTGGCTTATGCAATCTATGTGGTCATGCGGTTCGCAAGTGGAAAGGATAGCGATGTCTTATACGAGGGTAAACTACCCACAACTGGACAGTCTACGGACAATAGCCTAGTAGAACCTACTTGTCGATAATTTGAATTATCTCAATAATGACGCAAAACAGCATCAACATTAGTTATATTGCCTCCTCCCCCTCCTCCTCATATTTACCCTCTCTTCTTCTACACCCCGCCCCCTTCCCGCCTCCTTCTCATATTTTCTTCCCCCCCCCCTCCCAAAGCCTCCAAATATAACATCGACGATCTTTACGGAGCCTGTTTACTTATTCAACGGAGAATGAAATGTTGTGTTCTGTATCAACTCTCTCTCTCTTTTTCTCTGCCTCTCTGTCTCTGACTCTCTCTCTCTCTCTCTCTCTCCTCTCTCTCTCTCTCTCTCTCTCTCTCACACACACACACACACACACACACACACACACACACTCACACACACACACACACACACACACACACACACACACACACACACACACACACAGAGGGAGAGAGAGAGAGAGAGAGAGAGAGAGAGAGAGAGAGAGAGAGAGAGAGAGAGCTCATAATTATCCATCTTTTGTGTCAGCCACTTTACCATAGCATTTGTCACCTTTGTTTCATGACTTGTGGATCGCACGCCCCAGGGAACTGTCCACGTCTATGGTCACACTTTGAGCGGGTTTTCTGTGACCCTCTGACGTCAGTACCGCAGAGACGTTTTTGAATGTATGCAAGCACGCAATGGTCATTTTTACGAACATGTGTATGCCGTCTCTCCCATACGCTACGCTTGGGTGCGCAGAGAGAGAGAGAGCGAGAGAGAGAGGGGGGGGGGGCTTATGTATCATTCTCTCTGGGTAACATTGACAGGTCAGTTAACGGGTCTCCCCATTTATTGAACATTTCTTCCTCTAAACGACGGCGTACTGTGATCTCTCATGCGTTAATGTTCATATTGCATGTATAAAAACAAACACACAATGGCGGTACATAACTGGAACAGCCTCTCATTCCTGATTCTTAGCCCATTTATCTAAAACCTTGTCTTCACTGACTACTGATTTCGGGAATTCTAAGGCTGTTGAAATTCCGTCGTTATTTTTCATTGATGTTGGTTTTATTCAAACAAATCATGATGTGTTGGGCTTCATGATTTGTCCAGGTCTGTTAGGTTGTTGGCCATTGGTAACCCGATAAAACAACAGTGCGCAAACTGACGAGCTGCACTCTTAATTTCTTCATCTCCAAATGCCCGGTTCCTTCTTTATCCAGCTGTCAAACAGCTTTGTGACAGCTCACACTTGCAGTCTCCGGTAATGTTCAGGGTGTCCACCGACTGTGCGTTTGTTGTGCCGCTATTTTTGGCCCTGGTACTAACTGGACAGGTAGAATTTCTTTTTTAAATGGCTACTATTCCCTGATGACTAATGCATAGGATCACGAGGGCAAATCGAACGTTGACTATAATTTCCGTGCTTAGCAGAAGGAAACTGATGAGCCGGATAAAAATAATAGGGATCTGTCTTTTTTTTTTTTTTTTTTTAGGCGTGCGCAACCGTGTGCTCGACTGATATTTGAAAAGTTTAGAGAAAACACACGCACGCACACACACACACGCACGCACACACACACACACACACACACACACACACACACACACACACACACACACACACACACACCTGCTCATTTTCTTTGTTCCAACTTGGTTCAAGTTTCGCACGGGGGCAAGCTGTTTCCCCCTCCTCTTTTCCAACTGGACCTTAAGCGGTGGATCTGGGTACTAGTCCTTCGAAAGACACGGCAAATCAAGGTCTTGTGTACAACATGACTTTAATCTCACTATCATTATTATTATTATTATTACTACTATTATTATTATTATTATCATCATCATTATCATTATTGTTATTATCATCATCATTATTATTATTATCAACATTGTTGTTGTTTCATTATTATTATTATTACTATTTTATTGTTGTTATTCTTATTGTTATTATTATTATTATCATCATTATTGTTGTTGTTGTTGTTGCCGCTGGTAGTGGCGGTGTTGCGTTTGTTGTTTATCTTGGTGTTGTTTTGATCATCATCGTCATCATCATCGTCATCATTGCGTAGAGTAATAATTATTATTATTGTAGTAGCAGTGGAAGTGGTAGTAGAAACAATAGTAGTAGCAGTAGTTGTTGTTGTTGTAATAGTAGTAGTAGTAGTAGTAGTAGTAGTAGTAGTAGTAGTGGTGGTGGTGGTGGTGGTGGTGGTAGTAGTAGTAGTAGTAGTAGTAGTAGTAGTAGTAGTAGTA
>CM065724.1:29380276-29382776 GCA_033310375.1 Conus canariensis
CGAATGACGTCGCTCGGCATATACGTATATCATATGTATCCATAAATTAACAGGAGACGATGACAGAAAAACAAAGACTAGGTTTAAAAAGTCGAGTTTCCAATTACGCCAGGGTTTTTTTTTTTTTTTTTCCTTCGTCTAAAATCTGCTTCTTCTTCAATCTAAACAAAATGAATGTTGTTTTGAAGAGTTAGAGGTCAAGAACGAATGTCTTACTGATTATGTTCAGCCATAATTCACCCCACCCGACCCCACCCCATGCCTCTGCACCAAAAACTGTAGCGTCCTCTGGTAGAAAGAGTCGACGGCCTTTTTTTATACGGCGTGCAGCATGAAAAAAAAGCTGATTTTTTTTTTCTTTTTTCTTGTTTCCTTTTTGTTTTTTGTTTTTTTTTTTCTTTTACGGATCCTCTCCCAAAGAATGCCATTTCGCCAATCTGGGAGGACGGAGGGGGGGGGGGGGGTACGGGGGTCCACTTCTCACCCCCACCCCCCCACCCCCACCCCCCGGCTATGAGACTGACATGAAGACTAATCCTCAGTGCTATGGTTGTAGGTCATTGCACCACAGGATGCAGGGATGTGTAATGGCTGAATGGTTTCTGCTCCTTCGCCTAATTCTGTGGAGGTTTCTTGCAAGTTTACTTCGCTGTGCTTCAAACGAGTCACTTCTCTCCTTCTCTTCCCTCCCATATCCCCCCCCCCCCCCCCCCCACCCTCGTCTTCCTCCCCCACCCCCAGCCCCACCCCCCACCTTTTCATACTCCGCGCTCCCTCACCTTCCCCGCTTTCTCCTACCTTTCATATTCCCATCACTGTCACCGCCCCACCTCCACTCCTCCCCCCCTCCTACCCCCCAAATATATACTGAGGTGCAAATCCCAAACATCCATGTATGTTGCTCTGATACCCCGTGTTTTATTCATCATCGTCATCATGATCATGATCATCATCATCATCATCATCATCATCATCATCATCATCATCGACGTCGTCGTCGTTGTCGTCGTCGTCGTCGTCGTCATTATCACCACTACCACCACTATCAAGTCATTATCATCATAGACTAGTAGAAGTTGAGGTAGTAGAAGAAGTCGTAGCTCTCTCTCTCTCTCTCTCTCTCTCTCTCTCTCTCTCTCTCTCTCTCTCTCACACACACACACACACACACACACACGCGCGCGCGCGCGCGCGCGCGCACACACACACACAGAGAAAGCACAACTCTCTCTCTCTCTCTCTCTCTCTCTCTCTCTCTCTCTCTCTCTCTCAACAGGGTTTTGGAATAGCCTAGTGTGGATGACCCAGGAAGTAGGAAATGAGCAACAGTTCATTGCGGAATTTAAAGACAGGCTTATTTGTTCTCTTAAACAGAATTGGCACTAAAGATCTGGAAAGTAAAGAAAAATATCACTGGTTTTTCTCATTTGAAAATGTGTTTCATTCTGAAAAAGTTTCTCATTGTCATAACAGACAAATGGCGCGGAATAAATTACGCAAGATTCACGTTGAGAACTTTAGGTTTTAATGCTTGTTTTAAAGGTGGTTTGAATGGGAACCATCCGCAGAATCTCCTTGTCCTGCATGTAGACACATTATTGACGACAAAGAACACTTTCTGTTCCACTGTACCGGTTATAACGAAGTGCGGACAAATTTTTCGTTTTTTCCGGTTAGATGTAGCGAAAAGACAAGATGTCGCTGTCGTGTTATTATCAGACGATGAACTTGTAATTAAATCAGTTGCAGAATTCATCGGGGAAGATTGAAAATTAGACAGATGAAGGATAGTGAAATTTAAGACAATGCATTGTAAGAGATACATGAATGAATATTATCATTTATCGCATGTGGAAGAGATCAGTAAGATACAATGTCATCATTTCATTGAGTGGATGGTCGAGTCAGTCTTACGATTGTTTTTTTTAAAACTTTACTGCATTACTCCTGTGAGTGAGAACATAAGGAAATATTACGATTTTATTTGTTCTTGTTAACCTTTGATTTGATACACACTGGGAATGAATGTGTACTATTTGTTTGCAGGAAAGGAAGAGGGAATTGTTAATGTTCTGTAACCCCCCCCCCCCCCCCCCCCCCGGCCCCGTCCCCCTTGTCAAGACTTCTTTGGTAATGACAATAAAATATCAAAGTGTCAAAGTCTCTCTCTCTCTCTCTCTCTCTCTCTCTCTCTCTCTCTCTCTCTCTCTCTCAGCTAACACAACTCTCTCTCTCTGTCTCTCTCTCTCTCGGATAACACAAACTCTCTCTCAGATTACACAACTCTCTCTCTCTCTCTCAGATAACACACACATCTCTCTCTCTCTCTCTCTCTCTCTCTCTCTCTCTCTCTCTCTCACACACACACACACACACACACACACACACACACAGATATAACACAACTCTATCTCTCTCATACACACACACACCACACACACAGAGAGAGAGAGAGAGAGAGAGAGAGAGAGAGAGAGAGAGAGAGAGAGAGAACACAACG
>CM065724.1:29390276-29402776 GCA_033310375.1 Conus canariensis
AAAGAAGAGATGTATTTCATTACTTAAAATGCAAAAAATATTCAATTTATTTTCTGCAGGATACACACTTCGAAGAAAAAATGGAACGCTATATACAATACCTAGGATATTTCTCTAGTCATGCTTCTAATGCAAGAGGTGTGGCAATACTTTTCAATAACAACTTTGAAACTAAAATTAAAAATGTTCACAAGGGCGATGATGGGAATAGCCTCATGGTCTTAGCAGAAATTAAACAACACGATTTTTTGTTTGTAAATGTATATGGACCAAACAGAGATGACCCAGAATTTTACATTACCTTAAATCAACAAATTAGTAATTTAGGTATAAGTAAAGTCGTAATTGGAGGAGACTTCAACTTAGTTTTGGACCCCGCAAGAGATTACTGTAATTATAAAAGGGTTAATAATCCCAAAGCGAGAGAAGCAGTAGACAACATGATAAACGATTTAGAATTAAACGATATTTGGAGGGACTTAAATCAGGATTGTCACAGATATACCTGGAGAAGAAATAATCCTTTCCAACAAGCGCGGTTGGATTTTTTTCTCATATCAGATCACGTTGTTTCCTTTGTCGATGATGTAGACATTGAATGTGGGTATAGAACAGACCACTCCATGATTGTGTTAAGGTTACGGTTTGGTAAAAAAATTAAGAGTAATACTTTTTGGAAATTTAACTCGTCATTATTAAAGGACAAGGACTATCTGGACGAAATTAACAAAGAAATTGAGAATGTTAAACAAGAATATGCTGTAAGCCCATATGCAAGAGAAGCAGTACACACAATTCCTCTGACCGAATTACATTTCTGATGACTTATTTCTAGATTTTTTACTGATGAAGCTTAGGTCCAAAACTATCTCATACGCAACTATGAAGAAGAAAACCACGAATGAAGAGGAACGTAACATACAGCAAGATATACAACGGCTTGAAAGAAAAGAGACAAAAGACGAAGAAGAGGTCAAAGCTTTAGAGTTAAAGAAGGAAAGGCTAAAGGTTATTCGAGAGAAAAGAATAGAAGGGGTACTTTTAAGATCGAGGGCTAGGTGGATAGCTGAAGGGGAAAAAGTGACGAACTATTTCTGTAACCTAGAAAAAAGACATTTTATCAGTAAGAGTATGACTAGATTAATTGATAACCATGGCAATATTCTAAATGACCAAACAGAGATTCTTCATGAGGTTCAAGGATTTTATGAATCACTGTACAAAAAATGTGAAGTTGACGACTGTGATTTGGATGAACTCATTGTAAATATTCCACATTTAGACCGTGACGAAGCAAATAAATTAGATGGCGAAATCACACTGGAGGAGACATGCATAGCATTAAAGAACATGAAAAACAACAAAAGTCCTGGCACTGATGGTTTCACAACAGAATTTTTTAAGTGTTTTTGGAGCAGAATAGGGGTTTTTGTTGTCAGAGCTTTAAATGCCGGATTTAGAAGGGGGGAACTTTCTTGTGTTCAAAGACAGGGACTAATTGTTTGTATACCAAAGGGAGATAAACCAAGACACTTTGTGAAGAACTGGAGACCAATCTCGTTGTTAAATGTTGTATATAAAATAGGGTCATCGTGTATAGCCAACCGTTTAAAAAATGTGTTAGCTGGTCTCATCAATGAGGATCAAACTGGTTTTGTTAAGAATAGATACATAGGGGATAACATTAGGCTCATTTACGACACAATTGCTTATTTAGAAGAACACAACTTACCAGGGCTTTTATTAAACATTGACTTTGAGAAAGCATTCGATTCAGTGAGCTGGGATTTTATGTTTAAAGTATTGAAAGCGTTTGGATTTCAACAGGGCTTCTGCAAATGGATTGAAACATTCTATAAAAATATCAACTCATGTGTCCTTGTTAATGGTCAAGTTTCTAGTTGGTTTGAGATGGACCGCGGATGCAGACAAGGTGATCCACTATCGCCATATTTATTCCTATTATGTGTTGAAATTCTAGCATTAATGATTCGGGAAAATGTAAACATACGTGGAATAGTTATAGATACAGTCGAACATAAGCTTTCTCAGTATGCAGATGACACGGAATTTCTTTTAGCAGGCGACATAAAATCATTTGAAACATGTATAAACGTACTGGAAATGTTTGGTCGAATATCGGGGTTATATATGAATCCTGGAAAAACTAGCGCTGTTTGGTTGGGGAGCTGTAAAAATTCTGCTGTTCGTTACATGGACCATTTAGGTATGGAGTGGAACCCACAAAAATTCAAAATTCTTGGAATCTGGTTTACCAACGATTTGCAAAACTGTGCAGATATTAATTATTCTGAAAAATTAGCGGACGTGAAACATTTGTTCAAGATTTGGGTGAGAAGGCAACTAACTCCTTTGGGCAGAGTGGCAGTTTTAAAATCGCTTATTTTATCAAAACTCATCCATTTGTGGATATTACTACCTAACCCACCTGACACTTTCTTTCAGACTTTACAAAATTACTGTTACAAATTTGTGTGGAATAAAAAGCCAGACAAAATAAATAGAAAAACTGCTCACAAAAGTATTCAAAACGGTGGTCTTGGACTACCAGAATTAAAAACGTTTGCTTCTTCCCTAAAATTGACGTGGCTGCAAAAAGTTCAGACTACACACCACAAATGGAAAACTATTACAACATCTAACTTTCCACTTTTAAGCGATATTGAGAAATATGGACCAGAAATACTTTCTTCCTTCTGTAAATCAAATGTATTTTGGACAGAGGTATTTATGGCGTACAAACATTTTTTCTACAAAGTTAACTGTAAGACTTCATATGAACTCCTTGCGGAACCAGTCTTCTATACAAACAGAATACAAGTTGGGAAAAAGACTATTTCGGGAAAAGCATGGATCAACAAGGGCATATATTGCATTGCTCATTTTTTGCTTGACAATGGCCAGTTTATTTCTTACGAACAATTTAAACAAAAGTATGATGTAAATATTAATTTTGTCACTTTTTCTGGTATTAAAGCAGCTATTACTGAATATATACAAAAAACAAAAATCAAAGTTGAAAATACAAATGAATGTTTAAATATGCATGTATGTTACAAAAAGTTAACGTCAGTTTGTAAAGGGTCAAGATTATATTATGACATTTTTATAGATAATCATACACACCCGAAAATCTGTACGAACTGGGATATAAAACTGAACGTTGAAAATGACTGGAAAAACTGTTTTCTTTATCTGAGTAAAATTTCTGACATAAAAATGAAATGGTTACAGTTACGAATAATACACAGATGTCTTGGTACTAATGTTGTGCTGAAAAAAATGGGTGTATTGAACAGCGATGTTTGTACTTTCTGTACCTCTGTTAAGGACAGTATTACACATATGTTTTGGTATTGTACGGTCATACAACGTTTTTGGGAAACGCTGGTGGTTTTGATGAATGAAAAATGTATGTGTGCATTTAATTTGCAGATAACTGAACCATTAGCCATAGTTGGATTTGATAAAGATATACATATAGACCATGTATTTTATTTTATTGTATTATTTGCAAAACACTATTTATATCAGTGTAGAACAGAACAGAAATCACCCAGACTTCAGGTTTTTCTTAATGAGCTAAAATACAGATATAAAACTGAAGAATACATTGCTCGAAAAAATTCTGTATATAACGATTTCCTTTCCAAATGGCACCCATATACGCCGATGTTCGCAGGCTCAGAATGAATTACGAATGATTATGACATTGTACATTATACGAGTACAAGTATGATTATAGTACCCTAAAACTGTTACACCGCCTAAAACAGCCCCTTTGGATATAATACAGAACCTTCAATATGTGTATGTATATGTATATATATATATGTGTGTATATATATGTATGTATGTATGTGTGTATATGTATGTATGTATATGTGTATGTATATATATATATGTGTATGTGTGTGCATATGCATGTGTGTGTATATGTATACATATATATATATATATATATATATATATATATATATAAAGAAAACAAAGACAAATATGTAAAATTTCATAATGCACTAGGCTTGCCTCATGTGCTCTCTCTCTCTCTCTCTCTCTCTCTCTCTCTCTCTCTCTCTCTCTCTACCACGTAAAGAGGCTGTAACCGTGCCTTAAAAATGTAGAATGGTATTGTAGCTGTGCTTAGTATGTTGATTTCCTCTTTATCTATCGTTTGTTTGGATTTGTTCTTTTCTATTTTATATTCTAATGTGTTGTACTGTGTCGACTTATTTGAATTAAAAAAAAATAAAAAAAAAAATCAGAAAAAGAACAACAACAACAAAAAAGGGAGATGACAGGTGGGGGGGGGGGGGGGGGGGGGGGGGGGGGGGGGAGCAGAGAGGTTGTGAGTGAAACAGTATCCAGCGGCAAGCCCCAGTGCAGCCAGTGAAGGGTAGAACAGTAAAACAAGAAGAAAGCGCTGTAAGGAAATAACTTGCAGAAAAACTAAAATCATGATGTAAAGAGTATTAAATGCAGGGGGAAATCTTTGAGCCTACGCTTGAGGGTCCATTTAAGAATTCAAGTGAGGTGAAAAGATGTCAGCATTCCTACTGTTTAGTGACCCAAGCATTGTACTTTACATAGATGCTGACAGCAGCTAAAGAATTGGGCAGAACAGCATATATTTGGATCTCCTGAGAGAGATGCTATTTCCCACTAATGACCAAATAATAATATGCTGAACGAAGTAGTTGTGGAAAAAAAAAGTGCAGGCTAATCATTCCTCTATCATGACAATAATGAGTTGGCAAAGATTAAAAAGGTTTTGTGTGTGTGTGTGTGTGTGTGTGTGTGTGTGTGTGTGTGTGGTGTGTGTGTGTGTGTTGTGGTGTGTGTGTTAGAAATGGGAGTGGTGTGTGTGTGTGTGTGTGTTGTGTGTGTGTGTGTGTGGTGTGTGTGTGTGTGTGTGTGTGTGTGTGTGTGTGTGTGTGTGTGTGTTAGGTCTTCAATTTAACGTCTATACACATTATGTGATATTAGACGAACATAATCTATAAGAATAACATTAACAGCAACAGCAAAAAATGGATAACTAACTATAAAACATCGAAGAATAACCGGTCATAACAAGGACGTTACTAAAACACCAGTTCCCATTTTACAAAACAGAAAAAATAGGACTTTGATGCAATGAAACAGCAATTTTACACATTAGTGATAAATCGGTTACAACTGTATCCAGAGAACAATTAGGTAGAGGTGGTAGATGAGGTTTTAACTGTTTGCAGTGGAAAAGTATGTGGGAATTTGTTATCATTTCACCACAAAGGCATGTTATATTTTTGCAAAACTTTGTGTGTGTGTGTGTGTGTGTGTGTGTGTGTGTGTGTGTGTGTGTGTGTGTGTCTGTGTGTGTGTCTGTGTGTAAAGCGTCACACCTAAATTGTGGTCCTACTTGAAGTCTATATACAGCGATACCCTAATTGTAGAATATACAGAACACAGCACCCTGCCTTGTATGTATATAGCGCCATACCTAGTTTTAGTCCTTGTACAGCGTCACGCCCAATTGTAGTCTTCAACCAGCCGCCGTGGCGGAGTGGTTAGCGTCAGCGACTCCCGGTCGGGAGGTCGTGGGTTCGATTCCCATCAGAGCCATTTATTGATGTGATTTTTCTGTTCCTATCTTCTCCTTCCCAGAGCAGATTGCTATAGGCTCACTGGGAAGTGTGGGGCCACACAATCGAGTTTCATCCACCAAATGCATGTGTCTCTGAGAGTGCGGCTCAAGTTTCGTGACCAATGCTGCAGGTGTCTGTATCTCTCGGGACTGGTTGACACCGGGATATAGTATGAAAAGAAGCGTAGAGTACAGCCCTGTCACACAGTCCCAGACTTCAGTGAGAAATCCACAGCATCACCTTCATCGTCCTCATCAATCGGCATCAAAGATAACAAAAATCCAAAGTCCGTAGCCTTCCATGCCCTGCTGTCATGGTGACCTCAGTTTCGATGTTCTCTCCGCGTCTGTGCCCTTGATGAGGTTCTTTCGGGGTCACCGGTCTCGGCAAATTGATGGGGGCTGCCGTTGGACGGACGTGGTGACACCCTCCGGAGGGAGAGCTCACTCATGCCAGCTCCGAGACTAGGCAATTATCATCGTGAGTAGAAGGCTTAGTAGGTGATGTCCTGCGTATGTTGGATCAGAACAGGCACCTAGCGTCACACCTAGTTGTAGTCTACACACAGCGTCACATCTAGTTGTATACAGCGTCACACCTAGTTGTAGTCTACATACAACGTCACAACTAGTTGTATACAGCGTCACACCTAGTTGTAGTCTACACGCAGCGTCACATCTAGTTGTATACAGCGTCACACCTAGTTGTAGTCTACACACAGCGTCACATCTAGTTGTATACAGCGTCACACCTAGTTGTAGTCAAAACACAGCGTCACGTCTAGTTGTACACAGCGTCACACCTAGTTGTAGTCTACATAAAGCATCACATCTAGTTGTATACAGCGTCACACCTAGTTGTAGTCTACATACAACGTCACAACTAGTTGTGTACAGCGTCACACCTAGTTGTAGTCTACATACAACGTCAGACCTAGCTGTGTACAGCATCACACCTAGTTGTAGTCGACATAAAGCATCACACCTAGTTGTATAAAGCGTCACACCTAGTTGCAGTTTACACACAGCGTCATACCTAGTTGTATACAGCGTCACACCTAGTTGTAGTCTACATACAACGTCACAACTAGTTGTGTACAGCGTCACACCTAGTTGTAGTCTACATAAAGCATCACACCTAGTTGTATACAGTGTCACACCTAGCTGTAGTTTACATACAGTTTTACACCTAGCTGTAATTTACTTACCGCGTCACACCTAGTTGTGTGTATATAACGTAACATCTATTTCATGGTCTGCGCAACGAAATATCTAAGCTATATATAGCGTAGTACGTAATGTGACGTTTGCCCGTGAATACAGTATTCAGTCAATTGATCTCAGCTGTATCTTTTGTAACTGAAGGAAGACACGGAAGTACAGTACATGCGTACTCTTCTGCACTTATCTTTATACTCTACAAAAACCAAACCTAGTTATGAATGGCCGCCATTCATTAAACAATGGGATCGATGCACTTCCGCCAGCTGTGATGATCCTGGTCGTCATTCTTTATTAGTAAGCTTCTGTTTGAGATAGTAATGACGTATTGCATTGAACCGCCCCCCCCCCCCCCCTCGTTCCCCATCCCCCGCCCCTCAACGCCCCCGCACTTTTCTCTGTCTCTCTCTCACATTGTCTGTCTGTCTGTCTGTCCGTCTCTCTCTCTCTCTCTCTCTCTCTCTCTCTCTCTCTCTCTCTCTCTCTCTCTCTGCGAGAAGAAAGAAATTAGAACTTGACGACAATAGTATTGTATTCAACTTTATTTGGTCTGTATTAGTATGTTCTTTTGTAATAGGTGGATGGCCATGTAGTCTCAGTGTGTGTGTGCGTGGGTGGGGGGGGGGGGGGGGGGGGGTGCGCGCGCACGCGCGCGCGCGCGTTCGGGGAACTGTTAGATTAGATGGTGAGGTTTAGAGAAACGGGGAATTGAAGAATGTGAGCTTGCGTTTACTAGTTTTGTTTAGCGTGTAAGGCGAGTGAAGGGAATGGGAACAGTGTTTTTGAGCTAAGCGGGTGGGAATGGTAGCGTAGGAAAGGATGTTATATACGGAAGTTTTCCAACTGTTTTCCCACGTGTGGGTTAGTCATTGTTATAAATATCTGTACCTTTCTAACAATGTGAGCGATTTGATAAGCCCGTTACTTCCTGATACTTTGTTAATTTAATCATTATTTATCTTTCTTATACTTTATTTTCATTATACTTCAATGAATCAATGTTCAAGTCGTATGTGTACCCCCCTTGCCTTAATGGCTTGTTAAGCTGAAGGCAATAAATCGTCAAAGCGTCAAAGCGTCTCTCTCTCTCTCTCTCTCTCTCTCTCTCTCTCTCTCTCTCTCTCTCTCTCTCTCTCTCTCCGCAAAAAAAACAAAACAAAAACGAGATGCATTTCGTTTGTTGCTATTGTTGTCGCTGTCGTCATTGTTTGCAGTCCAACGCTCAGAACATAAGAAATAAATGAGTGAACCCAAAATCTGATGGACACGTTTCCCTATTTGAACTGACCTTACTGAAGTCGTCTACCCGGCTGTAAACAACCATCGATGATGGGACTGTACGGGCGCATGCTTTGTGCAGGCCTGTATAGTTTGTAGTTTTCGCAGACAGATACATATTGCTGTAGTACCTTGGCAACACCGCACAATTCCAACTGCTGGAGATCTTTAACCTGGGCCGGCCGGATGGCATATTACCCAAGTCTTCCGAAAAGCCATCGTGATTCCTGTCCTGAAGAAAGGGAAAGGAAAAGAAGCCAACCAATCACAGGCCCCTAAGTTTAATAAGCTATACAATACAGACGCTGGAGCATTTCATCAACTGCCGACTATAGTGGTACCTTGAGGGTGAATCCATCAAAGTACTTGAGCAAACAGGATTCCAGTCGTTCCTCTGTACAGATGACAAGGTCTACCTGTCTCAAGAGATAGAGGATGCCTTCCAAGAACATAAACTTGTGCTTGCAGAATGGATCGACTTTCAAAAGGCCTTTGACAAGGTCTGGAAATATGGCCTGATCGCGAAACTTCAACACCATGGCATAAACGTTGAAGTGTATCAAATCCTACATGCACAACCTGAGAGCAGGCGTGTCCCTTGACAACCATCAGAGCAGGAAAATACTCTTGCATAGTGGAGTACCACAGGAAGTGGTCTTCTTCCTAACTATTTTCTCGCTCTTCATTAAAGTGTTGATTGTAGACCTACCTAAATCAGTGAAAGTAGCACTTTACGCGTATAATCACAACTTGTGGTGCGCAGAAGAATACGCATCCACAGCCACCTACAGAATGAGGAAACCCGCACAGAAAAGCTGTGCTTCATCGTCAAAAAAGAGAGATCATAAGCAGTCCTTGTCATTCTTTCCATCAAGTGGAAGGCAGGGAATATCAAGTTGAAGACATTCTGCTGCAGATTAACAATGAAGCCTCTGATCTGGGTGTCACCTTCGATAAGTGCCTGACCGTGAAGCAGCAAGTTGTGAAAGCAGAGGCCAGGACCAGGAGAAACCTTGCCATAGTGATAAAGCTAGCTATAGCGGGCACAAGATGGGTAGCTGATGCACGGATCCTGAAGACAGTGCACCAGAGAGCGTCCAGACCATGTTTGGAATATGGGTCCAGGGCACTGTCTGCCACTGCTAAGACAAACCAGCAAGTCAGTACAGAGTACTGAACCTGGCTGTGAGGCTGACACCATGAAGACCACACCTGCATCAGAGATGGAGAAGTTGACTTCCATCCCTTGTCTGAGTCAGAAAAGGGAAACTAAGTTAATGCTGCAAGCAGGAATGTTCCGCCGTTCACCTCGATACCCCATGAAGAAAAGCTGGTGAAACTGGTGACCCTTCCCCAGTGTTGTCTCAAAAGAACTAGTTTTGTGCACAACAGCAGAAGACCAAGGACTGACACAGTGCCGGATCCAGTTCCCAGTCACAGTCCTGCCCTCAACACCTGCCCCACCACGACTACGAGATACCCTGCCAGCTGATCTGCAAATCAACACCACAGCTCCCTAGTTGCTTCGGAGAGAAGACAAGGTTTGCTGACACTGATTATGATTGAGTGACTTTCCGTGAAGAAGCCTGGATCCTCTGCTACACAGATGAATTTGTCACAAATGCCACAAATGCAGTCACCAACGGAGGGTCCAAGTTTCCTGATTTTCCCGCAGAATCAAAGCACTTCCCAACCGACCCGTTCCGCTCCAACTTAAAAGCAGAGGCGGGGATGGGTCCGCAGCAGTGGACCTGATCGTTGCCTCCAAGAGGGACTGCCGATAGGCGGTCATCTTCACAGACGCCCTGTTGGTTCTGGAAACCCTGTCTGGTGACATGTTGAGGGAGATCAGGGAGGGGAGAAAGCTGCACCAGGCCTTCGCAGACGGACGAATGATGTCGCAGTGGATATACCTTCCCACTGAGTTATCTGGGAAATGAATTTGCAGACCAGTTTCCTAAACTGGGAGCAGAAGGTGTCTAGCTAGAGAGACAAGTTGCCCTCCAGGAGCAGAAGATCCTAATTAAAGACAACAGGAGACAGAAGGCAGAGAGAAATGCTATGCATCTCCTGGGCAGTGCAGACCAGGTCACCATCTTCAGGCCTCACAAAGGACATTCAAAGCTTAACAACCAAATGCACCACAAGCTGGAGATTGCTCCCAAGCCTCCCTTGTCATGGCAGGCAGCTGAAAGAGACGGCTCGACATACACTGTAGGAATGCCCATTCCATGCTGACCTGAGAGACAGAACACGGCCGGATGGGTGACGATGCGCTGCAAGCTGTGGAAATGTCTGGGGAAGGCCCATGGGACAGCCAGGTACATCTCGGAGACGGAAATGCACAGGTAACGGAGACCGAGAAGAAGAATGAAGAGGAAGAGGACGAGGAGGAGGAGGAGGAGGAGAAGGAAGAAAAAATGGAGGAGAGAGAGAGAGAAAGAGAGAGGCAGACAGAGACAGAGACAGAGAGACAGACAGAGAGAGATGCAATATAACATACGTACTTACATATAACAAAGGCATCTGACGCTCTGATGTTTGTTTTCTTTGTCGTCTTCCAAGCTTCTGTACAGACAAAATTCTAGAATTTTCGAGGGATCACACAAATCTATTCAAGGCGTTGTGTCAATCCAAAGACCTTATCAGCTGCGACACATGTATGTATACATGTTTACCCATTGCTGCACTCACTGGATCGGAATGCAATAGATAACAAACGCCGCGTCATTAATGATTACAACTACGCAATGGTCATAAAGACATGCAGGGGCGAACGAGAACACTTCACACACACACACACACACACACACACACACACACACACACACACACACACACAAGAGAGAAAGAGAGAGAGAGAGAGAGAGAGAGAGAGACCGACAGACAGATCAACAGAGAGAGAGAGAGAGAGAGAGAGAGAGAGAGAGAGGAGAGAGAGAGAGAGAGAGAGAGAAGAGAAGACAGACAGACAGACAGACAGAGACAGAGATAGAGAGACAGAGGGAAAGAACATACATACATACAGAGAGAGAAGAGAGAGAGGGAGGGATGGAGGGAGAGAGAGAGAGAGAGAGAGAGAGAGAGAGAGAGAGAGAGAGAGAGAGAGAGAGAGATATGAACAAAAGACAATGACAGAAAGATACAAAAAACGGGATACGCGCATGCACGGCACGCGTGCACGCATGCATACACATACGAGTGCTCGCGCGCGCGCTACACACACACACACACACACACATATTCACATACGCGTGCACACACACACACACACACACACACACACGCCTGCAGCATCGTGTCCCAACATGCATTCAGTTCAGTTCAGAATGTTATGACTGTTGAGGCTTGTGGTTTTTAACGGCCCAGTTAGTTGAAAAAAGAAGTACATGTTAGAGCTGCGCACATTTGCTCTGGAGTCATGAAAAGAGAAAGAAAAGTAAACATCACGAAAATACACATCATCATCATACAAAAATTTCATGTCTACAATATTTCTTTCCTGTTCAAGGGGATTTTTGAAAGTGTTAAAGCTACTCATTCTGTTACCATATTATAGGCAATGCATTCCTGTATGTTGCATCTCTGTTACTAAAACAATTTTCACGAGTATTAGTCCTTGGATGTTCCCCGAAGTTGGAGTACGGCTACCTTAATGGTGGGATAAAAAAAAACGGTCATACACACTAAACTCCACTCCCTTTGTTGGGTAGATGGGATTAATCCTTGCCTGTCTATACAGGGAGTGTCCGCGTGAGTATTAGCCTGCATACGCAAAAAAAAAAAAAAAAAAAAAAAAAAAAAATTGTCAAAGGCATTTTTTTTTCCTAAGAAAGGTGTTTTACGAATTTTTTCTTTGGCTTGAGCTGTCTATGTCATTTACTATTTCATATGGTTATAATAGGTCATCTCTAATTCTTAGAAATGTTAAAAGAAGGTTAGTCCAATAATTTCAGGCTTTTTTTTTTTTCGTGTGTTCTATCCTGCATTCCAACAACAAGCTTCGTTGCCCTTCTCTGAACGTTTTCGGTGGCCACAGACCGCTTTATAAATGATGGATGCCAATCACATTTCCATATTCGAGTAGCAATGTTTTAAATAATCAATAAATTTGTGACTGTCCTTGAATCAAAAATTCTCTTTTGGTCAGTCCAAGCTCTCTTTTGCCTTTGCAAAGTTCTGCATTAATGCTATGTACCTCAAATTTTAAGTCCTAAAAAATAACGCACAGGTCTTATCGTACAACGTTATCTTACAGTCCTTGTGAGGATTTTTTTTTTTTTTTTTTTTTTTTACCAACGTGTAGTGTCTTGCGCTTACCTGCATTAAAATAAAGATTCCGTGTACCTGCCTA
>CM065724.1:29407776-29432776 GCA_033310375.1 Conus canariensis
CATCATGTTTTGGCCCAAGATGCGTCAAGACATTGAAGACGCAGTTTCTCAGTGCTCAGCCTGCAACAGCTGCAAGGCCCATCTGCAGAAACAGCCCCTCATGAATCACCCTGTCCCTGAACTCCCTTGGTCCAGCCTCGCAGCCGACATATTTGACTGGAATGGCAAGCAATACCTGGTTGTTGTCGATTCATACTCTGGCTGGTTTGAGATGGACATGATCACCAAGATGACTTCAAACATGGTGATCCTGAAGATGAAGCGGCACTTTGCGTCTCATGGCATCCCAGAAAAGCTGATGACAGACAATGGCACGCAATTCGCCAGTCGCGAGTTCAAACAGTTCGCACAGGAGTGGAACTTCGTGCACATCACCAGTAGCCCCCACTACCCCAGATCCAATGGCTTGGCAGAAAACGCCGTCAAGCAAGCCAAACAGCTGTTGGAAAAGAGCGAGAAGGACGGATCAGACGTGTACCTTGGTTTGCTGAATCTTCGCAACACGCCACGTGGTGACATGGGCTCACCTTCGCAGCGCCTCAACTCGAGACGTATGCGAGCGACACTGCCCACTTCAACAAAACTTCTCCAACCCAAAGCCGTGAGCACACGCAAAGTCTCCAACCAGTTGAAGAAGTCCAGGCAGCAGCAGAAACAGTATCATGACAGATCAGCGAGAGATCTGCGTCCTTTGAAACAGGGTGAAGTCGTGCGGATCCAGACTGACAAAGGCTTCAAGAAACTTGCAGTAGTGAAGTCAGTACGCCACTCGCCAAGATCGTACGTCGTCACTGCAGATGGCGCTGACTACGTACGCAACAGACGTCACCTTCTCCCCGTCAAGGAGCCCAGACCACAGGTTCCGCAAGCCCTCAGCACGCTACCTCGTGACAATCTTGGAGGTCCAGGTAGTGTGCGACCCCCATTCCCTGCACCCTTTGAACAGCAGTCAGCCTCGTCGCCGCCTCCCGCTGCTGTCGTTACCCGCCCCTTGTCTGCCCCCACTCCTCTCACCCCTCCGCTTGCCAACGTGCCACGACGCAGGTTCACCCCAATGCAGCTGTTCCCCTCCCCAGCACTTCCTGCTCCAACCTGTTCCATGCCTCGTCAAGCCAGTGCCACCAACAAGACACCAGGTCCAATCACGCCCACAACACCGGGTCCTGTGCCGGCCACTACACCAGGTTCACCACCAGCCAGGCTTTCAGGTCCAGCACTGACCGCCTTGCAGCCCCAGCCCGTGGTGACCCGTGCCGGTAGAGTCGTGAAGCCCAACCCCAAATACTTTGACTGAATGATGTCGGGCCATCTACCAGTGCCTTGATGTGACATTTTGCTGTTTATTTTTGAATATTTTTTTTCAGGAAGGAAAGTGAACATGGAAAAGAAATCGAAACATTTGTTTGAATTTTTCTTTAGCTTGCATTATTTCTTTTGGTTCGAAGGAAGCATTTTGGACAGTAAATTATTTTCATTTAACTTGCTCCGTTTAGTTCTTTCAAAAAAAAAAAAAAAAAAAAAAAAGAGAGAAGGAAGATGTAGATTATTATAATTGCATACGTGTGATTTACGTAAATTAAGCTGAATTATGACGTCACTCACAAAGATACGTCAGGACACTTCCGTTATGCTGATTGTCGGAATGAGCAGCTGAACAAGAAGCTAAGAACAAGAAGTCGAGTCAAGCTTGTTTTTATTGTATGACTGGCACTTCTACACATACCAAGAACACTCTCGAAGAGTGGGAGAGAAACAAAAATGAAGCTGGAACTCTTCTGTTGTGGGAAGAGCTTAGAAAGTCGAAGGTGAAGGTCGTCTGTCACTGTTCTCGCGTCCATGACTTCCTGCTTCTGTATTTACGAACCGTGAGTCAGCTTCTGTATTTTGTTTCACAGAATAACAACCGGGAATTTCAGGTTCAAAGGTACTTCCCCTGAATATCGATTTGACTGTCATGTACTCAAAGGTCCCTTGAGATCCACTTACCCGTGAAATGTTAAGTATTTCTTCGGCAAAAATGACGCTCGATTAGCGTCACAGCCACAGAGCGGAAAAACCGATGATTTGGCCTTGCCTGTACCGAATGACCTGGACATGAAATCAACATGTTTTGTTCGCACCTGTCGCGCGCAACATGATCTAACCATCCCAGTTATTGATTGAAACATCAGGGTTGTTGGACGTACAGAAAACAGAGAGGAATTAGAATGTAATTTGGTCTCGGCCAGAGAACGTGTGACCAATCGGACAAGAGAGTGCGAATGCGTCACCCGTGAACCAAGTCAGCTACCAGTGCTAGTTGTAGTACAGTGGGTGTCTTGCTGCGTGCGGCAACCCACCAACCACAGAGCTAGAGCTAAAAACGGAGTATGATGAAAGTGAAAGCCACCCCCACCCCGCCCCCTTAACAAACAATATTGTCCCTGTCATGTGGGACAGGCAGTCACTTAGCAATCAGACGGTGGCCCAGTTACGACGAGCTGCGTTGTATTGCGTTTTGAATTGAGAATTATCTGAAGTGCTGTGGAAGATTATACTCTGAAATCTGCTGGACTGAGTGTTTGAAATCTTTAATTTTGTTAAGAAGTTGTGAAAGTGAGTCTGCTCAGTTGAGTGTCAGTTGAGGACCTTATCTCTTGAAACAGTACAGACTTTAAACATGCCATTGAAAATCAGCTGGTCATTTGACCCTGGTGACAATGTAAGTGTTTGACTAGATTCTCATTACCTGTTGATGTGTTGTTTTTGTTTTTCAATTATAGGATTTCAAAATTGGTAAATAATAGTAGCACTAGTAGTTTTAAAGTATTAAAACTATGGTTTGTAATCATTTTGTTAGTGTCATGTTATGGCCCTTTGTTTTCCTTACTCATTGTAAAAACTTGGTGAAATATTTCAGATGTTTTATGAACATGTAAACAGTAGAAAAAAAGTACTTCTGATTTATTCTATTAATGCGTATGATGTGACATAGATTATGATAATATGAATCCTGTGACTAGTGTGAACAGAAAGGTCGTTGGCAACAATACAGGCTATCAGTAAATGAATGTTTTTATCATAGTTATCAAAATGTTTGTTTGTGTGTTAAGTAGCTGTTTATGTAATGTTAATTCTTTGTATAAAAAGTGAAAATAAAATGTTTCCATGTAGATCATACTTCACAAATGTCTGTTGTAAACTGTACCAGGTGCGTTTGTTCTTGTCCTTGAGATGAATTAGAATATTTTTTTGTTTATGATCTATCTCTTTATTTTTTTGTCATAACTTTTAAGTTTTCATGATTTCATTCAGTCTGTCAAGTTTCACGTTTACCAAAATTTTGCTGGTTGATAAAATACAGACAAAAATATCAGCCATTGCTACTGTTTTCTGATTTGATTTTCATTTGATCAGATGTGGATTGTCAGAAAGTGAGATGATTGTGTACAAAGCACATAATGTTTGGTGATTACTATGACCTGACAGCCAGTTTTGTTTGACACATTTGCTGTTTCTGAGTTTACCATACCAATTTTGAAAATGACTTGTACTGTGTCTGTGGTTTGTAAATATGAAGGAGAGAAAAGATTATGTCTGCTGTCATGAATGTCTGCTTAAATGTAACTCAGATGTCGATTTCTGCTTTATTTTACTGTACAGAGTAATTTACTTCATAAGCTTTATGGGTATGAAAGGAATTTATACTTCAGTGTACATGTGCATCATGATAAAGTACAGCCATATTTTCCTTTGCGATGGGACTCTCATAAAAACACACTGAATAAGAGAAATGGGAAAAAATACAGGAAAATAAGAAATTGAATAAGTGAGGAAGTAAGTAATCCAGTTGAATGGTGTGTACCAGTGCAACAGATATTTAAAGAAACTACAACTGGACAGGTTTATGTCAGTCTATAGAAATTGTGTGAAGTTGAAGCAGAGTGAGGAGAGGTTTATCAGCTATCTGTCTTCGATCTTTATAGCAGCTGTGTACAACAATTGTGTAAGTTAATGGCAGTTGATATGAATTTCAGCCTTAGAGAAGACGTGTGTGTGTGTGTGTGTGTGTGTGTGTGTGTGTGTGTGTGTGTGACTGTCAATTTAGAGGTTAGCTCAAACACAACACACACACACACACACACACACACACACACACACACACACACACACAAAGTAATCACTAGCTAAACTGTTTATTGATTGCCTGGATTACAAATTGTTTTTATACTTTTTTTTTTTTTAATCAACTGTCATCAGTTCAAGTTGTCACATCGCTCCTATCTCATGATTCATTGATTGTGTTTCAGAAATCACGGAGCAAGATGTACCGCCAAGGCCACTACGCAAAAGTCAGAAGGCCAACAGGGCCGGAACTGTATGAGGATGCATCGCGTATCCTGGACGAGCTCCTTCAAAAGCAGCTGAACGACCAGCTCAGGTCCCATGGACGCCCCCCTCGCTACAAAACTCACCCGCTCGCTACACGCAGGCCGGTGACCTCTGGAGAAGTTCTGGACGAGAGGGACGAGGCGGGGCTGGAGGATGGGATTGAACGCTGCAAGACAATGCCATCACGCATGCGAGGCTCTTCCAAGGATGAGCCCCTCCTACCCAAAGACTTGGAAGCCCTGAGAAAGAAAGTGAACAAGCAGAATCACATAATAGGGGTGTCATCTGATTCTTCGGCTGACACGGAAGGGGACAGCGCTTCGGTGGCAGAGAACCGGAAAAAGAAAGGCTTTTTCCAGAGAACCAAGGACAGGTTGATACACAGTTTCCATAGGCAGGAGAGGGAGAAGGAAAATAAACTGAAAGAGAATGACAGCCCCAAAGTGAGTCCTAAAAAACAGGCTAGAAAGACACCCCGAAAAAAAACAGCTGATGAGGTGAACGGTGGGAAAGTCAAGGGAGGTAAAAACAGAGCAGCTGGGGATAATAAAGAGAGTGTCCAATCATCCCAGAACGAGGGATATAGCAAGAGAAGAAACTCCGCAGGAAAAGCATTGCTTAATAGTATACGAAAGTCATTCAAGTCCAAGAAGGATGAACGACGATATATGCAAGGCAGGTGTTTTATTCCTACCTCACATTTTTATCTTCTGCTCATGCTTCTTTTATATCCAAGTTTCTTTTTTTATTCCGTTGTGCTGTGTGTGTGTGAAAATTATGAAAGAAAATGAATAACCATTTGGACAGTTTGAAACCGTGTACAGTATTCGCAGACTGAAAATTTATTTATATTTGCGGCAGGTCATCTTCATTTAATACATGTTTGATTTACCACAGGGCAACAACAATGGAAAAACCCCTTCGAAAACATTTGCACTTTTTAGACCTAAGAACTGATCAATTTTTTTCTTGTCTAGGTATGTCCCATGACAGAGGGGAAGAGTAAGATTTGTTTTTCCACATATGTTCAAGCTTCAGCTCAACAAGCTATCATTGATTTGTTTCATGCAGTGAGATTTTTGCTTACAATGTTGTAGTACACACATGCTTTCAAAATGAATGTGACAAATCAAGACAGGGATATTTTAGTTGTCTGTTATGTACATTTATTTTCTGCAAACACTTTCTTGAAGGCATTCCAGCTACAGTAAGTCTGTAAGTCAATGCTTTGAAATAACAAAAAATCGTACACAAACAGTTTATCTTTAACATGAAAATACTTGTCTTCAGATGAAGCCAGCGGTGAGAAGAGACCTTCACCGGCTTCCTCCTCCGGAACCAGCAGACCTTCTCCAGAGCAGGAGTTGGCGCCTCCTGATCCTCGTCGCGACAGCCACTACCGTTACGTCCCTCCCCCGCCGTCTGCTCCCCACGCTTCTGCTGGTACTTCCCATGATGCATCTCCCCTTCCTCATGCTGGTGGTCCCATCTGTGATGGCCGCCTGCCACCACCCCCTCCCCCCCCTGCATCAGGTAGTTCTCTCACAGTCCCAGGCACAGATCGGAAGGGTTCCTCCCAGTCCCATTCAGCCCATGAACATTCTGTGTCACCCTACCCCCACAGCTCCAGCACAGACTCGCACCTTGGTGATGGAAGCAACATGTCCAGTAGCATGCATTCCTTTTCTTCCAAACACAGCGTGCCAAACGGGAGGAATATGTTGGACGACCCTGGAGATGATATTGAATACATGGACATGGCAGAAGATGGTGGCGCAGTTCACAACGGTGGCATTGATAGGACAGTGGGGGATGGGAGTAAGGGTGGTTCTGACCACAGAACGCGGCGTCCATACAAGCAGCAGTCATCTTTGTGCATTGATGGTAAGTCCATGGTGCGCAGAATTTGGTAAAAAGTGAGTGTGAATGAATGTTATACTAAATTAAAGGAGAACATGAGAAGCACATCATACTAGTTAGTGTTTCATGTATGTGCGTTTAAAGAGTCAAGTATGAAGCACATTGTATCATTTTGTGTATTTCTATGCATGAACTGGGCCCTTGCGTGGCTGTATGTACATCAACATTTGATGTTTATCATTTCTGTTTCCCACCTGATATATTTTTTTTCCAGGTAGAGTCTGGATCATGTCTGTCTACTATATGTATTTACAGTTTAAATCATCGCTGTGTGTTTTAAGTTGAACTGTTAATCTCTGGGAGTTTTGCTGGCCTTTTCTTCTGATAGGGAGTTTGGTCTTCATATTTTTTTTAATGACGATCCTTGGAATTGGTGCAGATCCTTAGAATTAGTGCTGATCCTTGAAGTTATTGATGATCCTTGGAGTTAGTGCTGATCCTTGAAGTAACGGCTGATCCTTGGAGCCAGTGCTGCTGAGTCTTGGAGTTAATAATCCTTGAAGCTTGTGCCGATCCTTAAAGTTATGGCTGATCCTTGGAGTTAGTGCTGATCTTTGGGGTTAGTGCTGATCTTTAAAATTATGGCTGATCCTTGGAGTTAATGCTGATCTTGGAGTTACTGCTGATCCTATAAGTAAGTGATGACTCCTGGCCTCAGACTAGTCAGAGATGGTCTGAAGATTTAGAGCTGTTCCTTGGAATTTGTGCTTAACAGTTTGTTTTGATCTTAAGAGTTTGTGCTGATCCGTAGAATTAGTGCTGATCCATAGAATTAGTGCTGATCCATAAAGTTATACTAAATCCTTGCAGTTAGATATGATCCTTGCTATGTTGAGAATAAGAGCTAAATTTTGTATTAATAGTAATGAGTCGTGATCCTTAGAATATGTACCATATAGATTTAGAGATGATCCTTGGAGATAAAGCAAATCCTCAGTATTACTGCTTTTTGTTGGAGTTGGCACGGATCTCTTGGGTTAGTGCTGATCTTTTGAGTTAGAATATGTGCTGATCCTCGGAGTTAGAGCTGATCCTTATAGCTGATTATTGACAAATCCAGTTCCTAAACAAAACAAGTCAGATCCTGTACCTGGCTTTTAGTTATGTATGTGCATAAATTTCATGCATTCTACATTTTAACTCAAAGGTGTAGTCTGTGTCAGGTGTGTGATTCAGTGACAGTTTGAACTTGAAGTCATATTTTTTGTTCATTAAAACAGATGGTATCACATGGTTTCAGTTTATTTGCATGAAAGACATTGATCAATAGATTCTATCATTTTTGTACTCCCAGTTCTTATAGAACAGGGAGTACTTTACAATGGGAACAAAGAAATGCTGTCTGTGTGTCTGTCTGTGTGTCTGTCTGTGTGTCTGTCCATGGTCAAAATGTGTTCCACTCACTCCAGACAAAACTTCAAGGCCGATCTTTCTGAAATTTTGTACATGTATATAATGGGTCACGGATGATGCCTGATGTGTTATATTTATGTTACTAATGGCTATAACGGCCCAAAACGTTTTTTCTTCCTTATGGAATATCTCAGAAAGTACTTGTATTCAACAAGATAAACTGGGAGTACGTTTATATGTTTTACATCTTGTTTTTTCCTAGTTGATATTGTGTAGGCATTGTAGGTAATGGTGTATTGTGTTTCTTGTTTTTATTCAGGACAGGGCTTTTTATATCTTTTTTTTTCCAGTAGATATTGTGTAGATAGGCATATGTAGGAAATGATGTACTGTGTTTCTTGTTTCATTCAGGACAGGGCTTTTTGCCCCCTATGTTGTGACAGCCCAGAAAGAGACTTGTGTGGTCAGCTAGGCTATAATAAACTGAAGCTGAAACCAGCAGCGATACTGATGGATTCTGTAATGTTTGTTATGCGATGGGGGTGGAGGGGAGGGGGGGGGGGGTTATTGTTCCGGAGAATCAATCACAAAAGCATTGTGCACTGTTTTTGTGCATCATTAAATGCTGATTTTTTTTTTTTTTTTTTTTTTTTTTTTTTTTTTTTTTTTGTAATGATCAAGATTCGTGGACTGTTGATTAGCCCTCGTGTTTCTCATTGACCTTGTCCCTGCAGGGGACAGCGACACTCAGGATGGCAAAGGTCGCCCCCCAGTCAACGCAGACAATGTCCCGTTTCACGAACGAACAGCAGAGGAGAAGAAAGAGATGTATGGAAAGATTGCTCAAAGACTCAAAGAAATGGCGAGTACATATGCAGCCGAGAGCGGTGTCTCTGATGCGGAATGTCACCACAGAGAGGCTGCAGCTGAGGCGCCAGCCTTGGGCCCTGAAGGTAGAAAAAAAAGAAATCATTGTATTCAATGTTGTAACAATCATCTTCATTGATCATCGTGAGTAAAGGACACAAGAGAGGTAATTCTCTTAAGGACTTGTGTGTAAACCATATGAACTATGGAAAGGGAAGACAAAGGATAGATTGGCAGGGTAGATTTTTAGAGGGTGCAGGTGGGTTAGGAGGGATGGGGTGTTGTGAGAGGCATGGAGGGAAGTAATGCTGAATTTGTTTGTACGGCAAACAATGCTTTCAAATAGCTGCAGTCAGAACAGATTTTTCATTCATGTGCATTGAGGGCTACGCTGTGCGAGGAAAACTGAGGGAGATCGGCCGGGGATGGGGGATAAGGGGAGGACCACATTCAAGGAGGGATTATGCAAGCAGTTTTGATGCAAGTTTGGTTCTTCTAGCACCTTAAACGCCCTAGAAAAATACCAACTTTAAAGATTAGCATTTACAGACATGAACATACTACACACAAATACACACATGCATGCACGCATGCACACACACACACACACACACACACACATGCACATGTGCGCGCGCACATACGCACACACACAAACACCACACACACATGCACGCACATGCACACACGCATGCATGCTTGCGCGGACAGGCAAAATCCTGAGATGACATGTAGACTCATATTGTTATGCCTGTAAATACAAACACTCAGATGCAGTGGCTCTTAACTCAATGCAGACGTAACTTTCTGCCACAACCGTGATATGCTGAGATGCACTATTTTCGGTATTTTTACAAAAAATATACAGACAGAACCAAACCGAATACAACAATAAATACTATGTTTTTGAAAACTTCAAATCATGTTCTTTTAGAAAAAAAATACTACAGTCCTGTGCTCAGTACACACTTCACTCACCACTGGTTTGAAAAGTGTAGGCAAACAGCTATCAGCAAAAACTTTTTCTCCATGTAAGTATGGATGAAAAATCAATATGATCATAACTGCAGTCAACACAATGTGTAGCAAACACATAAAAACAATGCATCTTTCACACACACAGCTGTGTGCATGGTCTAAACCTCAAACAGAGAGCTGCTGTCACATATTTGAAGAAAAAATGCAAAAATTTCATCATCATTTGGTATGTGCAACTCACCATCGTCGCACATATCCTCTCTGTCCGATTCGGCAAGTTCGGAAAACAGTTCGGAAAAGTTCGACAAGTCCGGAAAACAGTTCCAGTTCTTCATTTGATCGTTCTTCCATTATTCTTTCAATTACTTCTTGAAATAAGATGTTTCTGTTCGCTACGACTCGCTGACGCTTCGGTGCCGACAACATGATGAACACGGGCAGCCAGAGTTATCTCCAGCTATCCCATAATGTGAGCGAAAAAGTAGAATCAAACGCGAGATAATACACCAAGGGAGAGTACCACCTAATAGAGGAGATCCTCAGCTTTCTGTAGATACCACGATTGTTTCCCTTAGACCGCACAGCTGCATGCGAAAATTCGAGTAGATCGTCGATCACCTGGCGGGCGACATGTCTGTGCGAAGCGCTCAACCCGTCGCCCACCAGGTGATCGACAAGGCGGCAATCAGTTAATGCTTTTCTGTTATGGTGACGCCAGTTTTGATTTAACGTCCATGTCCTTGACTGACCGGGAGATGTTGAATTGATAACTCTTATGCGCTGATGGAACTGGTTCTGTGTGAGGATGAACTGGATGTGGGTGTGCTTGTGAGAATCCGAGTGAGTGGCGTGTGATTAATGCCATCATGAGGCCTCAGAAGATTAGAGAACAATAAAAATGGTTTATAATTTTTTTCTTTTTTTTCTGAAATGTCCCTCTTTTGCATGAAACGGGTCTTATGCTACCAGTGAGTTTTCATTTGATTATTAGATGTTCAAGTTTTTTTAAAATGGTTTTATTTTCATTTCCTAAAACCCACTCCCATAACAACGAAGTTATATTAACATCACAAAACAGAACATGGGCTGGGGGATATTTTTTCTTTAATAAATTGTATGCTGAAAGCATCTAATCTTTCTATCAAAGACTGAAACAAAACATCAACATTTATGCTTAATGTTAATTTGCGGGTGTTCAATGTAGCTGATGTGATGAATATTGAAAAGCTGTCATTTTGTTGCGTGACTTAAACGGAAGTTTTCTGAGCATTTCTTAAAGTAGATGATCCAAATCAGTACATTTTCATGAATTCTTTTTATTTTTCTGTGTGTATTCACACCCTTCTATGTTTTTTTGTGTTTCTGATTTCAGTTGACAGAACTTGAAAATACTGCCAGCTGTAGTGAAAACGTGAAACCCTGGTTATATTCCATTTTTTGGTTTGTTTGCAGGACTCACTGAACTGGAAAAACAGATCCTGGATTGCCTGAGGGATGTTGGTGACCGCAATTCCGAAGTGGTGAGCATTGTGTAGTTGATTGTAAAATGTGTTATCAGTGTTGTTGCATCAAGGCTGTGGCCATGCGGAAGTCTGCTGCATAGTTGTCAACAGTCCACAAGATCTAGGAATTTCCCCTGTTAACACGATGTTTTTTTTTTTTTTATTATTCTCAAAAATCTTTAATTAATGAAAGTTAGCAGCTACAAGTCATGTCTGTTTATCACCCACAGAACTTGGAAGATCAGTGCTCTTGGTGATCTGCAAAACTAAGATAAAAGGGGAAAAAATACAATAATCATATGAAAAAAAGCAGATTCAAAAATGTTTGTAACACTGGGACAAACAGACTGCTTTTAAGCACAGCAGTATCTGCAAACAGCAATGAAAATGACCGCTGCTTCTGCTTGATTGGACTTTTTTATTTACAGCCAGCTACACATAGTCATGTACATGCATACATATGCATGAGTGACATGCTATTGCTTGAGAGGTCAACAACAGTAATTTGTTTGTTCCATGCTCAAAGGTTTCTGGAACTGGTCTATCCAAACTATTTTCTGCCTGACATAAAGAGATGAAATGTTCAGATGCAAGAGTCAGTAAAATTTTCTCATGATATGTTGGACGGAGTAAGACAACTGGCAATCCTAGATGAATCAAAATATTTGTTTTGTGAAATAAAAAGAAAATGGGGGGTGGGGGGGAGATCACCTTGACAGCAACTGCAGAAAAATGTTGTTTTTGTTGTTGTTGTTTTTTTGATTCAAGTAAGTCCATACAGTACAACACATTAGAAAATAGAACAACAAAGAACAAATCCAAACAAACGGTAGATAAAGAGGAAATCCATACACCAAACACAACTACAACACCATTCTACATTTTTAAGACACACGGTTACAGCCAGAAGAAAAATGTTTTTAATTCTATGTGCTGTCCTTTGTGTGTGTGAGAGAGAGAGAGAGAGAGAGAGAGCATGTGCAGGTGTGTGTGTGTGTGTGTGTGTGTGTGTGTGTGTTGTGTGTGTGTGTGTGTGTGTGTTTGAGTGTGTGTGTGTGAGTGTGTGTGTGTGTATGTGAGCATGTGTGCATGTGTGTATGTGTGTCAGTATGTGTGCGTGTGTGTGTGAGAAAGTTCCTTCATAAGAGCAGTACAAGTCATTGTGGTGGTTCTTCATTGTCTGTGGACCAGATGGAGAACCAGGCAGAGGAGTTCATCCAGCAGTCGAAAGCCCAGACATACGAACGTTTCAAGTCCACGATGCAGCAGTCGCTAGGCTATGACCTCAGCTGGAACCACCTGGCGCTTCTGTTCTACACCACCAAGAGCGTGGTGTCGGCCGTGGGCATAGGCTCCAAGATGGCCAGCGACGCCAAGGAGATGACCCTGCGCTACTTTTCCGACAAGTTTGCCAAGTGGCTCATGGACCAGGGAGGATTTGTAAGTCAGGACCATCATGTTTAGAATGATGATAGTGAATAGAGGAGGAGGATAATGGTAATGCTAATTATGTTGATGGTTTTGGTCAGACAGGAGATAAATGTTCGAAAAGGTTGGTATAGAAGTACGTATAAAGAATAGAGGAGGAGGATAATGGTAATGCTAATTATATTGATGATTTAGGTCAGACAGGAGATAAATGTCTGAAAACTGAAGGTTGGTATAGAAATACATATAATGAATAGAGGAGGAGGAGGAGGATAATGGTAATGCTAATTATGTTGGTGATTTAGGCCAGTTGTTGACAATATAAGCCAGATAGAAGTAGATGAATTATGTTGGTGATTTAGGCCAGTTGTTGACAATATAAGCCAGATAGAAGTAGATGAATTATGTTGGTGATTTAGGCCAGTTTTTGACAATATAAGCCAGATAGAAGTAGATGAATTATGTTGGTGATTTAGGCCAGTTGTTGACAATATAAGCCAGATAGAAGTAGATGAATTATGTTGGTGATTTAGGTCAGTTGTTGACAATATAAGCCAGATAGAAGTAGATGAATTATGTTGGTGATTTAGGTCAGTTGTTGACAATATAAGCCAGATAGAAGTAGATGAATATTTGGAAAGGTTCATATGGAAGTAGATATGTCATTGAAAAGTCACATGTGTATTTCAAAAGGTAGTGAGATGGAGGAAGGTGGGTCTCACACAATATTTTAAAAGCGATGTCACATTTCGACGCGCAAAGTGTGTCAGCAGTCCTTTTTGTCCGTCAAAATGGGCTGTTAAGCAGTTGCTGATTGGCTGGTTGATGAAGTGGATGTGACTTGTCAAAAGTTAAGGAAAAGAAGAGGAAAGTGCCCTCAATTAGTTCAGGTTCAAGCCGAGGTAAAGCCATCCATACTGACCATTTCATTTCTCCCGTTGGTCAGCCTGGCTTTGCCTGAAACCAGTTAATGTAATGGAACCTGATGCAATAAATGCAGTACTCAGGAGACTTGCAAGAAATTCTGAAAAAGAAATGAAGAATGAAAAAAAAACTTAAAGATTGGATCTGTAAGGGGAGGTAGTCTCTGTTCGGAGACAGTGTCTAGGCAAAGAAAACAACATATTAAAAACAAAACAGGAAAAGGAAAGAGAGAAAATGCCAACAGTCCACACAGACTATTTCTGCAAAGTTGCAGTTTGTCCAGTGAAGAACATCTGCACAGGTGGACAGAAAGTTAAAGACATCACATGCTGTCATTTCTGCAGGTAGATGGTATGATTCATGTCATGTTGGCCAGAGGCTCTAAAGAACAAGACGTTGTCAGTCTGAAGTCTGAGTTGAATTCTGGTTGTGTTCGTAAACTCTCCTTCCTGTCTTCATCTCCTCAGACTGAAAGCCAAACCTTTCTTGTGTTTCAGGACAGTGTGCTCAGTGAGTCTGATTCGGAACTGGACTGACCACGCACGTCAGCGAGCGCTTCACATTAAGGGATTGGTGAAGCAAAGGGAGGGAACCCTGGGTACAGCTGTGTAACAGAGAACCACACCATCGAAGCGAAGTGTTCACAGGGAATTGGAACTCCTGCATACCATTGGTCCAGGGCAGCAAAGAGGGTACTGGCTTTATCAGGGAAATTACAGATCCCATCAACAGGTGTAATGTGACACAACGCAGCAAAAACTGATTAAAAAGAAAGGGGTGAATTGAAGCAAAAGGTGGAGAAGAGAAAAATAAATTCCTGTCCATCAGTTCTCTCTCAGATCACATTATGGGTACTAAGGCATTACATGTCCAGAGACTGGTGGTCAGGATAGTATGCATGATGGATGTTGCCTGCCATGGATGTAGAACCAGTTGGCTGGAAGAATCTTGCGGACTGGAAATTTATGATCTGCCTGACTTTATGTTTCATGAGTCAGTGACTGTTCAGAACACTGCAGGTTAGAGACGCTGAATCAGTGGGGATGTGAGTGGCTTTATGTGCGTTGCCATCACCTAGTCTTCACTGATATATCTTACTGTGTACAGACCTCTACCAGCAGACATAATCAGTCTGGCAGTTTGGGGATCAGCCCATGAAATGGTGGTTGGCTTGGAAGGACGACTGCTACCGACACAGACAATGAACTTCAGTTCAGCTCCTGCGCAGCCATTTACAGCGGTAGGAAGTGCTACCCACCATCACAAGCTGGTTTTGTGACGTTATGTTTTTTACCCTCCGTGTTTTGCCTTGGAGTTCTTGTTTTGAAGTTATGATTTGTTTGCAAATCCCTCCTTTGACTTCCACTGAAGGATGTCTACATATCTGTTTGACAGCTTTTGTGCTTTTTGGGTTGTGTATCTTTCCCTCTGTTGTTCACTGTCAGCGCATCCTCTTCAAAGAGAGAGGGGAGGTTTTGTCTTTCGTCCAGTTTCCCCACATGTTTTTCATGTGGATGATATGTGAACATGTTCTTGGAGTGAACCGGGGTTTGGAGAGATAGGGAGAGTGAAGGAGAGGCAGGGCGTGGCAATCACTTGAGAATTTTGTTGGTTGTGTCCTTTGTTACATCAAGTAAGTGCAAAGCTCAAGTCCATCCATTGCTTTGTGTGCTCGCGGACGAGTGCCTGCGAATGAAAGGCTGAATGAAGAAAGGTGCTTCAAGTTGATTCATGTGCGTTTGCATCTCCTGAGAGAAACAGAAGGGAGTTGTTGGTCTGTTGACGTTCCTTCAGATTTGGGACTCGCAGCTGGTGATATATGAATATGTGTGTGCATGTTTTGCCTGCATTTTTTTTTTCTTTTTTTTTTTCTTTTTTTTTTGGGATGAGCCATGTTTTGCAAATATTTCACTTGATAGTGTGGGCCTTATGATACGTGGAAGGGTGTTGAATTGTTCATGGGTTTCAGTGGTGTTGTACTAAAACAAGAGAAATGTGGATGTCAAAATTAATGTTTGGTATTTATGGTGCCTGTGCATGCGTCATTAAAGCCTTGTTAGTGACCGACATAATTCTCCAGTATAGTGTACATGGAAGGGTATAAGATATATACAGATGTCCGTTATTGACAGTTCAGAACACCACTCTGTGAACAAGATTTTTTTTTAAACAGTTCCTCTCTATTTGTTACAGAGTAACTTTTACAAGTATGTTAGAGTTTAGTTTGTTATGTACATCCCATACTATGAGTGTGCAGTATAGTTTACACATTTTTACTCTTGACACCTTTTGTGCCACATTGAGGCTCCAGGACTCTTAAATTATCAGTGGTTTCTACTTGAATTGACTTCCCAGTTTATCACAGAAAGAGTGCTCAAAATTGTTTAAATCATTTTTTCCATGCCTTTATAAATCATAGATTATGTATGTAACCTGGTGTTAAATTGTAATGAAAGCTACCAGCTGACTGCAGGGTCTAGAGTTTTTGTCGTCAAAGAAGGAAGAAAAATTGGTGGTTTGCTGTGCAAGTATTTTCAAATGTTCACTTTCTTTTTATATTTTGTGCTACGCCATTTTTGGATAAAAGGTTCATTATCTTTTTTTCTGATTTTCTTTTGTGTGTTCGTGTGTCACTGTTTGTGTGTGACTGTTTGTGAAGGTGTATGCAACAGTGGGAATTTGCGTGTGGAAGATTTTTCTTAACGCTGTTGCAGATGTTGCTAAGTAATAATCTTCATACTCCAACACAAAGATAAAAAGGTTTTTCAGACCTTCTCCCCATAAAGAAAGGGACTTTCCTTACCTGTTTAGTGTTATAAAATTAAAAAGCACCTAGAGCCAACCTTTCAAGCTGTTGGACTCATAAAGATCACCTAGGGCCAACCTTCAAAAGGGATTGCGATGGTTCCCTCATGCAGCTAGTGAAGAGTTTTCATATCTGTAACATATTTTCTTAATTTCATGTTCCCAGTTTCTCCTTCTTCTAACTCCCCCCCCCCCCCCCCCCCCCCCTCCTTAGGTCCAAATCTTTGCCAAGTCATTACTATGAAGACAGTTCAGTTGTTGGCCTGTGCTTGTTTTTTCCCCCACTATTAGATTGTTCGTCTATGTATTTGTCTGACTTTATTCAAGTTTAAAAGGCTGTGCCAGTCTTGAATAAAAGTTACTCTGTGTTAGGTTTTCTTATGGGAGCAAAAAATACCCCACTTGTTTACTGTTTATCGCTTACTGTTCCCAGCCTCATTTCATTTCCGATACTGTTGTTTTAGTTTAATGTTTGTGGTTTGTTGGGGAGGGTGGGGGGGGGGGGGGGGGGGGGGGGGGGGGGAGAAGGAGGTGTCATTTTTTTGTTCTTGACCTCTTTATATGGTTGTGTAAAGTTCTCGCTCAGTGCAATATGATTATGTAAAACATACACAGATTAGCAGCATACAAGTGCACTCATTTTTTTTCCCTTTTGTTATACTTGTGCCTTAATACTTACATCTACAAGACTTCTAGAGACTTGAATACATGTGCACATATAAACATGCACACACCCTTACACCTACATTCACCTTATGCACCCTCTCTCACACACACAGACAGACATACAGTCACACACACACACACACACACACACACACACACACACACACACACACACACACGCTCGTGTGCTCATGCACTCATTCATGTATAGATATGCATGCATGCGCGTGCACGCGCACACACACACACACACACACTACTATAATGACTCAGAAAAAGGGGGAAAACTCTGTGCCATACCACACTACTCTATTCCGTAAGATCAAATGAATTTTCAAACTGTTACACTACACTGTGTGCACACACACTTTGTACGGTGCCCTACCCACTGTATATTACACTGCGTGACACATTACACCTCCACTGTACGGCTGGGATGGCAGTACTCTTTGCCCTTTTGCATTTAAGGACATAATACTGGCAGATAAATGCATTTCTGATGGAAAAACAAGTTCTGTTACAAACCACATTGATGAAAACAAATAATAATTCTTAAAAAAACACACAGACACACTGCACTCACGTCATTCTGACTGACCTGAGCACAGTGAGTTTGATGTCTCTCCCTGGCTGCTGCAAACCTCGCTGACACTATGCTGAAATCAGCGGGCAGCAGGAGAAGCAGTGAGGGAGCCTCCATCAATAACAGCAGTTGATTGGTTGTCCACATGGCTGGAGGCACAATCTTTCTGTAGTTTTATCCTGTTCAAGAGGCTGATGCCTCACACAGCACATTGGTGACTGGTATGGCCAACGCATAGTTCGCTGTGTTATTACTTTGCCATTATGATTTCATTCGTGCAAAGAACCTGCTTTTAAGTTGTTTAACAATGTGCAATGTGCGTATGAAATGTGGAATGCATGTGGTCAGTTGTGAAGTAGGACCAGGACCGATTGTGTGCTGAACCAATCATAGAAAGTGCACACCTCTTCCCATTCCACTACCATCACTTAGCTCAGTGAATATCATCTGTGGCACCATGTTTGTAAGCTGAGAGGGTAAGAAGGCATGCGCTATGTGACCTACAACATGATTCCCACTGCTGAGGTGTCTGTCTCAAATTTCTCTCTTGGGACGCAGGCTATTTCTAAAAAAAAAACATGTACGCTGCTGTGAAAATACAATATCTGCACAGAATCTACTCTTAATTGCAACCCCTATACAGTACTGCAACGCACAACATATTCATGAATGAAACCATTCAGGGCTCACAAGAAAGGTCTATGCATGTAAGAGTCATTCAAATGTACATTCTGTATTAGCTTTTGAGAATTACAGAAAGGGGAAGAATTTCAACCTTTTTTTAAAATTCTTATTTAATTAGAATGACAGAAATGAGCTCGACATAGAATTTTAACCACAAAGACAGATGAATAATTAATACTATATCAGATGTTGTGTAAACTTGCATGTACATAGACTCCCCCCCCCCCCCCCCCCCACCCCCCCACCCCAAAAAAACAACTAAAGAAATAAAGAAACAGAACAAAGAATATAAGGTTAAAAAGAGAGAGAAACTGGCACATATTTTCCTATCAAAAGGGTCAAGCTACCTGAAAGTAGTGAAAAGACAGACTACCCCGACTTTCCATTGTCCTCTGAGCTCCCTTGTCTGGATTGTTCAATCTCATGTCCTGCTTAACTCCATTCCCATTCTTTCATGCACGTGTACACAGACATGCAAGTGCGCGCGCGCGCACACACACACACACACACACACACACACACACACACACACACACACACACACACACCAACACACAAACACACACACACACCAACACACACACACACACACACACACACACACACACACACACACAACACACACACACACACACACACACACACACACACACACACACACACACCAACACACAAACACACACACACACCAACACACACACACAAACACACACACACACCAACACACACACACACACACACAAACACACACACACACACAACACACACACACACACACACACACACACACACACACACACACACACACACACACACACACACACACACACCACACCAACCACACACACACACACACACACACACACACACACACACACACACACACATACCAGTGCACTTACACAGTAACATGACAGAAAGCTTTATACTTTCATTGTTTGTATAACAAAGTGCCAGTGCTGTTCTTCAAAAGCATAGTTCCTTTACTCTGTCAATTGAAGGTAGGTAGAACTCAAAATAGTTTTGAATGACACTTTTCTGCATAACGCTACAGATCTTTAAATTTATTATCTGCATGTATTTGAACGTCAATACAAAACCTGTGTTGATATGCAAACGTTGATACAGAAAGAGTAAATGAAAGCTTGGACATATGCAAAGTCTGATTCGTTCATGTTTGCCTTTGGTATGCTTTGCCTTTCCTTTGGTCATTTTTTGATGCTTGTTTACCATATACTCCTTTAAGTTCAAAGTCAGTGTTTGTTTAAGAAGTATTCATGCAATTTCCAGTTTGTGTTGCAGTAATCTGAAATATTTTTTTCTTTTTTATGATTTGTAAGGACGACACATCAAAAGTACAAATTGAATGCAATTTTGATTTCATTTACAATGTGTGCAAACCGCTAAGTCTATGGTGCCCAATTGTGTGTGTCAATAGCCTTCATAACCTGAATTCAATGCCTTTTTTTGTGGTGTTGTGCACAGATTTTGCAGAGTGTACAGAGCACAACTATGGCTTAATGTGATCTCATATTTGTAAGAGCTTGGCATGTGTGTGTGTGTGCAAATGTGCTCTGTTTATCAGTTTGTGTATGTGAGCAAGAGAGTGAATGTGTGTGTGTGTGTGTGTGTGTGTGTGTGTGAGTGTGTGTGTGTGTGTGTGTGAGTGTGTGTGTGTGTGTGAAATTCCATTTGTGCTTATATTTTGATCGCCACATAAGACACAACATTTTGATTGAAACCTGTGATCCTTCCGTGTCATGACCATTGATATTTTTGCCAAATAAGAATTTCTTTGAATTTTTCCGCTATGACTGGATGACAGAAAGACAGTGTTGAGAGCTGAGAATGGGTGCTGACAAGCTTGATGGCGTGAAATGTGGATTTTTACTCATGATAGTAACACATGGTGAGACTGATGTTTGTTCATGATGGTGACACATGGTGACAGTTTTTCTGTGGTGAGTTTGAAAAGATTGCATCGCTGAAATTTGCATTTCATTCCCAGTACTACATGCTTCCGAATAGTAGTGAGACTTATCCAGTATTAACTGTCAGCGGTTCTGTGACGTTTTGCCATTACTTTTTCAAGCTTTTACGACTTTGGTTCACCATGCATGTGTATTCTGGGACTGGATATGGTTATTTCACAGAAACATTGATCAAGACAGTTTCACTACATGTGCAAAATCTACAGGTTGTGCAGCTTTACTCATTTTACACACACAGTTTGTAGATGCTCAAGCTCTTAACATCGACTTTGTTTCATGATGCATTTTTATCACACGATTTTTCTTCTTTTTTTTTTCTAAGTCTGCAATCAGTGTTTTTGACATGTGTATGTGCATGTATTCAATAAAGAAAAAGTCACAGTTCACAGCTTTCAGGTAGAGTAACCATAATAGAATATTAACTTCAATACCTCTTGATTCAGGTGATGAGTATGCGACCTTGGTCAACATAGAAGTGGATTGTGAAGACATTATAATCCCTGTGTTGTGCAGACATTATAATCCCTGTGATCAGTGATTTTTTTACTGTTTTTTTTTTTTGTTTGTTTGTTCCATGTATTGACATCACATGAGCCATATGTATGAACAAAAGCGATCCGTTTGTAATTATTCTGCTTCTGTTGTCTGTGTGCTTCTCAACCTTTGTGCGGTAAACTTTTTAACAATGACATTTTCTCAGCAGCTGCAAATGTGAATGGTGGGGGGAAAAATCCTACTAACTTGGCAGAGTGGTAGATGTGAAGAGCTTTCCACCCACTTACTTTGGTAGATTGAAGTGCTTTAAATTCAGAGTTCAGGGTCACCTCAAGACACGCAAAATAAACAACAACAACGAAATCAAATTTAACGTAGCTGACATCTTGCTTTCACTCTTCGCCAAACTTAAAACAATGCAAGGCCATAATGAGACTTTGAATTGTGTGGAAATTCAAGATCAATGGTCATGGTCAGAACTTGACCACGTTTACAAAAGACTTGTGACATAAAACATAAATATTGTGATAATACAACAGGTACACATAGTGACAGAATAGTCCTATTGCATGCATGTCAGGGTCAGATGCCAAAAATGTAGATCACAACATGACTTTAAAAACCTTGAAAGCGAGGCAGCTTGGGCTTTGTTCAAAATCTTTATTAAATTCATTGTAGTGATTAGACATGAACCCCCAAATAGAAACCAAGTCGGAGGTTTAAAGGTCATTGTCACAGTCTGGTTGCCTTTTAAATCTGTTTCCTTACATACAGCTCACTTTGTAATGCCATTTCCACCCCCTGTTGTGTCATTTCTATGTCGATCAGCAGTGGAAGACATGAGTCGTAAATGCTATGTGAAATTGTTTTGTTTGTTTTTTTTTTCTATTTTTATCAGAAAAATCTGAATGTTCCACATTCAGGCTCACAGTTTACGATGACGTCATGAAGTTTATAATGAAGTGTGTACTAAACTGTTGACTCTTAATTCCAGAGACTTTTTTTTTTTAATCCAAAATCAAATACATTTTGGAACACAAGCAAAACTTGATATGAATATTTAAACAGAAAGACAACATATGATCAAGTTTACATGAGACGGTTGTTTAGATGTGGATATGTTGTCATATTGTTTGATCAAAGCTGAAGCATTCCATCGTTCTGATTGGGTTTGAGAGCATCATTCGCAATTAACTTAAAGATGCTGAAGTAATTGAAAAGGGCTGTGTGCTTGTTACAGACCAGTGTATATGCCTGTAATGTTGATTCTTGTGTGTCATTTTGTTCTGAACTAGAAGAAAGAAGTCCAGCTCAGTCCATTTCCAGGTTTTTGAGTTTTTGAATGTGTGCATGAACCTGTGCGTGCGCATACTTGAGTGTGTGTGTGTATACATGTCTGTGTGTGTGTGTGTGTGTGCGCGCATGCGCGTGTGCATGTGTCTCTGTGTGTGTTTGTGTGCACGCTCACAATAATCTCTCTTTCTCTCACTCGCTCTCTCTCTCTCTCTCTCTCTCTCTCTCTCTCTCTCTCTCTCTCTCTCTCTCTCTCTCTCTCTCATGTGGAGATGGAGGTCTGTTAACAAAAATCAACAGAAACCCAGATGTTGAACACTCTCTCTCTCTCTCTCTCTCCTCTCTCTCTCTCTCTCTCCTCTCTCTCTCTCTCTCTCTGGTGGAGATCGAGGTCTATTAACAAAAGCAGCAGAAACATAGACGTTGAAGGCACCAAAACTGAACAATACAGATCTCTCTCTCTCTCTCTCCTCTCTCTCTCTCTCTCTCTCTCTCTCTCTCTCTCTCTCCTCTTTCTCTCTCTCTCTCTGTCATTGTTTCATGCTCACTAATAACATGAAATTGTGGACTCATTTGAATTTCTCAAATTCCTGTTGAAACTGTTCATATTTATCATATCTATTCATAAAATCTTTAACAAGAATATATTTGTTCAATCGTTTGTTTGATTTCAAGACTGCACTTTACAGTTGTTGGAAGTGTGGGGGAGATAAAGTGAGAGAGACATAAGACATGTTGTTGACGTTATGACTGAACGAGCCAGGAAAACAGGCAGACATCAAGGCATATTCTCCATGCGGCAAGCTACACACCAAAAATTGATGTGCCAAGGCCTTGCTTAACGAGCTGAGTATTCATAGACTGGCGCAATTAGACTGAAATGTGACGTCAACTAAGAAGAAGGTAATGTATCTGAATTCTAAGTAATTTCATCGGTGGACACCCCCCCCCCCCCCCCCCCCCCCCCCCCGCGAAACCAGAAAAGGGAAATAATTGGTGGGGAGATGTTCTTTTGATCAATTATCAGTTTAACATTAAATGCTGGCTCAAATTTATGGTAGACCTCAAAACGCTTAGATGAATTATATAGTGTTTTAGTCCCAAATCCTATTTGTGGCATGTTGCCATATCGCTTTCGACAATACACTGATAATGCGTCCCCGACCCACACAGTTCACCGAGTTTTCATTGTGATTACCTCCCTTTACATTATGTAGGTCGTACAACACCTTTGCTCTTCAAAAATCCTCAAGAATTCATACCTTAAACAATGATGCAGGTCGCCTATAACCCATTTTCACTGCACTGCCGAATCTGATTACCAGCACCCCTCTTTTTAAGTTAGGGTTTTCCATGACCTGTATCATCGGAAGCGAATCGTCCAAATGAGGCAGCTGAGAGGAAGGTAACTGGGTTTAACTAATACAAAAGAAATCAGAAAAAAAAAATCATAAAATTTTCATGTGATTCAAAACCGATATTTTACTGTGTGTCTGGATTATGAGTGGCCCAAGAAGCATAACGTAGACGTTAGCAAACATGATTTGTTACTCTTGTAAGTCATTCTTGGAGATGCCATTTGATCACTATTACTGTTCATAGTCAGCTATCACTTGGATATGGAAGAAACATTTGTTTCCGATCATGAATCCAATCCACTGCGTCGTCATTAAAGAACTACCTAATAAATATGCTGCCTATCCTTGTTTTGCCAATATTTTGATGGGCTCGACGCGAAAAGCCACGAAGAAAAACCATAGACTCCCTTCACTCTGAAGATATCTAGTCGTCTAGCGTCTAAGGCAGCTCTCAGACGAAAAACAAATAATTTCGTATGAATATCACGGATACCATGGTCTGCACATGTAGACAGTGCAAACTCACACTTTAAAGTTGTATTTGCAGGATTACTGAACGTTCTGAAAGTCCGTTTACGCTCCCACTTTAGATGAGGAAAAAAGAAAAGAAAAAAGCATACCAACAATAATGCTTGAATACTGAGACGGATGTATCTATGTCGCACAAGCTGGTAATTGACCCAAGTATGCCTGTAACACTAACACTCGCTTTAACGTACTGTGTCGATCTGATAGGCTATTACACGCTCTTGCACATGTTCGATAATTCGCTCGATTGGTCAAAATAAAGAAATGCATCGTGTTTTTGTCCTGTAATCTGTCTTGCGGAACCAATAACCTTTCTTTTTAAAATTTACTTGAATTTCCGCCCTCAGTCACCTCTCTTTGAAACTCGCTCAAATAGCTTGTGTGTAGTCGGACGTGCTTCAGTGCATAGACTGCTAAACTGCTATTCATTATTCAGAAAGGGAGGGGGTTAGTTCATTATGCTGATCACTCTGTGTGTTTCAAATTCATTATTGAATTGGCGTCGATCAAAACATGCCATTTTGCCTTAGAGCACAGATAATTTGAGTAACCCTGCAAGATGCGTGTCCAGATCACAATTCAAGTCTTTCAAAGCGCTGCTCTCAGTGTTGCGGGCAAATTTGAGATATACATCTTGAGAGGCTTGATAGTATAGGAAGCGTGTCAAGCTGCTACATGTGTTGGTACTCTCAGAAATGTGCTACCGAACAATTTTAGGGCAAAGATTTGGGATCCTAGATGTGCGCACGGCAGATGTATTGTCAATTATATTGTCCTAAAGTATGACCACAAAGGAGACCGGCCTCAACGACAAATTCGAAAAATCTTTAACTCCCTTAACCATCCTTCTAGGCCTGTGACGAGAGCTATACTGACAAGAGTTTTGTTTTTCTGAACAACTAAGTGGCTGAGGGGTTGGTGCCAAGCAGTTATTAAGCTTATTGCCAATAGCTTCATTGCACTGCATACAACTGCTGTGTGAACAAACGCCGACACCATTAAAGGCGGGGGAAGGGGGGAGGACTGAAACCTTTCCTTTGTATCATTACAGCTCCCGTGAAAGCAAAAGCCGGTTATATCAAACTGGCTTCGCTTTAATCCCCTCGACCTTGATATAACCAGCAAGGCCTGTACACACACACACACGCACGCACGCACGCACGCACACACACACACACGCACACACACATACGCACGCACGCACGCACACACACACACACACACACACACACACACACACACACACACACACAC
>CM065724.1:29442776-29457776 GCA_033310375.1 Conus canariensis
TTTCATCCACTTAATGGATGCGTTTCTGAGAGTGTTGCTCAAATTCCCTGACCAACACTGCAGGTGCCTGTATCTCTCGGGCCTGGTTGACACCGGTGTATATTATGAAAGGAAGCGTAGAGTACAGCCCTGTCATGTAGTCTCAGTCTGAAATGGAAATCCATAGCATCGTCTTAATCATCCTCATTCTCATCGATCAGCATAAAAATAAAAAAAATAAAAAAATAACCACCATTTGACTAGAGGTTCATTAGGGATGGTTAAATTGAACTTGATGTTCATTAAGTCACGTAGGTTCAGTGGTCTATGATCAAATGCTTGACTATCCAGAAAGGATGCAGGGGAGATCAAAATGTGCTAACAGTCTGAGTGTTAAGCTCTACTGTGTTTAATAATCACCTCAGTATTGACAAGTTGCATCAGTGCTGACAACAGCTTCCAACAGTGTATCATGATGGCCTTTACTTGGAGTGCTAGAGACAAGATGGAATACCCCACTATAAATCAGATTATGTAATTTTGATTTACCATTCACAAGTTTCTTAACTCTTTCTGCACATTACCTGACTTCCAGTGGGGTACACACAAACAAATATGATTACCTGCATTTGACCAGTTATAGGGTGTTAGTCCTTGTTCAAATCTAGCACATTTAACTCTTACTGACTTACTCCATGCTCAAGTAATAATAAAGACAGGGAGGGCATTTTTGTTCTGTTTCCCGCTTCTATCATGTGCTGCTATGAGTTTCGGAAGATTCAGTAAGTGTTTTCTCAGAATTGGTTTTCCATACAACACCATTAGCTAGATAATATTAGAATGAGGCAAGTTTAAGATGAAATGATCTTGGAAAGTCATAGCAAATATCTGGTTTTAATGGGGGGAAAGCCATAAAATACAGATTTACATAGCTGCAGAAAATATATTTGACTATGACATAGTAAAATTTTATTTGCAATTTATCACAGATGTAATAAATCATCCTGTGGGAACAAGAAGCATTGATGAGATGATGAAAGATATGTTCAGCCCCTATTTACCAGGGAACTGTGCATCTCTGGATGATTTAAACAAAATGCAAATTATATTTAACATGTTGTAGAAACATTATATTTCACTTTCTGTGTGTCCTTTGTTCTTTGTTTTGGTACCAATCCAGAGTTAAATATTTCAAATTAAGTATACAAGAATTCTAACTTGTTGTAGACTTTAACATTATACTTCACTAATTGGGTGCCCTTTTCCCAGAGTTAAATATAAATTAAAAGAAAAAAACCTGATCTTCCAACTGAACAGCCGGAACATGTCAGACTAGGAAGGTTACACAGGCAGCTGCTTTGTCATGGCTGAAACGGTTAAAGATGTACGTGGAAGTTATGTGCCAGTGTGAAGGGCTGAAATGGTTAAAGGTGTACATGGAAGTTATGAGCCAGTGTCAAGGGCTGAAAGGGTTAAAGGTACACATGAAAGTTATGAGCAGTGTGAAGGGCTGAAAGGGTTAAACTTAAAGGTTTACATGAAAGTTATGAGGCAGTGTAAAGGGCTGAAAGGGTTAAAGGTTTACATGAAAGTTATGAGCCAGTGTGAAGGACTGAAAGGGTTAAAGGTGTACATGAAAGTTGTGTGCCAGTGTGAAGGGCTGAAAGGGTTGAAGGTGTACATGAAAGTTATGAGCAGTGTGAAGGGCTGAAAGGGTTAAAGGTTTACATGGAAGTTACGAGGCAGTGTAAAGGGCTGAAAGGGTTAAAGGTTTACTTGAAAGTTATGAGCCAGTGTGAAGGGCTGAAAGGGTTAAAGGTGTACATGAAAGTTATGTGCCAGTGTGAAGGGCTGAAAGGGTTAAAGGTGTACATGAAAGTTATGAGCCAGTGTGAAGGGCTGAAAGGGTTAAAGGTTTACCTGAAAGTTATGAGCCAGTGTGAAGGGCTGAAAGGGTTAAAGGTGTACATGAAAGTAATATGTGCCAGTGTGAAGGGCTGAAAGGGTTAAAGGTGTACATGAAAGTTATGAGCCAGTGTGAAGGGCTGAAAGGGTTAAAGGTGTACATGAAAGTTATGAGCCAGTGTGAAGGGCTGAAAGGGTTAAAGGTGTACATGAAAGTTATGAGCCAGTGTGAATGGCACTCACCCTCAGGGACATTTGAAATGCTCCTCATAGGACGACTCAGCAACTGAGACAATCAAGCACTGGCAGCATGAGCGGCAACACTGAGTTTAGCACCAGCTGCTGCAGGGCTGTAACTTTAACACTAAGCAGCCTGCTGGATACTTATTTGTCACATTATGATTATTGAACACCACACACTTCCACAAAATGTCTTCCATAAACTCCATAGTTATCCAGCTCTGCATCAGTGCATAACATCAGTACGGGGATCTTTGGAGGTCATGCAAGGATGCTGTATGAGTGCTGTGTGAAATTTGATCAGACAATTATGATCATAGCATTCTATAGATTAGACAGGTCTGCCAGTCCTGTCCTTGGTTTTTGTTGCTAAATCAGACCTGTGACCAGGACTCTAACAACCCACCTGTCCGATTGACCGGGACCACGAAATCTTCTGGCAGACAGGCGGAAATTCTTTCTCCACTTGTCCGCAGGGCAGCCAGTTTCTGATTGTGTCAGGGAAAGTGTGGCTGAGAAGTTGTCTTCAGTGCAGACTGATTGTGCTCCCCATTTTACCCATTTCACTTTCACACCTTCCTTCACACCATGACTCCTCTACCCCCTCCCCCCAATTCAACTCCCCACGACCTTGCTGTCCCTCCTTCTGCTCCCCCCCCCCCCACCCACCCTGCCCCCTCCCCCTCTTCATCCTGGTTTCTCACAACAAAATCCTCATAGCATACAGTCTCGCTGAGACAAAACATGATCTGCATATGAAATGTGTCAACCATGTGCAGAAATTGTGTTTGGTCAGAGTGGAAATAATATATATATATATATATATATATGGTTTTTGTTTTTTGTTTTAAATGCACATAGATATGAAGCAGATTTATTTTGGAATGTGTGTGTGGGGAAGAGGGAAAAAAAAAACAAGAGGAGAGAGAGGAAGAGACAGAGAGCAAGACAGATTTTACAATTTTGGTTCAATCCTGGAATGTATGAATGGCAGAAACACAACAATTCTATTCTGTTTTCTTTTCTTACACATTTTAGTTAAAGGACAATGGGAAATATACCCTGGTAAACAAATGAATTGTTTCACGTCATGTACTTTATCTCTCTCTCTCTTAGGCCTTAATATACAGAAGCAGAATATGCCATTAATGAATTATGTTTGCTGACTTGTCGTGCACTACTGATGGTTACTTGGTTTTATTAACCATCTTTTAACTTAGCAGAAATTTCAATCAACTTGTCCTTGGGACAACATGTAAATTGCCTCGTAATTTCTAGCCATGTGTGTTTTTTTTTGGTCTAGAAACACATTTTGTCTGTTTCAGGTCTATAACGAGGTCATATTACCGAAACTCTGTGGGAGTCATCATTGTATATGACATAACCAAGCGCAGTACCTTTGACAACCTCAAAATGTGGTACGAGGAAGCCAGGACCCACATCGAGCCGCACAAAGCCATATTCCTGATCCTCGGCCACAAGTCCGACAAAGAGGACGGCCGCCAGGTCACAGCACGAGAGGGTCGACGCTTTGCTGAAATGCACGGACTGAAGTTTTTTGAGACGTCAGCTAAGTCGGGGCACAACATCGAAGACGTTTTCTCCCAGATTGCCAGAGACACTTACCAACACCTCCAGGACGGCCACATCCGCTTGGAAGAGGGCTGGGATGGTGTGAAGCCAGGCTTTGCTCGCCCCCGAGAGACGGTCCACCTGGCTGAAGGGGAGGAAAGCGGGGGTGTTGTTAATTGTGGTGTAGCAGTGTTTGCGCCCCACCCCCCTTCCCTTCCATCTCGCCGACCTCCCCCTTTAATGACATTGTTAAGCCGTGTTTGTAACTCCTCATGAAGATGATGATGGATTGGAACTGCTGCTCTTCTCAAGAGTGGAAAAGAATTTACCTTCTCTGGTGTTTTTGAAGATGTTCACTGTCACTGAGATGGAAATTTGGGTTTGAAGGCAAACTTCTGTTTGCTGAAAAAGTGAAAGTTGAGCAACAGTTGATCTGGTGTGAGGAGGGAACTGACGATGCGTTTCCTCGCCTGTGTCACTTTCATCTCCCACCGTTTAGAGTCAGTGATATCCATCTCATCTGATTGGCGTTGTTATTTTCATGAAAATATCAGTCATTCTCCATTTAGTCACCATATGATAGAATTTTGATGATTTGACGATGTTTTCCTCCTGTCATACTGGTTGCCATATTGACTTAAAAAATAGAAATTATCAGTTCATGTATTGGGTAATGCACAGTATGGGATTTTTTTCTTTTAAAAAAATTTTGTTTTTTTTACTTTTTTTTTGTTTTGCTGAATATATTTAAATTCAGTTTAATTTTTGCAGTGTGTGTGTGTGTGTGTGTGTGTGTGTGTGTGGTGGGAGAGGGGGTGGGGTGGGGGCTCACTGTCAAAATTTTTTGTCACAACTGTTTAAACATACAGTGCAATCTTCACAAATTTGTATTTTACTTCTTTTTTTTTTATGTAAACATGTTCGCTTTTGAGGCTGGAAAATTCGTTGTTGCGATTGATGCAGTGAAATAGCAGTATTGTGATGCTTGCTGACAAAGTTTGTACATTGTTTGTTGCTTTTATTGTTTCTCTGTGCAGTTTTTTCCCACATGTTTTACTGGACATATGATATCCAGGTGTTTATACTTATGTTCTTAGAGAGCAGTCCTGGTCTTCAGATGACAAGTTTTATTAAAAAGAAAATGTTAAGACAAAAGTTGGAGTATGGAGTTTAAAAAAAAAAAAAAAAAAAGCTGAAAGAAAACCCACCAACCTTTGCCACAGAAGTTATGGTTATGATAATCTGATCAGCCCCCCTTTTTTTTTTAAACTGATCTTGATTTTTTCATATTGGTAAAACTTTAAAAAAAAAAAAAAAAAGGTTGTGTCTTATTTTCTAATGAGCCATTGAATTCTTGGAGGGGAAGTAATTTCTGTGCGATCTCTGGTAGTTTCCCTTTGTTGTACCAGCCGAAAAATGGTGTCTGACTTTTGCCATACGACAAGACTAAATGCATACATAGTTTGCAGCCTGGGAAGTTTGTCAGCTCTTACAAAGGGAGAAATGCATACATGTGCAAATATAAAGTGGATGTGTTAGAGGTCCAGGCATAAAACTGAACACTGCTTAGCTGTTGTGGGTGTCAACTGTTATGAAAAGTGTAAACAACAACTGCAACAATAATAGTTTAAGTGTATCTAAAGACACTATTTCTTTTGGCCATGTTATCTTTACCACTTTTTGTTGCCTAGGAATTGAAGATGTTGATCAGGTAACTCTTGGTCTGGAATTTAATAACACATGATTGAGATGGGATTGAGTGAGCAGAAGTGTTTTTGAGCATTGTCGTGTGTGTGTGTGTGTGTGTGTGTGTGTGTGTGTGGGTGTGCATGCTATTGCCAGCTTCTAAGTGTATAGCGTACTTAAGAGAACAACAGAGAATGTGTAGTGTGCGGTATTCTAAGCCCCTCCGACCCAATCCTCCCTCTCCATCCCTTCCCTTTTCCCCGCCCCTCCCCGCTCCCCATCTCATCCCTGTTCCCATGGCTGAAGTTCCTTCTTCCCATTCAGGGACTAGTTTCTAGCCTCATAACCTGTTCCCCTCATTCTCGTATTCCTCATCTTGTCTTGAATTGTGAGTTCATGCTGGCATGTCCCTTAGACTATAACTGTTTAGTATTTATCAAAGTTTAATTTTCCACCTGAATATCGTGATACTGTGTGTTTTTTTGCAGTGTACTGTATCATGTCAAACTGAATGCAAGCTTCAGCCAGTTTGCTTGCTCTCTTTAGCTGAACTGTGTGGCTAATGCGGTAACTATGAACGCCACAAACCACCTCTACTATTAAGTACTTGTTTCCCCCTGAAGAGAAATCACAGGGTACCATTTTGTTACATTTTCTTTTTCTTACTGGAGATTTTTCTCCTCTGTAACCTAGTTGATGCTAATAACTTCTTCAAATCATGTTGAAGAGGTGACAATAATTTTGCAGTAAAATGTATTGAATTGTGCTTTTTTTTTTTCTTTTGAAGTGAGAAACCTGTTTAATATTCATCATAATCTTATACTCTTGCCATTGAATGATCAGTGAAATCCCAAACGTATTACATTAGACGCAGTAGTTTGCACCACAAGGTTAAGTAACGGCACACTTGTTAATTTATTTTTTTGTAATTTGAAAACATATATGCTTTTGTGTGGTTAAAGTGATCTCTTCTTCTTTTTCTTCTCTCTTTCTCAGTCCTTTTCTTCTTTTTTTTTTTTTTTATCTATGTGCACACATGTGTGTGTGTGTGTGTGTGTGGTGTGTGTGTGTGTGTGCATGTGCATGTGTGTGTATGTTTGCAAATGTAATTTTTATCAATAACAGCATTGGAGTGATAAAATCTCTGCCTTGTCTCTCCATTTCTGTCTCCTCTCTCCTAAGTCTCTCCCTCTTTTTCCTCTGTTTATCTGTTTGTATTTTGTTTTTCTTGGTAGTGTTTAATGAACTGGAAACCCTGTAAAGAACAGGTGTGTGACCGACAGGTACCAGTTGGGGGGAAGTAGTGAACCTGGGTTTATTTCCGAGCAGGGTGGGGCAATGGCAATGTAATGTGAAGGCATGTTACATTATTCGGTTATTCTGATGAAGGATTTAGTGCAAGGTCAGATGGCCCAGGACATAGTCATGCCTGTTTTGGGTAACGAAAATCCGCCCCAGCTTCTGTATACACACACGCATTCTCTCTCTCTCTCTCTCTCTCTCTCTCTCTCTCTCTCTCTCTATATATATATATATATAGATAGATAGATAGATAGATAGATCACACACACACACAAACACACTCACACACACACACAAACACACATACACACACACACAGAGTCCGTGTTTTTGTATACTCAGTAAAATGTTTGCCAAAATATCTGTTTCTTAAGCTAAGTTAAATCTAGTTGACTTAAGGAAGGTGGGATCTTTTCACAGTTTTGTGGCAGTTGTAAATTTCATCAAGATTGGAAAGTAGTGGGTGTGGGCTAGGAATCTTTTTTTCTTATAACCATGAGTGTTGTTGGTCAGTGTAATTGTGTGACAAAATCAGAAAAACTGTTTAACTTTTTCTTTCAGAAGAAAGTAAATAAAAATGAAAAGAAAGGATACTATTTCAATTTTTAAACATTGTGTCTGGATTGGGAGAAGAGTTATGAGAATTAGTAACCTTTCTTGAATGGGGAGAACCTGTTGGTTTACAAACTGACGTCAGCAGATTTGTCTAGAAGAAAAGGTTGGCGTGATTGTGTTTCTGTCTGTCTAGACTGATTAACGTAGAGGCTTGATTAGTGCAAACATTTTCCAAATTTATGACACAGCAGAGTCAGATAACTTCATCTAGAGAAAGGATTGGGAGGTCGACTCTGATGTTGGCCTTTTTTTTTTTTTTTTTTTTTGGATGTCTGCAGTGTTACAAGCTATGGAAGTACTTGCCCCAGAAATTGTCAAGCCTGGGAGTGGGAGTTCAAATGTACCCTCTGTAGGAATGGAAGTGCACTTGCATACACTACGCACAAAGAAAAACAGGGGGAAAATAAAATCACACTTTAGGGAGAATGGAGTGAAGGTAGATCTGCAAACTGCTGTCTCACAAACAATGGCCTGCATTACATTGTGCTTTGCCATCAGCATTTTTTTAAAGGATGTACTTTTGGGGTATTTCTTCCTGGTTTTTTTTTTTTTTTTCAAAAATTCTCTTTTTTATTTTTTAATCTCCAAAATTTGAATAGGGCTGGGTTTGGGAAACCTTGTAAGCCTATCCCCCTCTCTCCTCATCCACCCTCGAAGAAGTAATTGTCATGACTATGACTGAAGGGAAAAGACTAAAGAGGGAACAGTCTGTCTCTGAAGAAACGATCTCTCTCTCCTGTTTCACTGTCATTTTCACCCTCCAAGGATTTCTTCTCGTCAAGCAACAACTTTTTTTCTTTTCTTTTCTTTTTCCAACTTGAGTCAAAGTAAAAAAGAAAAAAAAGCACACTCAACCCAGACTAGAAGCAGGCTGAAAAATTCCACAAATCATATAAAAAAAAACAACTCTGATTGGACTTAACCCTACTATTTTCCAGCCTGAAGTCTTCAATGCAAACCAGTGCTCTGTGGCACTTTTTTTTTTGTCTTGATCCATTAGATTGATCTCCCTTTAAAAAGTTATATGCCCATCTCAGCTCCAGTAGTAAAGGATTTCTCAAGGTGGTTATTGCGAATATATTGGTTCTGTGTCTGGTTTTAGTATGTGTGCAATGGAAAGCTCTTGTTGCATTGCCATCTTAGTCGTCGTTTGGTTTTAGTTTAGCTTTTTTTTTTTCATTTCACTCCACAAAATCCACTCCTTTTATCGATCTTAGTATGGATGAAGTTAGAGGCAGAATGGGATGGAGAGTGACGTGAAAATCAGATCTGTTAGTTGTTGCAGAAAAGCTTTCTGTTGTGTGTGTGTGTGAGAATTAGAGCAATTCAAGGTTTAGGTGACATTAGTGTGAGAGAAGTTCAGTGCTGTGGGTTTAATGCATGTTGTGCATCTTTATTTGTAAAAGCAGCAGGCTGCAGCATGTCATAATCACTGTATTCTCTACTGACGATTGTCCATTGTCATATTTGTTGTAATGGCATGATCGATGATGAATATCCACCAGTCCTGTTCATGTTTTTATCATCCCACCTGTATTGACACTCTTCACCAGTCCAGTTCATATTTTATCGGCCCACCTGTATTATTTAGCAGTCTTTCACTTTGTAGAATTTGTCATTTTCCCACATGAAAGACAAGGTAAGGAAAAACATAAAATTGTTAGAATTTGTCAAATGAAACGTGATGACAGAAATTACACCCTCTTTGACTTTCTTCACTTCTGCTTGTCTGTCTCTCTGTCGTGAGATTGAAACTGAAAGCCAAAGCCATGAGATCACATGAAACTTGAAAGTGAAAAGACAATGCATTCATAATTCAGATAATTTCTTAAAATGTGATAACCGCAAACCTTGTACTCTAAATAATGGACTGTATGTGTATGCATTGATATATGAGTAGTTGCATCGTTGTACTGTCCAATAATACATGCTTCATTCCTCACAAGTTTTATGCTGATGTTGCTATTTTGTGTGTGTGTGTTGTGTGTATGTGTGTAGTGCATCCGTACTTTGTTTCAGTATTAACGATGAATGAGCTGTCATTAACAAGGAACGCCCGCTCTGCTTGTGAAACTGTTGTATGGATTTTTTGTCCTAATTGAGAGGGTCATATATTGATGTGCTGTGCTCTTGCTCATCTGCCACATATGGTGTACTTATGCTTTTTTTTTTTTTCTTTTTGTGCCCTGCTGCTGTTTTGTCTGTATGTTTTCTTATCTGTCGGCCAGCTGTCTATGGTGCGTTAAATCTGTTTGCCTGGGTATGATTATTCTGTGTGTGTGTGTGTGTGAGAGAGAGAGAGAGAGAGAGAGAGAAGAGAGAGAGAGAGAGATCCCCTAGAGCTATGTGCACATGCTGGCTGATCTTCTGTGAAGATTGAATGACATTAAATGTGTATGCAAGGATTTTTTTTTCACACTCACACAGGATCTCAGTTTTAAAGTCTTGTCCCAGGCAAAGAAAGAAAATAACTTTTACATAATCTGCAAGCGATATGAGAAGCAGGTCAGCGCATTCTATTAAAAAAAAAAGTGTATGTCACAAGAAGGCAAAAAATGACATTTTCAGGTACTGGAGTTGAAGCTTCAGTGATTCATTTACATGCAGATGTGCATCTTTGGGAATAATGCAATGCTTTTTATTCATCAGTCCAACCAGGCCCTTCGGGCTATAACAAAACTGGAACTGGACAACATCGTTGGTGACCGCCATGTCTCTGTACACTACTATGTTACAGAGAAGAGATGTGCATCATACCAAAAAGAAAACTCTCAGTAAAGACATTCTTCATTTGAGTTTTTTTTTTTTTCTTCCCAAGAACATTTCACTTTTCAATACCACATTTATCTCCTGAACAAAAAAGGTTGCATCACTTTAGAGGCCCTTTCCCATTTTTTTTTTATATTAAAGGATGCTTGAGAGAATTCAGAACAAGAAGTGTCCATATACAAATTTCTTTGGTGTGTTTGTTTTGTTGGTAAGGATAGTCGTTAATGGTTTTTTAAGAACTCATTTCAAGCATAATATGTTAGAGGTGTGTGTGTGTGTGTGTGTGTGTGTGTGTGTGTGTGTGTGTGTGTGTGATATTTTTGGACTATTTCATCTTTCGAGTTGGTTCTGCAGCTTTTCTGTTGAAACTTTTAGGTCGTGTGTGTGTGTATGAGAGAGAAAGAGAGAGAGAGAGGGATTGTATATATGTTTGTGCATGATTGAGTTGGTGCACATATACAACATACATGGGCCAATGTAAGAGGTATATCCTGTTCTTCCCTTCTCTCTCTCTTTCTGTGCGTGTGCGTGTGTGTGCATGTGTGTGTGTGTGTGTAGTTGGTGTGGGTGTGCATGTGTGTGTGTGTAGTTGGTGTGGGTGTGCATGGGAACTTAGACACTTGTGTATACATTCATTTGTTTTATTATATCAGATATATGTGTGTTGATTCAATGTGATATTAGCACATCTCATTTATGTATCGGTGATATGGTGATTTCTGTCATATCACAGGCCACAGTATTTGAATCTTCACAAAGTTCTAGCATTTAACATTACAGCAAGAAAGGATGTATGTCTGTACGTTTGAGTAATAGAACAAGTTGTCACAACCATTAAATGAAGGAAGGATGTCTGTCAGACTGTGTAACAGAGGTGTGTGTGTGTGTGTGTGTGTGTGTGTGTGTGTGTGTGTGTGTTTACATGTAGTGTGACACTGACTGTTGCTACTCCGATGTATTTACTCCAACCAGGTCATGATTTTTCTTGGAGTATTTGACTATTTCAACACTGTATGTGTCTACACCTATACTGGAAAGGATTGTTACGCAGGTTTTCATAATGTACGCATATATATTTTTCAAAAGAAAGTCAAAGTTTAATGTTGAATGAAATTGTGTTTGGTGTCATAGACTGTCCCAGCTTGCTGGCTTGCTTATTTGTTGTTTTTAGCACTGTGTTTACTGAAGCATGCATGTGTACTCTCTCTCTCTCTCTCTCTCTCTCTCTCTCTCTCTCTCTCTCTCTCTCACACACACACACACACACACACACACTCACTCACTCACATGCACAGACACACACACTCACTCACTCACTCACTCACTCGTGCTCACAAACACACACAGGGACGTGATTCATGAGGAAAATGAATTCTGTGCCCCACAGTAAAGGTAATGCGTGGAACTTTTGGAAGAGATTCAGGGATACTGATCTTCATACCAAGGTTTGCAAGTACAACAACCATAAGAAAAAAGAGTGTGAATAAGTTGAAGGAGGCCTTTTGTGCTCCAGGAGCATAACTCATGGAACATGGTGTAAAAATACAGTATCTGTTTGATGGACTACACGGTCAAGGAAATGAGAAACCCTGAATTCATGATACTCTGGTTTAGTGTGCCAGAATACCATGCATTCAGTGGACTGTACAGTCTGGGAAATGGAGTATTTTGAATCTTCTGTGTTCTGGCTCAGTTTATGGAATGGCAGGCATTTAATGGATCATACAAGCAGTGAAATGATGCATTTCAAATTATCTTCTGGATTATTTTAAGTTAGATGTTTGAATAATTCTAATTATAAAATGAACAAGCTGAGCTTCTCTAGTATTTCTTTTATCTTCATTTACAGTGGAACATTCTTCTGGGGTCACGTCATTTGGGGCTGTTACAAAATGTATATATATGTAGATATATATGCACACACACATACACACACACGCACGCACGCATGCACTCGCGCACACACACACACGTACACACATGCACACACACACACCACACACACACACACACACACACACACACACACACACACATACATACACACACACGCTCACACACATGCACAACATGCACACACACACACACACACACACACACACACACAACACAAAACACACACGCCGCACACATCACACACATGCACACACACACACACACCACACACACACACACACACACACACACACACACACACAACACACACACACACACACACCACACACACACACACACACACACACACCAAATGTAGGAGAAAAAACGGCAGTCAAATATTAACAATCGTTGAATAGATTTTTACAACTGTTGGAGACGTTCATCTGTCCATTATTACTGTCCAAATCTTAGAAATGTACCATAAACGGCCAGATTTTGGGAGATACCCTTTGCCAGTACATTCTCCTTTGGTTTTTGAATGTATGCTTCATAATTGTGTACAAACAAAAGAATGTAGAATGCACAGTGCTTTGCAAACACAATAATTAATTCACACATAGGATTTTTCTGTGGTGCCAGTGCTGCTCCCATTCATGTCAGTGACTAAGCATCTGATGAAAAAGAAAAGAACGACATGCCTGGGTTTTGTGTGACAGGTGGATAATAACAACACATGTTTTGGCTGATGACAGTCTCAAGATTTCCCGCTGGTCTTGTCTGGGTGGGGGGGGGGGGGGGTATCTTGCTGTTCGCACCCCCTTCCCCCTCTCTTGTTAACTGCCCCCTCTCCCCAATACACACACATCCTTGCACTTGCCCTACCTATTTTGAGAAATGAGTAATTTCAGGATGAAAATGAATTCCTTATTTTACAGTGAATTCATAACGAACCCAGTAATTCTGAGAAACAAGTAAATTCAAAATGAAAATGAGTTCCATATTTTGCAGCAAATTTATTACGAAATCAGTGTTTTGCGGACACATCCTAATGTTTTTCAATGACTCAAAGTCAGGTTGAAGCATGAAAAGGTTATGAGAGAATGTAAGATCTTGTTGGCAACATTTCAGCCAGTTTGCGCTCAACAGAGAACTAGTGTGATGGGCCTATGATCACAGACACGAAGTTCTGTGCCTGTTTAGCTCAGTGGCTCATTTTCAGGCGAGTTAGAGGTAATTCAGATGCAGTCAGCCTTGACACGACCTTTGTGAAGGGCTGGGTCAATTCGGCTCGACTTGAATCTCGATGCAAAGGGACTTATGGTTGATAACTTTGAAGCTCACTTTTCATCGTTGGCAGTTGTGTGTACTCTCGGCATCATCTCGTTTCAGGGCAATCAAACACACGTATGCATGCTCTCAAGCTTGTGCTTGCGTGCGCGTGCACGCGCGCACACACACACACACACACACACACACACACACACACACACACACACACACGCTCTGACTGACTCACTCGCACACACACACACACTGCACACACACAGATACATGCACTTCAGTACCTCTGTGTGAGCATATCTTTAGAAGCTTCTCGGTTGACAAGAGAAGTATGACTCGGGGAGGGGGGGAGGGGGGGGGGACTTTATTGTTGCACATATTACGCTATCAGTGTAACATTTTGGCATATATGTGGCGATATTGTTTGTTTTAAAGTTTTATGTATGATCAGGATTATAATGTTCATCATCGTATTCTTCAGTACGTGCACTGAAAGTACTGGTTCCGGATTTTCTTTTTATCCCCTTTTTAACTCCCTTTTCCTGTCTTCTGACTGCCGCGTGTGCTATCTAGAATGATGAAGTGTGCCGTGAGATACAACCATTGAACTAGTTGACTTGTGTGAAGAATAGACATGTATGGCAACATTTGATGGTCTGTGGATGCTGACTGTAGTTATGTCTGTGTGGGTTCGTGTGGGTGTGAACATGACAAATGTGTGTGCTTTCTTTTTTGTGTGTGTGTGCTTTTCTTGTGCAATATCTTTTATTGATCCATGGCAAAGCGCTTGTCTTTCCCCATCCCACCTTCTTTTCCCGAAAATCACAAGTTTTTATGTGTGTGGTTTTTATTTTCGTTTTTTTTTTGTGTGATCAAACGCTGTCCTGAAATTTATGATTAGCGTATCTTTGTACTACATTCTTCATCGTATCATTCGACTTTTTTTTTTTGTTCGCAGTCATAGCAGATACCCAGCTGCTGCTTTGTTTTCTTTTGTTTCATTCTTTGTCATCTTCTTATGTTGTTTTTCTTCTATGATTATTATTTACGTTTACGTTTAGGCATCAGATTTTGTATGCACAAATTACATTTTGTCAAAGAATTCTCGTAAAGTTGGAACCGTGAAGAAAGTGAAAGATCATCAAATTCATCATCGTTTTCCAATTATTTTGATTTCTTCTTCTCCTTAGCTTTCTCTGTCCCCTCTCTCTCTCTCTCTCTCTCTCCCCCCTCCCTCCCTCCCCCCCGCCCCCCCCCCCCCCCCCCCCCCTCCAGTAACTCCAGGGGGACCAGAATTATTTGCGCCCTGCCTGTTTCCTTGATTCCAGTCCTCTCAGGTAGGAGTGACTTCCACTTGAAAGGAGTCTGTTCACTTGTTTCTTCAGCATACTGTGTTTCTCATAAGCCAAACTCCTTTCTCTCTCTCTCTCTTTCTCTCTCTCTTCTCTCTCTCTCTCTCTCTCTCTCTCTCTCTCTCTCTCCTCCCCCCCCCCCCCTCCGCTCTCTCAATCTAAAAGATGGAGGGGTGGAAGGAAGGCTGTGACTACATGTCATCCACATGCATAATTACTAAACAGTGCATTCATTCTTTTATTACAGAGAATTATAACCTGCTGCGAACAACAAATAACAAAGAAACAAATCAACGAACAACTGCATCGTCAGTCTCTTTGTATCTATTCACTTGTCTGTCTATCCTTCTATCTATCTGTCTATCCATCTATCTGTCTGTCTATCTATCAGTCTTACCGTCTTATTATATCAGTGAAAAGA
>CM065724.1:29462776-29465276 GCA_033310375.1 Conus canariensis
GTAACTCTTTCTCCTATGATGAAACAACTTCACGCCCATAACTCCAAACTTTGTCGCTTACGACACAAGGGGTATATCTGTGCGTTTGTTCTGTGTGCTGTGTTGGCTTTTCTGCTAGGAGATTTGGTGTCGTAAGCAGCATTCGTTTGGAGTTATGGGCGAGTAATCATTTCATCATGGGACAAAGAGTTACCGTACCTGTTCGTTATAACCAAATGAATGTTTAGGTGCACTGATCCATTCTCCTTTCCTTCACTTTGATCTACTCAGCGAGCAATGGTATATCCATTAGCTGTTCTTCCTAGAAGTAACTGAACTGCAATCGTGTTTGTAAAATATTAAAAAATCGAACATTTAAGAGAACAAGTTTCATGAATAATAAATAGAAAGTAGTACATTGTACATCTTATTTTTGTTCCACTGTAACTTGATAAATTATGCCAAAAATGTTGCGATCGAAAATTCATGTGTAAACTTACTGGAAATTGTCCCAGCTTTCCTTACATCATTATATTTAAGTATCAAAAATCTTCTCCAGCTGATGCTTCCTCTGAGTTGCAATTACACTCACGGCCAGAGTGGAAACTTAGAGATATAAAAAAAAAAGAAAAAAAAAAAAAAAGCCAGGAAGAAAAAGTCGTAAGTGTAAGCAGGTGTGTGTGGTGTGTGTGTGTGTGTGTGTGTGTGTGTGTGTGTGTGTGTGTGTGTGTGTGTGTTCCACCCAGGGTCAGTTCTTGGGGGGAAACCTTTGCTGCTGCAGGTGGTTCGGCAGAATGGGATGTCGGGCAGTAGGCTGAACTGGCGAATACTGTGTTTCTGGGTGGTTGGAGGTTCTTCTTCTTCTTCTTTTTCTTTGCGTACGCCTTGGTCTGTACGGTCAGTCCGGCCCTTGAGATGAATAGTGCCGTTTTCTCCAGCCCTTGTAGACTGCCGTAGAGCTTCGTCATAAGAGCTGTCTCTGTTGGCCACACCTCTCTCCTTGGCTGTTCATGCAATGGACAATTTTGGAGCACATGCTCCGCTGACTGTTCTTCCTGCCCACAAGGAAGGACTGGAGAAGGCACCACCTTGAGCTTTCGGCACAAGTGACTTTTTCAGTATGTTGTGCCCGGTGTAACGAAAAGTTTTAACTCCCCGAATGGTTTAACTCCCAGGGAGTTAAACTGTTCATTTGTAAATTTTAACTCCCTGGGAGTTAAACTAGAATATAAAAAACTAACTCCCTCTGTGTTTCAGTTTGACTCCAGGGGAGTTATTCTGACATACCACCAGAATGACTCCCACCCACCACCCACCACCCACTCCCCGCACCTCGCTACCACCCATGCATCTTATATATATATATATATATATATTCGAAATGTGTGTGTGTGTGTGTGTGTGTGTGTGTGTGTGTGTGTGTGTGTGTGTGTGTGTGTGTGTCTGTGTGTCTGTGTTCTTACACTAACTTGCCAGATCAAGACCTGTCAGGTAGAATTGTTTCCTTCGATATTATTGGTTTCTGTGAATTAGTCAGGTGTCCTGAAGTTTATTGAAAAATGTGTGTTTTTCTGATTGGCTGGCCGACTTTCATTTTTAGCTTGACACACGCACACCACCACACCTGTGACGAGTCACTTGACAACTTCATCAGATCGGTCCCAAGCAGCCACCCTCTTGTACAAATTGTACAAAAACAGGCACCAACCCCCCCCCCCCTCCCCCCTTCTCTATCCCATGTGTCTCACACACAAATTTCTAATCAGTGCCAACCCTTTTTCTCCTTCCTTCTCTCCCAGATGTAGCGAGTCAATACAAACAATTTTACGTCACGTCGCGACTACTCGTCATTCACTCCCCACCTTCCTTACCCTCAACCCCCCCCACCCCCACCCCCACACTCCCTAATTTGGCGGCATGACACAATGAAAAATTGAAAATTTTCCATTTCTACACCATTCGAGTGTAATGGCCTACACTTATGGGTGACTGTTTGATAGTCGCATAGATTCCATGAGAGAGAGAGAGAGAGAGAGAGAGAGAGAGAGAGAGAGAGAGAGAGAGAGAGAGAGAATACGCCAAAGACTGAAGGTACAGTATTTCTACCAAAGGCATCAAACCATTAATTCATGTATGTACAGACTTTACATACATATTATATACAAAAAGGCATAGTAAAATATCAAGGACATGCATAGATGAGCACATGAATATGTACACGGACATTTCCTTTCCCTATGATGATGATGATCATGAACATTAAATCCCCTTCTCCATTCTCTTACCGAAAGACACCTGGGAATAGGTGGGTGGGGAGTCATCTTAGTCATGATCAGATTAACTCCCCCTCTGTTACAAAGTAACTCCCTGGGAGTCAGAAAACACGTGTACACATTAACTCCCAGGGGAGTTATTCTAAACTGTGAAAAACTGACTCCCCTTAGTGGGCGGAGAGTTAAACTCTTACACGCCTGGATTAACTCCCGGGAGTTAATCTGTACTAACTCCCAGGGGGGGGGGG
>CM065724.1:29470276-29477776 GCA_033310375.1 Conus canariensis
ACAAACAAGTAGGGTAACTCTTGCTCCCAAAAGAAAACATAACTCCAAAGGAATGCCGCTTACGACACTGAATCGCCTATGGCAGACATGACAGCACAGAGCACACAGAATGAAGAATGTCATCAAGTGAGCATGACTGTGTATTTTTACTCATGGAATTTCAATCAACACGGGTCGTCTTGACAGGCCTCGGGTCCACAAATAAGTCCCCAGACTGATTGATTCGTCATCGGCTTTGTACGTTCCCAAATTAGGCTAGGGTTAGAAACTGACGCAGGGTTAGATCTTACAAGATGCAAAGCATATAAACGTACTCCCAGCTTATCTTGAATACGCGTGAGATGTTCCATAAAGAGGAAAAACCGTTTTGGCCCGTTATAGCCGTTAGTAACGGCTATTGTGGTAAACATGGGCCATCATCTGTGACCCATAATGAACATACCTTCAAATTTTCAGAAAGATCGGCCAAATACTTTCTGAGATTTTCCATAAAGAAGAAAACTGTTATGGGCCATTATAGCCGTTAATAACGGCAACAACGGTAAAATAACACATCGGGCATGATCCGTGACCCATAATGAACATACCTTCACATTTTCAGAAAGATCGGCTAAATACTTTCTGAAATATTCCATAAAGAAAGAAAAACCGTTATGGGCCGTTATAACCGTTAGTAACGCCAACAACGGTAAAATAATACATCGGGCATGATCCGTGACCCATAATTAACATGCCTACAAATTTTCAGAGAGATCGGCCAAATACTTTCTGAGAACCATTATGGGCCGTTATAGCCGTTACTAATGGCCATAACGGTAAAATAACACATCGGGCATCATCCGTGACCTACAATGACCATACCTACAAATTTTTAGAAAGATCGGCCCAGTAGTTTTGTCTGGAGCGAGTGGAACACATTTTGATCACGGACGGACGGACGGACGGACACACACACACACACACACACACACACGCACACACACACACACACACACACACACACACACACACACACACACACACACACACACACACACAGCATTTCTTCGTTCCCATTGTAAAGTACTCCCTGTTCTATAAGAACTGGGAGTACAAAAAAGCAGATTGCGACAAAGTAATAGGGTCATAAGCAGGATCAGAAAGAAGAAGTAGGGTTTGTGTAGAGGTTTGATTCGGCAGAAATTCAATACGTCCCGAGTTAGGGTCAGGATCAGAAACTCAAGCAGGGCTAGGATTAGAAGTAGGCTGAGGGTTAGAAGCAGGGTTATGGTCAGGCTTAGCGTGGGACATATTGAACCTAGCCGGACATATCCGGGACTTTGGACGTACCGAATCTGGTAGGTATCGCGACGTACCTAGAGAGTTATCGAGCGTCACAAAAGCTTGCCCAGTACTAGGTTTCTGTATCTCGCCGTTGACCTGTCCAACACCGTTCTCCTACCGCCAGGGGTTGATGTGTGGAACTTGGATGTTGCATGTAATGGCAGACCCAAGAACTCTAGAATGCTCAGCACAAAGGACTGGACTGGAGTCATGACCTTTACCATGTTGCCCATGATTGAAGGCTGCGGAGGTTCCTGATTGATTGTCTGAACGCCTGTCACGGCTCCTTTTGCGTCTGCTGCCATGGGTCAGGATATAATGAATAGGCCTACCTTTCTTCCGCCACGCATCGAAGCCTGGGCGCAACATAAGTAAATGAGTAAGTCAATCGATTAATGAGAATAAGATATGACACACACACACACACACACACACACACACACACACACACACACACACACACACACACACACACAGGTGTTCTCGTCGCCAATACTTAAGTATGGTCGTTCTGGTGGTCCCCCCCCCCACCCCCAACACACACACACACTCCTCCGCTTTTAGTTCCTGGCTGGTTATTCCGGTCTGACATATTGCTCGCTTTAAAAATTACACAGAAAATCAACCAACCAATCAACCAACCAAAAAAAACCAAACCAGTACAAAAACAAGATGCGAAGCATATAAACGTCCTCCCAGTTTTCCAAACCGCTTATAAATCGGCCAAGTGCTTTGTGAGATAAGAAATAAAGGCAAAATAACGGTTTTAACGGTTATTTAAACGATGTACACTTTTGAAACTGGTATTGTAGTCCTCACTGGGCTAAAGTCTGTGTACATACCAAATTTCATCCAAATCGGACAATATGTCAAGAATAACGGTTTTTAACGGTCAGATTTTGAAACACTACATGGAAGTGCCATTTGTGTGTGATAACCTTTCTATATACAAAATTTAATTAAAACCCACCAATATATATAAAAAAAAAATAACGACAAAATGACGGTTTAACGGTTATATAACCGATATAAACTTTTGAAACCGGTATTTTAGTCCTCACTGGGCTAAAGCCTGTGTACATATCAAATTTCATCCAAATCGGACAATATGTCAAGAATAACGGTTTTTAACGGTCAAATTTTGAAACACTATATAGAAGTGCCATTTGTGTGTGATAACCTTTCTATATACCAAATTTCATTAAGATCCACCTATATATAAGAAATAACGGCAGAACAACGGGTTTTAAACGGTTGTTTAATCCATTTTCAGCATTACATCACTTACATATGGACAGAGGCTCCGATTTGTCACAAGATCATCCAAACCGCTTATAAATTGGCCAAGTACTTTCTGAGATATTCTGTAAAGAAGAAAAACCGTTACAGGCCGTTACAGCCGTTAGTAACGGCTATAGCGGTAAACTAAAACATCGGGCATCATCCGTGGCCCATAATGAACATACCTACAAATTTTCAGAAAGATCGGCCCAGTATAGTTTTGTCTGGAGCGAGTGGAACACATTTTGACCACGGACACACAGACAGACGGACACACAGACAGACACACAGACAGACACACCGACAGCATTTCTTCGTTCCCATTCTAAAGTACTGCCTGTTCTATAAGAACTGGGAGCACAACAACCGTGAGCCAAGCACATGCATACATTCACAGTGATCACTCTCTTCACCCGCTTCCTTAATCGTCCTGCTTTGTTCCTCCTCCACTCTGCCGACCACTAAATCCAACCCTGCCTTTGATAGAATGCGCGTTTCAAAGTATCCGCCACGACATAAAGCGTTCACAAAGCGAGCGAGGGCGTGCGCGTGCGCGTGCGCGTACACACACACACACACACACACACACACACACACACACACACACACACACACACACACACCTCTCTCTCTCTCTCTCTCTCTGTCTGTCTCACTTACTCACTACACACACACACACACACACGCGCGCGCGCGCGCGCGCGCACACACACTCACTCACTCACAGTACACACACACACACACACACACACACACACATACACACACACACACACACACACACACACACACATACACGCACGCACGCACGCACGCACGCACGCACGCACGCACCCACCCACCCACACACACACACACACAACAGCACCGCACACACGCAATAAAAGCAGGAACGAAACAATACAAGCATTTCTGACGGATCGAAAAACCGACAACGATCCTACCACGCGGAGACAGTCCTCATAATTGTCTCCTGCATCTGCTATCGATGTATGTGCCGCCCGCCCTCCTGTCGCCGTTGGAAGCGAACGTGCGCTCTGCCGCACGTACTAGAAGCTCTGCGCTGTGGTGTACCCGGTAGTAGTCGGTGTGGGTGTGTGTTTGCTCGTTGCGTGTTGCTTGCCTGAACAGAACAATAGACGACCAACTTTCTGTCCGCTGCTGCTGTTTCGTTGATCGCCATAGACCGGCCCGCGTGGAGGAGGTACTACGTTATTCACTTGCCCAGTGGGGGTATCTTTTGCAGAACCAGGAGAGTGGTGCTTATGTATTTATTTTTGTGGTGTTGATGTCCGAGAAACAGAATAGTTTGGTTGTTTATTTTTTCTGGTGAGTCGCTTGTAATAAGAATTAGAAAAGAAGAAGAAAAAAAAAAAAAGAAAGAAAGAAAACATAAGGAAAAAAAAAGAAAAAGAAAACATAAGGGGAAAAAAAAGAAAAAGAAAACATAAGGGGAAAAAAAGAAAAAGAAAACATAAGGGGAAAAAAAAAAGAAAAGACATGAAATAAAAGGAAAAGAGAACAAAATGAAATTAAAAAAAAAAAACAACCAACAAAACGATTCATAGACAGATGAAATGGATAGATAGATGGGAGGAAAAACGATTCATAGACAGATGAAATGGATAGATAGATGGGAGGAAAAACGATTCATAGACAGATGAAATGGATAGATAGATGGGAGGAAAAACGATTCATAGACAGATGAAATGGATAGATAGATGGGAGGAAAAACGATTCATAGACAGATGAAATGGATAGATAGATGGGAGGAAAAACGATTCATAGACAGATGAAATGGATAGATAGATGGAGGAAAAACGATTCATAGACAGATGAAATGGATAGATAGATGGGAGGAAAAACGATTCATAGACAGATGAAATGGATAGATAGATGGGAGGAAAAACGATTCATAGACAGATGAAATGGATAGATAGATGGGAGGAAAAACGATTCATAGACAGATGAAATGGATAGATAGATGGGAGGAAAAACGATTCATAGACAGATGAAATGGATAGATAGATGGGAGGAAAAACGATTCATAGACAGATGCAATGGATAGATAGATGGGAGGAAAAACGATTCATAGACAGATGAAATGGATAGATAGATGGGAGGAAAAGTCATGGAATAAAAGAGAAAAGAAAACAAAATCAAAGATAAAAACGATACATGAATAAATCCGGTAGATAAAACAGATGGAGAGAGAGAGAGAGAGAGAGAGAGAGAGAGAGAGAGAGAGAGAGAGAGAGAGAGAGAGAGAGAGAGAATACACAGATAAATAGAGTAAATAAGCAAATGAGAGAGAGACAGATAGAAAAAAACAGACAGACAGACAGAGACAGACAAATACGCAGTTAGAGATCAAAATCAAAGATCAGCAGAAAATTTGTAAAGATACTCTTGAAATGTGAGAACTGACAGAACGTGTTCAAGGTTTTCTGTGAAACTTGGCCCCGTAGCGTTTTTGAAAATAGGAGATGAAAAAAAAGCGAAAAACAAGACAAAGAAAAGAAAGAAAACTGAAGACAGAAAAGCAAGTTCAAAGACAAGCGAGACATTTTGACAGAAGCTTCGATGTTGTGGTTGGTGAGAACGTACAAAGCCAGCGTTTTCAATGATTTCCACGGACACTTGCCATCAAACCGCCTTAATCTAACATCGATTGCGGTGTGCGTGTTGATTGATATTGTGCATGGAGTCTGAGCGGCAGAGAGTTGAAGGGTATTTCAGTCGTTTAGCTCAGCCAAGAGAGAGAGAGAGAGAGAGAGAGAGAGAGAGAGAGAGAGAGAGAGAGAGAGAGGAGAGAGAGAGAGAGATCGCATTGAAAGAGTTTATTACGGGAAAAAAGCCTAGATTCCAGTTTTATATTCGGCCAGGGTATTGTGTTTGATCGAAACTTTATAGGACTGAGATATTTAGGTCAATGTTTCAAGCTTCAATTTAATTATACTCTGAATTGTACATGATCATTTTTGTGTGTGTCAAGCTGTAAGTCAGTTTAAACATGAAATGAATCCAAACCTATATTTCATTCTGCGGATCATGTCTAAAACTTCGCATGGGATACTTGATTTCTGTTCACACAGCAGAACTAATGTTGGATTGCTTTAAATTTTGGGAGGAGCAAGCCAAATGCGTGGTAAAAGTTAATTTCATTTTCACTTTATTTATGACGAAAGGCAAAGGATGGTTTATTGCACCTGAATGTGTGAAGCAACTAGACAGATCAAGATCTGAAACTGTTTAATTCTTAGTTCATAAACGAATAGGGCTGGCGCGAATTCCTAAAAAAAAAAAAGAAAAAAAAGAAAAAAAAAAAGACTCTTTAAATATTTTGTGCAGCTAATTAATAAATATGAAGAAAGACTTTTCTAAATTAAAAAAAAACAAACAAAAAAAAAGAGGGAGAGTGTGGGGTGGGGAGGGGGGTGGGGGGCAAATATGGGTCAGAAGTTTGATGCTTTAATTCCTTCCTTTTTTTTTTTTTAAAATAAATCCAAGCGGGATAACTCCAACCTTTCACGACGTCTGCTCAAGTCGCGAAGTGATATTGATTGCTCCGATGCACCGAAGTTTGGGAGATTCTGTGGGCGTTTGTGTCATTGGCTGGCTCTCAGCTGGAACTGCCTTTACCACAGTGACAACGAAGAGTTCTGTGATTGTGTTTGGGACTGATTCACATCTATTCGCTCTCCGTGCGTGATGGCCGTTTTGACTTACAGACATCCGATTGGAGGTAAGCGTCCGTAGAGAGTTCCCGTCTGTCTGTCTGTCTGTCTGTCTGTCTGGAACACCTGTCTGCTTGTCAGTCTGTCTCTGAGTCTTTAACGTGTTTGCATGCAAAGCCTCCCCTCCTCCCCTCCCCATCCCTTTCCATCTCTTCCACCTCATTCTTGTTCATACTATTAGAGGGGGGAGGGGGAGGGGGAGGGAGTAGGGATGCGACGCGCATCGCTTCATTGGGGGAAAAAACTAAAACAAACATACAATTGAAAAGCAAGGAAACAAAAAGAAAAAATCCCTTTCTCCTTTCTTTGTTTCTTTCCGTCTTCTTCTTCTTCTTCTTCTTCTTCTTCTTCTTCTTCTTCTTCTTCTTCTTCTTCTTCTTCCTCCTCCTCCTCCTCCTCCTCCTCCTCCTCCTCCTCTTTTCTTCTTCTTCTTCTTCTTCTTTTTCTTCTTCCTCTTCTTCTTCTTTTCTTCTTCTTCTTCTTCTTCTTCTTCTTCTTCTTCTTCTTCTTCTTCTTCTTCTTCTCCTCCTCCTCCTCCTCCTCCTCCCCTCCTCTTTTCTTCTTCTTCTCCTCCTCCTCCTCATTTCTTCTTCTTCTTCTTCTTCTTCTTCTTCTTCTTCTTCTCTCCTTCTTCTTCTTCTTCTTCTAAACACTTGCACAATCAGTGTCACATTACGTGTGCCTTTTGTTTGTTGGCGGTGTTGTTGTTGCTGCTGCTGCTTAGTTCTCTATCGATTTAATAGTCATGAGTGCATATAGATGCCATTCGTGGAGGCGATCAACACTTCGGTTTTTGCCTCAAAGCCGAGGGGATTCTCAGTTTTCAGTTAGAATGCATAAAGTCCTGTTCCTTAGGGCCAGAAAGAAACTCTACGAAATGAAGAACGAGAAGGCTGAAAATAAAAAAAAAGAAAAGAATGTGGAGCCGCCACATCGCTATTGCGTTTCTACAAACAAACAAAAAAGAAACAAACTTCCTTTTCCCTTTCTTTCATTCTGACTTTATTCTTTTGCTTCTTCTTTTCTGTTTTCCCTTTTTTTTGTTCTCTCTTTTAAACACAGAATCAATGTCCATTACGTGTGTCTTTTGTTGTTGTTGTTGTTGTTGTTGCTGTTGTTGTCGTCGTTTTTGTCGTTGCTCTGGTTTCTATGGATTTTT
>CM065724.1:29495276-29497776 GCA_033310375.1 Conus canariensis
TCATGTGCGCACTGATATGATCATAAAAAGAAAAACCCAAAGGACTTGTTCTTCCTCTGAGCAATTTCATACACGCACTGATTTATGGTCATAATTCCTTATACCAAGGTCTCTTTTGATACAACCCTGCCAAGCACTTCTTTCCTACTCTCGTGTTGTTACGTAAAATGCACACCCACCCTTAGTTGAATTTCACACTCGGTTACTTTCATAGTGACCGCCGCCATAATTATTGTCAAAAAGACATCCCAGCATGCTTGGTCTCAGTCTGAAAATAGAAACGGGAAAACATTCCGGGTAGTTGTTTTTTGTTTTGTTTGTTTGTTTGTTGTTGTTTTTTTTAATGAGACAGCAAGCGATCGACGGCTGTAGAGGTGATTTGTTTTTTAACGTCCTATCGGCCAGAGCCCCTTAATTAAGGAGGACATGGTGTCCAACGCGTCAACAGGAGTGATGTCCCTTTCGTGCTCATATGATCTTCATTCCCTGATGGTTCAGAACCGTTGTCATCATACATAGTTCTGGTTCCTGCTGGTTACTACCTTTGAAATTTGATCCAATTCAGTTCGAAGAAACCCTGATACAGAGTATGGCATGGTTCATCAATATTGGAGCAGCAGAGTAGCTAAGGAGCAGCCTAACAGCAATGGTAGATTTTTTCTTACTGCCGGCGCTGGTGCTCTACGTCTTCCTGTTGTTGGCGAGATCACATATTCTAATTATAGACCCCGATCCATTGGATCGGACATGGTTGTTTTAAGTTTATTATGTGTTTTAGGTAATTCTTATAGATCAAAGTTTAGAAAAAAAATCAGCTACGGTCGAACTCACGACTGTCAGTCGTGCAGCCAAAGGGTTTTGAATATCTGACATTTGTTGGGGCAAGAACAACAAGAACAAGAACAACAACAACAATAACAACAACAACAACAACAACAACAGAAGACGAAATGTAAAAGGCAAAACGTCAGGTCATGGGCGCAGTCATGTGTTCCATGTGGTAAAGTTGTCTACAGATAATCTTGATTTGAACGGAACAGCATTCAACTGATTTGTTGAAAGTGATTTCGTTAATTTTCTGTTATTTTCTTTCTTTCTTTCTGTCTGTCTGTCTGTCTTTCTTATCTTCGATCTGTTGAAATTGATTTCGTTTCTTTTCTTTACTTTATTCCCCACCCCACCCCTTTTTCCCCTCTTTCTTTCTTTCTCAAGCTGTTGAAATTTATTTGACACAATTTTGACAGGTCGGTTAAGGCTTGGGAATTTTTTGAAAAATTGTTTATCGTTCAGAAATCGTTCGACATTGTTATGAAAGGTAATACATTACTATCATATCTTTTACAAAACTCATGCTAGTTTCTGCATGTATATGTACACACACACACACACACACACACACACACACACACACACACACACACACACACACACACACACACGCACACACACTATGTTATCATACATAATTATGAGACAGACAGACAGACAGACAGTCAGAGAGATACATACATAGAGAGAAGGGGGGGGGGGGGGTAGGGGGGGGGGAGGGGAGGAGAAAATAAGAGGTGTTTTTATGTAAGATCACCGCAAAATCTTAACCATATCAACAACAACAACAATAATAATGCATGCAGGCATTTAGATCGTTGCATTTGGAATAAGTTAGGAGCGCATACAAGCAGAATATGTAAATCAATTGAATAACACGGGGAGCAGCTCGATAGAGGCTTGATCATGGCAGGAAGCAAGAGAGGGGCTGGGTTAGAGTGTAGGTGCTGACATAAACGGCCCATGATGGTCAGAACAAAGGACCTCAATTGTTCCAGTCGACGGGCACAATCACAGAAAGTGTACGCTGCCCCCTGGAGGAGGTTTTCGTTGTTTGTTTGTTTTCCTTTCTTTCCTTTTTTCTTTCTGTTTCTTTCTTTTTCTTTCTTTCTTTCTTTCTTTCTTCTTTCTTTCTTTCTTTCTTTCTTTCTTTCTTTTCTCTCTTTTTCTTTCTTTCTTTCTTTCTTTGTTTCATCTTTCTGTTTGCGTTTCGCTTCTTTCGAAAATTTTTGTTGGTTTTTCTTTCTTTTTCTTTCTTTCTGTCTGTCTGTCTGTTTTTTTCTTTCTTTTCTTGCTCTCTTTCTTTTCCTTCTTTCTTTTTCTGTCTTTCTTTCTGTCTTTCTTCCTTTTATTCTTTATTTCTTTTCTTTCTTTTTTTTTTTTTTTTCTTTTTCTTTCTTTCGTTTTGTATTTTCATTTCCTTTCCTTCGTTTTTATTGCTGGTTCTTTTTTTTTCTCTCTCTCTCTCTCTCTCTTTCTTCCTTTCTTTCTTCTGCTCTCTCTCTCTCTCTCTCTCTCTCTCTCTCTCTCTGTGTGTGTGTGTGTGTGTGTGTGTGTGTGTGTGTGTGTGTGTGTGTGTGTGTGTGTGTGTGTGTCTGTGTGTGTGTTTTACGTCTGTTAGAATGGCGAAAGAGGCATTTATGACAAAAAGAGCATGGGAGCGATCGAGACC
>CM065724.1:29502776-29507776 GCA_033310375.1 Conus canariensis
TGGAGCTTATGATGTGGTTTTTGTTTTTTTTGTTTTTGTTCTTGTCTTGCCTCTGCATGTGGATTTCTTCAAGGCTTGTTTGTTTGTTTGTCCCATTGTCTGTTTCCGGCTTTTGTTTGTTTCCTGACACCTGTCTTTCTGTTTCTCTCGCTCTTTCTCTCCTCTTCCCTCCGTTTGTCTGTCCGTCTGTTTGTGTCTGTGTCACTGTCTGTCTGTCTCTCTCTGTGAAACACACGCACACACACGCGCGCGCGCGCACATACACAAATACATACACACACATTTTATACAGTTATATCAATAATCTACATAAAATTGTACGTGCTTTTTATATTGCACCTCTACAAAAGCACACACACACACACACACACACACACACACACACAACACACACACATGGACACACACACACACACACACACACACACACACACATGGACACACACAAAATGGCGGCTATGGTAAATAGCTAATCTACACGCCTGCTGAGTTTTTTGCCGAAGTTCCTGAGAATGACCAGGTTCCCCGAACAAGAGTCTGTAGGCGCGGTCCTTCAGCGTTGACGACTCTGATTTTGGACACCGGCGATTTACTAAAAAAGAAACCTACCAAGAAAATGAAACAAGGAAAATCGAGAGCCGAGGACCGTTTCTTCGCCTCAGACCAACCGACCTGTGGAACGGTTCGTTCTTCCAGTCACAGGCCTGTCAACAAGTCTGGCGCTGTGAGTACTGTTTCAGAGCTGAAAAGCGTGATAGAAATGCTATGCGATCGCATTTCTGGCTTAGGAGAAACTATACAAAATCAAAATGAAAAAATTGACATGATCCTAAATAAGAACTGGACGACGACGAAGATCAGCATTGCCACCCAGACTGCCGAACTGCCAGCTTACACATCATACGCTGAAGCGGTCAGCTCGGGGCCAGTGCCACGCCCGCGGAGCAGCAGAAGAGAGGCCCTCAACAAAAAAAGACGACCAAAAAACCCAAAGACAAAGAAAGCGCCGATCCATTGAAAAATAGAACTCAACAAAAACAGCGAAGTGACGTAAAAAAAACCATTACGTCAAACAGACAACAACACGTCACGATTCTGCATCTAGAGGAAAGAAGAAAGAAGAAAGAACTGAATTTGATCTCCCCCGTCTCCTTGTCTTACACGATTCTGTGACCAGCAAAGTCAATGATGAGAGACTTGGAGATTCTTTTGGATTCCAAGCAGAATCGTGGAAAAATTTCAAGATTAAGGACATCCAAAGGACATTTGAATCGGCATACCGAAGACACGATGCACTACTGATCCACTGTAGAGTAAATGATCTAAAGTCAACATTCTCCCATGGACTGCAGTAAAGATTTGGTGCAGTGTGTCAGACACATCAAGAAAGAAAATCCTGGTCTAAAAATAATTGTTAGTAAAGCAGCACCAGTCACAGATACTCAGCTCAACATCAAGAGAGATCTGTTCAACGCCCTCCTGACATCGGAACTAAATGAAGACAAGGACGTCTATCAGTCATAACAACCTCCGCACTAGCTCCTGGCATCTCCGTGACGGCCTCCACCCCACCTACAGTGGTGCCAGCGTCCTGGCCAGGAACATCGGGCGCCACGTGAGAGACCTGCTGTGGAGCCGACCCAGGAAGACCCGACGATCGAGGCACCAGCCACCCGGTACTACCAGCCCTATCCGGATCCTCTGCTCTACAGTCTGGGCCCCAGGAGCAACAGGTTCAGCGTGCTTGGCGACTGGTGAAAGTGGAACTTTGTCAAATTCCAGCACCACTTGTGACTATAGCGTAACTCACGCTAATATTTCAATTGCAGCATACGAAAATCATCATCCATTTTGTATTGACTCAGACATTCATTAAGTGTATTTGTTGTTAACTTTATCTAAATATTGTTTGTATTAACCTACAGATAAGTTAAAATTCTGGTCATAAGTTAAAATTCGAATGTTAAAAGACGGCCCTTTTAAGATATTTCAATGGAACTGTCGATCTGTTATAACTTCCGTTAACCAATTAACCCAAAAACTTGCAGAAGAAAACTATAGTCTGTTGGCCTTACAATCCCTAAACACACATAGAAATAAGTTACCTAAACTCGCTGGCTATTATTTCCCCCCAATTGTTCAGAGAGGGGAACACTAATGATAAAATCAACGCAGCCATTTACATCAAGGAAGGAGAGAACTACACCTCCTGTGCAAGTCCTGTTCCACCAGACACACCTGACTCCTATTCTTGCGTAGTCAGGGTTCAGGTAAATACTAACATCGTATTAACTGTTGTGTCAGTCTACCAACCACGGGGACCTAACGAGCACAATTCTGAATGGTTACGATCTTTTCATTTAAGACCAGATGAAAACAATAGATATCTTATAACTGGAGATTTTAATGCTCATTCCCCGTTTTGGGAAGAGGATTGTCAGTTGATTACTAGTAACCGTTTTATTGAAAATCTCGTCGACTCGTCCTTATATCTTTTGAATGACGGGAGATAACACGCGTTCCCGACAACCCTAAGCACAAGCCAAGTGCAATAGATCTGACTTTGATATCTCCAGATCTAGCACCACTTTGTGATTGGCAAACCCTCGATGACACACTCAATAGTGATCATATTCCAGTCATTTCTACCTTCGAAACTACAAGGCTTGAACCAATAGAATTGACAAAGTAAAAAGTCCCAAAATATAATTATAAATTAGCTAACTGGGGTAAATTCACGGAATTACTAAAAACTTTCTTCGTCGACACAAAAGAACTTGATACAAAAACTATTGACGACCTATACGATCGGTTTCAGAATGCTATGCTTTCTGCCGTGAATCAGTCAATACCTATGATAAAACATGTTAAATCAAGTTCGAAAAAGCACACAGGTAATGTCTGGTGGAATGAGACGTGTGAAAAAGAGAAAAAGAAGAACATAAAACTGAGAGAATATTTACGAAGTAAAGGAGAAGAGCGCGCTGAAAAGCTTCTTGAGAAAAAAAAAGAGCCAAAAATCATTTTAATTACATCACAGCACAAGCAAAACAGCAATATTGGTCTAACTTTTGTAAGAATGAAATAACAAATTATAAAGATTTTCAAAAAGTGTGGGAAAAGTAAAGAACAATGAAAAATGGAGTAAACTTGCCAAGATGTCCTGTCAACCTCCCAAACTCGGATTTCCCATCTAATCTAGAAAAGGCCGAAGCTTTTGTTGACATGTTCGCCAAAAATGGCAGCAAAGATAGTTTATCAACAGAAAATAGACTGCACAGAGAGCAAGAAGAAGAAAACTTCACCGAGAACAATCCAGACTCTGTTGCAAACCACTATCTGAATGCTCCCGTAACAGTTCAAGAAGTAGAAGAATGCCTTGCTAATCTGGGAACCAAAAAGACATCAGTGGGTTTAGATGGAATCTCTAAAGAAATGCTGCGTCATGTCCCACCTAATGTTAAACGCTTTATCTCGGTCTTCATTCAAAAATGCTGGGAAAATGGCAATTTGCCTTCATTATGGAAGCATTCTATCATAGTTCCTATACATAAACAAGGAAAACCTCGAAGTAACAAACAGCTACCGTCCAATTGCCTTAACGTCGCATACATGCAAACTAATGGAAAGAATTGTCTTAAACAGATTACTTTATTTTTGTAATAAACATCAAATTATCCCTATAAATCAAGCTGGTTTTCAGAAAGGCAGATCAGCAACAGTACATCTAGTAAAACTCACTACACATGTTAAACAGCAATTCGCACGACGTAAAAACATCTTGACAACTTTCTTTGACATAAGAAAAGCGTATGAACAAGTGTGGCATAAACGACTTTTGTATAAACTGAAAACTATTGGAATAAATGGAACCATGTATGATTATGTCAAAGCTTTCCTTCAAAGTAGAATTATTCAAACAAGAATAGAGCATACATATTCCAACACTAGAACACTGGAAATGGGTCTTCCACAAGGATAAGTATTATCTCCAATCCTATTTAATATCCTGATTGCAGACATAACCGAAGGCTTATCCAAAGACGTAGTTTTAGTACAGTTTGCTGATGACATATGTCTGTGGATGAAAGTCACTATGAAAAGAAAAACCCCATTAAGATTCTTAAATTACATAAAGATCAAATATCAACATGAATTAAACAATATCAGTAGTTGTTTTTTGTTGTTGTTTTTTTTACATGAAAATGGATTGACACTTTCGGCAGAAAAAACAAATCTAATGCTTTTCAACTCTGGATATGACCCAGACAAACTTCTACAATTTACTCTGAATGGATCGGTCTTACAATACGTCAAATCTGTTAAATTCTTAGAAGTATATTTAACATCAAAACTTTCGTGGAACCAACATATTGAACATATTTTGAATAAAGCAAGAAAAAGTTTAAACTTTCTAAAGATCATAAGCAAACAAAAATGGGGACAAGATATAGAGAGTTTAACACTCCTATCTTCTGCTCTTGTGCGGTCTAGATTGATTTATGCTCAAGAAGTATTCTTCAGCGCTCCACAGCATCTACTTAATAACGTTACAAAGTGTAGACTGCAAAGCATATAAACTTGCTCTTGGGGTTCCCACACATACCTGCAACATTGGGACATACTATGAAATTGGAATTTTACCTTTGAACGAGTTTCGAAAAGTGTCCTCCACCAAATTTGTTTTATAGAATCTTTCACAAAAAAGTTTCTGTACAAATGAAGTATCTCTAATTCAGATACAGATTTTGCTAAAAGAGCAAAAGACATAAAATCAGCCAAATCTATTCAGTCATACACATCTACTCTTCTGAAAAAAAACCAACATGAACCAAAGTAAAATAACTGTCAATCGTCCTTTCCACCCATTCCCAAATGGAAACAAACCAAAGCAAATTTGACAAATTATACTGAACTGAACAAAAACGATCCACCATATCTTTTAAAAAATTATGTAAATTCTCATTTGGAAAATCAATGTAAGGATCATCTGCAAATTT
>CM065724.1:29510276-29515276 GCA_033310375.1 Conus canariensis
TAGCTTTGTTTGTTTGCTTTTTTTTTTCTTTTCTTCTTTATGTCCTAAAGTCTATGAGTATGTAAACTTCAACCGCTTTTCCGACCTCTAGGTTTGTTTGTTTGTTTGTTGTTGTTTGTTTTCTTTCTTTCTTTTCTTTTCTTTACTTTTCTTTACTTTCTTTCTTTTCTTTCTTTCTTCTTTTTCTTTTTGTTCTCGTTGTGGTTGTTGTTGTTGTTGTTGTTGTTCTTCTTCTTCTTCTTCTACTACTACTACTACTACTACTACTACTACTACTACTACTACTACTTCTTTTTCCTATCTTTCTTTCTTTCTTTTCTTCTTTTGTGTTTGCTTATGTATGTATTCGTTAGTTGCGAGTTGTTTACAGCGGCAGGTGATTTTACAGCCCTCTGTAAATGTTTCTGATCTCACCACTTCTGACGCAATTCTTTCGCTCGTCTGCGTTGTATAAACAAAGCAAAAAATGACCGCTGTTTGAACCTGCAGTGTGTTCTGTTGTTTTCTTCCCAGTATAAAAAAAACCGCCCTATTAATCTTACCGATAGCATCCTGGAGTGAGGCAGCTATGCAGCCATCAGTACCCAAATCTTTGCTGTAGCTGCAGTGTTCCTGCCACATTTGCAACTGAAAAGGTTACATTAACAATTTACAACGATTTCTTTTTCTTTTCTTTTCTTTTTTTCTTTTTTCTTTCTTTTTGTGTGTCCTGTTTTCATCTTCTGTGGCACCTCACTGGCATTACACCCACGCCGCTCATTCTGACTGCCCGTCCACAGCCACACCCTGAATTTTTTTCCTGCCCTAGTCCCGGCGTCGGCAATCCACTGGGAGCCGTCAGTGTCAAGTCGTTGAGAGGCAACCCACTAGAAGAGACACTGAGCTGCTTGGTGGGAAGAGCCAACCGAAGCCGCCTGCTGTTGTTGAAAGGAACTATTGGTTAGGCTGGTCTTCATCCACATTTTGATCAATTGCTTGTGTGGTCAGTTTCGAATCTATACCTACAGGTCGTCTTCTTGCTCGACGTCAACTCGCCGTTTCCGTTTCTGAAAGGAACTGCGCCGTGCTCTGGAGCTCCCCTCTAGGCTGCCTTCTCACTTTCCGGCGCACTATCGCTCCATCTGGCCAGATTCTCCATACAGCATGGAGTTGGCAGTTGTGTAGGACATGCTGTGCCGTCTGCTCCAGCTGCCATTTCTCGTGGTAAGGGACTCGGGCAATCTTCAGCTTGTGCATATGACTGGTAAGTCTTGCGTATTCTTTGCTGAAGCCTGGAAATTGTGACTTAGTCTGTTTTCCCCAAGAGACATTTGGCACCCCTTTCTGACATCTGACTCCTAATGATCCTGATCAGGATCTGCTCCTGAAGAGCGACTGGTTTCTCTGGTTAGGCCACTTGCTGTTGGCTGTTTTGCAAGCTGTTCTGCAAATTCATTCCCCACACCATGGTGGGTAAGCATCCAATTCAACGTCATCCGTCCGTCTGTGGAGACCTGATGCGGCTCTGCCCTTAAGCTCTTTCAGCGTATTTCCACATTGGGCTCGCACGATATCTGAGAAGATGATGACCACCTACCTGTTGGTGCTCACATCCTTGGTGGCGACTTGCATGTTCACTGCCGGCTGATAGAGTCCCAGTCTCTGCTTGAAGCCTCAATCCTCTGCTTTGTACCTACTACCAGGTCACCCAACAGGCAATCGACGTGGGAAGCCAGAAACACAAGTGACAAGACGCAGTAGAAAAAAATCCGCAGGCGTTACCGCCCTTTCCTGTCTTCCTTTTCCCAGGCCCTTCCTCCTTGCTGTCTCCTATTCTTCTACAGCAGGCGACCTAGTGTTGGTATTGTTCTCTTCGCTCGGCGTTTCAGTTCAACCGTGGTATCGCTAGGTGTCAAGCTTCCAGTCCCAGAAAGTACAGGTGTGTCATTGCATACAAACGTTTTTTCTTTTGACGTCAGCGGAAGACCGTCCTTCTAATAGAAGGGGGGGGGGGGGGGGGGGGGGGGGGATCAGAAACACAAGAAGCCGTACACTTGATGGAATGTTGACATGAACTGTTGTAGGCTCGTACAAACACAGACCAAAAGCCCACACTTGTACTCACTTTGTTGAATTTGCGCAGATGCATTCAGGGACACACACACACACACACACACACACACACACACACACACACACACACACACACACACAGGTGCCCGCGTGCATACACGCACATACGCATGCACGCACGCACACACACACACACACACACACACACACACACACACACCACACACACACACACACACCACACACATCTCCTCTCTCTCTCTCTCTCTCTCTCTCTCTCTCTCTCTCTCTCTCTCTCTCTCTCTGCCTGTTTGTGTTCTTTTGTGTCTGTCTGTCTGTCTCTGTTTCTATCTGTCTCTCGGTCTCTATCTCTGTCCCCCCCCTCTCTCTCTCTGTCTCTCTCTCTCTCTCTCTCTGTCTCAACGCCTTTTTGTCTGTCTGTCTCTTTCTCTGTCTCTGTCTCTTTCTCTCTTGCACTCTCTCTCTCCCGCTCCCCCCCCCCCCTCTCTCTCTCTCTCTCTCATCGTTACTATGGAGACACCCAGAACATCTATTCATTTTTCAGCGTGTGGCCGACATCATTTCCATAACAAGCAAGCACGTGCCTGATTTTTTTTTTTTTTTTTTAAATTTCTTTATTGGTAGCAGTCCGCTTGTCACCAATGGTGGACTACGTACTCATGCATGGCGATTGATCATACACAGGACGGCCTTTTGTCATGGCATGAGAACAGAGCTCATTTGTCAGCGCTGATTTCTGTCAGATATTGTATTCCTCATGTCTTTCAGGATGGCTTGGACGGAAGGGAAAGGGTAGGAGAGAGGAAGGGGAGAATGTAGAGGGGATGGGACGATGGTGGGTGTAAAATGGGGTTGGAGGTGAGAGGGTAATGGCAGAGTGTGATAAGAACATAGACAGCAGGGGGGTAAGGGGTGGGGAGTGGTGGTGGTGGTGGCTCCATCACACAAATTCCAGATGAATTTGTATTGTACTGTCTCCCCAGAAATGACGCGGAAAGTAGGGTTGGGTTTTTTTTTTTTTTTTTCCAGACAATTGCACGTGCCTAATTTGATGCCATTTGATGTGAACCTCCCCTCCCTTATTACTGTCCACACCTTCTGACTACCACCACTTCCCGACCCCCCTCCCCCCCCCCCTCACTCCCTTCCGTCTCCCATTGCATCACCCATTTCTCCTCCACAGACACACACACACACCCATTCCCCCGCAATTCTTGTACTCATACATGCATATGAGCGTGCACACACACCATGCATTTATGTATGCGGGCGCATGTGCACACGTACACACAGACAGATACACACACACACACACTACACACACACACACACACACACACACACATACACACAGACACACACACACACGCACACACACACACAACACACACACACACACACACACGCACGCACGCACACACACACACACACACACAAACACACACACACACACACAAGCGTACGCACACATGCATCCACTCACAATTGCATGCTCACATGACTGCAGGCTCATGTATGCATGAACGGACAATGCACACACACACACACACATATGCACATACGGACATGAACATGGACGCATGCGCATTTGCACACATTGGCGCGCACACCTGCATACACAGACACACACCACACACACACACACACATACACACACACACACACACACACACACACACACACACATGTGCCTGCGCACATGCATACACGGTCTCGTATGCATAGCTTGCACGTTCATAAGGAAGCAGCCAAAGCATAATCTTTTATCATGGTTTCCTCTGACTGCTAGTGTACTTATGGCGATGATGTTGATGTCAATGTTTTACTCAAACTGCACGGGAAAGAAATATGAACTAGCCTTTGGCACGTTTGATTTCCATAATAAGCACAAAGTTTTTGATGTGTAGCGGATCACAACTAGCTGAAAAAGTGATTAGTTTTTTTCCCCTACACTAGTTCAGGCATTTCTCTTGCCCGACAGTCTTTATTCTCAAAGGAACGCAGCCATCAACGCCGTAACTTTGCTATGGTCTCTTCCAGCCAATGGCGGGCCGTCAATTCGAAAGAAAAAAAAACCCACTTTGAATTAAAAAAAAAAAGAAAAGAAAAAAGAAACATTAAAGACGTACACTTCAGGAATGTTGACATGAACGCTTTCCAGCAGTTACACACAGACTACATGCGCACACATGCACTCACCGCATTAACCACTCGTGAATTCACTTGGGGACACACACAAATGCGTACACAAACTTTCTCTCTCTCTCTCTCTCTCTCTCTCTCTCTTCTCTCTCTCTCTCTCTGTTCCGTGGAGACAGTCAGAACAGGGACACATACAAATGCGTACATAGTCCCCCCCCCCCCCCCCTCTCCCTCCTCTCTCTTCTCTCTCTCTCTCTCCATGTCTCACTCTTTTTCATCTACTCTTCATTCTCCTCTCTCCCTCTCTCTCCTCTCTCTCTCTTCTTTCTGCTGTCTCTCTCAGTCTCTCTGTCTCTGTCTCTCGCATTGTTACCGTGGAGACAGCAGAACATCTATACATTTTTCAGCGTGTGGCCGACATCATTTCCATAACACGCGAGCACGTGCATGACTTTTTTTTCTTTCTTTCTTTTTTTTTCTTTTTTTTTTTCTTTTTTTTTTTTTTTTTTGCAGGCAGGCAGGCAGGCAGTCCATTTATCATCGATGGCTGGACTACGTAACCATGCATCGCAATTGATCATACACAGGACGGCCTTTTGTCATGGCCTGAGAACAGAGCTCATTTGTCAGTGCTGATTTCTGGCAGTTATTGTATTTCTCGTGTCTTTGGCGGAACGCTCAAAGGAGGAGGAGGGCAGCAGCGGAGGGGGTGGGGATGGGGGGGGGGGGGGGGGGGTAGGTGGGAAGGAAGGATGGTGAGGGTGGAATGGGGGTTGGAGGAGGTG
>CM065724.1:29530276-29540276 GCA_033310375.1 Conus canariensis
GTGTATGTGTGTGTGGTGGTGTGTGTTGTGTGGTGTGTGTGTGTGTGTGTGCGTGAGTGCCCTTTGCTTTGTTGGCAGTGCGTATGTGGTGCGTGTGTCTGTGTGTGTGTGTGTGCGTGCGTGCGTGTGCGTCGTGTGTGTGTGTGTGTGTGTGTGTGTGTGTGTGTGTGGTTGTGTGTGTTGTGTGTGTGAAGTTCAACCCTAAGCCTTCCTGAAGGGGTGGTGATGTAAGGTGGAGGTGGGGGAAGATACGACTTTCATTGACATCCCATTTTCATTCACATGTTCTAGGTGTTTACCTTACGTTTTCATGTGCGCACGAATTCTAATCATTGTTCACATGTTCTAGGTGTTTACCTTACGTTTTCATGTGCGCACGAATTCCAATCATTGTTCACATGTTCTAGGTGTTTACCTTACGTTTTCATGTGCGCACGAGTTCTAATCATTGCTCACATGTTCTAGGTGTTTACCTTACGTTTTCATGTGCGCACGAGTTCTAATCATTGCTCACATGTTCTAGGTGTTTACCTTACGTTTTCATTGCGCACGAGTTCTAATCATTGCTCACATGTTCTAGGTGTTTACCTTACGTTTTCATGTGCGCACGAATTCTAATCATTGTTCACATGTTCTAGGTGTTTACCTTACGTTTTCATGTGCGCACGAATTCTAATCACTGCTCACATGTTCTAGGTGTTTACCTTACGTTTTCATGTGCACACGAATTCTAATCATTGTTCATGATTTTTAATCAATGTGCGTGACTGTATACTTGGACTGTCCTGGTTCGTTTGGAAGAAGAAAGAAGATGTAGGCTGAAATGTCAGATCATAAATACAGTCATTCCCGTCTGTTGTGTTATCCTTCTGTGATGGGAGATAGAACTTTTCTTTGTTTCACCTTTTCTCTTTCTTTGTTTTTCTTTTTTTTTTTCTTTTTTTTTTCTTTTTTTTTTTGTTTTTTGTTTTTTTGTTTGTTTAATTCGCTAGCGGAGAACTCGATAGACACACATGAAATAACAATTGTGCACAACTTTTTTTTTTTGAGGGGGGGGGGGGGGGGGCTCCAACTTTCATGCCATTTCAGTGGTATTTCCCCTCCCACCCCTCCCCCTCCCCTCTTCCCACCCCCCTCCCAAACTTCCCCCCCCCCCCCCCCCAAGCTTCACATTCACCGCTAAACTCTGGTTTGTTCCCTTCGCAGCCTTGGCACTGGCAATCCACAGGGCGGAGTCCAGTCAAAATCGCGTTGAGGCAACCCACCAGAGGAGACGCTGCTGCTGAGTGACTTAAGTGATGTTCAGTGGCGCCTGTTCTGATCCGGTGTCGTATAATATCTGGGAAGCGTGATATCTAGGAACGCGTTCCCAGATTTCCTGAATTTCCAATCGTGAAATCTGGGAACTGAGGGTACTTTGTGAAAATCATGCCAAGAAATTAATGGGAAAAAAAAGTGACAAGAAGGCCAAAGATCTCAATTGCACCTAAATCAATTGTTTCCTACCTTATCTCCAAAATCCATTCTTTTTTCGTCTTCTTTCTGCCCTTCTGAATTCTGAAAGACCACGTTCCCAGATATCACGGGCCTTCCCAGATATCACAGTACATTTTGGGAACGCGTTCCCCCAAAAATCTGTGATATCTGGGAAGCCTTCTCAGATTTCACGCGACACCGGCATAGACAGGACACCACATTACCAGGCCCCCCATTTGACGACATTCATTGCTCGGTCGCGCGGAGCTGGCGTGAGTGAACTCCCTCCATTATAGAACGCCACCGCGTTTATCAAGCGGTGTTGACCATGAACTCACCAATACCGGCGATGTCAGCATGAAGAGTGACGGCAAAAGAAACAAACTGCAGCGTCACGATGAGAGCAGGCCACGAGGGAGCACAGAATTCGGAAAGTTTTCATGCAGATTGACGAGAATGCGGATGATGAAGTTGATTTTATGGACCAGCCGCCGTGGCGAAGTGGTTAGCGTGGCGGACTCCCGGCTGGGAGGTCGCGGGTTCGATTCCCATCAGAGTCATGTGAGATTTTTCTGCCCCGACCGGCTCCTACCCAGAGTTGAGTTTGCTACGGGCTCAGTTGGGAAGACTGGGACCAACAGTCGAGTTTCATCCACTTAATGGATGCGTCGTTGAGAGTGTTGCTCAAATTCCCTGACCAACACTGCAGGTGTCTGTATCTCTCGGGCCTGGTTGACGCCGGGATATATTATGAAAGGAAGCATAGAGTACAGCCCTGTCATGCAGTCTCAGACCGAAATGGAAATCCATAGCATCATCTTTATCATCCTCATTCTCATCGATCAGCATTAAAAAAAAAAAGTTGATTTTATGGATATCAGCACTGGCCTGAGATTGCATGACAGGGCTGTGTTCTAGGCCTGCTTTCATAATACATGTGCACGTCAACAAGGCCTCAAGAGTGCAGAACCGGTCTGGCGGTTTGAGCAACTCTCTCAAAAACGCATCCATCAAATGAATTAAACCCGTTCCAGTTTTCCCAACTGAGCCCATAGCAAACTCAGCTCGGTCAAGAGCCAGCCGAGGCCGAAAAATTAAATAAATGGCTCTGACGGGAATCGAACCCACGACTTCCCGGCCAAGTCTCTGCGACGTTAACTATGGCACAACGGCAGCTGGGGTGCGTAATTACTTCAACGTGAGAAAACTGGCAGCATGACGGACGCATATCCGTACCCCTGTTCTTTCACTCGTGTTGTTTATAACCCAGCCGACTGCAAGGTCAGGAACAAAAAAAATAAATAAATAAAAATAAAAAAAGCTCAGTCATTGCTAAGAATGTAGGAACGAACCAGATAGCGACAAACGTATTTGTAATTCGAAACGTTGCAGTATTTTGATGGTGGAGGAGGTGGAGAGCTAACTGCAACGTAAAACAGTCCGACTGAGCCCCAACCGATGTTTCCATGAAAGAGATCGTTTTCGATTTGATTTCCTTTTCAATACACAGAGGGTCAAACTATGTTGATATTCTACAACAGAAGTCAACGCTCGCTGGAAATACTGTGTTTAAACTGATCACCCCGTGGTAAATTCAGTGCCCTTGTGTAGGCAGACACGCACACGCACACACACGCACGAGCATTTCTGCTCTAGTGCTGATATGGCAAAAATAATTGGATGACACCACTTGCGGAGCTTTTTACTCTCTCGGGGCATTTTCTTTTGTGTGCACGTGCTGGCAGCGGAGCACAGGGGTAGTAGCATAGAACGTTGATTTCGACATGGCAGCGTTGATTTATTATTTACGATTTGGAGCGGCTGGCCTCTCTGATGGAGGTGGCTGACATCGACTGATATTTTGTTTTTGTTGTTGTTGTTGTTGTCAGATGTGCTCAGTTCCAGACAGGCTATCTGTTTGTTGGTCAATCCTTTGTTTTTTTTGTAATTGTGTACGCATTTATTTACTTATTTGCACATTTTTTCTGTTTTCACGAAAAAAAATCATAAAGTCGATTTTTGGACACTAGCAATGTACCATAGAAATGGACAAAAACCTTGTCACTCCCCATAATACTACGTAAGTGGTCCCAGCTGGTCTTTGGACTCGACTCAGTGCTGCTCTGGTGCCGATACCTGGAAGACAATGTATGGACTTTAACTGTCTTGGGGGTACCATATTTTCCTGTTTGCGCTTGTTAAACGAAGAACGTATGAGAGGCATTGAGCACTGATTTTGGCATAGCATTGTTGGTTGATTATTCCTGTGCTGGAACAGCTTCTGAACGGTGCAGCTGACGTGAATCTATGTTTGGATTTCTTTTTTGAATGAGTTATTCAATCCTGCTCAAGATTTCTCTCTCTCTCTCTCTCTCTCTCTCTCTCTCTCTCTCTCTCTCTCTCTCTCTCGTTACATGATTTACTTCATACTTGACTTATTCTGCTCTGAATTAATGTATTGACAAATGAAAACATGCCAAACAAACAAACAAATAAACAAAACAACTGGTATGAAATGATCTAGACAGTCCAATATTTAATTGTGTCTTTTTTGCCATACTATATCATATTTGTCACCATTTCATTACATGTATGCAATGAGTACATAAAAATGATCAATTGTTATGACTGCATCTGGTTCCATAATCTATTTGGGTCAGTAAGACAGCCTGAAATGTAGGTGAAGAGTTATATCTGAAAAGAATAGCAAAGTATACAAATGCTTTGATTTTGTTTACTATTCTCATAGTCAGACAGAACAATACCAGCACACTACTGTGCTTTATCAATGTGTTCAAGACTTTATGTTTCTTAAAGAGAAACCACCTTTCGATCTTTTGATACTAGTAACTTTCCATAGAAAAAGGGCGAAAATCATGCGAGCAATTCCCCAGTCCATGTATCGCCACGTGAGTGGTCTCAGCTGGTCGTGGGACTTAGAATTACTGTAACACAGATAACTGGGTAACAACACACAGAGCTTTTACTCTCTTTGGACAATCATTCTTGTGCGCACGTGCTGAGGGCGGCACGAGAGAGAGGCTTTGAACATTGATTTTGACCTGGTAGTGCTGATCAATTATTCCCTCATTGGAACAGCTGGCCTCTTCTGAAAGAGGTGTCTAACATGGATTGATGTTTTGCCTTGTAGGCCAATTCAGATTAACTTCACCATCCTGTTCAATATTTTCTGTCCGTCTGTTTCTCTCTCACTGTCAATGTTCTTCGTTAGATTTCTTTCTTTTCTTTTCTTTTCTTTTTTTTTTTTTTGCTTAATTTACTTCATAGCTGATTTCATCTTCTGTGAATGAATGGATTGACAGCAACAACAGAAAAGAACTAGCATCAGATAAACGAGAGTCTAATTCTGTGTTTTTATTTGCCATGGTACATCATTTTACATTATATTTCAAGGATTTAAATAAGGAACATCCTCCAGACTTTACGAATAAAAGACGATAGAAGACGAAAAGTCACTAAGGCCATCTGTACTGGTGATGGAATCTTATACTGAGAGAGGGAGGGGGGGGGGGAGAGAAGGGAGGGAGGGGAGTAGCAGGGTCAAGTGCTGAGCCCATTAATGATCTGTTGATGATGGTAACTGGGGATAGGTGACAACCACATCTAGACATGCACCTGATAGTGATGGAGATCTGGGGAAAATGTAACCGGTGAAGGGCGGACTTATGCTGATTTCCACTAATTCAGTCAGGTTCCTGTAAAATACGCCATGAGTAAGTCTGCGACTTTGTAGCAAAAGAACAGCAAAAACACGTCATCGTTCCGTCCACTGAACTCCTGCAGCTATGCCTACTTCAGGCGCTGAGAATTCTCCACATTCACAATGCAGGAAAAAGCTCTGGGCCTGTGACCAGGTAGAATTCTGTTATGGCGGAGGAAATTTCAAGGCTGTGCTGTTGCCAAATAAAAGTGAAAACTACCTCCATCCTTGTATTTTATTACATTATACAGTACAGTTTAGTTTCACATACACAATGTGCACAGGGAACGCTACATTTCCCAGACAGCGTCTGGTCAACAAACCTGTGTGGGTCAATCGGGCAACATTGAACAGAGCTAAGACGTCATCACGTCTGAAGAAGACAGAACAGCAATATATCCAGACTGTTCATAAAACTTGATTCTGTCAGCTATCACAGTCAACCACAGAAAAGCCAGCGAACTATCGTAATTTATAAGTACGGTTGACATTTTCTACGTTTTCACAGGGAAACTATCATGTCGATCTTTTTAAGATTAATAGCCTTCCATAGAATATGAGAGAAAAATCTTACCGGCTATTCCTCACTCTCTGTCACCACGTGTGGGGTCTCAGCTGGTCCTTGGACCTAAAATTACCGTAACACTGATAATTGGACGACACCATGCCGAGCTTTTACTGTCTTAGGACATTTGTTCTTGCGCGCACTTGCCGGCGGCGGGACACATGGGAGGCTTTGAACATTGATTGTGTCTTGGTAGCGCTGATCAATTATTCCTGTGGCGGAACAGCTGGCCTCTTCTGAAGTGCGTGGCTAACATAGATTGATGTTTGGTCTTGTTTGTAAATCAAGTTCTCCATCCTGCTCAAGATGTCCTCTGTGTGTGTGTGTGTGTGTGTGTGTGTGTGTGTGTGTGTGTGTGTGTGTGTGCTTGCTTTGAACTTTCTTTTTCATTGCATGAATTACTCCATAATTGTTTTGATTTTCTGTGAGTGAATAGAATGAAAGCAATTCAAGAAAAGAACCAGCATCACATGACCTAGCCGTCTATTTTTGTGTTATTCATTGCAACAGTGCATTAGATAACATCATGTTTCAGGGATTGCAATGTGGGACCATTCACTAGATTTTAGGGATGAAAGATGAACTTGACTGAAAATCTTTGAGACTGCCTGTCTGGGTGATGGATTGTATTTCGTACAGAGAGAGAGAGAGAGAGAGAGAGAGAGAGAGAGAGAGAGAGGAGAGAGAGGAGGCCGGGGAGGGAGGGATAGGAATAGTGGAATCAAGTGCCAAGCGCTTAAATGATGCGCCAAAGTCGGGAACGTAGAGTGGATGATAACCACACTTAAACAGACACCTGATAGTGACGAAAATTTGGGGGAAATGTAATTGATCTGGAGGTCTTGTGCTGCATTCCACTGATGCACTCAGTTCCAATGAAAAGTTTATGAAGAAGTATGCAACCCTGAAGCAAAAGGAAAGTGGAAACACGTCACGTTTCTTCCACTTAAATCACCAAGCTACTTCTTGTTCTTGAACATCACAGTACTGCCAAAAGTTTTGCGCCAGTGATAAGTAAAAATTATGCCATAACGGAAAATTTTCAACACTGTCCCTGTCGTTGCGGAAGAAAACAAAAAACTATTAGAACCCCTTTATTTAATCACTTTACACAGTGTAGTGGAACCGCACATACACAATGTGCGCATGGAATGATCAATTTTTTAAAATAGCATCTTGTAAAGGAACCTGTTTGGATCAGTCAGGGAACGTTGAAGAGGTGAAAAGTCATCAGGTCTGAAGAAGGCAGACCAACAATACATAGAGAATATTTTAAAGGTCTGACTTTAATAACTCTCCATATAGCCAACCAGAACAAAGCCAGCAAACTACCCAGACTTACAAATGCGTTTGACAGTTTCTGTTCTCACAAGGAAACCATTATGTCGATCTTTTGACATTAATAACTTTCCATTAAAAGAAAAGAAGAAAAACTGAAGGAGGGTCTTGCCAGCTATTCCTCACTCACTATCATAAAGTGAACAGTAGTCTCAGCGGGTTGTTGGACACAGAATTACAGTAACACAGATAATTTTATCACACAGTGCAGAGCCTTTGCTGTCTCGTGGCATTGGTCCTCGTGCGCACGTGCTGAGGGCAGGACGACGCATGAGAGGCTTAGAACGTTGATTTTGACTTGGTAGTGCCGATCAGTTATTCCCCCTTTGGAACAGCTGGCCTCTTCTGAAGGGGACGGACAACGTGGACTCGTGTTTAAAATAATAACCAAAAAAGTGTTCCCACACAATGCACGCAAAGTTTGCTGCCTGTCTGTCTGTTGCTTTCTCGTTCATCATTTTGTTATTCATTTATTCATCTATTCATTTTTTACTCTTCACGGTTGATTTACTGCAAGTAAATTGAATAGCACAAAGAAAGCCAGCATGAATAACATATATGATAACAATAAACAGTAAACAAGTGGGGTAACTTTTGCTCCCATAAGAAAACCTAACACAGAGTAACTTTTATTCAAGACTGACACAGCCTTTTAAACTTGAATAAAGTCAGACAAATACAAAGACGAACAATCTAATAGTGGGGGAAAGGCCTCGGAGCAGGCAATACAAATATATCTGCCTTCAAAAGGGATTGCGATGGTTCCCTTATGCAGCTAGTGAAGAGTTTTCATATCTGTAATATATTTTCTTAATTCCATGTTCCCAGTTTCTTCATCTTCAACCTCCCCCCTCCCCCTCCTCCCCCCCCTCCCCCCCCTTCCCCCCCCCCCCCCCCCTTAAGTCCAAATCTTTGCCAAGTCATTACTATGAAGACAGTTGAGTTGTTGGCCTGCGCTTGTTTTTTCCCCCACTATTGGATTGTTCGTCTATGTATTTGTCTGACTTTATTCAAGTTTAAAAGGCTGTGCCAGTCTTGAATAAAAGTTACTCTGTGTTAGGTTTTCTTATGGGAACAAAAGTTACCCCACTTGTTTACTGTTTATTGTTTACTGTTCCCTGCCTCATTTCATTTCCAATTTCGTTTCGATTAAATTGAGATTATTTGTATTTGTTTCTGTCCGTCTTTGTGTTTGTCTTTTGATCTTCCTTGCATCCTTGGGTGGATCCTGAAGCGTAGGCTCAAAGATTGTCCCCTACATTTTATACTATTTGCATAATGTCTTTAGTTTTTCCTCCCCACACTTTCGTTTGGTTTCATTTACTACCCTTCACTGGCTGCTTTGGGGTGCTGTTGGATTCTTTTTTTGCACCATTGGTGGTGAGAACACCATGGCATTATGGACTGTGGTGTGTCTCTATTTGACGCCAGGAGCGCAGACACAACCAGCCGTGTCTCCCTGATGAGTTCCCATCCAGCGGACGAAAGGCCTCGGAGCAGGCAATACAAGTATATCTGCCTCCAAAAGGGATTGCGATGGTTCCCTTAGGCAGCTAGTGAAGAGTTTTCATATCTGTAATATATTTTCTTAATTTCATGTTCCCAGTTTCTCCATCTTCAACCTCCCCCCTCCTTAAGTCCAAATTTTGCTAAGTCTACTATGAAGACAGTTGAGTTGTTGGCCTGCGCTTGTTTTTTCCCCCACTATTAGATTGTTCGTCTTTGTATTTGTCTGACTTTATTCAAGTTTAAAAGGCTGTGCCAGTCTTGAATAAAAGTTACTCTGTGTTAGGTTTTCTTATGGGAGCAAGAGTTACTCAGCTTGTTTACTGTTTATTGTTTACTGTTCCCTGCCTCATTTCATTTCCAATTTCATATGATAACAAGTCAGCAGTCTGTGTATCAGTGTTGCCCCCACAATAACACCTAACAGAATTACATATACACACTGTGCACGATCTTAACTACACACGATGCACCATCTTAACTACTTTCCTAGACTGTATCTGGCTCGGTTGTCTGTCCATACGTACATGTGTATACACACTGATTACATGGAAAGGAAAAGTCACCGTCAGTGACGAGGAGAACGTGGTGGAAACACAGTACGGAAAAAAGATACATTTAGATTTTGATCGAACGACATTACACATTAATTTCAACAAGGCTGTGTTGGTCAGTTCTCCATTGTATTGGGACACATGGTCTCTTACGAAAGGAGCCGGAACATATATTTTCGCGTTCGTTTCCTTTTCGTCGTTGTTGTTTTTGTTTGTGATAATGCTTGTTTGTTTCCTTGTTTATTACAGGCGACCATGCAGCATTTCATGTCTGCTTGCGTCTTTCTCATCTGTCGTTTATTTGTTCATGCTTTTATTGAAGGCATAGGCTATTATTTATAGGCCAGAAAACGAAATGAGTTCGGCGAAAACAAACATGCAAACAAACACAGATATAAACAGGCAAACAAACAACAGCAACAAAAAGCGAGCGAATACATTTTCAGGTAGAAACATGTCCATTGCAGCGTATTCATTTTTGTGGTTGATTTATTGAGATCGTTGTTGTTGTTATTGTTGGTGTTGTTGTTGTTGTATACCCTGTCTGTCGGCCTAGCTTGATTAATGTGTGCTTTTATTGCTTGCTTGTTTGTTGTGTGTATCTATTTTTTTTTATGGTGCATTGATTGCTTTTCCATGTTCACTTTCCATTATTCTTTCGCCAAAATAAACAGGTTCTTTATTTATCTCTTTATTTTTTGTTCTGTTTAGTCTTTTAATTATTTGTATGATTGTTCATTATTTCTATATCACATTTGTCTCTTTTTATTCATGTTGATTATTATTTTACTTTTTATGTTCTACGAATGGACAGAAAGCCTAAACACATAAAATCAGACG
>CM065724.1:29555276-29567776 GCA_033310375.1 Conus canariensis
CATCGTCTGGGTAAACAAGTGGTGGAACATGCCCCGAATTCACGCAGAGCAGTGTTAACCCATGGAAGGCACACAAGGAGAACAACCAAGTTTTAAGGAGATTGTACATGAGTTAGCATTGCCAGAGGAAGCACTGCGCCACCAAAAAACCCTGCAACAGCGTTGTACGTACACGGACGCCAGAAATCATGATCTGGAACATTTGTGATATCCAGAGCATAGAAACAGGGTTTACTTTATTGAGTGGATGACTGGGAGTGCATACAAGACCTTCCAGGATGGAAAACCCACCAGAGATCATCGGAAGAGTTGCACCACTCAGATTCATCTTTACAAATGATTCTGATTGAACTCACAGTATCGCTTCAACCAGAATGGAGGAAATTCACCTGGACAAGACTCAGAAGTTTGCTCGGCTAGCCCAAGCCAACAGCTTGAGGGGATCTGGCTTACAGGCCCAAAGTCCTTGCCATAGAGGTTGGAGCAAGGAGGGTTGTGGGTTGATCGGCCTATGATATAATGACACAGCTCTCGATTTCTGGTAAGAGAAGGACCGGAACCCTAAAGACAATGGCAGAAGCAGCCGAAAAGAGTTCCTGGTGAATCTGGTCCAGGAAACAGTCTTAAATTTCCCAGCGTAGGACGGATGTCCGATAGTGACGTGGGTAGGGCATCTGTCAAAGGGCAGAGCCTTGAGATGCCTAAGCATTCAGGAGACACAGCTTCGAATCTTGATAGTGCCAAAAATGTATGTCACAGCAGAAGGGCATCTGGGAGTCATGACCTGGATGCAGCCCGGCTCCTTTAGTGTGTAAGGAGTTGAGGGCCGAAGCACTTGTCAAGGGGAGGGGGTAGGGGTCTTCTCTGAAGACGCTGTCTTGTTGATTGATAACTGAATAATCTTCAGTCCTTGTACACGACGGCGTGACTTCCGGCGAATGAATTTGGCAGTGACTGGCTCGTCAGAATTGAGATCTTCCGTCTTTCCTCTTGTGAACCCCTTCCCCCGACCTTCCTGCCACACTGCTTCGTACAACTGTACAAAAGTGCAGTATAGAGAACTTTACACAGCATGTGTAAAAGCTCCTTCGTCACAGGTCAGCGGAAAATTTTAAACGGGAAGAAGAAGATCTTTTTAGGCCAAAGACCGAGCACTCAAATGGAATGGATTCAAGATCTTCTCACTCAGCAAATTGTAGGTGAAACCCTACAGCTGTTTTCGAGGAGGTACGCATTCTACGTCAAGGTTGTTTATTTGATTGATATATAGATGATATAATAAACGCTTCCTGCCACCCAAAGTACTTTACTTTATTGAAGATACATAACATTTCATCCTGTCAAAACCTCACCCAGCCATAGTCGACTGAAGAACTTCATCCAGAAGACAAAAGACGACTCTAGAGGCATTAACAAATATTTCTGTTCGCAGTTCAGAATTCAACCGTCTCCGCATGTTGTCAATGAAGGATTTGATTTTTCATACCTAACACCCTCTTTTTAATCCCATTATTCTCCAACACACACAACACACACACACACACACACAACCACACACATCCTCTAAGAACCATGTGAAGTCATTCCTATAGTGACTTGAAGACTTGTTTACTCACTTGTTTTTCTTCCATTATTTACTTGTCTTCGTATATTTGTTTGTTTATTGTCGTGTTGATTATGATTTTTATACTTGTGCAAAAGACAAAGATATAAGTTCGTTTATTTAGCATTTGTTGGTGCATTGATGCCCAATATCTCTTTATTTGTTGTCATAAGAATGCAGCAAAGACATGTACCACAGGTGTTGTCTTGGACGGTTTAGTCACTCTTTGCGCGGCTGCTGCTGCTGCTGCTGCTTACTTCTCCGTGGCGATGCAGCAAAGAACATGTACCACAGCGTGTTTGTCTTGGACGGTTTAGTCACTCTTTGCGGCTGGCTGCTGCTGCTGCTGCTGCTGCTACTTACCTCCGTGGCCGGTGCTTTAACCCCATCAATATCACAAGCCATAGCCCTGTTGAAACCTTTGTCAGGGTGTGGGTGACGTTCATGCATTATTCAGTCGTCGTCGTGGAATTTGGTCCCAAGAAGGACACCTCGCAAAGAGTTTTAGAGCAGTGTGCGGTTGTTTCCTTGGTTTGATTGCTTTCCTGTATTTTTCTTCTCAAGTGGCGCTTCATAGTGATACAGCTTTTCATTTTTTTCTCTCCATAAGGTGATTTCATTTCGCGCGCGTGCGCGCGCGCGCGCGTGGTGTGTGTGTGTGTGCGTGTGTGTGTGTGTGTGTGTGTGTGTGTGTGTGTGTGTGTGTGTGTGTGTGTGTGTTTGTATTTGTGTGTGTTTGTATTTGTGTGTGTGTGTGTGTGTGTGTGTGTGTGTGTGTGTGTGTGTGTGTGTGTGTGTGTGTGACACACAGAGAGAGAATGTGTGTGTGTGTTGCTGTTGTTGTGTTGTTGTGTTGTTGTTGTTTTCTTTTACGTCATTCACATTACGTGATATTAGACGAAAAAAGAAAAAAACATGGGGTCCGGGGAAAAAAAAAGCTAAACACGAGTCGAAAGAATTAACTTATCTACAGTTATAACACAAAAGTAGAAAATCCACTTAATCAAAGATTAAAAAAAAAAAACAACAAAAAAAAACCCCATATAACTCTTCTGTGTCATCTCACCACTGACTGTTATCTATTACAAGTATTTGCCAATTGGACTTTTAGGTAAGTGCAAAAAGAAAAGATATGTTTCACTTGCTGACAGGAAAACATTTTGAATAGGCTGTACAGACGTATTTGGAATGAATTTCAAAAAGAATGTCTTCAATTGATATGCTATGACCACATATACAATGTATATTTTTGACATACTTTGTTTTAAAACAATCCAACTTCCATCAACAGATCAAGGAACTTATCTGTCGTCTACGATAAATGTTTTGATCGTACTTACTTAACTTTTCATGAATATTTTTCATTTCATCGTGTAAACCAGAACACCCAGTTTCTCTTTCTATCAAATGAAAATTAGAAAATTGTACTTTTTCTGTCAAAGTATAGCACTCTTGCACTGACATAGAGAAGTTTAAAAAAAAATGCGAATCTGATGATCGTTTTGCTCCTCTCTCTGCTAGAACATCAACCTTTTCATTAGAATATAACCCACAGTGGGAGGGCACCCAAAGAAATGTGTGTGTGTGTGTGTGTGTGTGTTGTGTGTGTGTGTGTGTGTGTGTGTGTGTGTGTGTGTGTGTGAAAACCTATTGTAGATCAGAGTACCGTCACTTGATTCCAATATTCTTTTCCCTATAATTACATACCCACACACTGTTTGTTGTTTGTTTTTCTTTTTCTCCTTAAGACATTGTTATCAATTGCCAAGAGTATTCGAGGTTAAAGGGGTCCTCACCCATAAATAGCATGTTTGGGTTGTTCAAATGTTTGATCGAGCGTGTTTCGATGTACGTGTTACTTTTCTTCTGGAACTCACTTCTATCCATGTTTCGGGTCGTGCAAGTAGCCAAATCGTGACTCGCCACGGAGATTGCCGAGCACAGTACGGAAAGAGACGTGAGTCGGGGATTCCGCAAGTGACGTATATATGCCAAGACTACCGTGAATGAAAGACATGTCCCTAAAAGCTTTCGTTATGAGGACGTAAACTCAACTATTTTCCGGCGATAGTGGCAGATGCTCCCAGCTACGAGTCAAGTTCCAACGAAGAGGACATCGAACGTGAAATTTTCACTGAAGTGTATGGAGTTCAGCCGTACCAGTTTGAACCTACAGCTCCTTGTACAGTACCACCTCAATCGCCATCAGACGCTTGTGTTTCTTTCCAGGCAGTTCGACATTATTTTTACAGGTTGACCATATTATGTACATGTACACACATACGCACGACACAGATAGTACATGATATACACATGCACATACATACATCTGTTCACACACACACACACACACACACACACACACACACACACACACACACACACACACACACATTACCGTAGTATGTAAATAACTTTAAAATGATTATGTGATAAACCACATTTTCCTTCAGTTGTTTAGATCTATCAGATAAAACACACATTACCGTAGTATGTAAACAACTTTAAAATGATTATGTGATAAACCACATTTTCCTTCAGTTGTTTAGATCTATCAGATAATGCCTTTTCCTTTGAACTGGAGTTTGTCAGCTACTGCATCATCACACTAATTCTCTTCCCTGCTGTAGAAATCTTTTCAATTGCTGTTCACTTTCAGTCCCTCCCCCCCTCCCCCTCCCCCCCCCCCCCCCCCCCCCCCCACACACACACACACATACACCTTTTTTACATTCCTCATTTTCAATCTCACTCCCTCCACTTAAATTCTGAAGTTCCACAATGACAATTAGAATCTGAGGGGTCTTTTACAATATATTGCAGTCAAATATTCTGGCTGTTATTTTAAAAACTGATGCGTGACGTGCCGTACATCAGATCTAAGCTGCAGATCTAAGCTCATTATTCTCTTACTCACCAGGGCAGTTTATAGCATACAGACATACCACACCTGCATATATCTTAAAATGCACACTAAGTCACCATCCTGTGTCCAAATACTGATAAATAATTCACTTACTAGTAGAAAGAAACTCGTGGAGAGCGTGGCAGCAGAGAGTCCTCAGAAGAGAAGCCCCCTTCAAGCAAGTGTTTCGGCCCTTATCTCCTGACACTCTAGGGGGGTTGGGCCACACCCGGTTCATGACTCCGGATGTCCCTCTGCTGCCCCTTTTTTTTTTTTTTTTTTTTTTTTTTTTCCCATCTTGGGACGAGCCATGGCTGGGATTCGAACCCATGACCTTCTGGACATGCTCATTTTCCACTTAATGACTCGCGCTTTAACCACTGAGCCACGGGGACACCTGATATTTGTAGGGAAATTAAGCCTTATGAAGTTCACTTTTGTTCCTCCTTGACCAGATCCAGCTTGAACACCTTTCTGCCGCTTCTGCCATTGCTTTCAGGGCTCTGGTTTTTTCCCTCCCTGCAACTGAGAGCTGTTTCATGAGGCTGTATGCAGACGTTCCTACAAACCCTCTAGCTCCAATTTCTGCAGTGAGGACTTTGACCTGATAGCCTTCTCTCCTCAGGCTGTTTGCCAGATCAGCATACTTTTCAGTCTTGTAGATTTGAGCTGCCTCCATTCTGTTCTCATATGGCACCGTGAGCTCGATCATGATCAGCTGCTTGGTTGACTTAGAGTGGACTACTATGTCTGGTCTCATGCCACTCTTGCTGATGATCTCTGGGTGACTCTTCCATTCTGGGAGGTCTGCAGTGCACTCCCAGTCATCTGCCCCGTCCAGCAGACTCTGCCTGCATGTTTCGAGTGGCACTGTTGTTCTTGGCCATGATTTGCTGCCTCCTGCCGTGAAGAATGTTGCGGGTGCTTTTGGAGTCCTGATTTTCCCTTTTGTGGTGTTGGTACTAGCCCAGACTACTTGTACAATCTCTTTGAGCACTTGGTTGTGCCTCCATGTGTACCTTCCTTGAGCCAGGGCTACTTTACATGAGCTTAGGACATGCTCCACTGTTTGTTTTTCATGGCAGAGGGGGCATGCAGGATCGTCTGTTTTCCCCCACTTCACCAGGTTTGCATTTGAGGGCAGAAGGTCATATGCAGATCTGAGAATGAAGCTGATCCTGAGAGGGGCCATGCGCCAAATGTCATTCCAAGTGAGACTTCTTTGGAGTGCATTCTCCCACGTTGTCCATTGCCCTTGCTGGCTCTGCTGGACTGCTTTTTGGAGTCTTTTTTGGTCTTCTTCTTTTCTCATCTCCTGAATCATCATGTCTCTTTTGGCTTTTCCTTTGGCCTTTGACCACCATTCAGTTTTGGTCACCCCCAGTCCTTGTCTGTTGGTCTGTGTGTGTCCTGTTATTTCTCTGATCTTGAGACTTTCTTTTGCAGAATCCATCGCCTCTTGAACTTTCCATTTTCTGCCTGTCTTCAGCTGGGGCTTGATTGCTTCTACCACCTTGTCTCCTGAGTCCTCCAGCATGCTTTGAAGTCTGATCTTCCCTGCTTTGTATTCCTCCAGGATGGATTTCAGTGGTAGTTTCAGCTTTGCTTGGCGACAGTACAGCGCTATGTCAGTCAGACAGGGTGGGACACCAAGCCATTTCCTTGTGAACTTGTTGATTTTGGCTTCCATTGCCTCCACTATGCTGGTGCAGATGTCGTATATCATCAGAGGCCACAGGAGCTTTGGTATCAGCATGAACTGCAGACACCAGACCTTGTACTTGCCAGGGAGCCCACACTGGTCAATGGTCTCCAAGCCTTCTTCCGCCATCTGCTTGGTTTCTTTTGCTCTTTGTGTGTCTTTCAGCGTATCATCATACCATCTTCCAAGGCTCTTGACTGGTTCTTCTGTGACTGTTGGAATGGCCTGGTTGGCAACACTGAAGACCACAGATCCGGCCACTTTTCCTTTCCTCAGTGAGAGACTCCGTGATTTCTTTGGCTTGAACTTCATTCTGGATGAGGCAACTATGTCGTCCAGCCTCTCCAGCACATGACGTGTCTCGTCTTCTCTGGATGAAATCACTGTAGTGTCATCCATGAAGGCCTTGAGAGGAGGCATCTTGTATCCATCGCCAAGGTCTGTTTGTCTCGCGTTGTTTGTTGCTGCTTTCAAGATGAGTTCCATTGCCAGCACGAACAGTATTGGGGAAATTGCACAGCCCATTGCAATACCCACTTCCAAGTTGATCCAGTCTGTTGTGTACTCCTTGGTAGAGAACCGCATTGAGAAGCCATTGAAGTACTTCTTGAGCATGTCGCGGATGTTCTTTGGCACATGGTACATCTCAAGAGCCAACTGTATCATCTCATGGGGCACAGATCCATATGCGTTTGCCAGATCAAGCCACACTACGTCCAGGTCTCTCTTTTCTGTTTTTGCTTTTTGGATTGCGTCCCAGATCATTGTGGCGTGTTCTACACAGCCAGCCACGCCTGGGATGCCACCTTTCTGGACTGACACATCCAAGTACTTGTTTTCCATCAGGTACTTGGTCAGCCTTGCTGCCATGACAGAGAAGAAGATTTTCCCTTCGACGTTCAGTAGTGATATTGGCCTGAACTGGCTGATGTCACTTGAGTTTTGCTCTTTGGGGATGTACACACCATCTGCCGTCATCCACTGGCCGCTGATCTTCTGGTTTCTCCAAGCCGATCGCAGCAGCCTGTGGAGCCACTCCAGCACCTTGGGACATTTCTTGTAAAGCTGGTAAGGTATTCCGTTTGGCCCTGGTGATGATTTGGCTCTGGCTTTGTCGACCACCTTCTTGATTTCCGCCAACGTTGGAGGCTTGCCATTGAACTGTTCCTCAGGGTTGGTTGGCCACACCAGACCTTGAATGTCGAGTGGTGCTTTGCTCTGTGGGTCAGAGTATGTTTTCCTCAGATGCTGCTCAAGAACTCCTTTGTCCACACTTAGGGTCCCAGATTTTGGCTGCTCAAACAGTGTTCTGGCAAACTGGAAGGGGTCTCTGAAGAAGCGCTCTTGTGTCTTCTTCTTTTTGCTCTTCCTCTTCCTCGCAGATTCCGCTTTGCTGAGGGCGCTGTGTTTTTCTTTCAGGTCTTTCCACAGTTTTTCCAAGCCTTGTTTTTCAGCTGGCAGTGCGGTCTTCATTTGCATCTTGAGGTTTTTCTTTTGGACCCTGATCTTGTCCATCTTTTCTTGGCGTCTGGATTTCTTTGGAGGTGTTTTCTCTTTGGGTAGTTTTACTCAATAGGCGTCTCTACATGTGGCATACACAATGTCCCCATATGTGGCTAGTTTGTGTTCAAGGGTGCTTTTCCCGATCAGTGCATCGAGTCTTTGGACGATTTTTGCATCCAGTTTCTCCCAATCTTCAGTTTCGTTTGCTCGTGGCAGGTTGAGTTTCAGGCGCCTGGCATCGAGGGCCTGTGCAAATTCCTCATCCGAACCAACAGCGTGGATGTCCTTGGCACTATGGTTTAAATCCTGGCCTTGGTCTTCCGACGTCTTATCTGCTGATGCAGTGCGCTGCTGCTCATTCAGATGAGTCTTCACACATCCCATCTTTGTTCTGTGGATCTTCATGCCACGGGTGGTAGCGAAACGCTTTCCACAGACACATGGATATTCCATTTGGTCCATGTTCATAGTCCGTTTGGGATTTGCAGTCATGATTGGTTGAGCACCGATGGATTCATCATTCTCTCCCCCTTTCGGTGAATCCTGGGAGCATCTTTTCCTTTTATTCTTAGTAGCCACATGTTTAAGGCAAAGTGGGGAGCCAGCCCACAGAGCCCTTGGTTCTGGTCTTTCCCAGTGTCCTCCGGTCTTTCCCGGACGTCCTCCGGCCTATTCCCGGAAGTCAATGGTTTACCCATGCATCAGTAGAAAGAAACTCGTGGAGAGCGTGGCAGCAGAGAGTCCTCAGAAGAGAAGCCCCCTTCAAGCAAGTGTTTCGGCCCTTATCTCCTGACACTCTAGGGGGGTTGGGCCACACCCGGTTCATGACTCCGGATGTCCCTCTGCTGCCCCTTTTTTTTTTTTTTTTTTTTTTTTTTTTTTTTCCATCTTGGGACGAGCCATGGCTGGGATTCGAACCCATGACCTTCTGGACATGCTCATTTTCCACTTAATGACTCGCGCTTTAACCACTGAGCCACGGGGACACCTGATATTTGTAGGGAAATTAAGCCTTATGAAGTTCACTTTTGTTCCTCCTTGACCAGATCCAGCTTGAACACCTTTCTGCCGCTTCTGCCATTGCTTTCAGGGCTCTGGTTTTTTCCCTCCCTGCAACTGAGAGCTGTTTCATGAGGCTGTATGCAGACGTTCCTACAAACCCTCTAGCTCCAATTTCTGCAGTGAGGACTTTGACCTGATAGCCTTCTCTCCTCAGGCTGTTTGCCAGATCAGCATACTTTTCAGTCTTGTAGATTTGAGCTGCCTCCATTCTGTTCTCATATGGCACCGTGAGCTCGATCATGATCAGCTGCTTGGTTGACTTAGAGTGGACTACTATGTCTGGTCTCATGCCACTCTTGCTGATGATCTCTGGGTGACTCTTCCATTCTGGGAGGTCTGCTATATGGTTGTTGGGCGGAAACTTGAACTTGCAGGGGTGCCTGATGTTCAGCAATGTCCTGAAAAATAAAAACCCAAACTATTATTCACTGGAGTCCAACAAGTTGTTATTTGTGGACATGGACACTTTCTTGTTAATAAGAATCGTGACTTCAGTTTTGCTGGAAACAGTAACAGCAGGGGAAAAAATCAATCACAAACATGCAACAGTTTCAGTGGCAGCAGGCAGTGTGACTGACTGACTGCCACTATGACAGTAACAATCTATGTTTCAGTTTGATGCCAACACTCAACAAAAACCAACAACTATCTTTACAACCAACCATACACTGAGAATGAAATAAAACACAAAAAGATCAACCACCCATTCCACAAACCTTACCTTCTTTAAGTCTCTGAGTTTGGCTCTCTTGCTCCTGACACAATCGGTGTCACTGTTGTGTTTGTGGCTTGCACTTGCAGCTGGCGAATGAACAGAGAGTGCTTTAATACATTTTTCTGTTATAATAGTTGGCACAGCATCCTCTTTCAGCTGTCTTCGGACCCTAATTCCAGCTTCCACCTTTACCTTCCAGGTGTGTTGGTCTTGGAAACTGTGCTCTTCGAAGTGACGACCGCAAATGCCATGATAACTGTCCTGAAGAACAAAATCTTTCCTCGTTGTGGTGACAAAATTTATCCACAATCGCTTGAACTGGCTGGAGGCACCTGAAAAAGCATGAACGCTTACTCTTTGCTTATTTCCTGATGAAATTCCGCAACCAGACACAGCACACATTCGCCCCATCTCACTTCAGCCGAACACGAAGAGCGACTTGGCTTTTCTACGTCATCAATCGGGAAAACCCCCTTTTATCGAAATCGAGGCTCTCGTTCCTGTTTCAGCCTCTCGCTTTCCTAGTCCGCTGTTCTCACTGCAAGATGAGAGCACAGGCGGCTGATTAGGGGCTGGGTTTTGCAATACGACCACATACCAAAACCGTGTATTTGGTCAAAATAGATTTGTAAAAATGGGTGAGAACCCCTTTAAAAACCTGAACTCGTCACACATGTCGTGAGTAGAAGATGATAATCATGTCACGTCATTAGAATTGCAGAGTGGTAAGAGAGAGAGAGAGGAATCCCACGCCGCTAAAATCACCGTCGCTCTTGTGAGCCCACGTGGGTGTTAATGTTATTTGGGAGAAAGAGGAGGGCTTATTTCTCAAGGGGGGGTTCCTGATACATTATTCCAGAGGAACAGAATTTGGTTAAAGGCGGGGAGGCCCACGATATCTGTACAGGGTTTTTGGACAGCAGCAGATTCAGGTTGTTAGTCTGCGAGTATGTCTATATGTCTGATTGCTTGTCTGTCTGTCTCCTGGTCTAGATGTCTGTCTGTCTGGATATCATTCGGTCTCTCCATCTGTCTGTGTATCTGTCTCTGTCCGTCTGTCTTGCTGTTTTTCTTTCTCTGTCTGTCTGTCTGTCTGTCTCTGTGTTTCTGTCTCTGTTTGTCTGTCTGTCTGTCTGTCTCTGACTCTCTTTCTCTCTCTCTCTCTCTCTCTCTCTCTCTCTGTCTTTGTATCTTTTTCAACACACACACACACACACACACACACACACACACACACACACACACACACACACACACACACACACACACATGTAAATGTAAATGTAAATGCGAAATGTTTGCAGATGATACATCTCTTCACGAAACCGACTCTGATGCCTATGAATTAACAATTAAGCTTCAATCAGATATCGATAAACTTACTGAATGGACACAACTAAACCATATGTCTTTAAATGCTATTAAAACAAAGTGCATGTACGTGTCTACAAGACAAAAACGACAAAAAATGAAATCAAATTTTCAGCCTTTACTCATATCCAACAATAAAGTTGAGGAAGTCAGTTCACACAAAACACTAGGTGTCATTATTGACAAAGATTTATCTTGGACTGAACATATAACATTCTTAGCAAAACGCCTTTCCAAAAAAAAAATTTCAGTTGTCTCGGATAAAAAAATTCCTCGATGGCCACTCTCGAAAACTTTTTTCTGTGCACATATTTTGTCATTAATTGATTATGCATCAACCCTTTGGGACAACTGTAGTGAACATAATTTAAAATTAATTCATCGTCTGTACAAACGAGCATTGAAATTAGTATTGTTAAAATCGAGCTCCCTAACTGATGAAGATTACAAACAACTCAAAATATTAACCTTCCCAAACAGACTCTTTTTCAATAAAGCCCTTTGTATGCATAACGTTATTAATGGAACAGCTCCCCAAAAGATTACAGAAACATTTACAGTCAATTGCCATAGACATAATCATCCATTCCTAGACCACGCAACAATTTATACAAATCCAGTTTTGTATATTCAGGTGGAAATCTGTGGAATAAACTCACAAAACCCTTAAAAAATACAAAAAATAAAAAACACATTTAGGACAAAAAATTGAAAGATTATCTCATGAATCGTTAACCACATATGATACTGAAAAAAGTCCATCCTGTGCAGAAAAGAAATACATTTGTAAAGATATACACTTTGTGAATGTAACCATAGGGGCGGCAATGAGCAATGATACCTTTTAGGTGAATGGAAGTGAGTGGGTAAAGGGGAGGAGATGGGAGGGGGGAAGACGGTATGTTTACTTTTCTTTTGATGAAAGGCATTGTACACGATTTGATTTTTTTTTTTCTCTTTCTTTCTTTTTTCATAGATGGCTTGATGTAAAAAAGCAGATATGTTGCTTATTCAATGTTTCCATCTCTAAATAAAATTTTGACTTTGACTTTGACTTTGACTTTGACACACACACACACACACACACACACACACACACACACACACACACACACACATACACACATATTCACACGCACACACATACGCATGCATGCACGCATGCACTCATGTACGCATGTACCCATACACAAGCACTCTCCTCTCTCTCTCTCTCTCTCTCTCTCTCTCTCTCTCTCTCTCTCTCTCTCTCTCTCGTTGGCTTGCTCATTAGCAAGCTCCTTCCCTCCTTCGTTGAAGATTCCTAGATGGTTTGTTTCGCAGGGAAATAAAAACAAAAACGAAACAAAACAAAATAGACAACAAAGAAACCACAACCAGGAGATCCTGAAGCTATCCCAGCATGGAGTCTGTGACATACATAACTCTCGATTACGGCCAATGGAGGCGACATCCGGGAATCTCGTTGCAAAACTAAGATGGCAGCAAAAATCGAGACCTAAACTCAATGGAAAAAAAAATATGAATAAATAAAAAAAAACAAGTCAGAAGCAAAACAGCAAATTAGAGGGAAGGAACGAGAGTGCGTGGAGAGGTGGAGGAGGAGGGGGAAGGGGGAGGCGGGTAGTGACGACAGAAA
>CM065724.1:29572776-29575276 GCA_033310375.1 Conus canariensis
TGCTGTTTCTGATCTTTGTTGTTTTATCGAACTAGAAATGCACGAGAACGAAGCATATGCGCGCGCGTGCGTGCGTGTGTGCCTGCGTGTCTGCGTGCGTGCGTGCGCGCGCGCGCGTGTGTGTGTGTGTGTGCGTGCGTGCGTGCGAGCGTGTGTGTGTGTGTGTGTGTGTGTGTGTGAGTGTGTGTGTGTGTGTGTGTGTGTGTGTGTGTGTGTGTGTGTGTGGAGTAGATGTAAAATACTTGCAATAGAGCATATGCGTTTATTCGCTTTGGTTGTTCATGCAGTATATTAAAAAAAAAAACAAAAAAAAAAACATACAAACAAACAAACAAAAATTTGTTTGTCCCTCTATCACGAACATTCCCAAACATCATCTGTTGGAAAACACTTCGAGGAAGACACTCTGCAAAACAAATGTGTACACAAGCCATGGAAACTGGGTACATGAAGACATTTAAAACATACATTGTCCCTTCGGAGATGATCCTCGAAAAGAAAAATCCCCAGGGCTCTCTCTACCAATCAGCGGACGTCATTCTTTCTGGTCCATGAGAAAGAATAATGGTTGAACATACTCAGAGAAGATGTCCTGTTTTACTCTCTATCCCTCGAAGACAGTTTTGTGATTGTTTCAATAGAAGCTGAAGTGCATTTTAAACGGAGAGAAAACTGAATTAGATGCACGTTGTTGAAACTTCGTCTTTGTTTTGAATCTCTCTGATTCTTTGGTTTTATGATATTATACCGGGATGCGAGATTTGTTGAGTTCTGTAAACTTCCGTGTAATTGGTAGAAAGAATCGTCTGAATTTATCTTGCAGCTGTTCGTTTAAAATGGATGGTTAAAAAACCCTAATCCACCTACAGGTGAACTGTGGTTTTATAAGGTACCAGTCGCTAGCAGGTTTGAGGAATTTGGTGAATCGTGTAGTACACAGCACACAGCTATGTATTTTGTTAAAAGAGACAGAAAGTTTCACGACAAACTTAACACTAAGTCGGGCGTGTTTTTCATTTCATCATGGGAGCAAGAGTTACCTTTCTTGTTCGTTGTTTACTGTTTACTTACGATTTCCTTTCAAAGCAATCAAATCAAAATTACCTACATTTGTTACTGTTCGTCCGTGTGTTTGTTTGACTGCACTTAAGATCGAAAAGGCTGTGCCAGTCTTGAATAAATGTTAATTTGTGTTTCTTCATTTTTCCAGTTGTTGCCTCTGTGTAAATGTATCAAGTACAGCGTATATATACAAGTTTGGAACATCCTGTTTTTCCTCTTTTTTTATGTGGGGGGGGGGGGGGGGGGGGGGGGTGGGGGGGGGTTTAGGTGTCTCCTTGTTTGTTCTGTGTGCTCTGTGATGTCATTTCTGCCAGACGATTCGGTGTCGTAAGCAACATTCGTTTGGAATTACGGGCGTGTGTTTGTTTCATCATGGGAGCAAGAGTTACCCTACTTGTTCGTTATTTACACTAACCCATTGTTTATCTAGCTTCTTTCCGTTTAACATTTACTTCATCTTTAACACAAACGAAACACATGCTGACTAGAGATCATAGAGAAAATCTTTTTGTTTGTTTTTAAATAAAAGAAATAACGGCCACTGATTGGTAGATTGAATTACCAGTCTTCTTCCTCCTCTCCACGTTGAATGTAAATAGACTTGCCTTCCCCCTTCATACGTTCCTGTGGCCCTATTCCCCTACCCCTTCGCTTTGTCCTTCTACTGCCCATAGGTAAAGACTACGACCCAAAACGTCGGAAACACCTGTTCAAGACCTATACTCACACTAAGCCCAATACAAACTTCCAGCTCCTTTGATTACATCGTTTGGAAGATCTACAATCAGCTGTCAGTAACGCTGAACACGCAGAAAAGCATCGTTTTGTCCATGGTTTCGAAAGTGAGACAAATTCGTTTTGTACCCCCCTCCTGAAAAAAAAAACAAAAAAAAACCAACGCTTCTTTCCTTCAAATCATCAAGGGGCCGTTAGGTGTCAGACCCCCCCCCCCCCCCCCCCCCCGCCCCCCTCCCCCCCGCATCCTGGTCTCACTCCCACCTGCCTCAGTAGGTCATGCGCGAAGCAAAGCCAATGCCAGCTTACCTAGCCCTCAATAAACCACCAAACCATTGCAGGTCAGGAGAGCGCCGAAGGCCTCCTGGACCCGACCTCCTCTTCCTCTGCGACGGGTGCCGGTGGTGCTGGTGTCGGTGCTGGTGACGAAGGGACGGGGGGACAGGTGGGCGCCCACGAGGAGAAGATGAGGACGTTCCAGTTGGTGGGAGGACGTCAGAGGACGATGCCCTCCATGCCCCAGAGGCACCTCAGCTTCCAGCGCATGCTGTCCCACCGCCTGGACCTCTCCGGCGTGGAGTTCAGCGTGCGCAGCCTCCGGCGCAAGGAGCAACCCGAACTCGGCAACCTCAAACCGGAGCTGTATAAACAGGTAAGTGGGTGGGTGGGTGGGTGGTGGTGGGTGGTGGTGAGGGAAGGGGGG
>CM065724.1:29578959-29581459 GCA_033310375.1 Conus canariensis
TTTTTGACTCCTCCACCTACTAAATAAAAATATCAATCAGGATTCAGGAAAAATCATTCTTGTCATTACAGCGCTTACAAACCTAGTAGATCAATGGCTAGCCAGTGTTAATGAGAATAAATATTGTGGCGCACTGTTTGTTGATTTTGCAAAGGCTTTTGATGTAATTGACCACAAACTGTTATGCAGGAAGCTTTTATTATATGGTATAAAAGGAAATACCTTCCAACTGATAAACATCATTCCTAGAAGATCGTCAACAAATCGTTTGTGTCAACAACAATTTATCAGAGAAGCTACCTATCCAACATGGCGTACCCCAGGGTTCTGTGTTAGGGTCCGTTGCTGTTCTCAGTTTATTATAAATGATCTCCCTCTTTTATTGAGGATTCATGTGAACTCTTTTGTGATGATACCACTGTCCATACAAGTAGCTCCAGCTTGGAAGCTGTTTTCACTTCATTACAGAAGAATGCTGACATCTTAACTAATTGGTGCATGTAAATCACATGTCACTGAATCCTAAACAAAACAAAAACTAATGCTGATAACAACAAGGCAGAGAAGACAAAACATAACCACACAGCCCCCATCTGTTTTTATCAATAATCAGGAAATTGAAGTGGTGGATAGCCATCGAGTTCTAGGCGTATATGTTGATAATAAATCTTTCTTGGTTTATCCCTTCGCAGTTTATGTAAATCAATATCCAGACAAACATATCAGCTGTGCAAGATTAAGCATTTCTTAAACCTTCATGCCAGGAAATTGTTTCCTACACGCACATGTTCTCTCTTCAATCAATTATTGTTCAACACTATTTGATTCTGCTAGTGCTAATGCCATGAAACCTCTTAAGAGTGTCTACAAAAGGCACTTAAAGCAGTCCTATTAAAATCATCTAGTCTTAGTGAAGGGGATTATGCTAAAGCGGGGGCTCTTCCGTTACAAGAAATGTTTGCTGTCAACAAATGTCTGCTAATGCAAAAAATTGCATCGGGTTTAGCACCACAAACTCTTCAGTCCAAATTTAGCATAAACCTAGGGATTCAACCAAATTCCAGGTTCCCACACCTAGAATAGATCTATTTAAATCAAGCTTATCTTACTCAGGTAGCGTGGTTTGGAATTCACTTCCACTACATTTCCGATGTACTCAAATTACAGAATCCTTCAGGGAAAAAACTAATTACACATTTCACAGCAGACCATTGCTATTAGGGACAAAATACATATACCAGGGCACACCCTCTGTTTTGCTGCATATTAAACTGATACGCCGTTTCCTTTCCACTGATGTTTTCAAAACTAGATAATGATAAATGAGAGATATGGTTACTGTCGGTTTTATTAATGATTGAAATTATAGTATGATGAATGACTGTTGTGGTCGCTGGTTTTATTGGTGCATTGTCACTAATTGATTGATGTCTTAATACTTTGATTTCTTCGTGCACTGTAACTGCAAGGTGATAAATGTGTGTCCGGATTACTGTTGATCATATTGATGTATTGCTCTTTATTCAAATTTATAGCAATGTTTAGCATGTGATATTTTGGATAGAAAAATGGAATTACTCTCTCTCTCTCTCTCTCTCTCTCTCTCTCTCTCTCCTCTCTCCTCTCTCTCCTCTCTCTCTCTCTCTCTCTCCCCGTTAATTACGGCTGCGTTTCGATGGATTGTCGCTTAATTAATAATTATAGTTTTGGATAGTGTATGAATGGTCGAAAGAAAAAAAAAAAGATGGAAGGGGAAGGTAAATGATAATGGCACCCTCTCTCTCTTTCTCTCTCTCTCTCTCTCTCTCTCTCTCTCTCTCCTCTCTCACACACACACACCACACACACACACACAACACACACACACACACACACACACTACACACACACACACACCACACACACACACGCGGCGCGCGCACACACACACACACACACAACACACACACACACACACACACACACACATGCACACGCACACGCACACATCATGAAAAATAAGTGTTATGATTATTGATGCTAGGAATATTGCTGCTTACTGATAAACTGATTGTTCGTTCTCGTTTTGCCTTATAACCACATCATGTAAATGTAAAAGAAAGTACAAATGTTGATATTATTGATGCATTGTAATTGTCTAATTATCATCCTTAGCAGTTTGTTGTATGTTCATTTTTTACAAAAGGAATGTAACTCTCTCTCTCTCTCTCTCTCTCTCTCTCTCTCTCTCTCTCTCTCTCTCTCTCTCTCTCTCTCTCTCGCTCCCCCCTCTTCGATAGGAGGATCGCTTATTCCATATCTGTGTGTGCCGAATCTTTTCTTCTTTGTAATACATTTCTTTATTCTTGTTTTTGTTTAAATAGTTTCTTTTTTCCTTTTAAAGTCATCTACGCCTTAATGGATGAACTTTTTAATGTTGTGAAGATATGTGTGTTTGTTAAAGTTTTGTAAGTCTTAGTCGCTAATCATACTTAGTCCTTAACGGGGCAAGGGCCGGATG
>CM065724.1:29588959-29591459 GCA_033310375.1 Conus canariensis
AAAAAAAAACCAACGCTTCTTTCCTTCAAATCATCAAGGGGCCGTTAGGTGTCAGACCCCCCCCCCTCCCCCCGCCCCTGCTTGTCTCACTCCCACCTGCCTCAGTAGGTCATGCGCGAAGCAAAGCCAATGCCAGCTTACCTAGCCCTCAATAAACCACCAAACCATTGCAGGTCAGGAGAGCGCCGAAGGCCTCCTGGACCCGACCTCCTCTTCCTCTGCGACGGGTGCCGGTGGTGCTGGTGTCGGTGCTGGTGACGAAGGGACGGGGGGACAGGTGGGCGCCCACGAGGAGAAGATGAGGACGTTCCAGTTGGTGGGAGGACGTCAGAGGACGATGCCCTCCATGCCCCAGAGGCACCTCAGCTTCCAGCGCATGCTGTCCCACCGCCTGGACCTCTCCGGCGTGGAGTTCAGCGTGCGCAGCCTCCGGCGCAAGGAGCAACCCGAACTCGGCAACCTCAAACCGGAGCTGTATAAACAGGTAAGTGGGTGGGTGGGTGGGTGGTGGTGGGTGGTGGTGAGGGAAGGGGGGAATGGAAGTGGGCGATGGTGGGTGAGTGCTTTTGGGGGGGGGGGGGGCAGGTGGGTAGTGGTGTGTTGGAAGTGGGTGGTGGTTGGGGGTGGTGGAGGGACAGGAGGCTAGTGGTGGTGGTGAAGTGGGTGGTAGTGGTGGTTGAGGGACAAGTGGCCAGTGGTGGTTAGGAGGTGGGTGGTGGTGGTGGTGGTTGACGGACAGGTGGCCAGTGGTGTTTAGGAGGTGGGTGGTAGTGGTGGGAAATGGGTGGGTGGGTGGGGGACAGGTGGCTAGTGGTGTCGGTAGTAGTGGGAAAGTGGATTCCTTTTTTTTTCTTTATATATATATCTGTCTGTTGGATGACTTCTCTGTCCACATGATTACACGCAAAAAAAAAGTGCTAAACCAAATTTAGCAAAACTTGATGGAAAGATGGTCTTATATTTTGGTGCGGGTCGGGATCAGTAGACCGATCCATGATTTTTTCTTTTTTTTTTTCTTACATTTTAACAACTTTGTGATATATTATACTTCTAAACATTTTTTAACACTTCTCAGAAATTAGCGCAGGGATTTCAGTAAGTCAAAAGGTTGGCTATGTCTGGATTTGTGTTTATGTCACCTGTCAGCGAAACAGCAACGACTGGAATGAGCGCAGCAGTTCGTTTGGTAATGGTGCCTTTGCCGCTGAGCTGTGCAGTCGAGAAACACGGACTGGTACACCCACCGGGACGCTTCCGTGGAGATTCTGTTATGTCGCATCCAGTGGCCGTCAAGCAATGGCTTCTGCCCGGAGGCAATTATATCCATGGACGTCTTTATGCAATGCCATGTGCGTGCCTTCATCTGTGAACACGGCGCACACTTCTCAAGGGTGATGCTGAATTTTTCCCGGCTGGTTTGTTCGCAGCTAAAGACAGTACCTCTCTGGCTTCCACTGGCACCCTTGGATCCTTCTTGTTCTTGTTCTTTGTCTTCTTCTTCTTCTTCTTTGCCACAATTTTGTATCAGAATCACCTACTTAGACTAAGTATCATTCGTAACTGTTCGTTCTGTGTATTCTGTGTGTTTCTTGCGCCAATGGTCAAGATCAAAGTGTTGGGCCAGTCTTGAACGAATCTTAATTCATGTTTGTATATTTTTTTCACGTGATTGTTGCAGTGCGTTTACTGATATTTTATTACCAAGCTTAGAACTCCGGTACGTGTGTGTGTGTGTGTGTGTGTGTGTGTGTGTGTGTGTGTGTGTGTGTGTGTGTGTGTACGTGTGTGTGTCTTTCTCTGTGTCTCTCTCTCTGTCTGTCTGTCTGTCTGTCTGTCTGTCTGTCTGTCTCTCTCTCTCTCTCTCTCTCTCTCTCTCTCTCTCCCCCTCCCCTCATCTCTCTCCAGCCCCTTCCTCCCCCTCTCTCTCTGTCTGTCTCTCTGTCTGTCTGTCTTTCTGTCTGTCTCTCTCTCTCTCTCTCTCTCTCTCTCTCCCTCCCTCCCTCCCCTCCTCTCTCTCCAACCCCTTCCTCCCCTCTCTCTCTGTGTCTCTCTCTCCTCGTGAGTTGCGGCATGAACACGGAAGTGCCCAACTGATTCCTTCTCTATAATCAGCCCCAAGACTGACCATCGCTGCAGGTACCACCTACCCACACGGACCCTCCGCAAAGATGATCGATGAGTGATTGAACCCACGTCCACTGTCGTCACAACGTCTTGCGCAAGGCACTCATACTGCTTCCCCTCATCCTTGTGACGTCCTGCAGACAGTATCCTGCAACCCACGATGGAAGCCATGTTCGGCCACAACCGGTGCACTTCGCCGGTCTCATGCTCTAGTTTCGAGACAGTTCAGAGAACTCGGCGAATCGTGTTGTCCAACATTTACGTTTCACACTTCGTCTTCAACTTAAAGAAAAATGAAGAAGGGGACAGGATTAGTGTTGTTGCCTTTTAGCTGGTTGGGGTTTCATGGCGCACATTGCGGGCACTAATCACTTCC
>CM065724.1:29596459-29603959 GCA_033310375.1 Conus canariensis
TGAGTTTTGCTCTTTGGGGATGTACACACCATCTGCCGTCATCCACTGGCCGCTGATCTTCTGGTTTCTCCAAGCCGATCGCAGCAGCCTGTGGAGCCACTTCAGCACCTTGGGACATTTCTTGTAAAGCTGGTAAGGTATTCCGTTTGGCCCTGGTGATGATTTGGCTCTGGCTTTGTCGACCACCTTCTTGATTTCCGCCAACGTTGGAGGCTTGCCATTGAACTGTTCCTCAGGGTTGGTTGGCCACACCAGACCTTGAATGTCGAGTGGTGCTTTGCTCTGTGGGTCAGAGTATGTTTTCCTCAGATGCTGCTCAAGAACTCCTTTGTCCACACTTAGGGTCCCAGATTTTGGCTGCTCAAACAGTGTTCTGGCAAACTGGAAGGGGTCTCTGAAGAAGCGCTCTTGTGTCTTCTTCTTTTTGCTCTTCCTCTTCCTCGCAGATTCCGCTTTGCTGAGGGCACTGTGTTTTTCTTTCAGGTCTTTCCACAGTTTTTCCAAGCCTTGTTTTTCAGCTGGCAGTGCGGTCTTCATTTGCATCTTGAGGTTTTTCTTTTGGACCCTGATCTTGTCCATCTTTTCTTGGCGTCTGGATTTCTTTGGAGGTGTTTTCTCTTTGGGTAGTTTTGCTCCATAGGCGTCTCTACATGTGGCATACACAATGTCCCCATATGTGGCTAGTTTGTGTTCCAGGGTGCTTTTCCCTATCAGTGCATCGAGTCTTTGGACGATTTTTGCATCCAGTTTCTCCCAATCTTCAGTTTCGTTTGCTCGTGGCAGGTTGAGTTTCAGGCGCCTGGCATCGAGGGCCTGTGCAAATTCCTCATCCGAACCAACAGCGTGGATGTCCTTGGCACTGTGGTTTAAATCCTGGCCTTGGTCTTCCGACGTCTTATCTGCTGATGCAGTGCGCAGACATACACAATCCACAGGGAGCAGTCAATGTCAAGTAGTCATGAGGCAGAGGAGACACTGCTCTGCTGCCGCGTCATGTCGGTGGTGTTCGGTGTGTGCTTGTTCTTATCTAACATGGGCCCTACTTTTCTTTTTTTGTGAATTTGGAAACTGATGTGTTTGTAGCATGACAACTGTGTGATAGTGTCCTGTTCTCAGGTTGAAATATTGAAGTGCGGGGTTAAGACCTTATTCACTGTTGTGTGCAAACTGGTGTCTCGCGTGGTTTGTTTATGTGGCAAGAAATTGTTTATAACAACAACAACAACAACAAATTTGATCTATTCTCTCTTTGCTCTTTCTCAGCTTTTCCTTATCCCACTCGCTCATGCACACTCAAGCGATTCGTGATTCCTCTTAGTTCCTCCCCCTTTCAATTTCCTACACACACACACACACACACACACACACACACACACACACACACGCACACACACACGCACACACACACACACACACACACACACACACACACACACACACACACACACACACACACACACACACACACACACACACACATAATTTACACAGTGTACACGATCGGGACGGTAGTAATCCGCGCTTACTTATAATTGATGTTTCTGGTTGGTGACGTAATTACATTTTAAAACGTAATGAAATGTAATACTCGGTTAAGACAGATTACACAACAGACAAAATCGTTCTTCTTGTGGTAAAGAACTAAATCGGCTTCTGAATCGGTAATCCATGATCGTTCTGAAATGCAAAGATGTCAATAGTGACTGTCGCGGTAATACAAGTAGGGAGTATTCAGGATGGAAGTCGTTCTTTAATAGTAGATAATTGTAGAATTCTTCATTTGTGTGAATGTCATTCATCGATTGTTTGATACATTGTTCTTTCAAACAGTGTGATATTTTCATTTTAAACCAATCGTTTTGAAAAAGTCGGTTCAAAAAGATTTGTGCCCAAACCCCGAAAGCTCTAAATTATTCGATAGTTTGTCTATCGTATACAAATAAATCGACTACTATAATCTTCATTATTATTTAAGTTGTACATAATTCGATACATAGTACTGGACATTTTATTAACATTATTTGAAATTTACAAGCTTAACCCCTACGTTTAGCATATACTTCTAATGGAAACTGGACTACTTCACCATAAACCATATTTGTTGGAGTTGACTTATTTAACATAAAAAGCAAGTTTATATAAACAGAGCTGGAGTTTGCTTGCTAGTTCGACATATCTGGACACCATACTTCACAATCGTAAAATAATATGGGCACAATCATTTTGTCAACTATGCATGTAAATCGTTCAGGTACACTGTACATAGTAGCGGGGTCAAGTTCTCACCTTGGCGGACTCCAGCAAAACATTGAAAATAATTAGAATACAGATTACCAATCTTCAAACATGACTTGTGCTGAGAAAAAAACAACTCTGACGATATTTGGCATTTTACCACGAATACCACTGTAAAAAAAAAAAAAAAGCATTTTTGCCACAAAATACTTCTATCAATTTTATCAAAAGCTTTCTCATAATCTATAAGTAGACAAAACAGCTTTCCTTTCTGTTAAAAAAAGGTAAATAACACAACTGATGTGATAATGTGGTCTACAGTTGAGTGATTTGCTCTGAACGCAGTCTGTTCGGGGCCAATGGTGGCATTTTCATGAGAGAATTGAATAATTCGATTATAAAGGACACTTGGGAAAACTTGAGAAAACAATGAAGGGTACGTATATTATGGTAACTTCTTGGGTTGCTTTCATCCCCTTTTTGTTTTTAAATGGGATACGTAATGCCAGTAGTCAACTTCTTTGCCGTTTTGTCGGTGTAAAGGATGATATTAAGCAATTTTGTAAAAACAAGTAAGAAAATACACATGTTAAAAGAAGACGCTTTCAAAAATGTGTTTGTAATTGTTCAATACCACATGCTTTATGTGGTTTCAGGTTTCTAACTGCTTCGTTTACTTTCATTGTCACGTTACGAGGAACAATATCATGTTCATCTCTTGGATGTATCATTTCCAGATAGTTTTTTTCAAGCGCTCTAAGAAACATTCACATGACACGCGGGAAACTGTTTTTTTTTTTTCTCTGAGTTTGTGCCATAAGGAAGAAAGGTGGCAGAGTGGTTAAGACGTTCGCCTGCCAATCCAACGTGTGAGAAGTGCGTGGGTTCGAACCCTGCCTTTCTCGCCCTTTCTTTCCCAGTTTGAATGACAAATCGAACTGAACGTCAAGTCCATCGGATGGGGACTATAAGCGAGTCGGACCCGTGTGCCTTCCTGGCCCCCTGCACACGTTAAAGAACCCACGGCAGTTGAAAATCGAAAAGAGCAGGGGGGTTCCCCGCTGCCCTGGCAAAATTGATGTAGATTGAAGATAGCCGCCTGGTATTTCTTACCAAGCCACGAAAGTTGTCACTTAGGGCCTACTGTTATCGTGTGCCATCATGTACCGGTGGAAGTGGAGGACACGTATAAACATCGCATGCATCCTATGTGAGAAACTGGAGGAATAAATGAGATAAATGAAAATGAGTGACTGATATTTGAATGGTACGGGAAACGACTGAATGAGCGCCAGTAGGCTGCTCTTCGGCCGGCTCTACCTGGGTAGGCAGCCCGTTGAGTGAGTGAGGTTGTGTGTTTATTGTAAAGCGCTTAGAGCTTGGTCTGTGACCGAGGATAGGCGCTATATAAATACCCAATATAATAATAATAATATAATAACAATAATAATAATAATAATTATCAACTTTCCAGTATATGTTAGGGTCTTCGCTTTTTTAATTCCTATTTTCATCAGCAAAATCTGCCTGGTACATTTCTCTCTCTCTCTCTCTCTCTCTCTCTCTCTCTCTCTCTCTCTCTCTCTCTCTCTCTCTCTCTCTCTCTTCTCTCTCCACAAACACCACGAAGACATCATTAGACCGTAACGGAAAAGAAAGGATTGGGCTAAAAGCTGATCGTGTTCGTCTATTCCTCTTTTTTTTTACTCTTTTCTTTTTGTTCGAAATCTCTCTCTCTCTCTCTCTCTCTCTCTCTCTCTCTGTCTCTCTCTCTGTCTCTGTCTCTGTCTCTGTCTCTGTCTGCTCTCTCTCTCTCTCTCTCTCTCTCTCTCTCTCTCTCTCTCTCTCTCTCTCTCTCTCTCTCCGGTACCTGAGCAGGAGAACTCCCCAGCAAGTACTAATTGGTACATGAAAGGCATGGACGGGCGGAGCTCTGGAAAGCTTTGTCGTGTTCCCCGGAAGGCCGGATGGATGGACTCGCTCAATCGAATGATGCGGAACGCTTCACCTGTCGGTACTACCGCGAACTTCCAAGCATACCCCCTGCTTCCGCCCCTTCCTCTTCCCCACCCCTCCCAGTCCGATGCATTTGATCATGACACAAGCACCACCACCACCACGACCACTGCCACCTTCCTGGCCTCTTAAAAGGTAACCAACAACTAGTATGGCGGTCTCGGGGGAGCGCAGTCCACAGCTGCCGATGTTGAACAGTTGTTTTGTTCACCTGTTCCGGGTACTGATACTAATCTGCACCTAATCTTACAAGATCGTTCATATCATCTTTCAGAACATTACGAACTTGTCGGAAACCTACTATCTCACAATGTGAAAGACAGTAAAAAAAACAAAGAGAGAGAGAGAGTCCTGGTATAATGGTGATTACGGTGAGGACGACGACGACTGTACGATTTTGATGACGCTAATAGTTGGTAGTGATAGTGATAATGATGGCTGTCTTCGCCCTCATTATAATCTTCGTCACGGTCGTTGTCATTCTCTTCGTCCTGGTGATCATTATCATTGCCATCACCACTCTCATCAGAAAAGTCTACACACATAAACACAAACTCACATGGACTCAGACCCACACACAGACACACACAGACACATGCACACACACCGGAGACACACAGACACAGACCACACACACACACACACACACACACACACACACACCACGCACGCACGCACGCACACACACACACACACACACACACACACACACACACGCACACACACACACACACACACACACACACACACACACACACGTACACGCGCGCGTGCACACACACACACACACACACACACACACACACACACACACACACACACACACAACACACACACACACTCAAACACACAGTTCAGTTCTTATGTAGCCTGTTTTAGCTTGCCACTCACCCAGCGTCCTTTGCAGGGCAAGGACCGGATGAAAAAAAAAAGCATGCACTTGCTCCTGTCTTTCCCTTGAAAGTAAGGATGATCTATTTTTACTTGTTCCTCTTCTTCTTCTCCTCCTCTTCCTCCTCCTTCTCCTCCTGCTTTTTCTTCTTCTTCTTCTTCTCCTTCTGCTTCTCTCTGTCTCTCTGTATCTGTCTCTCTCTGTCTTGTCTCTGTCTCTCCTCTCTCTCTCTCTCTCTCTCTCTCTCTCATGCACAGTAAGAGAGAGACAGAAAGGGGGGAGAGAGAGGGAGGGAGGGAGAGAGAGAGAACGATGATTGCCGTAAATCTTTCCAGAATGTATTCTCCAGGGAGCCGTTTGTGGGGGAAAAGGATAATAATACTGCCCAGATTTCTCCGGTGGGGGAGGATGTGTGTGTGTGTGGGGGGGGGGGGGGGATAACTTGACGACGGGTATGGCATACAACATACACCGCTCCTCTGTCCTGTTCGGGGTTCATGTTTTGCTTTGGTTTCAAATCACGGCGGGCAGGAAGGACGGGGAAACGCTGTGGGAGGGATGGGGGGGGGGGGGGGGGGAGGTGTCAATATGCATTGGCAATTTTCACAGTTCATTGAAAGGTCTTTCCTTGCGAAGGTTCCTTCCGGACACAGCTGGATTTACTGCCTTTTCTGTTTGGGCATTTCGTGCACACAGACACACACACACAAACGCGCGCTCGCACGCACGCACGCACGCACACGCACAGACACGTACGCGCGCACACACGCATGCACACGCACACACACACAACACACACACACACACACAACACACACACACACACACACACACACACACACACACACACACACACACACACACACACACACACACACACACACGCACGCACGCACACACATACATATTTACGCCCTCGCGTGTTTGTTTTATGTGTACATACATCGAAACTGTTTATACCTATATGTATATATATTCGTCGTGGTGATCATTATCATTGGGTCTGTGTCCGTGTGAGTCTTTATGTGTTATGTGTGTAGATTTTGCTGATGAGAGTGGTGATGCAGTGATAATGATTACCACGACAAATCTCTCTCTCTCTCTCTCTCCCTTTCTCTCTCTCTCTCTCTCTCTCTCTCTCTCTATGTATATATGCATATATATATATATATATATATATACATATGTATGTATACACACACACACACCACACACACACACACACACACACACACACACACACACACACACACATATATATTATATATATATATATATAATGTGTATTTGTGTGCGTGCGCGCGCATGCGTGTGTGTGTGTATGTGTGTGTGTGTGTGTGTGTGTGTGTGTGTGTGTGTGTGTGTGTGTGTGTGTGAAGAAGTGTGAGCGAGGACGAGGACGAGCGAGCGAGAGAGAGCGAGAGAGAGAGAGAGAGAGAGAGAGTACTTCCGGGTCCCTATTCATTTTCGGTAACATACCCGAAGACAGAATATGACTACCTTACTGGTGGAACTAAAAACAGGACTAGCAAGAATCTCGGCTATGGTGAAGCTCGGATTTCAAGCCAATGAATGGAGAGAGAGAGGGAGAGAGAGAGAGAGAGAGAGAGAGAGAGAGAGAGAGAGAGAGAGAGAGAGAGGAGAGAGAGAGAGAGAGAGAGACAGACAGACAGACAGACAGACAGACAGAGAGACAGACGAGACAGAGAGAGAGACACACAGAGACGCAGAACTCCAATGATGCTTGATTTCTATAATGTAAAATAAAAAAAAGGTTAGAAACTGTTGGTGTTGTCGTGTCAAGTTGAAAACCTCTAAAAACCAGACCATGACACCGTCGCAGGGTAGTATGGTTGTTCTTTTTTGCCGAGTTATACGGCAGTTCTCTAGAACTGATTTCAAAACGACCTCCATTATGAACTTCTTAATGAAAACTCGAAACCCTCAACCAGTGAACATGCGTTTTGGTGAACATTCTGCGAAAACCACTGCGCCAAGAGTTGAGAAAGACAATGCATCGGTCCCTCCCCCCCCCTCCATCCCCCCCCCCTCTCCCCCTCTCCCCCAGCCCCCCCCACCCCCTCCCCGTGCAATCCCCTGCTGCCCATCCCCTTTCCCCACTGCGTCAGTTATGGAGCAGCAAAAGAGTAGTATTTGTCTTTTTTCACAACGTACTTTTTTTTTCTCCTTACGTCCTGTATTACATGTGTCATCATCAAACTCTCGCTCGTGAATCACATATGGTGGCTGTTTCGCCTGCATCATATTGCGCACGGTACCACGGTAGGAAAATGTATATACAGATCTTTTGACGGTCTCGCGAATGTGAAGCCATTCACAGTGTCGGTCGAAGATCC
>CM065724.1:29608959-29618959 GCA_033310375.1 Conus canariensis
CCACGACTTAGTAGTTGTCAACGGCAGTAAGGGGATTTGCATGTGGTACCCTGCGTATCTGCAATCAGAACAGGCGCCATAGAATACCACTGAAATGACTCGACAGCAGTGTACACCACTGAAATGACTCGACAGCAGTGTACACCACTGAAATGACTCGACAGCAGTGTACATCACTGAAATGACTCGACAGCAGTGTACACCACTGAAATGACTCGACAGCAGTGTACATCACTGAAATGACTCGACAGCAGTGTACATCACTGAAATGACTCGACAGCAGTGTACACCACTGAAATGACTCGACAGCAGTGTACATCACTGAAATGACTCGACAGCAGTGTACACCACTGAAATGACTCGACAGCAGCGTACATCACTGAAATGACTCGACAGCAGTGTACACCACTGAAATGACTCGACAGCAGCGTACATCACTGAAATGACTCGACAGCAGTGTACACCACTGAAATGACTCGACAGCAGCGTACATCACTGAAATGACTCGACAGCAGTGTACACCACTGAAATGACTCGACAGCAGTGTACACCACTGAAATGACTCGACAGCAGTGCGGCGTCTCCTCTGATGAGTTGGCTTATAACGGCTTGACACTGACTGCTCCCTTTGGAATGCTGATACCAGGGCTGCGTCAGGACAAGCCAGGGTGTGGCTGTGGACGGAATGAACGGCGAGGGAGTGGCACTGAAGTACAAAAAGAGGAGACAGGGGAAACAAATCAAGGCGAAGGGCCAGAAACTTGATAATGTGGGAACTTCGAAAGAACGATGATGCCACGATCACAGATAAAGAACCAAACACCACAGGTCTGGACAGAATGCTGCAGCCAGGAGCTGCGCGAACAAAACTGACGACTCTTGTGCTCATTGTCTATCCCCATAGTTTGTGTGGCCAACCGTCAGGAGCTTCGAGTGCCAGAACAACAGATTAAGGATGTAAAAAAAGAAGTCCCGGCTAAAGTAGCATGGACAATAGCAGTGTTCAAAACACTGAAGTCAATGTACCGTAAAATCGTGTCGGAAATCAGGCTTATCGTTCATTAGTCATTTCCATATTCTTGTACAGACGCAGAACTGGCAGTCATTTCATATTTCCAAACAAAACCCCACATCCTGGAGGTGAGATATTGCGCATGTCTTACAGATAATCATACAACCAATGAGAAAATCGGCACCAACAGTCAGACATTGACCCGCTCACCGTCGTCAAGACGAAGAAGAAGATAGAAGTGGTATGATGAGCACGTTTCCAGAACAGTCGGGTTGAAAAACAAATCGTCCTCCAGGGCACAGAGGGGGGAGAGGCGTAGAAGAGGCTGACAGAGGAAGACGTGGGAGGACGACCTCAGGGAACGGACAGATCGCCGGCTCTCACAGGGCGTCCGACAACTGCTGCTGATGGAGAGATCCTGTCAGGATGTCGTCTGCGGTGTCTCGACGCCCACATCTTGGAGTGACGGGGTAGATGAGATGACTGATTGGCAGGCGGGTGGGAGATGATGAAATCAACGTCCTGCTAGCGTGAGATTATCAACGAGAAGTGGTTTTTTTTTTTTTTTTTTTTTCACAGACAAGAATCTCTGCAGAGTCAAATTTGTGCATTAACGGTCTATTGGACACATTTCATCGTGCTTCATATGTTCTTTGTCATTGGCTTAAAAAATGGAGGGAAGGGGAGAGAAAGATAATTTAATAATAAAAAGCGTTTTTTTCATTTTCATTTTGTTGCTTTTTCTTTGATTTTCTTTCTTTCAAAACAACAACAACAAGGTTAGGGCTGAGGGTAGGGTGGTGATGGGGGAAGGGAAAGTTGCCAAAATTCTGTAAAATTCTTTTGTCTGTCTTTTTTCCAATTTCATCGACACGGCTCTGTTTTCTAGTTTATGACCAATTTATGCCGCAAACGAACACCTGACCTTCGTCCTTACTTTACCCACAATTGCCCCCCCCCCCCCCCCCCATCACCACCCCATCTTCCCTCGCTCTCCCCCACCTTAAAACTCCCCTTCCTTCCTCCCACGCAGGTGTACCTGATGCCAGACCGGAAGACCAAGCACCAGACGAAAGTGCACCGCAAGACCTTGAACCCTGAGTTCCAGGAGACCTTCGCCTTCAGCGTGAGCTACGAGGAGCTGTCGGAGCGAGTCCTGCAGTTCAGCCTGTACGACTTTGACCGCTTCTCCCGCCACGACCTGATCGGGCTGGTGAAGATCAAGGACATCCTGGGCGAGGGCAGCCTGGCCAAGAAGACCTTCTTTGTCAGGGACGTCTACGCTGCGCAGCAGGTGGGTGGGAGAGTATATAGTGTGGGGGACGAAAGGGGTGATGGTGTGTACGATTTGTATGGTGTTTGGTGTTCTGTGCTTGTGGAGCTGTGTTTCTTTGACTCACTGAGACAAACAGTAAACAAGCGGGGTATTTTTTGCTCCCATAAGAAAACCTAACGCAGAGTAACTTTTATTCAAGACTGGCACAGCCTTTTAAACTTGAATAAAGTCAGACAAATACATAGACGAACAATCTAATAGTGGGGGAAAAAAACAAGCGCAGGCCAACAACTCAACTGTCTTCATAGTAATGACTTGGCAAAGATTTGGACTTAAGGAGGGAGGGGGGGGGGGGGGGGGGAGTTTGAAGATGGAGAAACTGGGAACATGAAATTAAGAAAATATATTACAGATATGAAAACTCTTCACTAGCTGCATAAAGGAACCATAGCAATCCCTTTTGAAGGCAGATATATTTGTATTGCCTGCTCCGAGGCCTTTCGTCCGCTGGGTCGGAACTCATCAGGGAGACACGGCTGGTTGTGTCTGCTCTCCTGGCGTCAAATAGAGACACACCACAGTCCATAATACTGTGGTGTTCTCACCACCAAGGGTGCAAAAAAGAATCCAATAGCACCCCCAAAGCAGCCAGCGAAGAGTAGTAAATGAAACCAAACGAAAGTGTGGGGAGGAAAAAAGTTGCTGTCCGTCTGTGTGTTTGTCTTTTGATCTCCCTTGCATCTTTGGGTGGATCCTCAAGCGTAGGCTCAAAGATTGTCCCCTACATTTTATACTATTTGCATAATGTCTTTAGTTTTTCAGCAACTTTTTTCCTCCCCACACTTTCGTTTGGTTTCATTTACTACTCTTCGCTGGCTGCTTTTGGGGTGCTATTGGATTCTTTTTTGCACCCTTGGTGGTGAGAACACCACAGTATTATGGACTGTGGTGTGTCTCTATTTGACGCCAGGAGCGCAGACACAACCAGCCATGTCTCCCTGATGAGTTCCGACCCAGCGGACGAAAGGCCTCGGAGCAAGCAATACAAATATATCTGCTTTCAAAAGGGATTGCGATGGTTCCCTTATGCAGCTAGTGAAGAGTTTTCATATCTGTAACATATTTTCTTAATTTCATGTTCCCAGTTTCTCCATCTTCAAACTCCCTCTCCCCCCTCCCCCCCCCCCCCCCCCCCCCCCTTAAGTCCAAATCTTTGCCAAGTCATTACTATGAAGACAATTGAGTTGTTGGCCTGCGCTTGTTTTTTTCCCCCACTATTAGATTGTTCGTCTATGTATTTGTCTGATTTTATTCAAGTTTAAAAGGCTGTGCCAGTCTTGAATAAAAGTTACTCTGTGTTAGGTTTTCTTATGGGAGCAAAAAATACCCCACTTGTTTATTGTTTACTGTTCCCTGCCTCATTTCATTTCCGATTTCACTGAGACAAGTTGAATCTATGTAATCGCCCAGTAATTGTTGTTGTGTGTTGTGTGTGTGTGTGTGTGTGTGAGAGAGAGAGAGAGAGAGAGAGAGAGAGAGAGAATCTTGTGTGTGTGTGAGAGAGAGAGAGTGTGTGTGAGAGAGAGAGTACGTGGTTGAGTTTAATGTCGGCGTTTACACGGCAGGAACAACATTCAGGGTCATGCAGAATGTAGAATATTATTCAGACCTTTCCAACCATTTGTTCCGTGAAGATGTCACGGAATCGTAACGACCAGTGACATTTTCAGCAAAGTTCATAATATTATGAAATTTATATTTATTCTTGGAAACTTATATCGCTTACAAATTACTGCTTTATAAACATAGATTAAAAGACATGCCAGAGGATGTTTAAAAATGCAATTTTTTTTAACAAATATAGAGTTATACTCTGTCAAAATAAGGCCATTTTAATGCTATTACAACCAAACAGAGGCGGAGATATGAATGAATATATTACTAAATATAGAACTACACATTTCTCAAATTCTGAAAAAAGGGAAAAATCTGATGTCTGTATTATTTTTGTTAAATTGAAAATGAATGGTCTTACGGGAACACCACACAGACATGTGTTGAAATTAGACAAATCTTTCCAGCCGTCTTCTTGATGACTGCAGTTGTTGGGTCTCTGTGGTCCCCAGACATTTTTGGCCTTTGGCTAGCCAGCCGATGAGAAGCTAAACCTCCGAAACACGTGTCCAGGATTAGTCAAAACAATGCTTTTCTCTAGAATGGGAGCGTTCATGCACCCGTGAATGTTTCATGCACCTCTTCTCTGAACTGTATGGTACTTATTAAAGAAGCAGCCAGCTCCGAAGGAAATTGGATGCCTCCTGTGATGTTGTGACTGCTTGGGGGTGTAGAATGTTTGTTGCATGGATTCATACAACAGAAACTTTCAAGTCATGTTGATGCGGTGATAACTGTTGCATTGACTCAGGTCTTCTTGACGGTTGCCATCAAAACTGATTATCGTCAGAACGAGGCTCTAAAAGTAAAAGCATATCAATAATGTCCCTTAGATCAAAACTCGTTCACAAAAAAAAATCTCTTCATCTTTCTTATTTGATACATTATATCCTTAACTTTATCCCGTCTTTCAAGACTAAACTGCCATTCAATTGTTCAGTAAATATCAAACCAAAATAGATCACATACAAACATATTTTGGCAAACATAGCTAAGTAAACTTTCATGAGTATATCACTATAGTGAATCAAGCAAAGGAAACAGCATTAGACGGCAAAGGAAACAGCATTAGACGGCAAAGGAAACAGCATTAGACGGCAAAGGAAACAGCATTAGACGGCAAATGAAACAGCATTAGACGGCAAATGAAACAGCATTAGACGGCAAATGAAACAGCATTAGACGGCAAATGAAACAGCATTAGACGGCAAATGAAACAGCATTAGACGGCAAAGGAAACAGCATTAGACGGCAAAGGAAACAGCATTAGACGGCAAAGGAAACAGCATTAGACGGCAAATGAAACAGCATTAGACGGCAAAGAAACAGCATTAGACGGCAAAGGAAACAGCATTAGACGGCAAAGGAAACAGCATTAGACGGCAAAGGAAACAGCATTAGACGGCAAAGGAAACAGCATTAGACGGCAAATGAAACAGCATTAGACGGCAAAGGAAACAGCATTAGACGGCAAAGGAAACAGCATTAGACGGCAAAGGAAACAGCATTAGACGGCAAATGAAACAGCATTAGACGGCAAAGGAAACAGCATTAGACGGCAAAGGAAACAGCATTAGACGGCAAATGAAACAGCATTAGACGGCAAAGGAAACAGCATTAGACGGCAAATGAAACAGCATTAGACGGCAAAGGAAACAGCATTAGACGGCAAAGGAAACAGCATTAGACGGCAAAGGAAACAGCATTAGACGGCAAAGAAACAAGCCTTCTTGTTTTAGGAGTAACAGATTTTCACAAATACTATCTTAATGTTTCATAAACTTTATGTCGTTGTCAAAATGATGAAAGTAGCGCTTTTCATTCAGAAATCGAGCTTGGTGCGTGAAGCATAGTAAAGCATATCTGTTACGTCGAAGTATCATATCACAATCGCGCCAGTTTGCTAAGGATACACAATTTGAATGCAAAGGCGACCTTAGTGCATGAAGCATTGTTAAGTGTCACATATGTAGCGGCAACGAATTGTGTGCCACTGTGCTAGTGATGCACAAGTTGAATATGTAGGTGATCTGTCGATCATATGAAGAAGAAGAAGAAGAAGAAGAAGAAGAAAAAGAAAAAAAAAAAGAGAAAAGAAATGTAGACCAGTGTCAGACAGAAAGGAATTCTGGGATGATTTTTTTTTTCACCTAGAGAAGCATGCAGCTGGTCGTTGCCTGGCTGACATTAAGACCAGCGTTCATCCAGGTCAGGACTCTTGAGGCTACAGCTGTTGACAGCAAGGACAGGTGACAAACATATGGAGAGAAGAGGAGGCGAGGGGAGGCTGACAAACATATGGAGAGAAGAGGAGGCGAGGGGAGGCTGACAAACATATGGAGAGAAGAGGAGGCGAGGGGAGGCTGACAAACATATGGAGAGAAGAGGAGGAGAGGGAAGGCTGACAAACATATGGAGAGAAGAGGAGGCGAGGGAAGGCTGACAAACACATGGAGAGAAGAGGAGGCGAGGGGAGGCTGACAAACATATGGAGAGAAGAGGAGGCGAGGGGAGGCTGACAAACATATGGAGAGAAGAGGAGGCGAGGGGAGGCTGACAAACACATGGAAAGAAGAGGAGGCGAGGGGAGGCTGACAAACATATGGAGAGAAGAGGAGGCGAGGGGAGGCTGACAAACACATGGAGAGAAGAGGAGGCGAGGGGAGGCTGACAAACACATGGAGAGAAGAGGAGGCGAGGGGAGGCTGACAAACACATGGAGAGAAGAGGAGGCGAGGGGAGGCTGACAAACATATGGAGAGAAGAGGAGGCGAGGGGAGGCTTTGCGAGTGAAAAAAATGGCGTGTGAGGAAAGGGGAAGTGGGGGAACAGGGGAGGAGACGAGTGGGGTGATGATGTGGTAGAGTGCTGAAGAAATGACTGGTCAAAAACTTACTAACTTGCTAAATCGTTGTTATTACAAGAGTACTGACTGCCACGTTCATGTTCTGTGTTTGTCGTCAGGTGGTGGTGTTGAAATTGTTTTTACATGTCCCTGTTGTGATACGAAATGTAAATCCGAGGCAATATGTCACATTGTGGTATGCTGTATCGACTGTGAAACACAAAATGTCGCGTGGTGGCATTTTAAACTGACTTCGGAGCACAAAATGTCACCAAAGTATAGACCGTCATGTTCAGATGACATTGTAGAATGGCAGGTCACATATTCAAGTATACGATGAAGAAAAAGAAAAACCGTCGCCGTTGTTTGTGAATGTACAGTTTGGGGTCGGGTCTGACTTGTCGCTTACATTATGTGATATAGGTCAGACGTTGCAGTTGGGAAGATGAAAAGGCCTGATGACGATCACTGGTGGATTTGGATTCAACGTCTACAAAAACAAAAGAAAACAAAAACAAACAAACAACAACAACAACAACAACAAAATCACCTATCGGAATAATGTCGAAAAATGGCTTAAAGTATTGCAAGATCAGCATAGGCTAATATAGACATGCCTTTTGGACCACTTACCCTAGAAAATAGCAAGGACTCGGGCCCATCAACATCGGCCGGATGCAATGTCATACAGAGTAATATCATCATCAGGATCATCATCATCATCATCACGATCATCATCATCATCATCATCATCATCATCATCATCATCATCACATCATCATCATCGTCGTCGTCGTCGTCATCATAATCATCATAATCATCATCATCAATGTCCTCGTCGTTGTCATCATCGTCGTCGACGTCGTCATCATTGTCGTCACTGGTTCATGGACTTGTCGTGCTTTCAACATTGTAATAACGAGCACGGTCAATTATTTCAAAGACTGAACGTATATCATTACACCACCATCACCATCACCATTAGAACGCATCACCACTATCGTCGAATTTAGCACCGTCACTAGCAAGAAAAAGAAAATGTAGACGCTCGTGATCATCATTATCTCCCCGCTTCGCATTGTACACCTATATCACCAACAAAATGACCAACCAGACCTCATCCCAAGCCATACATTCAGATATTATGCCAACGATTTGTTCTGCTGTGGACACGACAATGTGGCCTGCCAGTACTAAATGTCACGAAACGGACGATCGTCAGTCAGGTGTCAGCCATGACGCCCTTCTGCATCAGGTTGACCTTTTTGTACCGCCACGTCGTTGCAGAATGTCACCGGCTGACATTTTGTACTGGGCTGGCATTCCGTATCGCCACAGACCCTCTCCTTCCCCACCCACCCTGTTCCTTTCATCCTGGTGTTGCTCGTGTTCATCATATGTGGGTCAAATAGGCAAGTTGCCTCTTTTGTTGTTGCGTCTTCCCTCTCCCTCTCCTCTCTCTCTCTCTCTCTCTCCTCTCTCTCTCTCTCTTTGTATATCGTTCGAGTTTTGTTTTCTTCTTATTTTTCTTTTTTGTTTTTGTTTTTGTTTTGTTTCGATTTCATCATCATCATCATCATCATCATCATCATCATCATCATCATCATCATCATCATTTATTTTTTCTTCTCCTCCTCCTCCTCCTCCTCCTGCTCCTTTGTTATCTTTTGTCTTTCTGTCTTTCTCTCAGTCTTTCTTTCTTTTTCTTTCGTTCTTTCTTTCTTTCTTTCTTCCTTTTTCTTTCTTCCCCTCTTTCTTCCACCCTTCTTTCTCTTTTTTTCTTTGGCTTCTTCCGTCTTCTTATTCTTGCTTCTTATTTTCCTTTTATTCGTCATTATTCTCATCCTTGTTGTCTCAGTTCTTGTTGTGTGTGTTCCTTTCAGGGCCCTGCTTGTCAGAAACTCATTGAGATGCAGTAATTAAAGGCTCTTTTCTCGATCGTGGCTGATTGCCTGTCTGTCTCTTTGTCTGTCGGTAGGTCTGTTTGTCTCTCTGTCCGCTTGTCTGTCCACGAGATGTCTTCAAAACAAATGGGCCAACCTACATCAATTTTTTTTTTTTACAGATTTGTTGATAGTGACATTACGTGGACGTGATTTCATTTCAAAGTATCTGAGTGTCAGCCGTGGTTTGATTTTAAAGATATCCGAGTTTTCGATATAGTTTAATTTGAAAGAATCTGCGTCTCAGACATGGTTTCAAATAGGTACTTGAATGTCAGACTTGGTTTGAATTAAAAGTGTCTGGGTGTCTGATGCGGTTTAATTTGAAGATATCTGGATATCAGATGGATGGTTATCTGGTTTTCAAGCGTAGTTTAATGTGAAGGTATCTGGGTGTTAAATGGCTTTAATGTGAAGGTATCTGGTTGTCAAACATACTTTAATGTGAAGGTATCTGGGTGTTAGATGTGGTTTAATGTGAAGGTATCTGGGTGTTAGATGTGGTTTAATGTGAAGGTATCTGGGTGTCAGATATGGTTTAATATGAAGGTATCTGGGTGTCAGACGTGGTTTAATGTGAAGGTGTCTGGTGTCAAACGTATTTTAATGTGAAGGTATGTGAGTGCCAAATGTGGTTTAATGTGAAGGTATCTGGGTGTCAGATGTAGTTTAATGTGAAGGTATGTGGGTGTCAAATATGTTTTAATGTGAAGGCACTTGTAATTCACTGGTTTTATATACCAGTCGCGAGAGAGTGATTGCTTTACACAAATCGCATAGCCCGACACATAGGTTACACACACACTCAGAGAGAGAGAGAGAGAGGAGGCAGAGAGAGACAGACAGAGAGAGAGAGAGAGAAGAGAGAGAGAACACACACAGACAGAGGAGAGAGAGAGAGAGAGAGAGAGAGAGGAGAGAGAGAGAGAGAGAGAGAGAGAGAAGAATCTCAAATCGCAAAACGCATGGATGTTCTCACATTTAGAAATTAAAACAAACACAAAAGTCTAAAAGAAAGAAGAAAGGGGGGGGGGGGGGGGAGGGGGGGCAGCAGTGATTCATAATTGATTTTACCCTTAGATTTCAACCATGATTAAGCTTTCTGAAGTCAGCGCATTGTACGAATTATGATGACGCGTCACAAATGGTAGGCAGCTGAATGACAGATGATTGTTGAAGCTGTGTCTCTCATTGTTCACTTACTGACCTCCTGCCTATTCTTCCTTGTACAGATGTCCCCTTTCTAAACC
>CM065724.1:29628959-29638959 GCA_033310375.1 Conus canariensis
ATACACACACACGCACGCACGCACGCACGCACACACACACACACACACACACACACACACACACACACACACACACACACACACACACACAGAGTTTCGGCGATTGAGTACATTGGCTATTGCCTAAACTAACTTCAAATGGAGGCGTTCAGAAATCCACACAAGGCTCATTATATTAGATCTTGTTGCTGAAGGCATAAACAATCGGGTAATTAAAGTACGCATGTGTCTGTTTGAATACGGCTTGGGTTTGCGTCGTTAAATCAAACTGTTGGAAGTGTTAGACAGTTTATATGCTGTTGTCGTTATTTTTCTTTCAACTATCGTTTGACCGTTGTCTGCAAACATGATCAGAGAATGTACGAAACTGGTGTAAGAGTTTATTTCTATAGAAACGTTCGTAATTTTCATGACTGGAAAACCTCATTTCACGTGGGAAAGACAGATGCTTAAAATATATCATGACTAAATTTACACTCGCAATATTAGAATGAGCAGTTCGTAAATTCCACGTGGGAATTCACGTGGGAAAGACAGATGCTTAAAATACATCATGACAAAATTTAAACTCGGAATATCAGAATGAACAGTCCGTAAATTTAGATACGAAACCGCTGTTGATGGCAATGGTTTGTTTTCGTCCTCTTTGTGAAGAGTTTAACGAAAACAACACTTTGTTCTCTGATCTCCAACCCTTAGCAACATTAGAAATAAACTCATTTGACCAAAACATAGACAGCTTTCAATGCTTCAGTGGATCCTGTTGATGTTTGCAGCCTTAGCTCAAGTTGTTCGAAAATGTTCCTTATTTTGTATAGGGTGTTTAGATGTAAGAAAAGCACTACTTCTCGGAAGTTTTTTTTTTTTAATTGCGATTTGGTAAACTGTGTGGAATATCACGTATATATTTGTTTCAAATAGTGAAGCCGAGCAAACCTGTGTGAAAAAAAGTCTGAATCTCTCTCTCTCTCTCTCTCTCTCTCTCTCTCTCTCTCTCTCTCTCTCTCTCTCTCTCTCTCTCTCTCTCTCTGTATGTGTGTATGTGCGTGTGTGTGTGCGGGGAGGGGGGGGGGGTGTGCAGACAAAGTTGTACACATGGCTGATCACCTTGTTTGCAGGGGAAGATGGAGGGGGAGGGAGGGTGGCTCCAATTTATCTTTAAAAATCTGCAGAGGTTAGAAAATCTTGGAACCAGGAAGTATGGGGAGGGAGAGAGGGGGTCGTTGTAGGGAGAATGAGAAGGATTGGGATGGGGGGTACGGGCGCTGTGTCTTCTGCAATGGCTATTTCTGTGTAATCGTTTGGTTATGTTTCTATTTTTGTCCGTTTCAGATTGTGTTAAAGGGGGAGGAAGGTAAGAGGTGGGGGATTAGAAAGGGAGTGCGGTTGGAGAAATGGGTGGTTTGGGGGGGGGGGGGGGGAAGAAGCCAACTTGAGTGTGCGCTGGCGTCTGTTACGCACGCAGGCGGCAGATCTATAATGTGCCTACTCCAGCTGACCCCCCCCCCCCCCTTCTTTTGCACCTCTCTCCCTCCCTCTTTCCTCATTCCATTTCGATACTGATGGGACGACACTGCATTTTCACGGACAAATCGTTTTTCTTTCTTATTAATGTTTCACATGTTTACCCAACATTTGAAACAATGGTGAATTCTACCATCAATCTGGTCTTCGAGTCTTTTGGTTTTAAAAGCGCTATCTATAAGCGCAGGTTAACAATCTCTCCAATATCAGAACAATGACTGGGCAAACATAAGGTTTAGGGACAGAAAGAAGAAAATAGGAATAATGAAAATAGGGAGCCAAACCGAAAATATATCAAACCCTTCGCTAGCAGCGTAGCCCCAATATCATAGTCTGCAATCGAAACAGAACCGTTTGTGTTGCCTGTGCAGAGACAGTGTTCGTTCCCTGATGGAGCTGATCAGTGGAAGGTGGGTGATGGTGTTGGTCTGCCCCTGGTATCACTTGGAGATATAACACCACAATCATGCTGTGGAAATCTCACCATCAAGGGCACAAAACTAGAGTCCAGTAGTCTCTGAAAGCAGCCAGCGAAGTATAGACAAGGGACATGAGAAGAAAGTACTTTGAAGAAGTACATTACACAGACACAGACACACACACACCCACACACACACACACGCCCCCCCCCACCCCACACACACACACACGCACACACACACACGCACGCACACACACACACACACGCACAACACACACACACACACACACACACACACCACACACACACACACACACACACACACACACACACACACACACACACACACACACACACACACACACACACACACACACCACACAACGCACACACACAACACTAAAATAAATGAATAAAGAGTAATCAATATAAGAGAAGATCTTTGAGCCTACGCTTCAGTATCCATCAAAGGATACAAGGAGGTCACAAGTGCTGACTGGCAGGGCGGTCAGTCCATTGTTTGATAACGAAAGCACTTTCAGTCACACCAATGGGTGACAGCAGGTAAGAACTGTGTGTTGTGGGTGGGGGGGGGGGGCGTTTGGTGTTGTGTGTGTGTGTGTGTGTGTGTGTGTGTGTGTGTGTGTGTGTGTGTGTGTGTGTGTGTGTGTGTGTGTGTGTGTGTAGTGCGTGTGTGTGAGAGTCTATTAGTCTGTCTATCTTCCTGTCTATCTATCGTCTATCTGTCTACTTATTAATACACATGCACGCGCATGCGCGCACACGCACACACAGAGGCAGGCAGGCAGACAGACAGAAAGACTGACAGAGAGAGAGAGAGAGAGAGAGAGAGAGAGAGAGAGAGACAGATAGACAGACAGACATGTACCTATTCACAGGCCTGTACAGTTCTTTCTTCGCCATGTCCAAATGCTGAGACAGGCACAGCGCCAGGGCTGCAGGCCGTACAGTGGAGAGAGGAACACACGTCCTGCCTGCTGAGACAGGCACTGCGCCAGGGCTGCAGGCCGTACAGTAGAGAGAGGAACACACGTCCTGCCTGCTGAGACAGGCACAGCGCCAGGGCTGCAGGCCGTACAGTGGAGAGAGGGACACACGTCCTGCCTACTGAGACAGGCACTGCGCCAGGGCTGCAGGCCGTACAGTGGAGAGAGGGACACACATCCTGCCTGCTGAGACAGGCACTGCGCCAGGGCTGCAGGCCGTACAGTGGAGAGAGGAACACACGTCCTGCCTGACGACTGGCAAACGAACAAACAAACCAACGGCCATGAAGCCGCAGAGCGCCGTTAATCGCTTTTCCCCGGGGCCACAGGTTGACCCAGCAGCTGGGCTTCTTCCACTGGGCTCCACTGATTGCACAGCCTGGTCTGAAGACGTTTTATGGCTCAGAGAGTGAGAGAGAGAGAGAGAGAGAGAGAGAGAGAGAGAGAGAGAGAGAGAAGAGAAGACAGACAGACAGACAGACAGAGACAGAGACAAACAGACAGACAGAGACAAGGAAAGACAGAGAGAGAAACAAAGAGAAACAAAGAGAAACACACACACACACACACACACACACACACACACACACACACACACACATGCACACACACACACGCACACACACACACACACACACACACGCGCGCGCGCGCGCGCGCGCGCGTGCGCGCGCGCCGCACTTGTACACGCGCACAGGGTGAGACGGAGGGGGAGGGAGGTGGCAGGGGGAGTGAGGAGGAGAACAGCCAGACAGACTGAAAGACACACACAGAGACAGACAGGCAGACAGACAGACAGACAATTTAGACAGACAGAGCACAGCCAGCCACATGAAGAACGACTGACACACAGACAGGCAAAGAGAGAAAGAGAAAGAGAGGGAGGGAGAGGGGAGCAGGAATGGAGAGGGGAGAGAAGAGAGAGAGAGAGAGAGAGAGAGAGAGGAAGTTTTTGGAAAAGCTGCAAGCAAGGACCCTGGACAATTTCAGTTCCAGCACGAGGCGTGGACAAGCGACGCCAGTGCACACTCAAGTCGGCTTCCTCTCACTCCCCCCCCCCTCCCTCCCACCCCCTCCTCCACCTCTCCTTTCTGAAACACCACACCCTCTACCTTTCCACCTCTTTAAAATAACCTGAAACGGACAAGAAATAGAAGTGTAGTCAAAGAATTGCACAGAAATAGCCATTACAGAAGACAATGTGCGAATTAAGCACAGCGCCCATACCCCCATCCCAATCCCTCTCGTTCTCCCAACAACGACCCCCTCTCTCTCCCTCCCCTGTACTTCCTCGTTCCAAGATGTTCTGGCCTCTGCAGGCCTCTGCAGCCATTTAAAGATAAATTGCAGCCCTCTTCCCTCCCCCCCTCCCCCCCCCCCCCCCCCAACTCCCTTTCCCTCCGTCTTCCCCCGTGAACAAAGTGATCAGCCATATGTGCAGCTTTGATAAGCCAACCGACACACACAAATACACACACACACACGCACACACACACACACACACACACACACACACACACACACGCGCGCGCGCACGCACGCACGCACGCACGCACGCATCACACACACACACACACACACACACACACACACACACACACACACACACACACACACACACACACAGATAGACAGAGAAAAAGAGAGATTAAGATTCGGATTTGGATTCAGACGATTTATTCATACAGGTTTGCTCTGCTTCAATATTTAAAACAAATACACACATGATATTCTACAGAGTTCTACAAAACGTGGATCATCCAAAACTTTCAAGAGGTAGCGCTGTCCTTATGCGTAAATACCCTAAACAAAAATAAGGAATATTTTCGAGCAAGTTAAGCTGAGGTTGACAACAACAACAGGGTCAATTTCAGTAGAGAAAGCTGTCTAAAATGTTTAAGTCCAATGAGTATATTTGAAAGTTGCAAAGGGTCGGACATCAGAGATCGAAATTCATCTTATTTTCTTTAGACTTTTCACAAAGAGGATGAATCAAACCATTATCTTTAGTAGCGGCTTTGTATCTAAATTTTCGAACTGCTTAGTCCAATATTTCGAGTTAAAACTGTGTCATGATGTATTCTAAGCATCTTTCTATTTCACACGTTGAATGAGGTTTTCAAGTCATGAAAATCACAAACATTTATCTAGAAATAAACCCTTACACTACTTTGCATATGCTTTAATCCTTTTTGCCAGCTGCAGTCACCCATAGCAGGAGACAAAACTAAAACAATGACAACAGCGTAAGCGTATAAACTGTCTAATATTTTCAGCTGTTTGATTTAACCACACAAAAACCCAAGCCGTATGCAAAAAGAAAAAATTGTGCTTTAATTACCCAACTGTTTATGCCTTCAGCGTCTTGATCTCATATAATGAGCCTTGCATGGTAGATCTGTGTCGACAATTTTACATATACCGATGTCACATATGAAATGACATTGTCTAGCAGAACTTTTCTGCTCGTCGTTGTTTGTTATGTGAAGTTTAGATTCCACACCCACTTGAATCCACTCAACTGCCTGTCCACACGCTGTAGTTGGGACTTTGCACCAATTCACTATATAATCATTAGCGTTTTGTGGCGTAGCATAAATTTTAGCCAAAAATTGATATGAAACTGGTTTCACTTGTTTTTAGGAATTTCATCTTTCAGACACAATAGAAATTCTCAAAACAGTGTCGTTGTGTCTATCTATAAATCTATCGATTTCTCAGTCAAGGTCTTGGAGCATTCGTTTTCGGTGTGCAGCCTGCCTCCGCGATTAACGCCGCCATATTGTCAGAAAGATATCCCAGCATGCTAGTCTTAAAATAGACTCGTGGAAACCCCTTCGGGGATTTATCTGAAAATGGGGTATCACGTGTAGACAGCAGTTATGGCCCTTTCTTGCTTCTGTTTCTTGTAACAACTATCAGCAAGACCGATTTGACATTACAACTGAAGACGCACAGTTTTGAGGTGGTCCTGATTTCTCTTGGGAAATTGTCATCTAGAGTCCTAACAAAAAAGAAAAAAAAAAAGAAGAAGAAAGAAAATAAATAAATAAAAGTGCGTTGAAAGTCGCTTTGGGGAACTTTAGACGGAGGGTGTAAGTTGGGAAAGGGTGGATCAGTAGAGGAAAAGGGGGAGGGGTACATGAGGTGAGGGTGGGGGTGCAAACGTTCAATTTTTCTTCAGAACCTGAACGACTTCAACAAGGGCTTAACCCAACAGTATAGAATTAAGTTACATGGAGAGGATCCGATTGACCCCAAACCAATATGAACTGGAGTTAATTTGATAGAATCCTGATCAGATTACTAATGAATTAATTCACCATGGAATTAATCTGAAAGACCCCCAAATGAACTTAGTATGGAATTCATGATGGAGAACCCAAGTGAATTTTGGTTCTGTCGAGTTTATACTCGACGGAACCAAAAGGGATTTAACATGAAATCAACCTGACTGAACCAAAATGAATCTAAGCCATTCGAATCCGACAGATCGCAAAACAAATTTAGAAGGAACTTAAAACTGCAACCTCCCCCCCCCCCCCCCCCCCTTAAAAAGTGTATGGGCTATAAAAGAAATAGGGAGTTGGGGAGGAGGGAGAAACAGAGAGCCGAGGGGATAGTAGTGGGAGCCACGGGGGGGGGGGGGGGGGGGGGGGGGGGGGGGGGGGGGAGGAGGAGGAGGAAAAAGTGGCCGGGGTCAGTTCCATCATGGGTGGATTCCGAAGCACAGCACCGGCAGACGAAAGGCGACAGCTCGAGGTAATGTCGCAAAACGCCCACACCCGCCGAAACTCCACAAGAGGCGGGCAAGGACAGGAAGTAAGAAGACCCGGTGAATGATATCGAACAGCCCTGCAGGCCATCACGGGCCAAACTGACGCCTGTGCTGATCGATTGGTTTCACACGGTCGTCTCCCCTCCTCACCGACTCTCAGCTGGGCCTGAATCATCTCCCTTCCTCCTTCCCATCTCTTGTCCAGACTGAAGAAGGCATCTGGATCGTGCCATGTTGTGGAAGTGGTTTGAGATGTCTAGGTTGACACACTCTATACTTGTCTCGAGAAAAAGAAAAGAAAAAAAAGCATCTTTGAAAGAGTTATTTTCGTCACAAAAAGAATCATGGAAAGAACAATTTTCTTCATGAAATGAACATTCAAAATGAAGTGAGACACCATACGGGTGAGCGAGGTTGATATCTTGCAAACTGATTACGGTAATGTTAATTATGCTTTCATCATGAAGAGTATAATTTCCATTACCCTTTTTTTTTTTACAGAAAAAGAATTATTTTCGTCACAAAAAGAAGTATTTTCATCACGAATTAATTTTCACCACGAATAATTTTAATCAACAATAATTTTCGTGCAGACTTATTTCCATCAAGAAAAACATAGTCTCCGCTAGCAATAACTTCCACCATGAAGAGAATAATTTTCATCATAAAAGGATCATTTTCATCAGAAAAAAGAGAAATTCTCACCAAGGACAGAATGTTCATTATAAGAACAGTCTGCACCAGGAAAGAATAATTTACATCAGGAAAAGAATAGCTTCCGTTGAGATCCCATTTCCTCTTGCAGTGAAAAGAGATTTTTCCATGAAAAACATAATTTCCATCGAAATGATTTTAATCTTGAAAAGAATAATTTGAATCATGAGGAAATAACTGTAGTGCAAGTGATCAAAGCTCGGGTGTCCAAGCATACCCACCAATTGTCTCCTTGTCGCCAATGGTTTCAGCTTTTTTCAGACACAAGTATGAAATAGGAAAGCACTGAAAGAACGATTGACTGAATTAACGACAACAGCAACGAAAGAGACTATAGAATCAATATAGACAAGGATGAATAAATCATGCGCATGAACACACACACACACACACACACACACACACACACACACATACGCGCGCGGGTGCGCACGCACTCATGCACGCACGCACGCACACACACGCACACACACGCACACACACCACACACACACACACACACACACACACACACACACACACACACACACGCACACACACCTCTTTTTCTCCCATTTCCTGGGAATGTTTAGCACATCTTAAACCCTCGGCGGATGGGGAAAGAGGAAGTGTAACAATGGAAGAGGGGGGGGGGATGGGAGAGCCAGTTCCTGTCTCTAAAACTGCTTGTGTACATGACAAAATCGTGAGAGTGGGTCGGTCAGGGAAATTTGATTTACGCCCAGGGGGAACTGGCAAACTATGAAATATGTAGAGCACAGACAAAGCGAGGGTGACGTTGTTTGTTGTTTGAATTATTCAGGAGCGGTGGGGAAGAGAGGGAGCGTGAGGGGGACAGAGAGAGAGGGGGAGGGAGGGAGAGGCGCGTGCAGTGGAAGCATGGAAGAGAGAGAGAGAGAGAGAGAGAGAGAGAGAGAGAGAGAGAGAGAGAGAGAGAGAGTAAAGGCATGCAGAGGTAGAATGGAGAGATAAGAAGAAGAAGAAGCAGAGGAAGAAGAGGAAGAGACGTGCAGTGGAAGAATGGGAAGAGAGACGAAGGAAGGGAGAGAGAGAAGAGATGTGCAGAGGAGGAATGGGAAAAAGAGAGAGAGAGAGAGAGAGAGGGGGGGGGGAGTGGAGAGAAAAGGCGCGTGCAGTGGAAGAATGGAAAGAACATGAGAAAAAGTGAGTGAGAAAGAGTGGCAGAGAGATCAAAAGTGACAGCCACAAGGAGACAGACACAGAGAGAGAGAGGAGAGAGAGAGAGAGAGAGAGAGAGAGAGAGAGAGAGAGAGAGAGAGAGGTTGAAAGATCTGAACGTTTAATCCATTCTGTCGTGTTGTGTTTTGTTGACCAAGAGCGGGGTGCACCCAGTCCCCTGTCATGCAACACACAAAGAGGTATCAATACGCAGCGTTTGGGAACAACGAGGAAAGGTTCTGTCTGCTAGCATATGCGCCGACTTTCCTGATGAGGGTCATGTTATCGTCCACTTATGAGATATGTAGAATCTGTCTGGCACATGTATTCTTCGCTCAAGGTCTGCAGTCACATCCAGCTCTCGCATCCTCAGAGGAAGGCTGGGTATTCCCAGTGACATGGGGCGGTTCTCTCTTCACTGGAAAGTCGACAGACCTGGTTCTCTGGATGACGAGGCGTCTGCTCATTGCCGACATAGCCAGGGACAGCCTCGTTTTGACCTCGTTTGGTAAACTGCCGTCCTTTGCTCAGTGTGGACCCAAGATAATTATACTGGAAGGGCTCCCACTTCTTCGACTATCGATCTGGTTGACTGTCCATTCAGAAATATTTCTGCCCAAACATCGGTGCGGGAACGCACAGAGTCCACAAGTCATTATTTCCTCTGTTCTCGCAGTTATACGGCATTGACCTAATTTCCAACCCTAGATTCGTGTACAGTCTGCTTGGGTTTTTTTTTGTTTGTTTGTTGGGTTTTTTTCGCATTAAGAGAGAGAGAGAGAGAGAGAGGAGAGAGAGAGAGAGGGGGGGGGGGGGGGGGAGGAGGACGCCTTAGAAGCAAAAAGTTCACGTTTCCCTGTCTTCAGACGACCTCACGGTAACCCTGACCTCTGACCTGTCAAATTCATGATATGAATCGCAGCATTCCGTTCATCTTCAATCAGACATATAAAGCAGCCAGTTCAACAGTTAGGCGACTCAAACACACGTCACTGAAAACAAGCCAAAATATGATAGACACGCAAGACGAGGTGAATTTAACACCTTTTTTTTAATATACAGAACAGAGCAGACACGCAGACAGACAGCTTTTCTCTGCATGGTAGAATTGTGGTAATGCATGCAAAGACCTTGCAAGTAATGCCAAAAAGCTTTGCTCTGTATTTTTTCAATAAACACACACCATCAACAATACGTCTTTTAATCATATATTTCTCGAGTTGTTTGACTGTCAGCTGTAGCCAACTGAACAGTAGATCTATTTAGACACAAAACCGTTAATAGTTTCTTTTGTCCCCTCTTTGAAGAATCTAAAGAAAACAAGACACATTTTTTTTCCCAGGTGCAAACGCTTTTATTTGCTTGTAAAGAAATTTA
>CM065724.1:29643959-29651459 GCA_033310375.1 Conus canariensis
AACTGTGAATTGTGTCAAGAGAGAGAAACCAGAAAAAGAACGAAGGAGAGAGAAAACATATAAGACAGGTTAATAGGCCACAATGGCGGAAAAGCTGAAAAATAGCCAAGAAAGTCATGGTGTTGTTGTTAATGTTGTTGTTGTTGTTTTCGCCTTTATTTTTTATTTTTACTTTTATTTTTTCGTTTTGTTTTTGAAAAGGCGGTCTTTTTTTCTTCCTTTTTCTTTTTTTTCTTTCTTTTTTTTTTTTTTCCTTTTTCCCAACTCTCACGCACCATACAAGTCTGTATGTTGTATTGCTACTAATGGACATTTTCTTGCTGACTTAAAATTCTTTGGCGTTTGATACAGCGCGTCAGGGTTTATTTTTGTACTAGTGTTTGGTGTAGTGACACTTTCACACCGTATGTAACAAAAAGATACAAGGGAAAAGAAAAAAGAAAAAAGGAAGGAAGAGAGAAAGGCCCGGACATCTCCCTGGAACCATTCTTGGAACGAATGACGAAAATAAGCATGCAAGGATGATTCCAGAAGTGCACGAAGAAGGAGAGAAAGAAAGGGAAGAACAAGAAAAAAGAGGAGAGAGAGAGAGAGAGAGAGAGAGAGAGAGAGAGAGAGAGAGAGAGAGAGAGAGAGAGAGATGTAAAGATGGAGTACAGCTCGTCTCGAGAACCGTTGTTGTTGTTGTTGTTGTTGTTGTTGTTGTTGTTGTTGTTGTTTGTTGTTGCCGTCGTCGTCGTCGTCTTCGTTGTTGTTGTGTTGTTGCTGTCGTCGTTGCAGTCGTTGTTGCTGCTGCTGCTGTTGCTTAAATCGAAGAGTGAAAGAAAATGGATGCTTACTAGCACACAACGTAGACATTCAAGAGGGTGGAAATATCATGTGTACTGAAACAGACCGTGTCGTTTCCAAGAAGGCCCATATATTATATAATGACCATAACGAATACGATTTATACAAATCTACCGATGGCGTTTGAGTCCTAGTGACCCTTTTCCTGTCTTTGTAGCAGCTGTTTTCCCAACTGAGATTCTTGCCAGTTTCTGTTGGGACCGGTGATTGCATCCCACATTCGCAACCGCCTGGCTTCCATTTTACCTTCCATTCTTACAAGAATATATCTTGACAGTTTCGGGCCTACATCAAATATCAAGTTGCAGACCAAATCCACCCACACACGTTTCCAATGTTCAGGCAACCAACGCACAACAACCAGAATCGGCCTTCACGTTGCTTTCTTTTTATAATTATTTTCCTTTTTTCCGGCTATTCATACCGGCTTATTGCTTGACAAGTTATGCGACTATGTCTGTTACGGTCTGAAAAGGTTGAGCAATATGCGTGTTGCGTGATTAGTGCCGTCACTGATTGCTTGTGACATGTATATGGGGGTGACCCTATTGTGTATTCAGTGGGGGAACGCACAAAGAACAGCAACTGCAGCAATCCGAGAGACCAGGGCCATGGAAGAATAAAAACCTGGGGATGGAATTCTTCCGCAGTACACACACACACACACACACACACACACACACACACACACACACACACACACACACACAGCACGCACGCACGCACGCACACACACAGGTGTTAGATTTATTACTTTTCCTTTCACTCTGAATGTTATCACTTTTCACAAAGATGGCAGTCATTAACGTTATCATTTCATTATAAAAGAAATCTTTTTTTCGTATTGAAAACTGTTCTCGGTGGAAAGTGTTCTTTACATTCTGAAATTTATTCTCTCCAAAATCTTTTTTTTTTTCAAGAAATCTGTTCATTTCATTCTCCAAAAATTTTTTTTTTTAAAGAAATCTATTCATTTCATGATGAGAATCATTGATTTTTTTTTTTTTTATAAACATTACTGTTTTTCTAATAAGAGTATTATTTTGCTGCCTAAAACTATCTTTTTATGACAAAAATTATTCTCTTCATGACATCAATTCTTTTTATGGTCAAAATCATTCTGAAGGAAATTATATTTTTCGCGATAAAATTTGTTCCATGAAGAAAATTAATCTTTGCAGGATGAAAAGTATTTTAAATGGAAGTTATTCTTTTCCTGATATAACTTATTCTTTCCTGTTGCAAACTTTTTTTTTCAGGATAAGAATTCCTTCCCTGCTGAGAATTAATCCTTTTGTGATAAAAAAAATTATCCTTTTTATAATGAAAAGTATTCATTTCATGATGAAAGTGATGGTCAATTGGTATTTTGCTTTTCGTGAAGGAAATAAGTGTTCATGAAAAATCATTCTCTTTGAAAATTATTCATAGTGAAAATCAATTCATGATGAAAATAATTCTTCTTATTATGAAAATAATTCTTTACATAAAATGAGACAGTGGAAATTATTATAAGAAAGCATACTGAACATGATTGTAATCAGTTTATAAGATATCTGCCTCGCTCAACCATGTGGGGTCTCGCATTATTTTATATGTCTTTCATGAAGAAAATGATTCTTTTCATGAAGAGAATGATTCTTCCTGTAACGAAATTAATTCTTTCAAAGATGCTTTTCTTTTTCTTTTTGTCAAGGCGAGTAAGGGCTGCACGCTGCCAGCATAGAAATCTCAAACCACTTCCACAACGTGGTTCGTTCCAGATGCCTTCTTCAGTCTGGACAAGAGATGGAAAGGAGGAAGGGAGATGATTCAGGCCCAGCTGAGAGTCGGTGAGGAGGGGAGACGACCGTGTGAAACCAATCGATCAGCACAGGCGTCAGTTTGGCCCGTGATGGCCTGCAGGGCTGTTCGATATCATTCACCGGGTCTTTTTACTTCCTGTCCTTGCCCGCCTCTTGTGGGGTTTCGGCGGGTGTGGGCGTTTTGCGACATTACCTCGAGCTGTCGCCTTTCGTCTGGCGGTGCTGTGCTTTGGAATCCACCCATGATAGAACTGACCCCCTGTCTCTTCACTTCTCCCCACCCCCACCTCCTATACTATCCTCTTGCCTCCCTGCTCCCTCCCCCCCCCCCCTCTTCCCTGCCTCAGCGCTTTTTTGAGTACATGCACTTACTTTTTTTTTTTTTGGGGGGGGGTGGGGTGAGGATGGGTGGGGGACAGGGGTGGGTGGGTTGGTGGTGGTGGTGATGGGAGGGGGGGGGGGGAGGTTGCTGGTTTTAAGTTCCTGCTTAATTTATTTTGGGTTCTGTGGGATTCAAATGTCCTGTATCTATTTTGGTTCAGTCGGATTGATTTCATGTGAAGTGCATTTTAATACTGTCGAATCCATTCCAAGTCGAATTCATTTGGGTTCTTTGTGATTAATTCCGTTCTGAATTCATTTTGGATCGCTGAGATAAATTCCATGGTAAATTCATTTTAGGTCTTTTGGATTAATTCGGTGGTAATCTTATCAGGATTCCACCAAATTAACTTCATTTCATGTTCGTTTGGGGTCGATCTGATCATCTCCATGTTAACTTTATTTTGGTACTGTTGGGTTAAATCTTTGAATTCGTTCCGGTTTTGATGGAATAATCTACGATTACAACCCCCCCCCCCCCCCCCCCCCCCCCACCCCCCTTCCCCACCCCGACCCCTCTTCCTCGACCACCCCACCTACACCCTCCCCCACCCCCCCCCCACCCGCATAGTTTTCAAAAGCGACCTTCAAACGCATTTTTTTTTTTTGAGACACTAGATGATACTTTTCCTGCAGAAAGTAGATGCACCACAAAAAGCATGTCTTCAATTCTAACAACAAATTGTCTTGGTATAAGTGGACACAAGACACAGAAGCAGGAAAGGGCCATAACTGTTGTCTATACGCGCTGTTCCCTTTCCGGATAAATCCCCAGAGGGGGTTCGTTGGCTCTAATTTAAGACTGGCACACTGGGGTATCTTTCTGACAATATTGTGGCGTTCATCGTAGAGGCAGGCTGCACACCAAAAACTAATGCTCCAGAGCCTTGACTGAGGAATCGGGTATTTATAGATAGGCACAATTATATCGTTTTGAGAATTTTTATTATGTCTGAAAGTTGACTGATTTTCTTTTCTTTTGTAGGCTCATCAAGGTACATGCCAGGTGATTCAAAGCGGACAGATTAAGATGAAAGGAATGGGACCCTTTGGGGGAACCCCTCCCCCGCCTCTCCCCCCCCCCCCACCGCCTCCATCCCCCCCTCCCGCAGCCCCCACCCCCCACCCCGGCGCGAAGATAGGGCCACAAGTGAGTACTAAGGCCTGAATGTTGACGGCAGGTGAGGGTAGCTTGTGCATTTCTAGACTTTGAATGATTTCAGCGGCAGATATCCCTAAACACAAGTGGAGTGTTTGGTGGAGGGTTGTTCATTTGATTTATTATAGTTTAATACCGATTTTTTTGCTCAGATTTATGTTACGCCTCAAAATGCTGACGTGAAAATAAATAATGATTTAATGGAAAATCCTAATTTTGGCGTGTGGCCAGGCAGTTGAGTGGATTCAAGCGAGTGCTGAGTCTGAACTTCATATAATAAACAGCGTGAGTAGGAAAGATCTGCTTGATGGTGTTATTTGATATGCGACCTTGGAATGCAAAATTATCAACATGTATCAACGCGTATATGAAGGTGCTAGGAAGAAGGACAAATCGTCAGCTTTTGGGTACATTTTAAGTGTGAGTACTCCCGAAATTTATTGCGGTTTAAGTTTTCTTGAAAACAAATCGAGCTTGGTCAAGGACCATGGACTGTTCAGCATATAAAAGGTCGCAACTCTCCGGTAATATGTGTTGATAATCTTTATCTCTCTATCTATCTATCTGTCTCTATCTATCTATCTATCTGTCTGTCTATCTCTGCCTGTCTATCTATCCCTCTGTCTGTCTATCTGTCTCTATCTATCTCTATCTACGTACATATATAAATACACACACATACTCACTTATAGATAGATCGATAGACAGACAGACAGACAGGCAGACCGATGGACCAAATAGATAGATATAATCTGCGCGCTTTCTTTTGTCTTTTTCCTTTTTTCTTTTTTCTTTTTTTTTTTCTTCTTCTGATTTCTGTTAACTTGCTCTTTTTCTTTTTGTTTTTCTATTTAGATATACACACTCTATCACTCGTGTGTCTTCGTCTGTCTTTTTGTGTATGTCTGTTTGTCTCTCTCATTGTCTGTGTTTTCTTTTCAGTTTCTGTTCGTCTTCTTTGTCTGTCGTTTTTCTTTCTCTTTGACTCTCTATTTGTCTGTCTCTTTCTGGATGTCTTTCTGAGTCTCTCTCTCTCTCTCTCTCTCTCTCTCTCTCTCTCTCTCTCTCTCTCTCTCTCTCTCTCTCTCTCTCTCTGAGTCTGTCTGTATGTCTCCATCTTTTTCTTTCTCTTTAGCTGAATTACTTGTAGTCCCTTTTTATCTACCCAGTGGGGTAAGGCGGGGGGGGGGGGGGGGGGGGGGGGGCGGGCGAGAGAGATGGGGGTAGTGGGGAGGGTAAAATAATAAAGTTCTTGTACTCTATTTTAGGATCTGTGGAAGGTCGCTGAGTGGGGAATGGTGTGGGAAAGGAGGGGAGGGGGAGGGAGGGGTAGATGAGACCCTGTATTACTGGGGGTCCTGTGTAGCCTAATGCCCCAGTCTGGGTAAGGCGAGAGACATTTATCTCATCAGCAGACATCGGAGACAGTGGTGTCTGTCTGACTTTAGTGGCCGTCTTCTGAGGCGTCATCTAAACCCATCCTTTAGTCTGGCAGCGTGGCAAGGTATTGTGTGCTGGAAGCTCACCACCAGACAAGGCGTGATCCCCTGGCAGTGATGTGAGGTGGGGGGGGGGGGGGGGGGGGGCTTGGATCCTGGATGGTTCGTCTTGAAGTAACTTGGGTATTGCCAATGTGCATGAAAATGATGGGGAAACTGAAAAGAAAATGACTTAAAATAAGGCGGGGGGGGGGGGGGGGGGGGGGGAGCACACACACACACACACACACACACACACACACACACACACACACACACACACGTATGCTCAGGATCAAAGGAGTGTGTGTGTGTGTGTGTGTGTGTGTGTGTGTGTGTGTGTGTGTGTGTGTGTGTGTTAAAGATGCATGTATGTGTGTGTGTGTGTGTGTGTGTGTGAGAGAGAGAGAGAGAGAGAGAGAGAAAGAAAGATGCATGTGTGTGTGTGTGTGTGTGTGTGTGTGTGTGTGTGTGTGTGTGTGTGTGTGTGTGTGTGTGTGTGTGTGTGTGTGTGTTGTGTGTGTCTGTGTGTGTCTGGGTGTTGTGTATGTCTGTGTGTGTGTGTCTGTGTGTGTGTGAAAGATGCATGAGTGTGTGTGTGTGTGTGTGTGTGTGTGTGTGTGTGTGTGTGTGTGTGTGTGTGTGTGTGCGTGAAAGATGCATGAGTTGTGTGTGTGTGTGTGTGTGTGTGTGTGTGTGTGTGTGTGTGAAAGATGCATAGTGTGTGGTGTGTGTGTGTGTGTGTGTGTGTGTGTGTGTGTGTGTGTGCGCGTGTGTGTGTGTGAAAGATGCATGTGTGCGCGCGTGTGCGTGTGCGTGCGTGCGTGTGAAAGATGCAGGCGGAGTGTTTGTTTCGATGTACCTACGGAGTCCAGGGAGTGTCTGTACTAACGTTCTGAAGAGCCCTCATCTCTGTCAGAAGTAGCTGTCTTTCTCTTTGAGAGAATTGGGTGGAGGATGGGGCAGGGTGGTTCAGGTTTGTTTTGGTTTTGTATTGTTTTTTCGTTTCTTTCTTATTGTTTGATTTCCTTCGTGCTAATTTCATGTTCATTGTAACTGATAGGTATGTAAAGCACCTTCAGCTGCCTGAAGAAAAGGCGCTTAGTGATTTTCTTTGCTACTGTGAGCAGTCGTCGTCGTCGTCGTCGTCGTCGTCGTCGTCGTCGTCGTCGTCGTCGTCGTCGTCGTCGTAGTAGTAGTAGTAGTAGTAGTAGTAGTAGTAGTAGTAGTAGAATAAATGGCGCTCAGTGCTTGTCTTGACAGTTCTGAGTGGTAGTAGTTCTCGCAATGATAGTAATAGCGGTGGCGGTGGTGGCGATGGTGTTGGTGGTGGTGGTGATGGTAGTGGTTGTCATGGTTGTGTTTGTAGCAGTATGAAAAAAAAATAGAGAATTGTAGAGTGTCCCGGAAGTGATCAAAGCTCGGATTTCCCAGCATATCTGCTGATTTTCTTCTGTTACATTTTCAGCTTTTTCTCAGACATCAGTATAAAAAAAAAAAAAGAAAAAAAAACGACAACAAAAAAAAGAGCACTGGAAGAGCGATTGACTGAAATTACCAACAGCAGCAACGAAACAGAGTACAGATTCAGTTCACACTAGAATGAATAAATCATGTATGGACAACCTCCCTCCCTCCCTCCCTCCCTCCCTCTCTCTCTCTCTCTCTCTCTCTCTCCCTCTCTCTCTCTCTCTTCTGTCTGTCTGTCTGTCTGTCTGTCTGTCTTCTCTCTCTCTCTCTCTCTCTCTCTCTCTCTCTCTCTCTCCGCCCTCTTTCTCCCCAACTCCTGAGAATGTTTAGCACATCTTAAACCCACGGGATGGGAAAG
>CM065724.1:29663959-29683959 GCA_033310375.1 Conus canariensis
GTTTGGAACACTAGACTAGGGCTGTGGTACACAGGTTGAAATGGTTTGTGTAGCATGTTTGGAACACTAGACTAGGGCTGTGGAACACAGGTTGAAATGGTTTGTGTAGCATGTTTGGAACACTAGACTAGGGCTGTGGAACACAGGTTGAAATGGTTTGTGTAGCATGTTTGGAACACTAGACTAGGGCTGTGGAACACAGGTTGAAATGGTTTGTGCAGCATGTTTGGAACACTAGACTAGGGCTGTGGTACACAGGTTGAAATGGTTTGTGTAGCATGTTTGGAACACTAGACTAGGGCTGTGGTACACAGGTTGAAATGGTTTGTGTAGCATGTTTGAAACACTAGACTAGGGCTGTGGAACACAGGTTGAAATGGTTTGTGTAGCATGTTTGGAACACTAGACTTGCCATTTTTCATGGGCTTGAACTCTTGCAGCAATGGTCAAAAAGTGAAGCTTTAATTGTTTGCTGTTTTCCATGTCAGCACATTGGCTGGTTGGTTGGTTTAGATTGTTTTGTTTGAACAGTAAACAAGTGGGGTATTTTTTGCACCCATAAGAAAACCTAACACAGAGTAACTTTTATTCAAGACTGACACAGCCTTTTAAACTTGTTTACTGTTTATCGTTGACTGTTCCCTGCCTCATTTCATTTCCGATTTTGTTTTGTTTAGTTTTGTTTTTCACTAAGAGGCTTTGGCATGTAACACTTGTTTCTTGTTAAGAAAGTTCGGTAATTTTATACAGATAGATGTACATGTGTCAACTGAATCCTTTTCTTTGAATTCATACACAGTCAGCGAATAGAGAATCAGAAATGGGTGTTGGAGATCATGTGATCTATGCCAGCACTGTAGAAATGGATTTTAAGAAGGAAGAGAACAGAGCCAGGGGCTGATCCTGTTCAGCAACGTGCTGCCCTCAAATTCAGATTGTCCCCGTCCTGGTGCTGATCATATGACTTTGAACCACAATACATGTAGAGTTTACCTGTGTTCTTAGCTTGCCTCCCTTCACCCTCTCCTCTCTTTTGTCCTCCCCACCCTCAGTCCCCCCTTCTCCCCTGTTCCCTCCTCTCTGTCCACCACTCCTTTTGCAATGCTGATCATCCAGACTATCAGTCACACACCTGCATGCACCTTCTTGCTTACCTGTACACCAATGCTGATCACCCAGACTATCAGTCAGACACCTACATGCATCTTCTTGCTGACCTGTACACCAAGCACTTGCTGTCTACAAGGAGCACTCAGTGTCAGATCATTATGAGCCCACTAACAAGCAAGAAGAGCCAACACTTGTGTTGCTGAAGTGTCATACAGATGCTGCCTGCTAGGCTTGGTGAAACATGAGTACTACAATATTTTCCGAGTGTGTATGTGAGATACTTTCCAAGTTTTGTCTTGTATAATTTCTTTGTAAATGTGGATTTCTTAGGGTCAATTTGTGCGACACTGCTCTCTCTGGGGACGGTGTGTTGCCATGTTCAATTCTACCTATTCATTTTTTTTTTCCTACCTGTGACCTTCATGATACAGACATTGGAGACAATCATTGATGAGCCAGACCATGGGAGTGGATGGGGTTGGGTGTGATGGGGGGAGTCCAGGCCATGTTTCAAGCCTTTGAACCCAACTGTCTGTCCTGATGAAACTCCCCATAATAGCAAAACTATTGACAACAACGTATGACTATGAGGGATGGGACTAGGCCAAGCTCAAGTTACCAGTCATTCCACTCAATTTTTTTTCCCTTGATTTTTAAAAAAAAATGTTGAAAAGTTGAATAATAATGAACATAACATTACCACAAAAGAATACATTTGAAAACCATTCAGGCAAAATAACAGAGCAAAATGAGCAGCCACTGTCAATTTTGGACAGAGTCTGCATTTTCACTTTCCAGTCGCCATACTACACCAATTAGCCGAGATGTTATCTACAACCTGTGGCTTGGGGAAAACGCAAAAGACTTCCTTGAAAGAACAAGTGGGCCACAACCAAAAAAAAAAGAAAAAAAAAGAAAAAGAAAAAGAACAATAGTTGACAGTTTGAAAGAAAAAAAGAATATAACACTGTAAAAGTAACAAAATGGTTGAAGAGATGGAAACAGATGAAAAAGTCCAGAAGTGGTGGAAACAAATCATACTGAAAGAGATCCCGACAACCCTGCATGGGCCAAGTGATCACCCATACTGACTTGATATAATGTTTTGGGGGGTTTTTTGGGGTGGCGTCTCATGTTCTGTGTGGTGGTCAAAAACAAGAAATTGTTTTATGCCGACTGCACACTGGCCATTCGCTTTTAAGTCATTCGTACCTATTACAGAATGAAGAAGCTCCGTGGTGCATTCCATGTCATGTACCGCTCACAATGAAACATATTCTGTTAAGAGCGTTGGGATTTGCATGATGTGAAACAAAATATTTTTATGGCAGACTCCATGAAAACCTTGTTCAGAGATGTTCTACCTTATGTGATCTTTGAATTTCTGAAAGAGATTGACATTTTTCATCTGCTCTGAGAATTTACAGTAGAAAGATTTTTAACAAAATTTCTGGTCTGTTTTTAGAAGATGTATCTCAAAGGGTAGTATGAATGAATGACTCGCGAGTTGACTTCAACATGGTGACAGCTCTGATATGGCTCTTAGCGGTCGGCTGGGCTATAAATAACATTAGAAAAGTGTATTTTAAAGGGTTGTGTGAATGAATGACTTGTGTGTTGACTTCAGCGTGGTCACAGCCCTGATATGGCCCTTAGCGGTCGGCTGGGCTATAAGCAACATTACCTTACCTTACCTCATTTTCCGTGCCACTTCAGTAGTATTACTCCTGCGCCAGTCACTGCATATCCCCATCCACAGCCAGGTCCTAGCTAACCTGTTGTTGCTCTGGCACCGACAATCCACGAGGCACCATGATTTGAAGTCATCATGAAGCAGTTCGTTATAGGAGACTCTGTGTTGCTGTTGAGTCAGTTCGGTGTTCAGTGAAGCCAATTGTGATCCAGCATATGCAGGACACCATCTACTAAGCCCCCTATTGACAACAAAGATTACCTAGTGATGGAGCCAGTTTGAGTGAGCCTCCTCCTCTGGAAAGTGTCACCACGTCTGTCCAGTAACAGTCACTGTGAAATTATCGATATCCACAGTCTCAACACAAAGTCATTAAAGACATATATGTATATATGTTGAGAGGAAATTTGAATTCAGATCACCTTAAGAGCAGGGCATGAAAGTCCACAGAATTTTTTTCTTTAACTTTCCTTATTTTGACGATAATCGATGACAATAAGGATGTTGAAGATAATGCGATGGAGTTTGATTTCAGTCTGAGACTGCCGGACAGGACTGCATTCTACACTTACTTTCATAATGTATCCCAGCGTCAACCAGCCTGGAGAAATAGACATCTGCAGTGTTGGTCAGGTAATCTGAGCAGCACTCTCAGAGATGCATCCATTTAAGTGGATGAAACTTGACTGCATGGTCCCAGTCTTCCCAGTTGAACCCACAGCAAACTCGACTCTGGATATGAAGAAGTTGGGGCAGAAAAATCCCACAAATAAATGGCTCTGATAGACTCAAACCCACAACATCCCAGCCAGGAATCAGTGATGTGCTAAGGCTGATTGCATGCACTTGCTTACATTGGTCTCTTTTATTTTCTTTTTCTCTTTTGTAGGATTCAAAAGTGGACCAACCAAACTAATTTATTTAATCACCAGTTGTACAGATCTTATAGTCAAACATCCTCATGTTACTCTCCACGTTTGAAAGACAGACAGGCAAACAGATTGAGAACAGTGAATTTTTTGTGTGTTAATACTTCTGGAAAATTAACAGAGCAGTTGTTATCAACATAAAACACCATCTTCATTCTTATATGGTCAAATTTTATTGAAACAAGAACAGCCATTAATATTCAAGCAGTCATTGCAAGCAAACGGCAAACTCACTAAAAAAAAAAAAAGAGACATTTCACAAAAAACATCAAACGATTAATTCCAGATCAATCAACACTAAAATTGAAATCATAAAGAATGAAAAATCAATATTCTCAAAATTCGAAGAAACCTCAACAAATGAATAACAATTTACACTGTAGTAAAACAAAGAAAAGAAAATTAACAATGTTCAAAACTTGCTCTCTTAATCATTTTATGGCATAATCATTTGTAAACTGTAACAATGAAATAATGGTCCATTGCACATACTGAACAATGTCAAAAACTGTAGCTGTAATACTGCTTTGTACAATGCATTTTAGATTAAAAAGCATCATAAAAGCAGGCCTGACATGATCAGAAATCCATAACCAATGCCAGTGATTCTGGAACTGCGATGCCATTGATGCTATAATTGCAGTGGAGGAGCGTCATTAATCAATCAGAACTTCAGTCTCAGCTTCACTCTGTTATCTTTCTGCAGGCAAGTGTTTCATGTCTATGTCTGAAGGAAAGAGAAAAGGGAGAGAAGTAAGAGATTCAGCCTTCATCACATGCGAGACAACAACAGGAGCTGAGCTTTGCCAACCTTTCAGTTCACTTACCACTTGAACTGAAATCCTGCCTGTCAATGGTTTGATGTGATAGATACATGTACATGAATACATACTCAAAGGAGTTCACCGACATCAACACACCCGCAAAAGACCTGTCACTCACTTGACTGTCTCTCTGTAAAACTGGTGTGCAGTAAGGTGGACACCAGGCAGCTATCAACTTTGTTTTTCTCTTGCTTCATCTCCTGCCTGCAGTCTCTTAGCTTTAACTCTGCACTAAGACAAAGAAAAGAGCATCCTCAATAGCTTTTACTGGGCATCAACAAATGCCAAAAAAATCTATACAGCTGTGCGCAGTTTACCCAAAATCTATAGGACTTAAGTTTTGATTAAACATTCGTACCTAGACTCTCAAGATAGACGGACAAAAGCGGAGCTTTTGGCTACCATCCGGCAGCCTTCATCAGCACTGTTCGACTGACTGGTGGGGGGAGGGGGGGGGGGGGGGACTGTGTTTTCTTTTGGACATGGACAAATAATGAATAAAACCAAATTTCATGTCAGTCAAATTATGGTACTGGGACCAATTCATCTGATCCAGTTCACTTAAATTTTGACTTGCCTGTTTTGGGAATAGTGAACTCAGTTGTGCAAGTCACAGATGGATCTTAATACTTCAACAGCCATGATGTAAGAAAGTTGAGGGGATCTGAAAGGAAATCTTGCTCTATGTATTATCCTCTCAGGGAAAAAAAAATTATTTGAATAAAGTTAATGTTGATGTGGAGGGTACTGTTTACAACAGTATCTGTTATCGGTTATAAGCTACCGAGTCACCCCACAAGAAGAACCTCCATTTTTCCAAGCTTTGTTCAATACATTCTGAAACCATCTAATTAAAAGCTGTACCTGATGTAATGTTCACTGACAAAATATTACCTTCCTTTGAAATCACACTTCCAGAATTGCTGGGTGAAGTTAAATAATCCAATAATAATTTCAAAGATTCCAGAGCAGCTAAAGAAACCATGATATCTCAAGATTATATCAAAGATCAAAGAAACACTAAATTTGTAAAATAAAGAATAATTTTGATTCAAAGAACAATTGATAGAAAATCAGAAAAAAAAAACACACTTCTGACCAGCACCAAATTTTATACATCCTTCCCCTAAGAGCAGGCAAACACCTTGAAGAGTGCTGCAGAGTTCAAAACACCTGTGTTGGCTACTTAATTAAAAAAAAAAAAAAAGAAAAAAAAAAAAAAAATTCAATGTTCAACATATTCCATATTATCCGTAAGTAGTTACATATATCCAATATAAAAGAAGATGTAACTGGGACAAGGATTCAAGCAACCAACTGGTTTGTTCATGTATCAGGCGTTGCTAATCAACTCCTCAAAACTCAACAATAAAAACACCCACAAAGCCATGGGCAAGAACAAGTCAGGGCACATAACAAAAATATTTACAATGGGCACAAGGTGGATGTGAGGGGAGATGGGGGGGGGGGGGGGGGGGGAGAGCAGCACAGAACATGTGAGGTGTAATAACTGGTTAACGTATTATCAACACATGCATACAAAAATCAACCATTTTAAGAATCAAAAAGAAAACAGTGGTATTCTGTTCACAGTGCATCAGAACAAGCCAGATAAGTCAAAGGGAGTGAACATGAAATCACCGATTATCAAAGCCTATATTCCTCAATAAAAAAACCTTTAACAAATTGAAAAAATAATACCCCCCAAAATGTGCTTGTAACAAAAGTAGTTCTGCAATCTCGAACTGCATGTCTGATCAGCCTTCTGCACAATCATTCATACAAGCAACTTCCACTGGTCTTATGTTGTTGCTTCTGAGCCGTTCCGTTTTCCATTCCTTTTCAGTGACACACATGTTAAGTATTCTGGCAATGGTACTGCTCACGAATTCCAAGTTCCCACCCCTCACATCATAACACTGAAACCTGTCATGTAAAGCCAGATCCAGACTCACAGAGTTCAAGTGGCACCCCCAACAGTCCAAAATATCTCATCACTGTTAGGCCACTGAACAGAAAAGACCCTGCACTTTCACCACATTATAAAGTGGATATTCAGCAGTACCTGTTTGGATTCGACTAGCAGACCTTGGCACACATTTGCAGAACACCACCAACTAACCCCAACTGGATGCCAATAACTGCTTAGTCCTACATCAGTCTGCCCTTACACTTAAAGGGAGTAGTGACAGACATTTTCACTAAATGTACACAGTCAATTGTCCTCTACTAAATGATTCCCGAGTTCAATGATGGTCTCTTACAGCAACGGTTGATACACACTGCCACAGTTCCTGTAATGGCAACTCTGAACATTTCTAGCACCTCATACAAGGACTTTACAAGCAATTCATTGTGACAAATGGCAACTTTTCTTTGATTATACAAGCTGTAAGCATCTTTCCATGACATGTCATCATGCACATTCTCCAGCATTACATTCCTAAGCAAGTGTCATTGAGATGATATGGTATCATTCATTCTGTCCACTGAACTAACCACATCTAACCATTTCCTTTTCATAGCCAAGCAATAAATTTCAAATTTAAAAAAAAAAGGGAAAAACAAGAACCTGCATTTATAAGCACAACTTGTAATGCTATACAACAATCAGCATGACAAAATGCAAAACTCTACAAGGCCTAGTGCGGTCTTGAATCCAAATCTAAACCTTTGTGAAATACTGGATTCCCTTAATCATCATCACTGACACAAACTCATCAAACTGCTGACATACACATCCAACAATCCATGTAATCTGCAAGTCAAAATGAAGCAAAATGGAGACTGACCACAAGAATGGGATACCTGGGACTACAAAATCTACAATGGGTGTTTTTTTGTTTTTTTTTATTTCTTCTCTTTTTTTTTTTTTTTTCTTCTTCATGATGTTCATTCACAAATTTGAATAGACAGAGTTCAGCTTAGCTATGTTAAAGTTTTGACTGATAATGTTGTTTCAAACCCTGCTGTTTATGGACAATAATATCAGTCTACAAGCATATTAATTTATAAATTTAGAACAGTACATGCTGGTGTGCCAGAAACCATCTTGGACCAAAGTCTCCATGTAATCCAGAGTGAAATATTTGTGCCTTGAGATAACTGTATAACTGACTGCAATGCCTGAAAAAAATAGAGTTTAAAATTAATGCTGTGTGGTCCATCACACAGTAAGAATGTGACTGTCTCGTATCTTGAACAACTCTTCCTGCTGTAACTCAATTTGTCAAAAGCAGCAATTTGGTCCGGGAAATACAGACACCTAGAGTGATGATCATCATCAAAACATACATCTTGGATATACTATACTACTCACTGTGATTTGAATCACTTACTTTTCTTCCGTCATATTTCATGTTTCCACATGGCACTATCCTAGCATCAAATTCCAGCTCATCGAAAAACGCAGCCACACCCAGGTTGGTCTTCTTGCGTTTTCAGCATTGGCAACCCACCAGAGGAGATGCTGCACTGCTGCTGAGTCGGTTTGGTGGTGATCAGTGGTGCCTGTTCTGACATGATCCAACATACACAAGTTATGCCCACTACGGATGAAAATAATTACTGAACTTGCTAAACCAGTGTGCATGATAATTCCGGCCACTCTTGATAGCGCTATCATGTCCGTTAAATAACAGTCCACTGGAAGTTGCTGACTCACTGCAGGCATGGACATAGCTCTAGGAGACAATGAAAGCGAAGTAACTACAACAGTGGGGCCATAAAATTTGAGACAAGTTTCTTTTTTTCATGGTTTCTATTGAGGATAAGGTTGATGGACATACAACAAAGGAAATTTGAGACAAGTTTCTTTTTTTCATGGTAGCTATTGAGGATAAGGTTGATGGCCATATAACAAAGGAGTTTCAGTCTGGTCAGCAACAACAGGACAGGGCTGTTCTCCACACTTCTCTCTGTCTCAGCATCAAGCAGCTCCAAGAAGAATACTCAGAGTCTGAGACTTGAAAATTCATCCATCCATTTAGTGGATGAAACTCAACCTTGTGGTTCCAGTCTTCCCATTTTTGAACTCATCGCACATTCAACTCTGGTCTGGACAATAGGAGCCTGCCAGGTCCCCCAGTCCCAACAAATAAAGCAAGCCTCTCAAAGAAATAAAACTCACCATCTCCCAGTCCCAGAATACAAGTCTGCGACCTACAATACATAATACTCCTGATCTGAATCAATTTCCATTCTCTCAGATCTGGCCCATGACAATCCAGGCATTAAAGTCAGTCCTCTTCCCATCACTTGCTCTGAACTACTGAAGGGAGGTCTAGTTGCACAGTGAGGCGACTGCAGGTGGAAATCTAAACAAATTTGACAAGTTATTTATAAGGCTTCGACGAAAAACGAAGACAAAGGAATCACAACACAAAATACGTGTTTCGACCTCTTACGTCTTCTTCAAGCAAGATACACAAAACACTCAGGAAAACGAAAATGAACCAGCTATCACTTATCTTCATCCAATTCGGCACAAGATGGACATGTTGAATTGCGCCGAATTGGATGAAGATAAGTGATTGCTTGTTCATTTTTGTTGTCCTGAGTGTTGTTTATCTTTCCTGAAGGAGACCTAGGAGGTCAAAGCACATTATGTTTTGTCTTGTGATTCGTTTGTCTATGTTTATCAGCGGACCCTTATAAATAATTTTTCAAATTTACTTAAGGGAGGATTTCTACACAAGGTGGAGAAGCAGCACTGCACATTCTGTGCTGTATGAGGCAAGGCAATGATTAACCATCCATATTTTAAAAAAAAAGAAAACTGAAACTACATTACAAAAAATGTACAGGTGCACAGCACATGAATCATAATTTCATCCTGGGATTTATGTACAAGAAACTATTGTGATCACTACAATATTAAGCATATCTACTAATCTAGAATAATGTATTAATGGGGAAAAAAAAAAGCAATATGTCTGCAGACATCTGAATGTTGATACAGCCATCCATTTCACTTGTACACACATGACACATGGTGGAAATTCACCCAAAGTTTGTGCAGTTTATAGGCTACAAATATCATTCAACACTATGTGACAAATTCAAGCAGTAAGTCATGACTTGCGTTTACCAGGGTTTCCTGGTTCAGATGAGGCAGTATCAATATCAGCCACCAGTATTGCTATACTAATTTGACTTTTGTTTGACAACGGATGGTGGGTGCTGGAAAAGTGGACCATTACTTTCATAGCACCAGACTTTCACCAATTTCTGTGATCAGACAACCAATTATATTAGTTTGACTAACTTGTTTTTGAGTTTGCTGTACCAGCTCTATAAATCACTGGCATGCTCATTAGTGAATTCATCTCAAAGTCGATTTTGTTTTTAATTTTGAAAAAAAGTTTTACTTACTTTTTTTTAAAAATTCCAATTAACATTAATAGTGTATAACAATACTTTCTTTTATAAAATGGCTTCATAATCAAAAATGTGTCTTGGTATAAAGTACTAATACTATTATCAATATCATTCATCTGGGCAGATCAGATACAAATTAACAAAATGTACTGAAGAAGTTCTAATGTGGGACTGGATGCATAGCCAACAACAATACAGCTCTACATGGTTCCACCACAGTTTTAACTGCGCACTTTGATTTTTCTTTTTGACTGTGCTGACATTTTTTTTCTCTCTCTCTTTTTTTTTTTCATTCTATTTTTTTCCCCCTCTACTCTTAGTCTTACACTTACTAGTTACAGCAACACAACTGTGCATTTTTCTTCTTTTTTTTTCCTTTCGTTTTTCAACTTGAGGGAGAGAGTGAAGATGGAAGGGGCAGGGTAGTGAATGGGGAAGGGTTGGGGGGGGGGGGGGGGGGTCAAAACAAAAATGCTAAATGGCCAAACTGCTGGTCAACAAAATAATTTACTTAGCTTTCCAAAGATTTAGCTCAAATAAAACAGAACTGTTCAATCAAAATGTCACATATAAGAGCAAGTGCACACACAAAAAGAGAACGAGTAGCACTCAACACTGTACATCATTTGAACAAGTTTTTTGTTTTCGAAACATTTAACAAACAAAAAAAAATGAGAACGTGCTTTGCGGATTATACAAAGAAAGTGTGTCAAATGAAATACGAAAGTGCAAAATTAAAAACACACTTGTAGACATGTTATAATCCAGGATCCACACAGGATTGACACAAGTTTTCTTCAAGTACTCCAAATCGTTTCATGGAAAGCACACCTAAGGATAAAACACATACACACAAAAAAAAAAAGGGGGGGGGGGGGGTGGGAGGGGGGCGGGGGCGGGTGACTGGGAGTAATGTTTCTCTTAATTTAAATTTTTAAAAAGTCTACCTACCCTATTTCTCACCATGTTACTAGAGACATCTTTTTTCTTTTTTTTCTCTCAAATTTCTGGCTGTAAATCAGTCTAGCGATTTACCTTACTTCTACCTGTGCCTAGGAGCAGGCAGTATGAATAAATCTGTCTTCAAGAGGGACTGCGATGGTTCCCATATGCTGCTAGTGAAGAGTACAACTTCTATATATACATTATTCCCCTAATTTTAGGTCCTCGTTTTCTTCCTCTCCCTCCTGTTCTCCTCCACCCTTCTGTTCTTTTACTGAAATCTTTGCCACGTCATTCATGTGATGATGGAAGAATTGTTAACCAACACTTTGTTTTCCCCCACTACTAAATTGTGCTATCAATTGTGTGACTAATGTCTGAAACAATGATGATGATAACAATTTTTGTGATAATAACGCTTCCAGCTCAAGATTTTGGACTCTGAAAAGTGAACTGAAATACCCTGCGCAGCGTCACTGAAAACCAGCCAAATTACCAAAAACATACCAAAACAATTGTGCTCAGCAATGCTTATTCACTATATACAACACAAAACAGACAAGTATATATATATATTCTTCTTCTGGCATTAAAAACAACAGCAATACAAAAAAAACATTGAAGAAATTTGACAAGAATACTCTCAAGATCGCAGTCAGCATCAACAACACAAAAAAAATAACATAATTTGAGAAAGCAATGAACTGGGTCTTCTGCTAAATTCTAGTCATCTTGATGCTTTAGAATTAATACATCATCATGCTACACAAACATACTGAACTCTACGAGGAAAGTTAGACTGTTTGAAATGCCACTCACTATACATATAATATGAATTCAAGAAACTTGTTTAGTTGACCGTAGACTGCTTCACAGATCATAATCAATAAAATCATAAAATAATGCACAAAAAAAACAAGCAAAAACAAATCAAACAACACTCAAAAAAAGAACAGAAAAGGCTGCCACAGCATTTTATACATAATCTGGTATATGTACAGGTTGCAACTTATTTCTGCATGGTAACCTTAACTGCTGTGACTTATAGAACTTCTATAAAAGTTCAAGGAAAACCCTAAATAAGTTAACAGTGTTTCACAATTGCTTAACAACTGTTTTTCTTTTGTAATTCTGTTTGATTTTACACAGCTACAAATTATTTTTCGTTTTTGTCTTCCTTCCCTCTTCCTCTTCTTTCTTGCTTCCTTCCTTTCTTTCCTTCTTTTTCTCTGTCTGTCTGTCTTTTTCTTCCTTTTCTTTACTTTTCCACTCACCATCTCTTTTCTTTGTTGGAACAAAGAGGAATGAATGTGTCAGTCACATATCACCAACATACACACACACTGCATCTAAACACTGCATTAACATAAACTACAAAGGTTAAGTGTATAAACAAACTGCCAATCGCAAAAACAACAGATTTGCAGGGTGAATGAGAGTTGACACAGTAGAAAAAAAAAAAAAAAAGGGGCGCATGGAGACATGCACACAACACACACTCACAACAAACTTTTTTAAAAGAATAGAAAAAATTGGAGGTTGGAGACACAAAAGATAAATCAGCAAAAATTGATCCAAACAAACATACTTGCATGATGCATACATCAAACAAAAACACAAATTAAAAGAGTCCCCCTTTACAGAATACAAAAAAAAACAAAAGAGAATGGAAAATAAAAAAAAAGTCCAATGTATGTGAACACCATTAATACAAAATATGACAACACCTTATAAATCTCAATAACTCACTGAGCACTTCACTGATTAAATACTGAACAAAACTGGTCATAATGGCTTCCAAGTTTGACATCTAGTCAAATAATGATCCCAAAACAAACCTATATTATGGCCTCTGATCAAATAAAATTCAAAAACCCCAACTGTCACTGTCAGGAGTTTTCTTCTCACGCAGTGCAGAAGCTATTCAGAAAGAAAAACCACAAAGAGAATTTTTCAAAATAAAATCGGAAATCATGCATGCGTGCGCGCGCGCGCACACACACACACACACACACACACACACAATGTATATATATATAAACTCATATGTATTTATACATAAATAAATAAACAAAAAGTAACGTACAGTTTTGCAATTTTATGATAATATTGAAGTTCATTAAGTTATTGTTTACACTATTACAGTCTCTCTCCAAATCTCTCTCTAGGCAGCACATACAGATTTATATAGTACTTATTATAACATGAAAGCAAATCCAGTTTGTCAAAGTACTTTGTACAGCATTATTAAAACAAAAATAATCATGATCTGCAGATTTATAGTATTATAACATGAAAGCAAATCCAGTCTGTCAAAGTACAACTTAATACTTTGTACAGCATTATTAAAACAAAAATAATCATGATCTGTAATAACAAAAGCTCTTTAATTAAAAAAAAAACCTTAATCAAGAAAGCTCAGAAATGTAGCTTTTTTCCAGTTTCACCTCTTCTCCTTGGCATTTGCTGGCTAGCCAATAATCATTCTAGTTTGGGTGACAAATAGTGCTTTTTTTTCTCACCAGTTCCTCGTAACCGCTGCACAGCTTGGTCTTTGGTGCGCTTATAGTCCAGCCAAACATACGAGGCATTTACAGGTCTATAGGGAACATCTTTTTCCCATGTACAACATTCTTTAATAGCTAACATGTACACATAATGCTAATGTTAACAAACTGTAAATCATAAAACATGTCATGGCATACACTTATTCCAGGACCACTGATGTTTTCCTTCCATCAGGCAGACAGTGCTCTGTGCCATGTTTCAAGTCATACTCATAGCGTAGGAAAGCAAACAGCAGATCAGTCAGTAAGAAAATCTGTGCAGTTGAAAATAGCAGAGTGATGGCAAAGTAAAAGTTTGCATTGGCAGACGCTGCATAGATCCACAGATGCCATAAAATGGGGGCCACAACTGCCACCACCATGTACATCACAGACACCACCAGCACATTGCGAAGATACCCAAATACATGCTTCCACAGGGGCAGCAGACACAGGCACAAAGCTGTATCTGCATAGCTTGGGTAGGACTTGAAGATGGACACCACAAACATGACCACAAACAGCTGAAATAGTGGACGCTCACAAAGCTTCACAGCAAGCGGTATGGAGTAGACAAAGGCATTAATCTGAAATACACATACAAAGAAAATGCGGAAATGCTCAAACATTTCAGTGAAGAAATACCAGAACACACCCACATTAGGGGTCAAGTCAGGGACACCGAGAATAAAGCCATATGTTGCACGAAGAAAAGCCCAGGATCCCTCCAAAGAGAATGATGCTCCCAAGAGTGATGCCAAACACATTACAAACACTAGAACTGTTCTGATGTAGCTCTGAACTGCTGCTTTACAAATGAAGGATGGTGGTTTCGGGTTTGTCAGCAGGAATTGGTGTGTTGCCACAGGGATGATGAAGATGATGGGGTACACAGACTGGTATGCTGCTACTGCCAGAGCCAGACAACTTAAAAGAACGTTCCCTCTCAGAGTGTAGACCCAGCACAGTAGAACTGCCAAGTTGGTAAAGATAGCAGTGGAGTGAGCGAGGCAGGATGCGATGCTATATGGTCCAAAGAAATGGATCACTGCCACCGTCATTGGAACTGTGATCGCAGACTTCTCTTTCAACAGCAGATTTTTGGCCGTGGTACAGTACACCGATAATTCGTTCTGCTGCCTCTTGTACTCATACTTCGTAAACTCATAAGCAATTTCATTGAGAAGAATTCCGATGATGATATCGGCGGCAATGAAAATGGTTTTGGAACCGCCGGGAATGTGCTCAACGAGTCGCAGGAACTGCAACAAAAGTGGAGTTTCGTGGAAAATGTCCCCCGTATATGGTGAAATGCGCTGCTTCTGCAGAGCTATTCCCTCCATAACCCTCTCCCATGAGGTAAGCGGAGTGACAACCTCTCTTCTCTCTTGAAGCCATGCAGGAATTCCAGTGTAAAACAGCAGAATTCTTAGAGCAGTGCCTAATATTCCGCTGAACACAACCACAGCTAACGCCATTTCGAACTCGGAAGTGGACAACAAGGATGAGAAACTCTGAGAAAGTTCCGTTAACTGTTTCATCATAGTAGCTTCCCTTGGCACATTATGTTTCGCTTAAAGTGCCGACTCTCAGGCAACAACAACAACAAACACAACAAAAATGAACAAATAGACAGAACAACTGGAAGATGAAGAAAAAGAGAGATGTGTGTGCGTGCGTGCGTGCGTGAGTTCTCTTTTTTCTTCTTCTGATCATTAGCCTATCATCATCGTTATTATCATTGTTGTTGTTGTTGTTGTTGTTGAGGCCTATGTAACTAGAAGGCCACTGTACACCAGTCGTTCCTTGGCGGGGTGGGGGGTGGGGGGAGGGGGGTGAGGGCGTGGGGTGGTAACCTGTGCCACAACTGAGGTTGTCCAGTGATGGGAGAGAGACCCAACGGGCATATTGAGCCTGACTCTGAAGTGTGAAGGCACTGACAGACTGGGATGGTGCAGCGCTGATGATGAACGTCATGAGGAAATTTATGACTGATGGAAGTGACCTATCACAGCATAGTGTCTGTCTGAATGCTCGGGAACGGAAGAATTGATCTGTATCAAATCTTCATGTTCAGCCGTGTTTGCTTCTTTTCTTTCCCCGCTTTTATTTTATTTTATTTATTTTTTTTTTTCCCACTGTGGTTTTGTTTGTTCTAAAGATCAGGTTTGCTAGTTCGAGTGCCGCGTTAGCACACATTCTGTCTGGGGTCTGTTGTTTTGGTGTCTATGTGGGTTTGTTAGCTGCAAATGCTTACTTGTGCGTCTTTGTTTTTTTGGGGGGACGGAATATTGCTGCTGGGTAGGCCTACATGCTTGGCCCCTTTGCAATGTCTGTTGCTGACGCAGTGTTTACATACAGATTTTAAAAAAGAATTATTAGTCAGTCCGCCAAACAACAGGGAAAAACAAATTACAAGACAAAATACGACGGGTTTCGACCTCGTAGGTCTTCTTCAGGCAAGATAACCAACATTCAGGACAATGAAAACGAAGAACGAGCAACCAATTAACTTCTCAAATTCGGCGCAAGATGGGCGTTTAAAGTTATATAAAGGTGTGTTTGTTTTAAGTGAGTGTGGTTATGTCAATTTGCCGCGAAAGGAAGAGTGAGAAAAAATGCAACATAATTATTCGTCGACAGTTTAAAATGGAGTATACTAGTGATGTACGCAAGTGCACTTAAACATTTTTTTCAACTTAAAAATGAAATTGCTCCTTTAATTTCAATCGAAGGTCTGGGCCAACTTCGGAACTACTTAAATGTAATAGCATAATCAAAACACCTTTATAGCCCCCCCCCCCCCCCCCCCCCCCTCCTGTCCCCTCTAACCTCAGAAAAAGCCGCCCCACAAGGGGAATATTGAGGGGGATTGTCACATGACAAATGTGGTATAAGCCAGTCCATAAAGCGAAAAGCACGGATGGTACCAACGAGAAAGAATTGGTCGAGGAAAAAACTGTCACCTGTCATTGTCATGCAAGTCAGTTAACTGTTCCTCCCTGGTGGAGGTCAGCGTTTATGACCACTTGTACATACAGATCCTCACCAGCATCATCCTTTGACGTCATTAGGACGATCTCTGGGTGCCATGATGGATGTTTGGATCGCTGGCCTCAATTCCCGGCCAGGTCTTCAGTTTTACAACATGGTAAGTGTTTAACTAAAGCAGTCTATTTCGTCATGTTATCCATTCAGCTGATTGGTCAGCCAGCATCTGGAAAGTCCAAGCTCCATTGTGGTGTATAAGGCAATCGTGGTCAGAGAGCCAAAGCACTACACATCAGTAACCCGAGTTTACCTAACTATACACGCATCTAACACGACCGTGCTACCTTGACAGGTTCCTAATCTGCCAGCGAATGTACTGACCTGGCCGTCCGAGATTTATCGTCTGTTACACTATGTATGAGAAGAGCAGGAGAAGCTATTTGAAGCTTTTTTCTCAAATTCTTGTGGACTTCAGGTTTGAGGTTTACTGTCCACGTCAGGCGATTGTGCCCACACAGGACGGTGCTTAGATACCAGGAAAAAAAAAGAAACATGACCAGCCAAGTTGTCATCTTCACTGTGAAACTGACAGGACTTGTTTTGCGGATGATGCTATTCCCGGGGCACTTTTCATAGCGGACACGACCAGGTCGAGCCTCGTACGGGTTTGACCCCTATCCACTTTTCATACGCGACTGGAACGTGCACAGTCCATCTCGGCTTCCACCGTTGATTATCAGTTCGGTGGGATGTTGGCTGCTGCTTGTTGTCTGGCAATGTTGACCTGGATTTTGTGGTTTTTGTACTCCCAGTTCTTATAGAACAGGGAGTACTTTACAATGGGAACGAAGAAATGCCGTCTGTGTGTCTGTCTGTCCGTCCGTGGTCAAAATGTGTTCCACTCGCTCCAGACAAAACTTCTGGGCCGATCTTATTGAAAATTTATAGGTATATTTACTATGGGTCACGGATGATGCCCGATGTTTTATTTTACCAGAATAGCCGTTACTAACGGTTATAACGGCCCAAAACGGTATTTTCTTCTTTATGGAATATCTCAGAAAGTTTATGTCAGTGACGAAATACATTGTGACGCATGTTTGATTGTGACGTTTTCTTGTCTATGAAAGTACTGTATTTGACGAATTTCAAAATAGCTTTAGATCTAATAACTGACTGGTAGATCATGGGTATTTTCACAGTAAACATGCTCTTGACATGTACACGCGTATTCAAGATAAACTGGGAGTACGTTTCTATGCTTTGCATCTTGTTTTTTGTTTTCTTTTAGATGACTGTTATTCCATACCTTGTCAATATTTTCTCTAAGACTGGTATGATGATCGAGGTCTTCGAGTCCTGCTTCGCTCTTTTGCCAAAGGCCGGATGACATGTCATCAGCTATGTGTCGGTTGCTCCACTGGAAGATCAACCACCTTCCAGTTGGAATGGTGATAATCGAACCCTAAAGCGTTCGATTTTCAGCATCATGTTGTCAGGATAATTATAGACCGATTTTCTGCATCATGTTGTCTGGATAATTATAGACATTGTTTTAAAAGGGACAGAGCACCATGCCACCACTGCGCAATGGTCACGGGTTGAAGGTTAAGGTCCGAGTTCCATCAAGCATAAAGTTTGGAGATTTTTCAACCTCACCCAGCTCCTACCCAGAGATGTTAAACATGCTATGGGTTCAAATGGGAAGACTGGAACTAAACAGCACAGGCGCCTCTGAGAGTAAGTGTTGACCGAATGTCTTGACCACACTGGGGCACCTGTCTCTCAGGCCTCGGTTGGCGCCAGGATATTTTCCGAAACTAGGCAACGTAGAGAGTGCTACCCCGTTCATGTGGTAGTCTCAGATGAAAATGAAATTCCACAGCATCATGATTACCATCTTCAATGACAGATCATCATTAAAACAAAGAAACAAACAAACAAAGAAAAAGTATCAAATTCCAAGGCTGGGGAGTATTGGAAGGGATCCAGAACGAGCAAAGGCCACTGAGCCAATGGCATAGATGATACGTCAGGGTGAAAAAAAAAAAGACTGGCAGACGAAAAACAGCCTTGGCATTACTCCTGCGATAACAGGCAAGAGGAAAAGCAAGTTTACAGGAGCTGTTTTCTGTCTTTATTCGCCTCCCATCAACTCACTAGTCCAGCTGATCAAGGGAAAGGCACATCGACGAGGAAAGTGAACAGATCACATAATTTCTGCGCCAGATTTGGTGGGAGTTCTCCGCCTTCAACCAGTATCTTATTTACTCTGCTCAGAAGTTCATCAGGATAAACCATGTGGCGTTTATCTTTGATATCTTTGGGAACATGGCTGCCGTCCACCAGGAGTGCCACTGTAGTTTGTCTCTGTGCTGCTCTCCGTAGCGTCGAGCGTAATCCGGATGATACTCGACGATTCTCTACCAAAACCACGACTACCTTGCTCTTCCTCATGACCTTTGAAAGGCTGTCTTGAGAGATACTTCCCGGCAAGCAGTCCTCCAGCATGTCTGTTACCCTCAAACCAAACACCTCGTCAAAGACATTGGCGAGAATTTCAGACTTGGAGTCAGCAGAACTGTCGTGCACAAGCATGATGTCCCACGAGTCATTTCCGTATGCTTCCTCCATGCTTTCAGTGTCGTCAGAGCTGCTGGTTACGTCACTGTCTTCACAAGCATCGGCAAAGGCAGCTGCAAAGTATGACTTTGCTTTGTTCAATGCTTCAGGAGAAGTTCTGTTCAGAAGAGCTGCTTTCCCTGCCCTAATGTAGACCTTCTGGACATACTGGCTGTCATCAAAATCGTCCATGGTCGAACGTTGCGCTGTACATCTTAACATCTCAATGAAAGTCAGCGCGCTTTCATATTGTTCAAGCTCAACGTAATTCTCAATGCATATTTTAAGATGATCTGGACTTCTCTCTTTCCCTGGGGCAATGTTTGAAATTTCTTGCAGCAAATTCATTGACTGACGATTGTCTTTGATCAGCTTGAGCAATGTGGCTTTTTCCAACAGCTTGTCAGTGATATGACGATCAGATTCCTCCGCAGCTTGAAATAATGTTTGAAAGGAATGCCAGACATACTGGATGTAATGCTGCAGTTTGGGCAGTTTGTTACACAGGCTGGAACACAAACGTAACGCTTTGTTCAGATTGAATTGACCTTCTTCTTCCAGCGTCTTTCTCTTCTGCAAATCAGGTTCCATGCTGCTCATATGTTTCAAAATTAAACCGGTTTGTTCATAAGCATTGATCATATCAAAGGGTCCCAAAGTTTCATGCCTCGCCGACAGCATGGTATCCAGCCATTCTAAAGCTTTATCAAACTCACCCAGAGCTTTATGCATAAGGGCAAGGTCATAAACTGCGTGTACGTTTTCTCTTTCACTTAAGTCAACGGCCTTCTGAAATGCGTCCAGTGCCTCCTTAACAAATACATCTGTGCGACTGAACTGCTCGCCTTCTCCGGGTGGAGATTTGACCACCTGTTGCAGGGACCTTATCTCATAGTATGAGGCAGGTTTTGTACCTCCAGATGCTTGCAAGATTGAACCAACAGGAGAGGCATGCTGACTTTCA
>CM065724.1:29688959-29703959 GCA_033310375.1 Conus canariensis
TGGTGTATTGCATGTTAATCAGCCTGGAGGTTGTGGTGTACTGCATGTTAATCAGCCTGGAGGTTGTGGTGTACTGCATGTTAATCAGCCTGGAGGTTGTGGTGTATTGCATGTTAATCAGCCTGGAGGTTGTGGTGTACTGCATGTTAATCAGCCTGGAGGTTGTGGTGTACTGCATGTTAATCAGCCTGGAGGTGTGGTGTATTGCATGTTAATCAGCCTGGAGGTTGTGGTGTATTGCATGTTAATCAGCCTGGAGGTTGTGGTGTACTGCATGTTAATCAGCCTGGAGGTTGTGGTGTACTGCATGTTAATCAGCCTGGAGGTTGTGGTGATTGCATGTTAATCAGCCTGGAGGTTGGTTACGCATGTTAATCACTGGGTTGTGTTATTGCATGTTAATCACCTGGAGGTGTGTGTCTGCATGTAATCGTGGGTTGTGGTGTACTGCATGTTAATCACCCGGAGGTTGGTGTATTGATGTTAATCAGCCTGGAGGTTGGGTGTACTGCATGTTAATCGCCGGAGGTTGTGGTGTATTGCATGTTAACGTTACGTGCACTAAGATTAGGTGCAGGAGCTCTGTGACTGCTGTTCACCGCTAAATCCGCCCCGCTTATCATATGTGATTCATGTCTTGTGTTACATTGTATATCCACGTCCCCCCCCCCCCCCTCCAGCGCACTGTCCCCCCCCCCCCCCCCCCCACTCCTCCCTTTCTTCCCCAAGTTTCCAAGTTTACCCGGTCCTGTCAAATAATACGATGTGGTTTACATGGAAAGGAGACAATCTAAGGAAAGCAACTCTGTTATGCCGAACTTTATGAAGCCAGCTACACCTCCCACCCCCACCCCCACCCCATCCTCCGAGATGCATATTAATTACTCACAATTATCATTCAAACATTACCTTAATACATCAAGATTAGCCTTTAAATTAGATAGTTTTTTTCATTCTATTTTTTTTTTTTTTTTTTTTAAGGTAACATCAGGGTAGGCTTTATTTTTAGGTAATATCAGGGTAGGCTTTAAAGGTCGTTCTTTCTCCGTTTCCAAGAGAAGCCTCTTTTTCTCAGTCCCTTGGCTGTCACATGTATATTTCTTTTCGCTTTCTGTCTTTATGAAACGAATACAATTCAAGCTTTTCAGACTGTCGCATTTCCGATCAAAGACACGCTCTTCGACAAAGTATAATAAGAGGGCATGTATCAATCTTACCTGCAGTCAGCTTCATCTTGGAAGCGCAGCAGTAAGCTCAACATTTAAATACAGAAACAGAAGAAGAATGAGTCGATTTTGAACTTTTAGGAGTACTGTAAAATCAACGACAACGGCTCCAGACACGCCCTAGTTCAGTTCAGATGTTCCATCGGGGAGGCACAGTATGTGACAGCACCAAAAGCAAACCATGGCCTTTTTGCTCGGGGCAGACTCTTCAGGCTTCATTGCTTATTCTGGTTCTCAGCTGCAGTGGACAGTGAGATTGACGTCGATTAGCTCGAAGCCCTGATGGAAATGCTGTTTCCAGACTGAAGTCTGTATGGGGTTAGGTAGTCCCAGAGCCTGTTTTTTGTTTGTTTGTTTGTGCTCGCTGGCAGCTAGTCATATTCAGTATCCTCGTCAGACTAGGATTGATCCACGTCTCTTCAGTTAGACAGGAAACTGGGCAGACGCAGCTGGTCGAGGTCTGTGTTATGGTCGGTCCATCTGAAGATGGTCGCTGGCTGCAGGTAGGAAAGATGCAACGAGGTTCCCCATTTCCTGCAGGGAAGTCTTCTGACTGCAGGATGGTTGACGCCAGAAACTTCCAACCTGCTTAGGCTGCCTTTCGGGGTCATCGGGCAGCCTGTGTTCGTGCTCCAGTGACGTTCCACTTATTCCGCACGCCACCGACTTGTTGATGGACAGAATAGAAGGAATTAGGCCACCGAGGAATCCTCCCCTCCCCCCCCCCCCACCTCCAACACACACACACACACACACACACACACACACACACACACACAGCCCTCTCTCCCAGCTGCCATGGCACAGTGGTGAACGTCACGGATCGCAGGCTGGGAGGTTGTGAGTTTGATTCTCAGAGTCATTTATGATGTGGGATTTTTTCAGCCCCGACATGACTGGCTCCTATCCAGAATTGAATTCGCTACAGGCTCCAAAGGAAACACTAGGAATGCACAGCCGAGTTTCATTCGTTTCATGGATGCATGTCTCAGAGAGCTGCTCAAATTTCCTGACCGACACTGTTGGTGCATCTCTTTGACCAGGATCTATTATGGAAGTAGGAGTGAGAGAGATATACTACGTTGCTTATACCCTAGCCGACCGCAAAGGGCCATATTAGGGCTGTTTCCGCGTTGGTCAATTTATAAATCATTAAAAAAAAACAAAAAAAAAAAACGTTCACACAGCCTTTCAAAATTATTTAAAAAAAAACCCTTTCTTCCCTAAAAATCTTGGATCAGATGGAAAATGTTGATCTCTTCCAGAAATACACAGATCTCTGAACAAGGTTTTCATGGAGTCTGCTGTAAAGCGTTCATGTAGAGAATAACCTCTCATGTAGTTCCTAACCCGAATAGAACTCCATAGGATCATCTTCATCGGTAAGCGCAAAAAAACAAACAAACAAAAAAAAAGTCCCAAATTCTGTTGCTCTTCATGCCCTGCTCTCCTGGAGACCTCAGTTTCCAATCCCTGTCCGCATCTGTGCCCTTGGTGAGTGCGTGTGGAGATCGCTGGTATTGCCAAGTTCGTTGGGACTGACCAGCTGGCCTGGCCCAGTGATTCACATCGTGGACTCCCGGCTGGGAGGCCGTGGTTTCGATTCCCGTCAGAGCCATTTATTTGTGTGATTTTTCTGCTCCAACCGGCTACGGGCTCAGCTGGGAAGGCTGGGACCACACAGTTGAGTTTTATCCACTTAATGAACGAGTCTCTTTCTGAGCAACATTGTGATGTCTGTATCTCTCGGGTCTGATTGATGCCGGAATATATCATGAAAGTAAGCGTAGTTTACAGCCCTTTCATGCAGTCTGAGACCAAAATGGAAATTCGGAACATCATCTTGATCATCCTCATCGACCAGCACTAAGAAATGTCTCAAATTCTGTGGCCCTTCATGCCCTGCTCTTATGACTTGAGTGTCCATTACTTCTCCACGTCGATGGCCTTGGTTTGATTTTGTCGGGGTCATTGCATGGCAGATGGGATAGAAAAACAAAACAACAAACAGAAAAGAAAAACAAATACATGGGAACTGTCGTGGAAGGGTATAGTGGCACCCTCAGGGAAAGGATCAGGGTGGGAACGCCCACTCAGGCTGGCTCTGCAACCAAACAATTATTGTCATCAGTACGGGGCTCAGTACGTGATATCCTGCGTGGGCACCCCAGGGCTGCCTCATGATGACTGGCTATTGATTAATCCTGTAGACTGTTGGTACCTGGGCTGCGTCAGCACAAACCTGGATGTGGCAGCCAGAATGAAAGCGTGAGAGTACTGCCACTAGAGGGCACAGAGGGTGAGACTGCAACAACAGCAAAAAGGAGAAAACAGAAAAAGAAAACAAACCTCCAGAGAATGCTATTCATGTTCGCCTCTCAGGATTGTACAGTAAAGTACGATAGACGAAAATGTGGTGAATATAATTAATGTGAGATACTGAATGCAGCCCTGTGGTTGCTATTAAGTCTTTGTAGGGAAAAAAAATCACAGGGGGTCTTCTTGGTCGAAGCAGAATGTCCACAATGGTAGCATGCACATGTCATGGTTCCAGCCTTTAAGTTTTAACTTACACGCGAGTCAGTTCTTTTTCTTTAAACCTTTCTACATCCATCCAACCTGAATACGTGTTTTGGATACTGCTCCTTTGAGGTTCAAGAGTTGCATGTAGTTAGGTACCCTCCCACCCTCCTCTCCACACTCCTCTACCCTTTTACCCCACCTCTCTCTCTCTCTTCCTCCTGAACAACAAGTAGAACGCAGTGACACTGTGATCTGGGGCACAAACCTGGCTGTTCCTGAAAATGTTTGATTTCAATTTCATTTCTATAATAGTCCAGCTGATCCGACTGTATTCATGTTCTTTATACAGTCCAGCCCGTCACGAGGTGTCTTATCAGGGTTGTCAATTCGTCAAATTAATCTGTACACAGATGTGGGGAGCGGGGTGTATTTAAAACACGTTTTCTAAAACGTGCATAAATTGGGTTTAAAATGTTTCTATTGTAAAATCTTCGATCAGACGGAAAGTATTTCTCTCTTTCAGGAACTCCAAAATCACAATGGGTGGAACATCTCTGATCGTAGGTGTTAGAACAAACTATCACGATAACCCAGTTTTTATCAAAATACGGAATCATTGCTTAAAAATCTTTCTTCCATAAAATCTGGGATCAGACGAAAAGTATTTATCTCTTACAGGAACTAAAAGATCACATCCGACAGAACATCTGTGTGCTGAGTTTTCATGGAGTCTAAGTAAAGTGTTTATGCCCGACATTACGAAAGTAGGCCTACCAACACACATCACAGCATGTTTTACAGCGAGTGGTAAATCACGTGGAATGCACCACAAAGCTTTTCAGTCTCGCAACTGATATGAGTGGGAGTGAGAATAGAAGCCTGTGTGCAATCAGCACAAAACTGTTTCTTCTTTTCACGTTCCAATCAATCACACAGTGTCCTTTCAGACCTGTCTTCCACACACAGGAAATGCAAGTTAAGACGTGGAGAAACACATGTACTAGATGATTTTTTTTGTTTTGTTTTTTGCAAAGAACCTGAGGGAGATGATTCCTATATTATATCAAATCAAAAGAGGATACTGTTTTATTTTTTCTGTCTATATGGTGTCCTGAAATCTGGTGCAATAATGAAATGAAATGGATATTGATATATGGTCATGTAATTCGTTTTTTTTCCAGATGTTAAGATATATTTTATGTTGCAGTAACACTTTTGATAATTTAGTTCAGTATTTTTACATGCCAAAACTATTGTTTTGTTTGCTTAGTGTAAAAAAAAAAATGTCTATGACGCACCCAAATCTTTAAATATAACTGCCTATCCCAAGCCACCTCTCCCTCTCCCCCTAGTCCTGCACTGGTGGGGAGGAGTGGTAGGAGTGGGTTGTCTGAGGAAGAGGGAGAGGGAAATAAAATGAGTGGAAGGAGAAAGGGGATGGGGGAAGGATGAAGAGCATTATGGTTGTCAGCAGCTCCATATACAACACAACATTGACAGGCAATCAAGGCTGCTTTAATCTATTAAGGAAAAAATGAAAATAAAAAAGAGAGAAAAAACAAACAAACAAAAAAAAAGTCCAAGAAAGGGAGTACAGCCATCTCCTGTGTAAATGAAAATCAAACAGCATGTCGTGCTGCACCTACAATGGTTCAAATCCCAGGACATGTGTTGTTCATGCCACTCCTCACCTATCTCTGAGCACCATGGGCAAGCTAATTTTCACCGGTCTCGATGGTTATCGCCTGGCAGGAACAGAACAACCAAATTAGGACTCTCTCTGTGTTAACAAGGCAACACAGTGAGGATCTTAACGAGGTCTGAATGTGAATGACAACAGCCGAGTGCTAATTTTCTCCGAGTGGTGAGTTTAGGCAATGTCCTAAGGACATTGTTCACGTAACAAACAAAGTGTTACAGTTTGAAGACATTTAAATGTTATTAGATCCGATTCGTTTAGAGACGAGTGGGTCTGAAGGTGGTATAGCCTGAATGGCTCGCCAGCAGACACACACACACACACAAACCTAATTCATGACAAGGGCTGGCGTCGACAATAGTATGAGTGTGTATGTGTGCATGCATGCGTGCGTGTTTGTGTATTTGCAGGCGAGCCATTGAGGTTTTACCATTTTCAGTCCCATTTGTCTGTCCACAAAGCCCGACCAAATTCAATGGGACTAAAAATTCTTTGAACTGTACAAGCTTGTTTGCTTCATGAACATGTTCTGAGGGAGCACCGTGTGCTTCAGGTGACCCCCGCATGGAAAATTAGCGCTCACACCCGTTGTCATTCACAATCCTGACATCCTAAGTTCCTCACCGTGTTGCGTTGCTCCCACAATGAGAGTCCTAATTTGGTCATTGTTCCTTTTTCTGCCAAGCAACAGCCCTTGAGGTCAGTGATCATTAGCTTGACCAAGGTGCACAGAGATAGGTCAGGAGTGGCGTGAACAGCCCTTGTCCTGATTTGAACTGTTGTAGATGCAGCAAAAGAGACAACTTGCTGTTTGATCTTCATTTATGCAGGTGATGAAACAAGTCCCTCTCTCGAACATTTCTTTGTTTTTCTTTTTTGTTTTTTTCCCCAATTAGTTATAGTTTTTAATTTTTCAGTATTGACCAGCTGACCGCAGTGTTCCTTCTCAGGGCGGTCAAACCATAAGGGAAGAAATGTCACATCTTTCAGTTTTTAATTTAGCCCAGCTGAACACACAAAGCCTTATACGAGTTGTTACACTCGGTGAAAAATAAATAAACATATAAATGAAATAATTTTTAAAAAGTTGACACATCCTGAACCTGTCAGATCATTGGTAAAGATTACATCATAAACAAACAAACAAAACAAAATTTAAAAAAAAAAAAGAAAGAAAGAAAGAAAAGAAAGAAAGAAACAACAAAAGCAAATCATGGCATGGTAAACATCAACTTTTGACATTCTTTTCACAGATAAAACTATACTGTGCTGGGAGTGCCAGACAATCCCTTGAGATTTTACTCGTTGTTTTTCCTTCTCTGTTTTTTTTTTTTTGGTTTTGTTTTGTTTTTTCTCTCCCTTTTTCTACATTAAAGCTGAAACAGGAGCAGGTGGGAGAATGGAGGGACAGGAAAGGAGGACAAGCATAACAGACATCATGTGTAGACGCCTTCATTCACAACAGATCTGCCAATACAACACAACCCTGACAATGTGTGTTTTCACAACCACCCCATACATTCATTCATTCATTCATTCACTCCCAGCACATGAATGGAGACCACCCAAATCATACAGACAGACAAACAACAAAGAAACCTACACGACAGAGAAGACAGACCAAAATGGGTGTTGGTCTTTACGTACATTTAAATCAGTGGCAACCATGAAAAAACCATCTCTCTTTCCCTGACTCACAATCAACTGACTACACACTCCATCAACTTTTCACAATGCTTTTCTTTATTGATACAACTATGGCGTAAGTTTCTGTTGCTGCTGCAAAAATGATGATGATGACGACAATCTCCCTGTCCCATGATTGAGAAGATAAGAATTATGACTCCAAGACAAAACTGAATTAAAAAAATGAAAAGCAGACCATCCACAATGTCACTGGAGATCGGTGTGACCAACAAAACATAAAAAGAAACTTTTCTCCTGCAGTAACACACTCTTCTGTATTGTCAGCACAGGATTACACTGAACACAATATGAAACTATACACAAAGAAAGAGCAAGAAAAAACAAAGACAAAAAACAATTTGCAAGCTTCCCCCCCCCCCCCCCCCCCCCCCCCCCTTTGCTTTCTTTTGTCCACTTTTTTTTCTCCATTTTTTTTTTTTCCTGTTTTTCCCCTAGCGTGTTAAGGAACTATGTAAGCTAACTGATAATGGATAGAAACACCACCAACATGTATGGCAGAAAACTTTCAACATCGAAATATACAAATATATACATGATCTTCTCTCCCTCCCTTCTCTACAAATGAAAACACAAATAGTATAAAACACTGTAAAAATTGTAAGATCTTGTTTTGTACATTGGTACACACACTTTACAAGACAGAAAGAGAGAGAGAGAGAGAGAGAGAGAGAGAGAGAGAGAGAGAGAGAGAGAGAGAGAGAAAATGAAAGCTCTAAAATAGCAATCTAAAAACAAGTGATTTGCCACAAACAAAACTCCAGATCAAATGGAAATGGGCATGATCACGACAGTGCAATTAGGTTTGTAACCTAATTATTCATACAAAAACTAACATCAATTAAGAAAAACAAAAACAAAAAAAGAAAAAAGGAAGGTAAGAACAAATTTCAATGCTGAGCCTGGTGTACAACAAAGTGAACAACTTATATCGAGATGTAATGATTGATGGAAAATGAAACTTGTGTGGTGGTGCTCTTTTTAGGGGGGTGGAGCAGGAGATGGGATGGGGGATGGAAGGTGAGGATGCGAAGCAAGCGGCAGGGGGCTGGGGAATTGGAGTGAGTGGAGGAAGGAGAAGGGAAAGGGGAGGGTGCAAACGATGTGTAACATGTAGTCTTTGCTTGTAGTAGTAGCACTTCTTCTTGTCAATTATACTGTGTTCACGTGATACCAGAATACACACCACACAATTTATGTGCATCTCCCTTGGCTTTCAAGAAGGCATTACTTTTTTGTTCTTTTTTTCCTGTGTATCTCTCTTGGCTTTCAAGTACATACAAATTTTCGTTCCTTGTTTCCTATCATGAAAGAGTTTTCTATACAACATTCTTCATCTATTTAGTGAAGGCATTTGTGATTTGCATCAGTGTGCGTCCATGTGTTTGCATACTTGATAGAGACTGCATCTTGTGCATTCACCGATATTTCCATTTCTTTGTAGGGGGGGGGGGGGGGGGGGGGGGGGAGGAGGGCAACTTCTTCTGCGCCTTTCGGAGCACATATTTGCCTCTGTGGTAACAGTGACACTGTTCAGAGGTTTTGTCAGTGATTTTTAAGTAAGTGGAAACGTATGTCCACATCCTGTCTACTCAGAACACTGCTGATCACACTCCTCCACCCTATATGATCACCCAACACTTGTCTGATTTTGATTATCACCGTACGGGGCTGCTTCTCATTTTTGAGTGACCAGTATTCTTTGTATTCCTTGTCAGTCTGCGCTTCCGCCAGGTCAGAATTTCCTTTCTAAAGACTTCTCACGTTTTTACCACATAAAGTGAAAAATATCATACTGGGGAAGAGGATAGGGAGGAGGAAGGAAGGCAGAGGGGCTTTGGGCTGGAAGACAGAAAGGGAGGGAGGAGGGCTGGGGGGGGGGGGGGGGGGGGGCAGAGACAGAGACAGAGAGAAAGAGAGCGAGCGAGCGCAATGGAACCATGTGCATGCAAACGGCAGTCTACATGGAAAATACATACGACAGAATTCAAGTCAAGCAAAAAAACAACAACAACCAAAACGATTTAAATAAATAACTTCAGTTTCTCTCAATACCAGTCAGCCAACAGAACCATAAACAGCATTCAGATCATCCTGTTTCACCCATGGATGCCAAAACACATAATTCAAACTTCTTGGTCACTTAAAACATTGCTACCATTTACGCAAGTGACAGCATTCTGCTAATGCTACATGATACTTATTGAATATATCTCGACACAAAAATACACAATACACGATCGGTTGTATGGAGGTGGATAAAAAGCGGGTGTAGGATAAAGAACTTTGTTTTTTTTTCTTTTTTCAAGATTAAAACAAAGACTAATCCACAGAATACAAAACAGCAACATTCACAATTCCACCATGCAGAAGTTCCATCAACATTAAAAGTAATGATGTATCTATTCCATAGACACAGCATGAACAACACTCCAGTAAACATTACTCAGTATGACCTTGAATGCTTTCTTCAAAGCAATGGGGGGAAAAATGTATGTAATATATGAACATCTTATGACACAAAGAGAGAGAAAAGGAACATGCCAATCCTCGTCCTCACCATACACTGAAAAGATATAACACTGCCTTCTTCATGTCACAATAAGACCAGCGGTTGAAGAATGTTCTGTGCCTTTCTCTTTCCCCCTCGAGTATAGTCTTTTTTCTTTCTCTCCCCCCTCCCTCCTCTTTTTTCTTTTTGTGTTTTGTTTTGATATGACTGAGTACCCCATACTTTCTTTCTGAGGGACACGAAGGTTGGGGAGGGGGTGGGAAAGGAGGAAGGTGCCGCAGAGAATCAAGACAGCATGTCCGCACACCTGAGGATGAAGTTTGCCCTGGACAGGAACCAACTCTGATAGCGATTCAAGGAGAAACAAAACGTGAGATGTACATGAATTCTTGGCCACCAAATGTGGTGATGGACAGCGACTAATCCCCCTCCCCTGGCTGAGGCTAGTCACTTGCTGGTCAGCATTCGCCTCTGGATCCACCTGCTTCTGTTTGTCGTCCCTGAGTTCAAATGTTCTGAATTCAACACTCCTTAGCAGCGTCGAGTAACATGGAGTAACAAAGGAGCTAGGACAGGACATTGCCTCCACCCCTCTCTTCCAGCACGTCAGAGTAAGGAAGAACTTGCAGAAACAATGACGATAATCATGGACTTCTGGATCGTCATTACTCTTATGCCAAATCAGAACTTTAAAAGAAATAAGTCAAAAGTGATGATGATGATGATGACAGATTTCAGCATCGTCGTTCTCACCACAAATCAGGTCATGAACGGAATTAGCATGCTTTTAAAACAAAACAAAACAAAAAACAAAATCCTGTGGACAGATTTAAGCATATTCACTGTTGTTACAGCAAATCAGAACATAAAATGGAATAACCAGCTGGAAAAAAATAACTGATTTAAGTATCATCATCATCTCTGTCATTGCATGACAATGGTGTTCTGTGCAAACAAGTGTTTCAAGGGAAATTTGTTGTCCCAATCATGATCATCAATACCCACATCAACAGAAAAAAAAGAAAAAATGAAGAAGAAAAAAAGATAAAAGAAAACCCCCCCCCCCCCCCCCCCCCCCCCCCCCCTTTGCCCTCCCAAGCTATCATTACATGCTGTCATTATGTTACAATGAAAACATATTAAATTTGCAATAATCTGAATAATTCGTACAGAACCACAAAGATAAAACACTTCTTTTTCCTTTCCGTTTGCTCAATGATTGAAAAGTGATACTGATCATCTGGACATAAAAAAACGACCATTACTTCAGAAGACAACCGCCACAGAAATTGTTTTCAAAAGCAACTGGTAATCATATGGCATGATTTTCTACATATGAGCACAAGACATTGGACCACAAGAACACACAGACAGACATTCTTTCATGTTAGAAATGCAGAAAACTGGTAATGCTAAAATGACTTTAAACACCCTTACAATTTTCTTCTTAATACAAACTCAACACTAAATACATCTTCCAATAAAAACAAACAAGCAAACACCAACAACTGAAACTGCACATGTTCATTCACATCCCTATACAACACACGCTCATACACAAGCATATGTATTCATTCACACATTTTTCATAACTTGATGCAAACTGTTTTCATGCAATACAATACAACATTCCACTTTCTGCTTGAAATAAATGATTCAAGACTGGTTTTGTCTTGTAGAGTTTGCTCATACATTTTTTTTTTTTTTTTTTACCTAGCATTCCTCTCATCTCCAGCTATCGTCATTCCAGTTTTATCCATCTTAGATCTGGGTAAAACCCCACAAAGTACAGACTTTCACAACCATACAGGCAATAAACTGCCGTATCAAGCTAGTACTGGTGACACTGACAAATCCGAAACTGTAGCAGACAAGTGTTCGACCAGCTTTCCAGTTACAGCATCGACAAATTTTCTGTGAATTCTGTCAGAAAAAAAATGGGAGACAGTATTTGACCAGTGTTCCGTGTACAGCATCAGTAAATTTACTAAGAATTCTCCATCTTGAAGGCATGACAGGATTTATGAATTTGTTGCAGAGAGGAAGAAAGGAGATGAAACAACTATTTCATGTAACGTAATATATCATTAAAAGACAAAAAAAAAAAAAAAAAAAAAAAAGGAAAAATGCATATGCTAGTGTTTCCACTGATTAAAAAAAACACACAAAACAAACATACAACTCAGTAGACTGGAACTGATATGCAAAAAAAAAAAGTCGTTAACTGGTTTGATTTTGGAACAAGTTAGCGAAAACATATTTGGTCAAATAAATCCAATGTTGAGTGTAGCACAAAATACGTTTCTCTTTGAAGCAACACTAGAACGCAGTCAACTCAAACAGGCTGCAAAAGAAAACAAAATGCCAGCATCTAGCAAACTTAGGATGCTCAACTCGTTTATAGCCCCTCATAATTTTGGACATTAGCTGCTCCAACAGTGACTGTTTCCTTCCTCTTGCCTAGCAAATTTTGTTTTCTTCCAGTTCTTTTTCTCACAGTAATCATGTGCACGAAGAATGTGCCAAATGACAGCAGGTATAGTGAGATGCTACTTTTCTGACTTTCTTTAAAAACTTAGTGCCCACTGTACAAAGGATAGCTGATTTTTTTTTTATTATCTTTTTTTTAAACAGACACTCCACTGATACATGGTTTGCAGATTTCTTACAGCATTCTCACGTAATGCAATACAGGCTGGTATTGTTGGTATTAGTATTTATCTTTTAGGGGTGGAGCCAGATGCAAAAAGAACTGCTTGCATACTCACACAGCGTACTGTGAAGTCCAATCGAATAGTACAATGGCATTTACAATGATTAAATACTTTATTTGTTTGTTTATTTGTTGAACTGAAATTGCTTTCATTCTCACACAGTGTAGTGTGAGGTCCAGTGGAATAGTACAATGGCATTTACTATGATTAAATAATTTATTTACTTGTTTAACTGTAAATCATCTTTTATCCTCTGGAAGCCCCAGAGTCTGTCCTTGAAAAACAAATTTTCATTCTCCTAATAAATCAATTTAACTGAAAATCATCTTTCTTCCTCTTGAAGCCCCAGAGTCTGTCTTTGAAAAACAAATTTTCATTCTAATAAGTCAATCAAACATACTGGGTTTTGTACACACACCAGGAAAGACATATTACCCAGACTCACAAAGACATTTTGGGGTAGGCCCAAAGCTTGAACAACCTGTTACTAGCAACAACAATCATCGAACCATGAACATGAGAAATGTAACAAGAAATTCTGTAAACGAACTTTGAAATAATCGAACAAATAAGCAAGAGAAGCAAAGTTCTTCAGCGAAACGAAAACCATGAAGAAACTTGATTAAACCTCGTCGGGAACACCACACTGTTAACAAGCCTGGTTATTTTTTCCGGCTACGTTTAGAAGCAGTGCCCACATATGTCTTTCGGGATTTAGTCCTGAAAGAGAAAGGCCCACAAAAAAAGTCTCAGTTATCATATCAAAGGTTTGTGCATTATCTCCCCTCTCCCCCTTCCCTCCCATCTGCCCTTCCTCCTCCCCACCTAGATCCCATACTGCAAGTGTGCATGAAATAAACTTCTTACACACACACACACACACACACAAACAATAACACACACATAAACACACAGAGAAAATACCAATGGTTCATCCTTAGAAAACATTTTATACTAATTCAAGTATTTTACATTTCACAGATTACACAAAAATATCAGCAAAATGTAGTCTGCCCCTCTTCACATTTCAAAACGGAGCTACTCAAAATAATCACACACAATCGAACCCCCCCCCCCCCCCACCCTTCCACTTCCTCCCTAAATTCTCATTTCAGACAGAGCTGGATAGGAGCTTAACCTGGGGGAAGGGACTTCTCATCTGCAGCTGATTCTGAAGCATCATCCTCAAATGACAATGATATTCAGTCTGAAGTTACTCTGTCCAATCCACCTGAAGAGGAATCTGACAAAGCTCTGTCAAATGCTGCCTCATTGGACTCTGTGACCCCAGGTCAACCCAGACCATGCCAGTCTGTTCAACCTATTATTCCAAGGCGTTCTCAATGGGAGTCAAGACGTCCAAAATAACTGAATGACTTTGTTTAAAACTTTGACAGTTGCAGTCAAGCTATAAACAGTGTTATTTATACCGCACCAGTATTTTTCAAAGTTCAGTGTTAATAATTCAGTGTGGTTCTGACAAATTTTAAAAGGGTGTAGTCACTTAGAATTATAATTCAAGTTTGTAGGAAATTTTAGTATGGAACTTTTCAAAAAAAAAAAGAAAAAAAGGGGGATGTGGAGTTCTACACACTGCACTAAAAGATACTTTCGGGACATGCACACTGGAGCCTGGAGATGAAACCAACCGTTACCGAGACTGGGGCCTGCCGGCACGCCGAACCAAAGTTTATCAGTTATCAGTACTTAATTACAATAGCACCACACAGACATTATAACCAGACCCAATAGCGACAATAACCAATGAGCTTGATGTGTCCCCAAGAACTGGTCCTCAGTATGTTCTTTCCAACTAACTGAAAGGATTAGAAGTTATCCCGCTATCACTGAAAATCCTAAATGCATACTGGTATGTCACTCCTCTCCTGATCTTTCGAACACAGCTTTCAGACATATGACACATGCATCAAATTATTTCAGAAGAATGTTGCCGACGATCAGACCTGCCAAACCTGCCAACCCCATACTGACCTTGAGAGCAGCATTTCCAGTGTCTTAGCGCAGCAAAGCTGTCTTCCGACATTCGTAACAGATTTGTCATGGCAGCTCACATTTGGTAATCTACCATGCATAAAGTACAGTTGGTACAGAATGCAGAAAAAATGGGGTGCAGATCCTTTCATACAATGGTTTTCTGTTGAGTACACCTCACAGTAACATAGCATGGATGGCTCTTTTCTTTCTTTCTCCATTTCATGTTAATTGCTGGCTCTTCATTTAGCCAGCATGATAGATGATTTTGGACTGAGAAAAGTGAACTGATATGATAATGACAAATCACTCCCATAAAATGCAAAGTGGAAAAATTACAAAAGCTTCGACTGGCGCATTTTGAGCACCAGTCCTTAAACACAAGCTCTCACTGGATGTTAAATAACTGTGATAAAAACCTCATGGTCAGGCACCCGGGTGCTCTCCCTTGACATTGCTTCAAGTTGATTTGTTTGTGGTATTGCTCAGACTTAAATTAAATTAATAAAAAAAAAGTTTTAAAAAATACTGCTTGGTTTCTGCCACTCTAGTGGAGCAATTCTTTTGCAAACACAGCAAATGTAACATTCTAATGCTCAGTGTGGCATGCTGCTCTCAAAATATAGCCGC
>CM065724.1:29708959-29711459 GCA_033310375.1 Conus canariensis
ATCATCGTCAAGCACAGGACATATGTCAGATGGTTTCCTTCGCATGCTTGTCAAGCTAGTTAGTTTGTTGCTAGTTATCACATGAGTGAGGGGAAAACTGAAATGCTTTTGGTTATGCTGCTCAGATCGCAGCATTTCAAAATATGCCAAACTCGTTTTTTCTGCTGTTGTAAATTTGAAGAAAAGTGCTAATGCACACTTGCTCTTATAAGACATGGCTTTAACACAGCCGTCTGCCTGATGCCACTTGATGGTGTGCATGCTTTGATCAGTGTCACTATCGAACAAACAAGAATTGCTACGATAGTACATGCATCCGCAGGAACACTTTTGCTCTGACATTCATGTGCTGGTGGAGAACCAGTGGTAAAGTGCAAATCAAACCAATCTGTCTAGATACTCTACTTTTCAAAACAATCTTTGCCTATAAACCCTATAATTCTGTGATAACAGAGAAACAATGGAAAGTGATTTCAGTAATAAATCTTTATGCAAAAAACAGTTGATCGGGGGGGGGGGGGGGGGGGGGTGTGTAAAATAAACAAAAGGAAAGCAAAAAACAGTTGATCGGGGGGGGGGGGGGGGGGGGGGGGGGGGGGGGTGTAAAATAAACAAAACAAAAGGAAAGCAAAAAAAAAACAAAACTAAAAAACACACTCTGCAAGAGATAAATTACATGTACACGCGTACACATATTTATACACATATATGGCAGGTTTTTCAGCGCTCAATTGACCCACTTCCAAAAATCACCACCCACACAAACACACGTGCACAAAATAACCTGAAAGACTTCACAGGAAAGCTCTGTCAGCATATGACTGTCAAATCTGTTTATGATAAGCAGCAAACGGTGCACTTTGTGGCAAACATCCATCTGTCTTTCTTAGACACTGCAGAGTCTTTTGACTAGTTGGCTCTACAGCTGGAAACCATAGTGACTGGGTTTCTGGCCCCGACAGTGTCTTGGATAGCACATACAAACCTACAACTGTGGTTTTGGGTTTTTTCCTCTTTTTTTCTTCTTCTTGACTCTGCTCCTGGTGATTTCTGAAAGCCCGTCATTACTGTTTGGCAAGAATTTCACTGAGTCTCATTTTCGTGACCACTTACATATCAGTGATGATATTCAGTTGACTGCTCTCGTTTTTCAGGTTGCTGTACTTGTGCAAGCTCATACACCTCATTCAGACCAAAAATATTCTTTCTTTTCAGTGCTGGAGACTGTTGCAAAACGGACAGAAATTCAACTGGAGAAATCCTGACCACTTGTTAGAGTTTGTGACATTGGTGCATTTCTGGCCTGGTTCTAGTTGTCGTGATGTCTTCTGGCAGATGGCAGATGACTGCAGCAGCATCAGTGATACACAGCTCCAGTCAAATCCATCTGTGACCTCCAGTGAGGTCACACTTGTGACAGACGCCGATTGCAAAAAAATACCACCAGCCTACAGGGGTGCCTGTATGTAACAATGCGGTAAACACCGGTTCACCATGGAAATACAAAACCTTAAGAGTTATGGACACCAATTTTTCACAGAGAGAGTGTGAGGCAGGGCAGTCTTGTAGTTCATCTGTAGCTTGAGTCCAGTTTGGAGTCAACAGCTGTACACTGACACAGAGGACTGGAGCTGAAGAGAGATGCGTGTGGTATGACAAGACATGGCAAAACTTGGCCAGGATTCAGGGCAGGAGTGATTCCAGAACCGAACATGTCTACTGCATCTCATTAGGAAAAAAGCAGCTGCAGATTTGGAGCATCTTGATGATACCGAGTGCTTAACTACACACCCTAGTTGTTTTTCTCTAAATGATTCTGTCCGTCTTGTTCTTTTTACCCATCTCTTTTTCTGTTTTGTTACCCTATTTCTTGAACTCTTCCTACTCTGTTCCATTGTTGTTCTTTTTCTTTCTTTCAGTCTCATGGTCTGTGCCCTCTTACTGCATTACTCCCTTGCTGATCCTCCAGGCAACAACCAGAATTCTCCAGTCACAAGAAAGGTCGTCACCAGCCCCTCCTCTAACAGAGGTGACACTGCGCTGGTGTTCACTGGCACCTGTTCTGAATCCATCAACTGCGTTCCTTGTTCTCTGCTGGAGTCACATCTTTGGGCCGTTTCTTGGGTGGTTTGTTGGATGAACCACGTGCCTGGTGGTGTCTTACTGACCTGGACTGTGACTTCTTCACTTTCTCTGTGTCACATTTGGCCCTGAAAAAAGGAGATAAGATAAAAACAAAAAAAATGTAAATATAAATATATGACCCGCTCTTATGCTGAGATGAGTGTGCTATGGGAAAAAAAAATGGACTGACTAGACAGTAGCATTTCATTTACTTAATGGATGTATCTCTTGCGTGTTTTGCTCCAGTTTTCTTAACCAACATTACACATTTGTATCTCCTGGGTCTGGTTGATGTCGGAACATGAATTATGAAAGGAAACACAGAGTGCAGCACTGTCATGTAATCTCTGGTCAGAATATAACTCTGTGATACTAT
>CM065724.1:29713959-29753959 GCA_033310375.1 Conus canariensis
TCTTTGCAAGGAAATTCAAGCTCATTTTTTTTTGTTTCTGACATATTTCTTTTCATGAATATTTTACAGAATGTTTACACTATAACAGTGTGACACTTAAAACTTCAAAATTCCATGTTTCTGCTCAACTCAGATTTCAGAAATGGCATCACTGCTTCTGACGATAGCAAGCAGGTGATCATTCATCACAAAAATAAAACGCACAAATCCAAAAAAGCTTTTTTTTTCAAAACGCCGTTTCTTTATTGTCAAACGAACGATTGAAATCCAAGAAGCCATACATCACACAAATAACAAATTCTTTAGAAGCACAAACATTCGCCGACCTCACTCAACAATGAAAAAAAAAACCTGCCATATACATGTATACATATTACCGCAGCACATACAAATTGCACAGAGTGGGAGAAAGAGAGTGAGAGAGAGAAAGGATTTTGCCAAGGGAGAAGAGGGAGACCCCAACCGTTGCACTACTCATGCTGTCTAGGGGTGGGGGGTGGGCATGCACACACTAGAGCAGTACAAGACATAGACTTGGATAGTGCGAAATGGGGAGGGGGGTACAGTACAAATGATCAAATACCTTGTCACTCCGTCTCTCTGCCAACGCCCAACCCAAAACAGACCAGAAAAATAATAAAATAACAGAATGGTTCAGTTCAAACAGTACAGCCAAATAACTAGAAGCAGTCAGGTTGAATTTAAAAAAAAACAAACGAACAAACAACAACAAAACACACCACCAACAACAACAACCTAAAGGCCAATCTGTGAATGTTGCCCACCTGTTTTGAACGAAAGTTATGGTGCTTGAAAAAAAAAATTTATTTAAGAAAATCTAACATTTAGAAAAGAAGCACAAAGTCCCTATGCCCTCCTTTTGTCATCTAAATAATTTTGGAAAAAAAATTTCCTGTCTTTTCCAGAAGAAATTCTCCTTCAGCTTCTGGGCCGATTCCCAAGGCCATACTGTCTCCTACTTTGCAGTGACCTTCCTGTTAATCTTCGAACACCTTATCCACAAGATAAACTGTTCATCCCTCTGCGCACGCGTGTGTGTGTGTGTGTGTGTGTGTGTGTGTGTGTGTGTGTGTGTGTGTGTGTGTGTGTGTGTTCTGAGAACATGGGCATGTGCATGCATGACCATCCTCCCATGTGAGTCTATCTATGCCTATGTAGTCAAGCAAAGGCGTTCACACTGAATCAATCCAGTTCCTATTAGGAGCTTTTGCAGCCGCCAAGAAATCCTGAGCTTTTAATCATTCCCACCGCAGCCTGCTGCCTGTCACATTTTCCCATCATGCATTAAGGTCTGGCTGGTGCACACCTAACAATGAATGAAGTTTCCTAGCTAGGTAACGGTTAAACCAATGAAAGAACGGTGCTAATTCTGGCACTACATAGCTATGGCTCCCTGTGTGCTTAAAAAGTATGAACATTTTCGAGAATTAGGAAGAATTTCTCATTTACATACAACAATGCAAGAGGTTAATGAAGTTTCAGTTCTTTATAACAATTACTCAAGTAATATATAACAAGAAGTGCTCTAGTTTGTTCATATTACAGAAAATCTATTGACATTGGTCATGCCATGGTCCGACATTTCTCTTATTTCCAACACAAATTAAAAACTCTCTTGTCCATGCATGCCCTACTTTTTGGTGAACACGCATGAGCGAAATCCGCTAATTTTGTCAACCTCCACAAAAACAGGTTCAAGTTTTATAACTGAGTACAAACATTCATTCAGACATGTGCAAGAGCTCATGTACACCCCTAAACATGAACATACAACACATTCAAGCTTGCCAGCACATACTCACACAGTCCACATCCCCCCCTTCCCTCTCCCACGTACCCCTACCCTCAACCACCATCCCCCTCCACACACACATACACACACACACACACACATACACACACACACACACATGCAACACACACACACACACACATGCACACACACACTCACATAGATACAAAACATAAACTGATATTGTGCTCTTTACATTATGTCAATCAGCAAAAAAAAAAAAAAAACCACCACCACAAAACACATAAGCACCTATTGTGTTGTTCCCTGGTTCTCCCCCCCCCCCCCCACCCCACCCCCCACCTCCACCCCACCCCCTCTTCCCAGCCCTGCCAAATAAATACACAACAGCTGCACTACCTTTACATGATTTAACAAAGTATACATTCCGGTCAACATAGCAGCACCCATCTCATGAACTAATGAACCACAGTCTTCCTTCAAAGCAATGGATGTTTTTCATGGGTGTTCTGACACTTGGTGCACACTAAAACAAACAGCAAATAAACTTTTTTTTTTCTCCACCACATGCTGCAAATGATATTGTTAAAAAAAAAAAATGACAAAGCCCTTTCTTTTCTTTTTTTTTCTCCCCAAACAACAAAGCAATGTCTGGAACAGACCGATCGTGTCTAAGTTTTATAAAGTAGCCATGCATGGAAAACAATCCACAAAAATAACGATACAAGAAAAGTGAAAAGAAAACTGCAACACATTGCAACAGCCAGTAAACGAGAACAATCACACAGATGACCCATGTTGCAAACTGTTTGTTCCAAAAGCAACCATGTCACTCCCCCCCCCCCCCCCCCCAACACCACTCTCCTTCCCTCTCAAAATATTTACAGTAGGTGGTAAACAAAAATACCTTTCCAACACAGAGACTATGATACCTGGATGCTTGCACTTTCACAGAATCATGAAAACAATTCTGTTTTTGACAATGCTTCGTAACCACATCAAATCTTGACTTCAGAGACCCCCCCCCCCCCCCTTCCAGGGCCTGCAACTCTTACAATTCAAGCTGCTGACACTGGTCAGCAACACTCCTACCTCATTCCTGCCTCTGCTGCATGCATGCAACCTTCTTTCATTCACTTAAATTATGGCCACGTTCTGTGACTCGATCTGACCTCAAAAACAAAACAAATCATAGACAGGTAAGAACCTTCTCATCAGCAGAGTGGGGGTGGGGGAGGGGTGGGGGGGGGTGGTTGGGGAGGAAAAAAAAAAGGTCAAACCTGTCACTCACATGTCGTCAAACTTATAGAAGACTTTGGACCCCACAATGTTGACGTGGGACTTCTCCAAGGGCTTGATGATGTCAGCTGGGTCCATGCGGAGATCCACCATCTGATCTATGTTGGGCAGACGCCACAGCCCCGTTCCTGCCGACACCAGCACATGAACCCACACGCTGTCTGTCTGACCTTCAGGGGGCACAATCACCTGTAGCAATTTGGAAAAAAAAAAAAAAGGAAAAGATTAGCATAAAAGTTAGATTTTAAAATGGTCTTCGCTTTCTGTTATTACATGCAAGTCTGAACATTTGTTTTAAAAAATGAAAGGCAGATGTGCAGAGTAGTTAACAATCAAATGGGGGAGAGAGAGAGTGAGAGAGAGAGAGAGAGAGAGAGAGAGAGAGAGAGAGAGAGAGAGAGAGAGAGAGAGCGAGAGCGAGAGAGAGAGGAGAAAATGTATGTGTGTGTGACAGAGAGTGTATATGAGCGTGTGTGTGGGTGCGTGTATGTGTGCATGCGTGCGTACGTGCATGTGTGTGCAAGTGCTGCGCATATGTGTGTGTGTGTGTGTGTGTGTGTGTGTGTGTGTGTGTGTGTGTGTGTGGCGCGCACACACGTGCGAGAGAGAGAGAGAGAGAGAGAGAGAGAGAGAAAGAGAGAGAGGGAGAGAGAGAGAGAGAGATATTTTACTGAATATTTTCCCTCTTCCAAACACCGAGTGGGAAAAAACAGACGAATGAAAGAAAAAGAAAGCAAACCAAGAACAAGTGAGCAAAATCTTCAAATAAAACACTGAAGAAAAAGAAATGTGCTCATTATCCCAAACAGGTTTTCATGTTCTTTAAAAAAAAAAATTATAAAAAAAAATTCAAGTCTGCCACCACCGACATCAAAACCATCATCAAAATCAAGTGCCACCAACCTGATCAGATTCACCTGCCATTACAGGTCGCTTGCACAAATGACACAAGTTACTATCACTCACACATAACACTGCAAAGGAGGACTCGGCCAAAAGGTGTTCACTCCTGACGATCTAGTTGTTTTGCACAGCAACCATGGATGTCAGTGTAAATTCACTCTCTGTAAAGATTCTGCGCAGGGGTGATGCACTAAGGAAGTGTGGGCTGACTACACCTTGATCAGTTGCTGTCATGCCTTCGATGCCATTTGCCTCAGCATATACTATTATTTCATTGGGATATCATTCTTTCATCAATACTTTCTGAAGGATAGTTGAATCGTGTATTCAACCAGGTCACACAATCTCTGGTTATTCAGCAACTTATTTTCATGCCTGTGTGCATGCATGCATGCGAGTGTGTGTGTGTGTGTGTGTGTGTGTGTGTGTGTGTGTGTGTGTGTGTGTGTGTGTGTGTAGGCATGCATGCGTTTGTTGATATGTATGCGTGCGTGTGTTTTGGGGTGGATGGGAGTGGGGGAGTGGGACAGTTAAGGTCTAACAAGTTTCAAAGAAAGGGGACAAATAGATGCCAAAATACCCACAGTAAACACCAGACCAACTTTCTCACAGAAGAGAAACATTCTTCACTGCTGGTGACCACACAAAAATAAAACAGGCAATACCCCTCCCCCCAAGCCTAAAGTCGGTGACAAGAAGAGCATCAGTGTCAACAAAAGCTGCAGAAAATGTGGGAAGTCAACGGGTCAAAAATGTGGCAGTGTACAATACAGAAACAGTGCAGACATGCAGTTGAGTACAGTTTACCTGCAAAACAGATGCGGCGAGATTTCCAGTAATGTGAATCAACTGACTGACTTGGGAGATTCCTTAACTCTTTCATCACCTGGATTCTGATCACCAAATATTTCTCTGGGTCGTTGCTGATTTCACAGTGGGTTTCTTTTAAAAGTTTGCATTTGATTTCAGAGAGAGAGAGAGAGAGAGAGAGAGCGAGTGTGTGCGTGCATGTGGGTGTGTGTGTGTGTGTGTGTGTGTGTGTGTGTGTGTGTGTGTGTGTGTGTGTGTGTGTGTGTTCGCGCGCATGCGCGTGTGCGCATGAAGATTTTTCTTTCACTTACACAAAGCCCATTGATGTGGATCTGAAATACAGGAAAAAACAAGGAAAAAAAAAAGAGGAGGAAGTTTTCCAGCCTGATCTATCTCTCTGTTCAACAGCTGAATGCGCCAAAGGCTCACAACAAGAAGGGACATGAGGCTGTTGCTCAAATTTCTTGACAAAACACTGCAGGTGTCTCCGTCTCTCAAGCCTGGCTGAAACCAGGATATATCACGGAAGAAAGCACACCCCAAGCCTTACTATCATGAAGTCATTTATTCCTCACTAGTTATCTTATAAATCAAGGTGTGCACAACACACACACACACACACACACACACACACACACACACACACACACACACACACACACAGAGGCAATTTGGCCAGTTGGCCTCAGGTGTAGGATGTCCTTGTGACACTGACTACCTGAACAGAAAGAATGAGTTCTGGCTGGCACAGACATCGTAGCACCATTTTCACTCAGTCTGGAACAGATTTCCCAGTAAAGATGAGATGTGTGGGACAGGGGGAATGGAGAGGGTGGAGATGGACTGGGAGTGGGGGGAGGGGCACTGGGCAGAGTGACAGGGGTTGGGGTGTGGAGGGAGGCAGGGGAAGCAAGGGAAAGCACTGCCATCGAAATAATCTAGTCCCAAAGAAAGCAACAATCTGCTTTCACCACAGACGTGTTTCAGCACAGATTTCTTCCTTGTCAGCTAATTTTGACTAATTTTATCTGAAATATCTATTTCAGCCTTCCTCCACTTGCATCAAAGAACTTCCATTCTGTTTCTGTCCAAATCACAAAGGCAAGTACTTAATGCATTTGTATACTAAGCAACTCTTCACTGTGAACATAAGTAATAAGGCTGTTCAATTTGCTGTTTTTAGGTCGCTTTACTTGACTGAATCACCATCAATGACAAACTATATTTTGTTACTGTGAAAATAAGTAATAAGGCTGTTCAATTTGCTGTTTTTTGTGTCGCTCTACTTGACTGAATCACCATCAATGACAAACTATTATTTTGTTACGGTGAAAATAAGTAATAAGGCTGTTCAATTTGCTGTTTTTGTGTCGCTCTACTTGACTGAATCACCATCAATGACAAACTATTATTTTGTTACGGTGAAAATAAGTAATAAGGCTGTTCAATTTGCTGTTTTTTAGGTCGCTTTACTTGACTGAATCACCATCAATGACAAACTATTATTTTGTTACTGTGAACATAAGTAATAAGGCTGTTCAATTTGCTGTTTTTAGGTCGCTTTACTTGACTGAATCACCATCAATGACAAACTATTATTTTGTTACTGTGAACATAAGTAATAAGGCTGTTCAATTTGCTGTTTTTAGGTCGCTTTACTTGACTGAATCACCATCAATGACAAACTATTATTTTGTTACTGTGAACATAAGTAATAAGGCTGTTCAATTTGCTGTTTTTAGGTCGCTTTACTTGACTGAATCACCATCAATGACAAACTATTATTTTGTTACTGTGAAAATAAGTAATAAGGCTGTTCAATTTGCTGTTTTTAGGTCGCTTTACTTGACTGAATCACCATCAATGACAAACTATTATTTTGTTACTGTGAAAATAAGTAATAAGGCTGTTCAATTTGCTGTTTTTAGGTCGCTTTACTTGACTGAATCACCATCAATGACAAACTATTATTTTGTTACTGTGAAAATAAGTAATAAGGCTGTTCAATTTGCTGTTTTTAGGTCGCTTTACTTGACTGAATCACCATCAATGACAAACTATTATTTTGTTACTGTGAAAATAAGTAATAAGGCTGTTCAATTTGCTGTTTTTAGGTCGCTTTACTTGACTGAATCACCATCAATGACAAACTATTATTTTGTTACTGTGAAAATAAGTAATAAGGCTGTTCAATTTGCTGTTTTTAGGTCGCTTTACTTGACTGAATCACCATCAATGACAAACTATTATTTTGTTACTGTGAAAATAAGTAATAAGGCTGTTCAATTTGCTGTTTTTAGGTCGCTTTACTTGACTGAATCACCATCAATGACAAACTATTATTTTGTTACTGTGAAAATAAGTAATAAGGCTGTTCAATTTGCTGTTTTTAGGTCGCTTTACTTGACTGAATCACCATCAATGACAAACTATTATTTTGTTACTGTGAAAATAAGTAATAAGGCTGTTCAATTTGCTGTTTTTAGGTCGCTTTACTTGACTGAATCACCATCAATGACAAACTATTATTTTGTTACTGTGAAAATAAGTAATAAGGCTGTTCAATTTGCTGTTTTTAGGTCGCTTTACTTGACTGAATCACCATCAATGACAAACTATTATTTTTGTTACTGTGAACATAAGTAATAAGGCTGTTCAATTTGCTGTTTTTAGGTCGCTTTACTTGACTGAATCACCATCAATGACAAACTATTATTTTGTTACTGTGAAAATAAGTAATAAGGCTGTTCAATTTGCTGTTTTTAGGTCGCTTTACTTGACTGAATCACCATCAATGACAAACTATTATTTTGTTACTGTGAAAATAAGTAATAAGGCTGTTCAATTTGCTGTTTTTAGGTCGCTTTACTTGACTGAATCACCATCAATGACAAACTATTATTTTGTTACTGTGAAAATAAGTAATAAGGCTGTTCAATTTGCTGTTTTTAGGTCGCTTTACTTGACTGAATCACCATCAATGACAAACTATTATTTTGTTACTGTGAAAATAAGTAATAAGGCTGTTCAATTTGCTGTTTTTAGGTCGCTTTACTTGACTGAATCACCATCAATGACAAACTATTATTTTGTTACTGTGAAAATAAGTAATAAGGCTGTTCAATTTGCTGTTTTTAGGTCGCTTTACTTGACTGAATCACCATCAATGACAAACTATTATTTTGTTACTGTGAAAATAAGTAATAAGGCTGTTCAATTTGCTGTTTTTAGGTCGCTTTACTTGACTGAATCACCATCAATGACAAACTATTATTTTGTTACTGTGAAAATAAGTAATAAGGCTGTTCAATTTGCTGTTTTTAGGTCGCTTTACTTGACTGAATCACCATCAATGACAAACTATTATTTTGTTACTGTGAAAATAAGTAATAAGGCTGTTCAATTTGCTGTTTTTAGGTCGCTTTACTTGACTGAATCACCATCAATGACAAACTATTATTTTGTTACTGTGAAAATAAGTAATAAGGCTGTTCAATTTGCTGTTTTTAGGTCGCTTTACTTGACTGAATCACCATCAATGACAAACTATTATTTTGTTACTGTGAAAATAAGTAATAAGGCTGTTCAATTTGCTGTTTTTAGGTCGCTTTACTTGACTGAATCACCATCAATGACAAACTATTATTTTGTTACTGTGAAAATAAGTAATAAGGCTGTTCAATTTGCTGTTTTTAGGTCGCTTTACTTGACTGAATCACCATCAATGACAAACTATTATTTTGTTACTGTGAAAATAAGTAATAAGGCTGTTCAATTTGCTGTTTTTAGGTCGCTTTACTTGACTGAATCACCATCAATGACAAACTATTATTTTGTTACTGTGAAAATAAGTAATAAGGCTGTTCAATTTGCTGTTTTTTAGGTCGCTTTACTTGACTGAATCACCATCAATGACAAACTATTATTTTGTTACTGTGAAAATAAGTAATAAGGCTGTTCAATTTGCTGTTTTTAGGTCGCTTTACTTGCTTGAATCACCATCCATGATAAACTGTTATTTTGACCCATTGGCATGATATATGTGGTAGATCTCTGTTCTATACTAAGTAAGACGATTGCTAATATCTGCTTCTGTGCATGGTGAAAATTCCATAAAATGGGCAGATCTTGACAGAATGTAAGCCAAATATCTATTGTAAGGTTTGCACAAAATATCATTGAAAAATGCCTTCCATGAACGCATATTTGTCCCTGACTCCAATTTTTAAGTAAATGACAATTATTTTAATGCTGCAACACTGAACACACAGATCACAGATTCATGGCATTTACCATAGAGCGACATCTTCACACTGGTGATGGCTGGGACAGGTCTTATCAAAATATAATATTCTGCCTGGTTTCGTTGTGCTTAAGTGCTTGTAATTGCTGAGAAAAATGCCAATGATGGTGACAGATGATAACTCTGATGGAGGCATTAAAGAAATAAAACATGAAGCACATGGTTCAAAGAAATTCCCATAACAACTCTTTATTGACTGTCTGCTATCGAAGTGTTTCGGGGCAATATGCAACACAACGTGGGTAATTTGAGATTCAAATCTATGTTCAAGTTTGCTTTTTTTTTCCACAACAGAAAATCTCACAGTAGAAAGCACATTTACAGCCATAACTAACAAAATCCTATGTCACAAGCAAAGAAATAACCATTTTCATCATTTAAAAAAAAAAAACACTATTATCAATGCAATGTCCCAAACCCTGAAACCCCACACCAAATCATTAAGGATTGTTGTATTCATGATCAGGAAAACATTGCATCATTGTGCTTGCTGTCTCTCAGAAAACAAAACTGATCAAAGCAGCACACTGCAATCACCGTCCTGCATTCAGAGCAATATTTTAACCCAACTGATAGGAAAACATAAATATTCACAGCATACTTGTAGCAATATCACACACACACACACACACACACACACATGCACACACACACACACACACACACACACACACGAACACAGACACACACACACACACGAACACAGACACACACACACACACACACATTCATACTCACACACACACACACACACACACACACACACACACACACACACACACACACACAAGTGGAGTTCCTATGTTGATACACTCCAGGAGTCGGCTCTCCTTTTGTAGCTATGGCTTCTTTCTGGATCAGTTCATGTGATATCAGTGATTGTTATCAGCAAATAAAACCTTCAATGGTAAGCAGTTATTGATACATCACCTGGCAAAAGACATTCATTTCAAAATCACACTTGCTAAACTTACACATGTACACATGTAAGTATACATAGCAACTGTGACTGCCACCAAGTACTGAACAATAAAATGATTTACCATAACAATAACACTACAAGATGATCTGTTGTACTCCAGAGAACCCAACAAATGGTAACACATGCAGCAGTACTAGTCTTATCATAAGCACACTATCGTAATGACATAAAATCAAATAAAATACAATGATTAAAACAAATTCATCATTCTTATACACTCAGTTATCACTTAAACTGGAATGCTTATATTCACCACTTGTTTCAAAGGCACTGACGCAGCCGCTTTGCACAACACCTCGGATAAAGACTCTCATCTTCATGATTCCCTTTAACAAGAGTTTGCTCAGGAGCATCCTATTTTCACACATGATAAGACTGCGCCAAGGTTTGACCGGCAGCAGCACTAATTCATTTTCCCAACTCCTTTATACAATGAAGTTCTGTTTTCAAAGTTGATGGAATCTGCGACTTGTTCCACTTCAGTTCTGCCCAAAGTCTCACGGTGTCCAAGTTGCACAGGGGATCCTCCCATCACCTGCAGTGAAGGGCTAAGAAGCACACGGATCCCTTCCAGTTCCAATATCCTCCTTCTCTTGCTTCCACTTTTCTTTCATCTGCCTTTTCTGCTCCTCCACAAAATTCCGAAGGCTCCGTGCACTGCTCGTCACCCCGGCCGTACTTACCGTTTGCCCTTTCCTTTTACCTTCTTATATTTTGACCTTTCCTTCGGAAGGCACTTGCCCTTCCTCCCTCGCTCAGCACCTCGGCAAGCTCGATAGTGCTTCTGCCTCTCTGTCGAGGACTGTCTCGTCCTCGGTGCCGGCTACAAAACAAAACAAAAGCCACAAAAAGCAGGCTTTTAGGACCAGCTGTGTGCTAGTTATTTGTCTTGTCGAAGGAGGATGTTCGTGAGAGCAGATGTGAGAGCGACACTGAAGTGTGCATCAACTCCTCTGCACATTCCGGAGATCAGCCACAAGCACCCAGCATGGATGCAGACCAGGGTAGATCAGGAAAAAAAAACCTGTAGGGATCGTTCTCTTGGGACTAAGCAAGCAACAAAACAATGCATAGTATATAATAATGTCTTGGTCCTGTAGAGCAACATAAGATCGTATGATGACAAGGTGTTGAACTTTTATCATACTTCAGTATACAATGCAAAAAAGAAAAACAAAATTCATCTTTAGAACCCTTGTGGTACTAGATTTTGAGACGGAGCCACCACTGTCTCACGACTCTGTGTGTGTGTGTGTGTGTGTGTGTGTGTGTGTGTGTGTGTGTGTACCACTAAGAGTTAATCTGACAATAAATTGGTTTCAGTCAGTCAGAGTGTGTGCGTGTGTGTGTGTGTGTGTGTGTGTGTGTGTGTGTGTGCGAGTGTGTGTGAGTGTGTGTTGTGTGTGTGTGTGTGTGTGTGTGTGTGTGTGTTGTGTATGTGTGTGTGTGTGTGTGTGTGAGAGAGAGAGAGAGAGTGTGTGTGTGTGTGCAAGTGTGTGTTAGAGTGTGTGTGTGCGTGCATGTGTGTGTGCCTGCGTGTGTGCATGCGCGCATATGTGCATGTGTGTTTGTGTGTGTGTACATGAGAGAGAGAGAGAAAGATAGAGAGACACAGAGAGAGAGAGAGACAGAGAGAGAGACAGAGACACAGAGCAAGAGGGAAGCTGTATAGGTGTGGGTGTGTGCCATTTCAGAACTCTCAGCTGCTGGATGGATGGAACTAAAAGCCAGTGGGACCTGCTTGTCTCCTGGAACCCCACACCAGAACTGTTCAGACTTCACCACAGGATCTTCAGCCTTGTTAAAGCCTGTCTGAACGACATGGGAAGCAGTCACAGACCTAGAATGCACTTAAAAAGCAGACACAGAAATGCTGCATCACCTACACAGCTGCCTAAATGCAGTGCATACACATGAGGCGGCTGATCATGAATCCAGACACATAATCCTTGCTGCAGAGTAGAAGCTGAGCAGCGCTGCATTACAGAAGCCCTGGTCAAGCTGGACTATATACACCAAGCATTGATTTGTTGCCTACAATCACACCCACAGACCAGATCCTGAAGCATTCACTACCGACACATTTACCGTTTTCTTTAAAGGATCATCATTCTTATGCTACATCCCCTCTCCTTACCCACCCTACCCATCCCTTCCTCTTTGTAACCTGATCCCTCGAGTTCTGCAGAAGACGGAGCGAGAAAGAGTTCAAGAGTCTTCATAGTTCAAGAATGGCTGACACAGGTCTGGCACCCAATATTTTTGCAACTGGCAGTGAACTCTCCAGTGAACTCAGACCGCGGAGAGACCTGGCTGCACCATCCAAGTAAACCAGAGGTGGTACATACACTGATCCACAAGAAGCATCCCAAGTCTGCTGAGGATCTGCACAGGCTGTGATGTCCGTGGAGCTCCGGAGTGTGCCGAGGGAAAGCAAATCTCAACATCTAGCTCCACTCTTTTCTGACGAACATCCTCTGGTTTCTATCCACTCAGTGCGTGACTGACAGAAGTGGAGAACGAAGAGACTAACACCTTTCTCACTTTGAATTTGATCGTGATTATGAATCACAGCTTAAGAAAGAACTAACGCAATCCCTTCACAAGATTCAGGGAGGAAAGGGGAACACGATGAGGGGAAAGGAGTGGGGGTGGGGGGTGGGGGGAGTCGGCATTGAGCTCAGCTCTTTGTTCAAACCATTACTTCCAAATGACTCATTCTCACTTGATTCGTTACAATCAATCAAAATCAATCAAGTACCTGCCCTTCTCTTAGTTTTCTGAAATATTAACACTCACACACACACAAACTCTCTCTCTCTCTCTCCCTCACATGTATCAAGAAGAAAGACTTCAGGTTAATGTCCAACAGCTTACGGCAGTAGGGGTAGTGCTCTATTGGAGGTTCACAATCCCTGGGGCACAGCACGATGGAAGGCAAGCCCATCCCTCTCCTCCTGCCACCATAACCTTCCCTGATCTGAATAGACTCCCTTCAGATTACTGCTGGGTGGAAAAGGTTTTCAAGCCATAAAGATCCAACCCCATGGATTAAGTAAGAAATGGAGAAAACCAAGTGCCCACACACATGCACGCACGCACACAAATACGTAACGGAGAAAGAGAGAGAGAAGGACAGAGAACTGAGACAGAGAACTTTTTAAATCCCATGTGGGAGAGCCTCACCGTGTGATGCAGGGATACTAAATTGCATCGGCAATAAAATTAAAGCCTTAGATCTGTTCACTTAACCAGGACCACTTTTCAATGGTTGTTCTCTTTCTTTCTTTCTGGGACACCAAAGGCACTATAACCCAGACTGATTACAATTTCTCTCAACTCGCTTATTCCATTTGATGGAAAACTCTGGTAACAGACAGGAAAATCTGCCATGTGAATATCTTGTCTTGGAGATGTTTGATATACAACTGCTGTAAAAAGAATGCTCACACACTGAAAATGTTTGATAAGAGAGAAAGAGACAGATAGAGAGTAAGAGAGAGAGAGAGAGAGAGAGAGAGAGAGAGAGAGAGAGAGAGAGAGAGAGAGAGAGAATTCCTTAACCAACCTGAAATAATGAATCAAATAACTGCAAATCTGTATGCCAACAAAGCGGGCAAGTTCACCTTGCGCTGATCATAAGGCAGTAAGATAGAAAGCGAACAATGTGTCAAATGTAATCATTCCACTCTATTTGATTGTCGTTTTTCTTTTAAGCAGCTATACAAAACAGCCTTTTTTTTTTTTTAAAGTAGGTCTGAAGATGACCTTTCTTAACAGATTCTGCTTTCCTCTGAAAAGCTTGAAACAGAACAGATACACACATATTCCGAAGCTATGCCTAATATGTTAACTGTAAATAAGATTCCACGTTCAAAAGCAGCAGAAACACAACACTGACTCCCATATCCAGTTGACTGGTCACAATCATAGTCAAAAGAGGAGGCAAGAGCAGCCATGAAAACACCAGATCAATAAACTTAACAGCAAACCATCACCCAAGCCAGTCATATCCAACCCAATTGTATTGCAAGTCTGTTAAACTGAAGCTCTCTTTTTTCCTCCTTGCCAAAGTATTCTTGTGGAATGGACTCCGCTCGAAAGCCAGCTTACCATTAGACTGAAGCATTTCATTTCCCTGGCTGAAAGTTTTCTTTGTGTAATAAACTCTGGTTGTAACGAAACCAATTTATCTAGTGAAATCCTTCAACATCAGGCTTTGTACTTATTAGATCAGAAGAAGAAGATGATGAAGAAGAAGAAGAAGACACCAAATTTACAAACTTTTAACGTATTTCTAAAATCTGATTGGACTAAATTTCAAAACTCAGTATTACCAAATACATGCCAAGTCACACTAAAACCAGGCATCTATTACTATCATTTTTCAGGCACATCATCAACTTTACAAACTTTTATGAAGACAGCTTTTATTGTGTGTTTTTTTTTTCCAGACATTTTAGATCTTTAAAAAGATACTTCATTTTTTTCTCCATTTTTAAAAAAAAAGTCTTGAAGAACCGTACTAAACCTGAAAAAAGACACTCCAAATAAAGGTTCCATTCTTAAATGGAAAACACGCTTTGGGGGGGGGGGGGGGGGGGGGGGGGGGGGGGGGGGGGGGGGGGGTTGTTTCTTGATTTTGATTTTGGAACTGTAAGGTACACACAAAACCCACACACCCCACCATGATCTCTCTCCAGTGAATAGCTACTCAAAATTCTTCTTCATAAACAATATATATCCTTCTTGACATTAAAAAAAAAAACAAACCCTGGCCATCATGAAACCACAGCTGAAATTACTCTCCACCTACCAAGTCTGAAATAATGTTATAAGCGTCGCACTTACCAACATTCGTCTGCAGCAAGTTCCTTCATGTCTTTTGCTGGCCAAACTGTTATCTCCATCAAGTCAACAGAATATGATGTTAAAATTCCGGATCCGCCATTGCAAAAATATACACCATACATTCGAGGGTACACGGCCTCTGATCTAGCACTATTTCCTTTTGCACCTACACGGATCATCAGAGAGCTTTCGCTTTGACATGGCTCACTGTTCTTGACAATAGGCAAGTTGCCAGTTCCGCAGGTGTGAGAACACTTCTGCACGCCAGTCCATGAAGAAAAGTGTTGTCAGATATAAACTGGTTATAGTGTGTGTGTGTGTGTGTGTGTGTGTGTGTGTGTGTGTGTGTGTTGTGTGTGTGTGCGCGTGTGTGTGTGTGTATGCATACATGTGTGTGTGTGTGTGTGTGTGTGTGTGTGTGTGTGTGTGTGTGTGTGTGTGTGTGTGTAACGTGTGCCTATGTGTGTGCATTTGCTTGTGTGTATTTAAGTATACAAAAAACATTTTTTGGCAATTTCTTTTTTCCAGTAACACACATAAAATTAGTCTAAGGAATGAAATGACTGGCTGAAACATTTACACAAGATAGTGCACATGAATGGCAAAAAGAAAACAAAAATGTGATTATGAATAAATGATTTACCTCTATTAGATAAGGAACTCTTGAACTTGAATGTTTTTTTTTTAGTGTCTGAATGTTACTGCTCTTTGAAAACTGACCTATATACATGACAACCTCTTCTTGATAGCTGAATTTTTGCACTGGGTTTACCCTTGGGCTGTTCTTTAAAATGTCAATCAAAACTTGGTGGTTTGACAGCCACAGTGTTGAGTCCTGGTAGCTTTGATGGTATCTCCATAAACATTTGCTGTTTTTCTCTTCCCAAACAAGATGATGACTGCATCTACAAACACATACGAATGACAGAAAGAAAGAGAGCAATAATGAGACAGGCAGAAAGAGAAAGAGACAGACAGAGAGAGAGAGAGAGAGAGAAAAGAGAGAGAGAGAGAGAGAGAGAGAGAGAGAGAGAGAGAGAGAGAACAAATGTGCATGTACCAAAGTTTCCATGCACACATGTCTGTGCCTGATCATGAGTCTAATGACGGCAGTTTGAGCTTCTACCAGACATGCAGCCTTAATCAACTGCTGTTCAGCCTTTACTACCAGTACCAACAAGCAGAGAGGTAAACTACAAAAACAGAATCCCTCCCAACAAGCCTAAAAACACATGTCAGTTCATAACATACATGCACTGAAAGCGAACAAAAACCTTCAACACAAATCAGCATAGTTTTACTACAAAACAGCATTGCCTTCTTGGTCTCAGACAATAGAAATAAAGAACCAAAATCCAAATTAAAAAAAAAAATCAGTGAAAACAACAGTGAATTGCTTCCGCGTGGTTGATATGAAAAAGAATGTGAATGAAGCTGGCAGCATAAAAAATGAATTAATGAACACAGCAGTTTTGGCTTTTGTATTTAGAACAAGGCATGTAACCAAGACTCCCCAAATTGTGTCTGTGTGCGATGCACGCAGTGAAGTCAATAAAAGCAATCCAATTCCTCATACAGGAGAGAGGCTACTGTTGTCAAATATTATAAAGGAAGAAGACCAATGCAATGAAAATCTCTCTGATATATTCAAGGACACAGTGAGTCTTCCTCCAGCTCATTGTAAACTTCACATAGGTCTTCATTAAAAACTGCTCACAATCGGAACTTTTTAGGAGAGAAAAAAATCAAAACAAAAGAGAAGTCACATGAAGACATACCCACTGTCCAATACAAGCTATGTCATCTCATACAACACATTTCAATCACCCCCCCCTCCCCCCCACAACATCAGTAACCCCTCCTCTTCAACCACCTTTTGCCTAGTAGGTAGTTTGATTTTGCAGTGCAAATTTTGGGGCTTGTGTGTCAGATAACATTACTATGTTTTAGAGCATATACAAATAGTGATACAAAACGCTATAAAGCTAAAAAAAAAAAAAAAAAAAAAAAAAAAAAACACCAAACAATGCCCCCCCCCCCACCAAAAAAAAAAAAAAAATAGAAAAGATGCTGTAAACAGCATGAACACATATCAATTAAGTATTTTGCAACAATCTCTTCATGTGCCCTTACGAAGGATAAGCTGTGGTGTGTGCAGTTTGACCTAGATTTCATCAACTCCACCAGACGCATAAGATTTTTCATTTTCTGGGGGATGCCAGAAGCCACAGAACTGTCAGTCACAGAGTCATTAAGAAACACAAATACTTGCCCCATGGAAACAGTTTGGCCGAGGATAATGAGAGCACAGTCCTTTGGAAAGCTTCTACTGGACTTGTCTGACAGTGAAAGAGTCCATGACGGTGATGCATAAAAAACCCTTTTGACCCATTCCTGTTGTCAGATGGAACAGTGAGAAGATCACAATATCGTTGCATGGTTGACCCCCCCCCCCCCCCCCCCCCCCCCGCTGATTTAGTTCTAGATCACTGACCTTACTAAAGAACTAGAACCCACCCCTTAGATCATTCCCTCAAAAACTGTGGACTGGAAGAGGCATAGGAAAGATACTCTTAAAAAAAACCCACTCATACACAATTATGAGAACCCTGGTAACATCATGCCAATGCTATGTGCACTGCCTTGCACTCAACAAAACAAACGGCACAGAGGAGCAAAGTGTGTAACAGACATTTAACGTCAGAGTGTAGCAAAACCATGTGACCACATGTCACTATCCCAAGCAAAGCATCGTAAGAAACAAATGTAAGCAACAATTGAAAGAAAAGGAAAACCTACATGAATTCAAGCTGCCTTGAAAATCATATATGATATATTACAAGGTATACTGCAGTATGTAAATATCAAAAGTCAGACTTTCTTAAACATGTGAAAACATGCAAAAACACTTACAAAGACAGCTGTCCAAAAATGTGTGACAATTTCAATGGTGCACAACATGAAGACTTAAAAGTAGAACACCACAAAATGTTTAAATCTCACACATCACAACATGCTATTTCATGAGATCTCCTGCAGCAGAGATGCAGTGACAGACTGAGGTCTCACGCAACGCCATATTCTTGTTACACTACATTAAAAACAACAACAATAACAAACAAAACAAAAAAAAACACCACACAAATACTCTGTACAAATGATGGTAAAGCCCATTAGAATCTTTTCGACAATTATACCTGCAATCTTGGTCTATTCAAAACACAATCCAGCCAAACATAAACGATACTTTACAGAATAAAAAAAACCCTTACAACTTTGAGAATAATGAAAAAGCACATGGATGATGGGTTACAGCTATTCAAAATGCTGAGAAACAGATTCAGACACCCATCCCTGTTCCCCCACCCCCACTGCCTCTCCCCATCTCCTGTAGTTGCAGAATCAAGTAGGACAGACAAATGCATTTCCATCGCCAATGAGCGTAAATCCACTACGAGAGCTAAGGTTCCAGCAGACTTGCAGTAATGTTCAACTGGAGGTCAGAGAAAAATTCTCCACAGCAGTAAGAGGTACAAATCACTCAATCATGGTGTCTATCAAATATTATTTATTATTATTAGGAATACTTATATAGTGCCTGTTCTCAGCCAGAGACCAAGCTCTAAGCCCTTCACAATCCCCACTCGTTTACACAACTGGCTGCCTACTTGGGTAGTGCCGACTGAAGAGCTGCCAGCTGGCGCTTCATTCAGTCATTTCCCGTGTCATCTAGTCAGTATCGTTCACTCAATTTCCTTACTTCCTTCATTCTTTCCATTTCTCACGCAGGGTGCAAGCTACGTGTAACGTATCATCCATACCAACGGCCAAACTGGCTTTCTCTTTCCGAAAGTAGGTGATGGGATTTGATGTGCGTTCAAACAAGGAACCTCGGTTTACAGTCTCATCCAAAGGACTGTAAAGGAAATGGAGTCAGAACCAATGTCAACTCCGAGGGAAAAATCCCCCTGAACCGAAACTGCCCTGCGGAGATTCGAACCCACAACCCCAGGAGCTATTCCAGCCCCCAAATATGCTATCAAAGGTGCTTGACACTTTGTTCAATCACCCTTTACAGCCACGAGGCTGTGTGAGTGATTAGATGGCTTACAGCAGTGGGTGACTGATCTAGTTGGTGGAATCAAGGATGCCTGTCACTGTTAGGTGTGAAGACTTACAATCAGAGTCAACTCACCAAATGAGCGAGTCCTCTCAAAACTGATGATCATCAACTGCAGTCTTTGTGTCACAAATCTACAGACCTGTTTGGGAATAATGAGCATGTCCCTATGATACAGCTTGGCGTACATCTAAGAAACACAGGAGCGTGGCACCACTGTCGGCAGGAATCATTCATAAAAGTAAAAGAGAAAGAGACTTTTCATGCACAGGCACACACAAATTCACGCATCACTGACATGTTCATAGACAGACTGACAAATATTTGTATAAGCATACATAACCTCATACACACAAATATCACTAGCATCACACACATACACACACAAACATGATGCAGACCCTTCCACACTGTGGCGCACACACATGCCAGCAAGCACACACACACACACACACACACACACACTCATTTACACACAAATACCATATAAACATACGCATGGACACACAGCAAACAGTTCACATGCCACTTGCCTCTGCTGGTGTGTGTGTGGGACGCATGCGACCTGATCTGTCAGAATCCTTGGTGACGTTCACCAGAACAAAGGTGCCCGGCTTGTACACTGCATCATCGTAACTTTGCCTGCAGAACAGCAGGGCACTTGGCAAGATGAACACCACCAGTCAAGTCTTAACAGTATGTACTAACAGACAGTGCATCTTTAATTGAAACTGAAAATCACACACACACACACACACACACACACACACACACACACACACACACACACACACAAACCTCAAAAATATGAAACCTAAAAATCACATCAACAGGTACAAAGACTCTCCAGTTGGGCAACTTCACCCAAAGTAGGCCATTGCACTGAAACACTGAGAGGAAGGCAGTAGGCTGATGGTCTTAAATTCACCCACAGTCTCTCTTCATAAAGCTTGATTCTGCATGTTTGGTTGATTTGTTGGTTAGGGATTTTCTACCTCTTCTGATTTTTTTTCCCCCAAAAATAACTGTACTCCGAGCTTCTCCTCATTCTGGTACAAGTGACAATAAAAACAAATATGTTGATGAAACAGTTACACTGCTAAACTTCCGGAGAAGTGAGTTCCCTTGGATGAGAACAACCACAACACATCTCAAGTGCATCTGCACTCACTCCATTTGCTGATCGGAATCCAATGAAGGTGGCTGTTCTGGCAGTGGCGGGTCAGAGTCGTCGTCTGTCATTTCACCAGACTGCTCCTCTCCTCCACCCTCTGACACACATGGCAACCAACCCATACAGGACAAACGACAACACATAGAAAAGGACTCTCTTACACAGATTGTTGCACATTCTTTTAACTACAATTTCCAACCAAGACTGCCATAAAAACCCAACAAATCAACAATCAACTTTGTCTTTAAAACATAAAAACAACAAAGATGTTCTTTCTATGAGCTTGAGTTACATCGGAAGTCTTCAGTAATTATCTTTCTTTCTTTTCTTTATTCCCAAGAACACCACTGTGACATACATCTGATAGGCAGAGGATGTTTCAATATTTTCAAACCTGCTTTTTCAGCTAGTTTGAATTTTAAAAAAAAAGAAAGAAAGAAAGACAGAAAGAAACAAAGACAACAGTTTGGTCTGGTATTTTTTCTTCCTCAGTGACTCTCTTTCTGCTGAAAATCATGACAACTGACCATGACACACAGCTGATATTTGAAGAGAACTATGGCAGCAGATTGTGGGATGGACCCCGACAGATGATGAAAATGATCAGACTGTGAGATGGGGTTGAACATGGTGAAAATTATGACAACAGACTGTGAGATGGGGTTGAACATGGTGAAAATTATGACAACAGACTGTGAGATGGGGTTGAACCTGATGAGAATTATGACAACAGACTGTGAGATGGGATTGAACCTGATGAGAATTATGACAACAGACTGTGAGATGGGGTTCAACCTGGTGAAAATTATGACAACAGACATTCAGATAGGACTGAACCTGGTGAGAATTATGACAGCATGACTCTGAGATGGGGTTGAACCTGGTGAAAATTATGACAACAGACACTGAGATGGGGCTGAACCTGGTGAGAGTTATGACAACAGACTGTGAGATGGGGTTGAACCTGGTGAAAATTATAACAACAGACCGTGAGATGGGGTTGAACCTGATGAAAATTATAACAACAGACCGTGAGATGGGGTTGAACCTGGTGAGAATCATGATAACAGACTGTGAGATGGGGTTGAACCTGGTGAGAATTATGACAACAGACAGTGAGATGGGGGTTAACCTGGTGAGAATTATGACAACAGACAGTGAGATGGGGGTTAACCTGGTGAGAATTATGACAACAGACAGTGAGATGGGGGTTAACCTGGTGAGAATTATGACAACAGACAGTGAGATGCGGTTGATAGCTGGTGAGAATTATGACAACAGACAGTGAGACGCGGTTGATAGCTGGTGAGAATTATGACAACAGACAGTGAGATGCAGTTGACAGTTGGTGAGAATTATGACAACAGACAGCAAGATGGAGCTGATAACTGGTGAGTATTATTGCAAGAGACACCGAGTTGACAGCAAGAGAATCATGACAACAGATTGTGAGATGAAGCTGACAGACGATCTGAATTATTAGACAGTCTGTGGTGGCGCTGATAACTTATAAGATGACAACAGATAGCGAGACAGAACTGAAAGCTCAAGAGAATCATTACAACAGACAGTGGGATGGTGTCAACAGCTAGTGAAACTTGGTATGTGAATGAAATTTCACGATATGGTTCCAGTTTCCCCACTTGACCATGTAAGACACTAAACAGCTTTAGACAAGCGCTGACTGGGCCCCTAAAATACCACAAACATCTGCCTCTACTGGGACTCAAACCCACAACTACACTCAATTGTGTCAATCACTCCACAGCCAGTGCTGTTCATTCTTACAGCCACTGTGATCATGAAGCATTACGATGTAAAGCAACAGTTACCTGACTCCGGATTGTCTAGCTTCCTTCTCTTGCTCTTGCTGCTTTTTTCTGCTGGTTTGGGAAGCGGCCTCTTAGATGATGCTGAAAAACACAGGTACAACAGGTTTGACGAGACTAATAAAATAGTAACATATTTTTTTTACATTAAAAACACCGAGGAAAAAAAAAAGACTACTGAAAACACAGTAATGAAAAATCTGATGATTACAATGTGGCAACAAATCTGATGATACTGAAAAACCACTACAACAAAATCTGATGAAAGTGAAAACAATAACAAACCTGATTATACTGAAAACACAGTGACCAATCTGACAATACCAAGAACAATTTCTTAAAAATCTGACAAAAACAGTAATAAAAAACATATCTGACAACACCGTGAAACACTGTCATAAAACGGTAACGTTAAAAACATAACAACATGCTACAAACAATGACAAACAGTGACAAATCTTCGGACGTTGTACACAAAAAGACATATCCAATGACTTTACGAACAACCATGACTCTGAAAGAGCAGAGAAAAATTTTGTAACTGTGTGCTGAAAACAAATTTACAAAATTTTTCTCTGCTTTTTCTTCACATCGGTCTTTTCAGAGACTCAGGACTATGGCACTAGGAACAAAAAAACATGTCTTGAAGGGACAAGTTCAAAAACAACTATAATTCACCTGACTTTGAAAGCATCTATGAAGAACACACACACTTACAGGTATCATCTCTCCTTACTTCTCACCAAACACACAGCTGAGAATTACCTAATTGGGCATTGCGCAGGTAGTCTTTGATGTTGTGCCAAGTGCGCCCCTGCAAGCTGGGTTCTGCAGCGATGACAGCCTCGATCTCCACCTTCCCCGGCAGTGTCCCTTCCTCCAGGTACGTTCTGAAGTACATCTGCACCGCATCTTTCTCCTTGTCTGTCCACACCTTCCTCTTCATTCCTGCAGCCACGGCGTCCCCTGAAGAAAGAAAAAATATATCCCGTGTTACAATCACACAGACCTGTTTTTTCCTTTTTCTTTTCACATCTTCTGCCACTTGGTTCTTCCTACCTCTCAGAGGGACATCAGTGCAGATGGAACTTGTGAGAACTCCCACAACAGGAAACCAGATCAGCATCCAAAAGTTGCCTAGGCCCCATCAGATATTGGGGAATTGCCCTTTTGATGGGAGATCAGATTTTTCTACACCACAAGCAGTACTAACTGCTGTCATCGTCTAATGACAACGCCACTTGAGTTTCACTTCAAAATTTTGTCACTCGCTGATACAAAGACGCTGGTGGTACCGCACAGTTTTGTGTAATAATTAACAAACAAACAAAAAAAAACAACTCCATTTCAAGACCAAAATCTTAGACATGACTGAACTGTTATTGCATCTTTTTTTTTTCAACAGACAGAAGTAATTGAGTAAAAAAATGTATTCAATAACTGTATGTAAACACAGTACTATAACCAATGCATTAGTCTTTCAGGTGCATCCCCATCCCTGTGGGCACGCTCATTCCATCACAAATTAACCTTTTAACAACAGATCCGAAAAAGATCTGACTATATTGCCCATCTGCCACTTCCCTATTATTACAGACAGGCCCCTGGTCTAATGGTTAGAGTGTTTGTTGTGGAACTGACAGTCATGAGTTCGAATCACTTGTAGGGGTGCATTCTTTTAGCTTGAAAACCCTCTCTGTTCACGCTGCAGTAAATGAGTGTCTATTCAGTTCACCGAAGGTGAAAGGAAGCGTAAGGAAAGGGTTACGCTCCACATTCTACAAGATTTCCATGGTTAACCTTTTAGTCTTAAGTCCTGATGAATCAAAGGTAAGCAAACAAAAAACAAAACAATAAAAAAAAAAAGGCAGTTTTCTTCAGATTTGAGCAACAAAGGGAGAACAAAACAAAAAGATGAGCAAGCAAAAGGAACATACAAATCTGTTGTTGTTTTTTTCATCTGTTTGTTGGCTTGTTTGCTCAATACTTACTCGTTACCATCTTCGTTGCTCTTTCTACTTTTTTTTCCCATCTCATACCATTTTGGATATTTCTTTTCAACACAGATTACTAGCAGCACCCAGCAACTGATAAAAAAAAAAAAATCAATAGGAAATAACTCGTTTTATCAAAAACTTTCCCAGTCAATGGGCTGACCCTCTCCTTTAACATCTCCCCACCCCTCACCCCCTCACCACACAAACACATACACGCCACCTTCTGCCCACCTCACCCCTCTTTAAAAAAAAAACCAAAATCTACTCAGACGCCTTTGTTTTGCAAATCAATCCAATCAAATACACTCACTCTTCTTGGGCGACTGCACGACAGGCATGCTGACATCCTCATACTCGTCTTCTGGCTCCTTCTTCACCACCACCTCATCCTGCTTCTCCTTCTTGATGAACACATTGGGAGGCAAAGTGTAACCACCGCTACTGCCCTGGTTTTCCTCTTCATCCGAATCCAGGATGTTGACCACACTGTCCTCAGGTACAGGAGGTGGGGCTGCTGCTGCTGCTTTCTCTGTGGAAGGGAGAAAAAAGGAACTCAGATGCTTTCATTAGTGTTTGGAAGCCCTGAGTAGTTTATCTTGCAGGGAAAAATGTTCAGGAGATGGCTACGCTTCTCTCAGAGATCAGGTTAATTCTAAATAGGTGCAGTTCCCTGGCGTGAGATGTAGTGTTGGGTTAAAAGAAATCAGTGCTGAGTAAATGCTTAGAACACTGCATGCGGACTGTAATGCATATGGTCATGTGTTAACAGTCAAGATTTTTTTTTTCCTGACTTGTTTGTTTTCAAGTTTTTATTCACTTTTTTTTTTACTCGTTCGTTTGTTTATTCATTTTCGTTTGTGACTTTTTTCTTTCTCTGTTCTCTTTCCCCAAACTTCTTTTTCAGTTTATAGTGCACCATGAGTGGTCTCCCTTCCTTCCCTACAAACAATGATCATGCAGATTTACAAAACGAATAATTAATATCATCATAACTGTTTAGAAAAAAAAAAAAGACATTTCTTGATTCTATACCACTTTACTTGATCAACAATCTTTCACAAGACACTGCCATACTATTAATCAGTTAACAAGCAAACAAATCATCACAAAAAAAATATAAAAAGAACAGATGGCAAAAAGTGGTGGCAAAAACAGTGACAAAGAGGATAGTCAAAGACTCACGAGGAGTGCGAGTGTGTTGCTGTGAGGTTTCTGGGGCAGTTGCTTTTGCTGCTGGGCTTTTGGGAGCCTTCTGGCCAGCATGGGGTTTGCGGGGACTTCGTTTCCGTGCATCTAGAAAGAATCACTTCTTGAGAACTACTCATTCTCCATTGTATACCAAACCTGCTCGACTGACACATGCTTTCCCTATCTTCACCATAGAAAAAGTGAAGATTTCATCTTTAGCAAGCTGTAACTTTCAAATGATGATGATATTTAAGGGCTGTCATTAATAATTATGGTTCAACTCAAAAACAAATACGTAAATAAGCAACACCTTTTAATTAACTTCACATGAGACTGTCTCAGAGGTGGAGCCTGAAATGGGACAAGAGACCGGAAAATTCAACATTGGTTTGAAAATGTCATATAAGGGCTTTATCATGTCAACTTCATGAGAAAAAAATCTCACTGAAAGAAACATTGAAAAAAAAATTCCATATCAGTTGGCTGACTTTTTGGATGTAAAACTGTGACTTTCATCATGTCAGTCATGACTGTGGACAAGAGTGGATGTCAAAAAGCACATAAGCAAAGGTAAAATTCACTAAACCTGATTCCATTAATTTTTTTTTTATGTGCCATGCTGATGTGATGGTAAGGCAGCTGTTCCAACTGGCCATGCCAGCAATCTAGAAAAAAATTCCCTTCTACCATTAAATACATGCAGTCAGGTTTCATGCTTAGTTTTAGATCCTAGCAAATGGATACCTTTTCTTTTTTAATACCGGAGGTGGTAGTTTTGACCCAATGAGCTTAGAACAAGGAACATTGGACATTTTCAGGCTGTCAAAATTAGATATTCATTTTTGCTGAACAACATTTTGATGCCAACTTAAAGATATTTAACAGCATACCTAGTACACAGTAAATGTTTTATTCTTAATGAGGATGTGTGGCAATAGGCTATTACATTTGTTTTAAAAGGTAAAATAAGAAATAGGAGAGTGGGGAGGGGGTGGGAACATATTCTGTTTTGGTGTCATCATATCTATTTCTTTGACCTTTTCCCATACTGTGGTGCAGAATCAAATGCCCATTTTATTCTTGAAAATCGAAACAAAACAAAACAAAAAAACCCACTGTGACAAGTTTAAGAGGCTTGGGAAAGTCTTGCTCCACCTTTTGAGACAGTCTCACATTAACATAAGAGTGATTGCATTATCAAAATAAAGACAGAACTCTGACAACTGTAAAGAGATTGATATACACTCCAAACTTTATCAAAGTAAGATCTAGCTGCAAAGTGAGACGACTGCAGGCAGAAATCTAAACAAATTTTAAATAAATGTTAGCGAACTGCAAAAAACAAAAAAACATGGACAAACGAATCACAAGACAAAACACGCGACGCACTTCGACCTCTTAGATCTTCTTCTGGCAAGATACAAAACAATTAGGATAGGTGTTTGCACTGAAGTGAATGAAGATAAGTGATTGCTCGTTCATTTTCGTTGTCCCAATTGTTTCATATCTTGCCTGAACAAGATCTAAGAGGTCAAAACGCGTTGTTTTTTTGTCTTGTGATTCGTTTGTCCTTTTTTTTTTTTTTTTGGCAGTTCGCTAACATTTATTTAGAATTTATCAAAGTAGCCTAAACAAAGCAGAATGCAAAAAATAAATAAATAAATAAATAAAATTTAGCTGGCATGTTATAAATGATGACCAGAGAAAAAAAGTCTGATTCTCCAGTACAATGACAGGAGAACTTCAACCACAAAGGCAAATGACACAGTAAACAATGCTCAGAAAGACACACACAAACACACACGAAAGCAAATTCAAAGAGAGCCGCTGAAAAGACAAGCAACTGGCTCTGATCTTCCAGATGGTGGGGATACTCCTTGTACTGAAAGAGTCCCTGGATTCCCAGAGGACGCTCACTTGCATCAGCAGAATAAGTGCTATTGCAAATGAGGGAACTTACTTTTGTCCACTCCTCCAAGGGGACGACCAGGTGTGTAGTTTGGATCGTCATCATCCTGAGCTGTGTCAGAGTCCGATTCCATACTGTCATCACTGTTGTTCAGCGCTGCACAGTCCATACCCAGGTGAAATCAATGAGACTTGTGTGGAAGTGTGTGTGTGTGCTGCGTTTATGTGTGTGCATATGAGAGGGTGCATGCTTGCATACATGCATGTGGCCATGCGTGCATCTCCTTCTCTGTGTCTAGGTGATTAGAGAAAGTAAAGAGTATGTGCATGTGCAGGCATGTATATGTAAGGAGAGAGAGAGAGAGACTGACTGTGTGTGTGTATGCTTGTGTGTGTGAATGTGTGTAAGAAAATGAGGTACAGAGAGAGACAGACAGACAAACAGAGACAGAGAGACAGACAGAGAGAAAGGAAATGAATGTGAAGGACAAGAATGAGCATAAGAGTGTGTGTGTGTGTGTGTGTGTGTGTGTGTGTGTGTGTGTGTGTGTGTGTGTGTGTGTGTGTGTATGTGTGTGTGTGTGTGTGTGTTCAATTTGTGAGCAAGAAAGTACAGGCGAAAGACAACCAGAGAGAATATAATTATAATATATGTGTATGTGTACCCGCACAATCACACATAAAAGTAGTACCATTTTTGCTTATGGTTTTTGCTGTGGTCACAATTATGTTTCCATAAATTCGATCAATCTGTCAACAATATGACTTTACACTCTGAATCCTGTTTCAAAGAGCTGTACACAAAATGCTATTAAAGTAAAAGAGGAAGCTCTGATTCTTGTCTTACCTGAAAAGTGATGAAGAGGTATCAATAAAATAAAAAAAATATATCTGAAAAAGGAAAATAAAACTTTTAGTTGAAAACTGGAAGCACCTGACAAATAATACAGTAAGGTCAACAATCCTACCGGTGTTCTGTTGTTTATTAAATTTTCTTTTAAATCCTGAATGCATGTGGATGAAAATACCATCAATCATTTTTCTTTTTCATTTTTTCTTATTGCCCCAGGAGGCTGAACAGATGCAGAAGAAGTCTCACCAGACATATCTGTAACCCAGTCCGACTCGGTGTTTTTATTCTGCCACTCCGACTGAGCGTGCTTGATGGTTTCTTGCTCCGCTTCGCCCTCGTCTTTCCGTTCTTTCTTCACATTGACAGGAGGTGTCATGGAGGTTGATGTTGACGGTGCCGATGATGTGCTTGAGTCCGGCTGTGCCTGCGAGGTCGGATGCGACGCGCCAGCCTGACTGGGAGGCTGTCCCTGAGGGCCAGCCAGGCGGTCCCCAGCAGAGGTGGAGGCGGAGTCACAGTCGTAGTCTGAACTCTGGTGTAGGAACGGTTCTGTGGAGAGCCCAAACAGGGAACAGGTGAGAAACACGTTGAACTTAAGTAAACGCGCTGCTTCTTCTCACTGGATATCTAATAGTGAACACTAATTCAACTTCACTAGACGATGCTTTGCACACACGCATGTACGCACACACGCATGCACGCACGCACACACAAATAAAAAGAGGGGAAAAAAGCCTAATACTATACCTTGACCAAGACACAAATGCAGGCAACAGATCTGTTAAGATCTGAAAATGCATTCTGACAAACATATTCATAAAGTGATTTTAAGTATCCTAATGTTATGAGATATGTTTAACAGAACACACACACACACACACACATACAATAGCGAAGCAAATACTCACTGGTTTCAATCACCACACTCTCTGGCCCCACCAGACTGCCTGTCCCGGGGGTTGAGGTGTTCAGTGACTGCGAGGTGGATCCACTGCGCTTTCTGGCATCCACTCCTCCAGGAGCTCCGCTCACGTCCTTGGGGCTGAGGAAATTATCCGCAGGTCCTTGGCTGGTTGTCGCCTCCGTGGATTCCTGGAGGACTGATGACGCGATGTTGGCACTGATGTCAGGATCCCTTTTCACCCCAGGATCCCTCTTGATCAACACTCTCTCCCCTGTCCTTGACACACCGTAAGACGGTTTGTCGCGTGAGCTCTCAGCAGATGGAGCAGTAGTGCTGGGGGGAAGCCGGCGCTGGTGGTGGAGGTGGTGGTGGAGGTTGGCTGACTGGCGGGGAGAGTTTGGGATGGTGGTGCTGGGGCCCCTGCCTGCTGATTGAACGCCTGCAGCTCAGATACCAAGGCGCTGAACCCGTCTCCGTCCACTCCAGAGCTAGAACTGCTCTGCGACAGCGGGTTGGCTTGGTTGAGGGTTGAGGAGAAAGAAGATGAAGACTGTGATGCCCCAGCCTGCGTCACAGGCTGCTGGTTGAAAATGTCAAACCCAGTTCCAGGCTGCAAGGGATCAGTTGTGGGCAAGCTGGGCAGGGTGGAAGTCGAATCTCCTGTTGGGAATGGGGCATTACTGGTCACAGGCTGGTCTGGAGCTGCTTGGCCTGTGGAAGGATCTGGTGCCGGGTTGGATTCACTCCACACTTTACCGATCAACAAGTTCTGCTGGTATGCATCCAGACCCATACTGCTTGCTGCCGTCGATGTGGAAACATTGCTGTCAGTGGTCACACCAGCAGAAGTCATAGCAGCAGCCAGAGGATCAGCCACAGCTGGGGCCGCAGGGGTGCTGCCCCCTTCTCCGACAGCTGGCTGCGAGTTGGGGATGTCTAGGGGGGTCATGACAGGGCCAGAATCAAAGATGGTGTGCGTGGTGACCGGCAGAGGCATGCCTCCAGACACGGCGGGCTGGGCCTGCTGGAACAAAGAGGGGTCAGTGGTGGCAGCTGTAGGCATCGCTCCTTCCTGGCTGGCCTCCCCTGGCTGTCCTGAGGGCTGTCCAGTGCGGCAGTTGGCGTCGTCATGGGAACCGTCATCCCTGTGGGCTGACCTGTAGCTGTGTTGGCCTGTGTGTAGGGAGCGCCATACTGCTGGCCGGCTGCAGGCTGCACCTGGCCACCTTGCTGCTGTTGTTGGGCCTGAAGGGGTTGCTGGCCCTGTTGGTAGGGGGCCTGGTAGCCTGGCTGGTTGGCTGTGCTTGTGGCTGCCTGACCTGCAGTCAACGCAATGAAAGTGATGGCTGGTTACCATGAAGAGACCCAAACTCACCCCATTCCCAATCTGACCTGCAGTCAACGCAATGAAAGTGATGGTTGGTTACCATGAAGAGACCCAAACTCACCCCATTCCCAATCTGACCTGCAGTCAACGCAATGAAAGTGATGGTTGGTTACCATGAAGAGACCCAAACTCACCCCATTCCCAATCTGACCTGCAGTCAACGCAATGAAAGTGATGGTTGGTTACCATGAAGAGACCCAAACTCACCCCATTCCCAATCTGACCTGCAGTCAACGCAATGAAAGTGATGGTTGGTTACCATGAAGAGACCCAAACTCACCCCATTCCCAATCTGACCTGCAGTCAACGCAATGAAAGTGATGGTTGGTTACCATGAAGAGACCCAAACTCACCCCATTCCCAATCTGACCTGCAGTCAACACAATGAAAGTGATGGTTGGTTACCATGAAGAGACCCAAACTCACCCCATTCCCAATCTCTTTTCTGGCCCCCTTCCCCTCCTCCTCTCACATATCCCCAACCCCTTTTAATGTTTTATTGCTCAGAAACATGTCTTCCACCCTTTTCATTGCTCAGAAACATGTCTTCCACCCCTTTCATTGCTCAGAAACATGTCTTCCTCCCGTTTTATTGCTCAGAAACATGTCTTCCACCCCTTTCATTGCTCAGAAACATGTCTTCCACCCCTTTTTATTACTCAGAAACATGTCTTCTCTCCACCCTTTTATTACTCAGAAACATATCTTCCACCCTTTTATTACTCAGAAACATATCTTCCACCCTTTTATTACTCAGAAACATATCTTCCACCCATTTATTACTCAGAAACATGTCTTCCACCCCTTTTATTACTCAGAAACATGTCTTAACTGTCCGGCTGAAAATGATCCATTCAGCAACATGACCAGTTTGGATAATCAAAATGGCTCCGTTATGAACGTACGAATGTGCTGCACACAGTAAAAGAGTGGCCAACCTACACAGTTTCATTAAAGGTTCCATGAATATTCATCACTTGCCACTTGTTTGTCACCAGGCTTCCGATGATCACTGCATGGTGACTGGAATATAGTCAAGCAAATATTTCAACACTGACGGAAATGGCTCACATGTTGGAAATTTTGTGATGATAATCCAAGTGGACATCCAACATATCAACACTGTTAAAATCCTAATATTGCAGGTGCTCACATTTATTGTTTTAGCTGATAACACTTTACTAACACTGGAACATGAATCTGAAAGAAATAATGTATAGCATAATCTGGAGTGTTTTATTAACTTTACAACTAGCACCTCTTTTCTTATCTATTTCTGCCTCTTTCTTTGTGTATTTATGCATCTGAGCCAGTCAGAGCGTGCTTGTGTGTGTGTGTGTGTGTGTGTGTGTGTGTGTGTGTGTGTGTGTGTGTGTGTGTGTTTGTTGTTTTCAGTACATTTTCAAGGAGTTATAAAGTGTGACACGCTAAATATTTTTGTGACCCTTTGAAACTTTGGAAACAAGTTCTTCACACCAAGTCTGAGCCCCTGATTTTTAGGAAACAATTATCTCTGACAGCTTAAGGTTGACTAAGAGCAGATAAAATAAATGTATGTAATCAATGATCCCATATAATATATACTACATTCTTTCATTCATTATTTTACATCTACAGGGAAATATGTCATGAATACAATAAACTGGTGGAGTTGGGGGGGGGGGGGGGGGGAGGGGGGCAGAACTGTAAATATTTATGTACTTGCTGGATAACTATCCGATAACAGAGGATTTCTACTTGTTTAGTTGGTTAGCTGGTTGTCATTTTTTTCTTTTTAACTTGTTTATTCACTCTCCCCATTGCCAAGTTCTTTAAAACAAAACTTAACGTCAAAACCAACTAAAACAGTTGAAATTATGCTCACACAAATGTGCAACACCAAACATTGATGCGCAGATTGCTGCTGTCCTTAAAGTCCCAAAGTCAGACACTCCTAACGTTTCAATACTAGTTTGCTTTGATCCACTAGAGTCTGCTACAGGAGAATAAGGCAAAAGGAGTCCATGCCTCCATCTATATCGTTTGCTTAAACAGCCAATGATTACTCTCCATTGACTGAAGCCATATGTCAGGGTTTGGCCACAGAGCAGGCATCACTCACAGTAGCAACGTTATCTTCTGACACCAGGTGACTTGTATACTGTTCTGGACTAGCATCAGATCATTTCGTCTTCACCGAGTTCGTCAAGCTATACCCATCTTAAGTAATTTTTCACATGGTTTTCGCAGATTCGCATAAGGATATTGAAATCTTATTTTGTTAAGTGTCCAGTATTTACTTTTTGTTCCCAAATGGACTGACTGTCTTTCCAGTGTCTGGATTGACAGCAGGTCAATTTACCAATCTGAGACTCTTTAGCACCTTCATAACCAAAGAGTGTCTGAATCATAACAGCATTCTTAAGATTTTACAACTAAAATTAAGCAGATGATAGTTACCCTTAACCACAATTTTCTTTCCAGAACATTTATTCTGTATTCTAAAATATGTCACAAAATAAAATATGTTCAAGATGAACCAGAGAAAATATCACCTTCCCATGAGAAAAAAAATTATGAACCAAAATATCTTGGCAACAGAAAGCACCCTAACAAAATCTCGACAACCAGAGTCTGCACAAACGCTTTCTCACCATATGGAAACAAAGCGTCCAAAAATTTTCTTATGTAGACTTTCTGTCTATTTCAGAAGACTGCACCCCGGCAATACAAAGCGTGAAGTGAGTTGACCCTTGATACACACAACAGGACAATATGTGAATGCAGACATGGGTTCATGCACAGTGCAATGCTTGAGGACTGGGAGCTGTGCAGATCACCAACTCTCCAAGCCCCTGTCACAGCAACCACCCCCACCCATCCCTTCATCCCCCTTCTGCCAACTCCTGGCCTGGGCCATAAACCACCAACGCAACCCATGTTAAAGAAAACTGTCAAAGGACATGTATCTGACCTGGTTGACTGACGTACTCCTCCCTCATGAAAGCAACATCTGTGTCCACTGGGTTGCCTGGGTTGGTGGCATTGGGTGCCCTCACAGGCATTGGCTGGGCCCCTCGTGGCTGGTATGGCTGCCGCATGCGAGGACTGTAGCCAGCTAAGATGTTTCGAGGTGACTGGGGGTAGGTCAGCCGCTGCCTACGTTTGGGAAGTATAAATCTTTTTTTCTTTTTTTAAAAGAAGAAAAAAAAGAAACCGGAAAAAAAAATGACATGATAAACATGGAATCCCTTTTCTCACCCTATGAATATGACCAAATACAATCTAAACAAAAAATAACTTACATCTATCGATGATAACCAAAAGTGGAGGAAGATGCCCATACCTGATGGACACTTTGAACAGCTGTGCCAAAGTCTTCAAGCCAATCAGAAATTCAAGCAAACTGACAAAAGCTTAAAATTAATCAAATAAACCTGAAGAAAAGAATGATTCCTTGACGTATCTGATTGTTCTTAGCGGTGATCTGATGCATACAAAATGATGTAACCCATCATGTTCCTGGACCCAGGTAGCCTCAGTCAGTCTGTGTAATTCTGTTTGGGCAAAAAGGAATTCCACAATGCCCCCCTTCCACCCTTTAAAAACAATATCGATCAATAAAAAATTCATTAAGTTGCTTACGATACGAAACTGGTGGTTAGTTAACAAAGATAGTACTGCAATGGCTGAAGTCCCTACGTTCACAGAATGTAAAATTCTCTTTGAAATCTTCCAAGAAATTACAGGTCTAACATCCACAATCATCTACCCGTAGTGATATTGCAGACATGCTCCACAGAAATAAAATCAATGAACAGAAAGCAAGAATCATATGTTTAATGAATTGGCTGTCAATCAATCATGCAGAATGTGCCATTCCCCCATCCCTTACCCCTTCCTGCTGACTCTGAGAGATACAATATAAAACAATATACAAAAACAAAGAAGTATGTACCTGGGCTGGTATGTGTAGCCACTTGGCCTGGGCACTGGGCCTCCAAAGCGGGGGCTCAGACCCCTGGGACTGCGGAACATACCCCCTGGACTCATGCGGTTCATCCCCATCCCCCTCTGCATCTGATTGGGTGAAGCGTGGGAGCGAGACGGGCTAGAGCCGGGGGTCCTGTTTCTCCGGGAACCCTCAGAGCCCACAATGATGACATCATCATCATCGCCCCTCTTTCCGGACTGTGATTTCGAGTCCTTTTTGGGGGTCTCTTTTTTGTCTTTCTTTTCCACTGGCTGAGCATGGTAGCTGTTGCTGGTGAACTTCACCACGTTGGCCCCATTCTTGCACACGGATTCGTTCAGCACATAGTCAATCTTTTTGCCTGTGTCCACATTGAGATAAATGTGTCCGACCAATTCCACCCCGTTATCAAACTCCACATAGCTGTGGCACAAGGACTGTAGGTATTTGGTGAGAGAACCGATGAACTTGCTGCAGGAATCATCATCCATGGTGCCTGGTTTCTTCAGATGTTCAGTCTTCACAAGTTATCCGCAGATGGAAAGGACGCTGTGTTGTCTATGAAAAAACTGCAAACACACCCTGAAAAAAAAATATATACATACCTGCATAGCAATTTCAGTACATATTATCTCTAATGAAATATCAACTACCACTACACTTGAAATTTACAAGGCCTGTGTCTGGATATTCAGAAAAAGCTATCACCAACATCACTTTTACAGAACTGGCTAAAAACTTTACGTTTGATACTATTATTTCAGAGAGTAAATCTGTGACCCTGTAAAACATTTAGATTGAAATGTAGAGAAACTAGGCTCTTTTATGCACGTGCAATGACAAGTTCAGTGTGGACCCTCTCTTGTTCACTCTCTAGTCCAGTAGTCACTCCCCACTACCCACCCCCCTCTCTCTCTCTCTTTCACTCTCACTGTAACTTCTGCCCGGTCTAACCATTCATGTCAAAATCTCAGCTGTACTCCAATGCTCTCAAAACCACTCTAATAAACTCCCACACACATCTGTCAAAATCTCAGTTGTACTCCAATACTCTCAAAACGACCAAAGTGATGACCAACAACCCAATCGGTTTTGCCAATGACATAATGATCAACAACAAGAAGCTTGAACCCGTCAACAGCTTCAAATATTTGGGTGCAACAATCGCAGATGAAGGATCAAGACCAGAAATCCTCTCCAGAATTGCTCAGACCACAGCCGCATTGACAAAATTGAAGCCAATATGGAACAACAAAAACATCTCCATCAGCTCAAAAATCAGACTGATGCGATCCTTAGTCATGGCAATCTTCCTCTATGCTTGCGAATCATGGACACTAAAAGCTGACCTCGAAAAAAGGAACAAAGCAGTTGAAAAGAGGTGCTATAGAAGACTCCTTGGCATTTCATACAGAGATCACATCACCAACGAGGAAGTAAAGAGACGCATCGAGAATGAAATCGGTCCATATACATATCTCCTCACTTCAGTTAAACGACGCAAGCTGAAGTGGTATGGACATGTCATGAGGTCATCAGGCCTAGCCAAAACAATCCTGCAGGGCACAGTACGAGGAGTAAGGCGGAGAGGTCGACAAAGAAAGAGATGGGAAAACAACATCACAGAGTGGACGGGCCTGGAGTTGAGGGACGTGTTGAGGAGGACGGAGTGCCGGGATGAATGGAGAGGACTGGTTGTCAGAGCTACACAGGTGCCCCTACGAATGGGAGTCTAAGGGATCAAGGACAAGGACAAGGTCTCTCAAAACCACTCCATGCAACTCCCACAAACACCTGTCGAAATTGGAGTTGTACTAAAATACTCTCAAATCACTCCATTCTGACTTCCATAAACACATGAATTGTCATTTCATGATTTTCAAACTAAGGGAACATAAAACATGTATCACTTCTCTGACGGGGGGGATCAATCACATTTTCTCTGTACTGACTTGCAATCTATCAACTCGACAACTGGACTACCTTCTCTCATTTATTTGAAATTGGGTGGGGTCTGTGTTTTGTGTTCCTAGGCAAGAGGTCCCTTTTTCCCTCCCTCCCCCAGTTTTGAAAAATACTAAACCTACATCAGCCTTTACAGAATCTTTTTAAAGATGTCATAACATGTCATTAGAAAAAGATTCCAATATGCAAATTATGAATTGCACCTATTTTCTGATGCTGCTGATGAGTATCATTTTTGTATTTACAAAGGGTGGTAGGAAAAGCTTCTGTCGACAGAAACTTAAAAGAGATGTGTGTGTGTGTGTGTGTGTGTGTGTGTGTGTGTGTGTGTATGTGTGTGTGTGTGTGTGTGTGTGTGTGTGTGTGTGTTGCCTTAGTATACTGGCTCAAAGTAAAGCCAGTAGAACAAGTGGGATGCTGGACCTGAATACAGTAAATACCCCCCTGATTAAATATTAAAGACATATGTCTTGATGACCAAGTAAGGAAAACCAATCAAATATCAGACTGAAATAAAAAAAAAAAAAACCTGTGTTTTCACAAGTTCCCTTGTTCAGCCGTTAAACATCACCTATGTCTGGGGCCAACAAAAGCATCACTGTAGCACTGAATCAAACGAATTGTGCTCTGATACATATCCATTTTGAGACAAGCCAACCAAGCTGATCCCATGTGACCTGCTAAAGAATACAATTATGTAGCATCTAAGCATCCCATGTACATGTACAGGTAGCAATGAATTCGCCAAATAGAAAGGAAACATCACTTCAAAACACCGTCACCATTCATGAGGACAAGAGCACCATATTAATGAGTGTTCCCTCACATAATGCGCACCTTGCTAGCCTTCTCCTCAGGTTTATTTCTGGTGATGGACTGACTGAGATATCAGGTTAATACTAATTCTAATAATTACTAATACTAGTAATAGTCATGAAAGAGTGTCTCTGCCAAACACCATTGGAGATGGTGCCACCTTTAACCATTCGGATCCAAAATCCCTTAGGGTGCTTCACTGCAGCATCCTCTTAACTGAATAACTGACGGTCTATGGAACCATTCAGTTTCATTGTAAACAACATAAATGCTGATACACAATAATTTACCTGAGTGAGACTCGCTCACACCACCCCCTTGCCCCCCCTCCCCATTTCCTCCCTTTCTCTGGGAATTTTTGGTACAGAAAGTGAAATCATATCTTAGTTTCCAAGAAAGTTACGTGTGTGTGCGTGTGTGTGTGTGTGTGTGTGTGTGTGTGTGTGTGTGTTGTGTGTGTGTGTGTGTGTGTGTGTGTGTGTGTGCATGGCCACATGCGCACATGTGTGTGCACGCACACATGCATGTGCATGATAAAGACACACCCAAAAATAGAACAGAGGGAGACACATGAATCTTAAGTTCTTTCTTCATTCTTTGTCACAATGCTATCTGCAAAAAAATCAAATGACATGCATGCGTTCAAGTGTGCATGTCTGCATGCGTGTATGTGTGTGTGTTTGTGCACATGTGCATGAGTGCATGTATGCCTCTGTGTGTGTGCGTGCGTGTGTGTGTGTGTGTGTGTGTGTGTGTGTGTGTGTGTGTGTGTGTGTGTGTGTGTGTGGCGTGCACACGCGTGCTCATGCACAAGCAGACACATATGTTTTTAAACAAAAGAGAGATTAACAATGGAACTTTTTGCTACACAATTGTTTGTGGACAAATGCTAAACAAATCAAACAAACAAAGCAAACAGAAACTTCTGACCCCACTCCCCAATATGCTTTTTTAAATGTGAACTATACACATACATCTGAACAGTGAATCTGCAATGAATAAGAATGTTTTAGAAATGGCAAAATAGAATGTTTTAGAAAATGAACTACTAAGACCTTGAAAAAGAAAAAAGTACCGCAATGTTTTCTGCCAAGAAAAACATTGAAGCCTACAGAGTAACATAATCTTGCTGAGAGGAAAACATTTATTGTCAGGTTCATTTTATGATATAAACAGTTGATACGATACATATATATGTAAATGAAATGCAATGAGTCATAATGATTTTAAAATAAAACCTTTGCTACAACTGTACAAAACATCTGCTTCCACTGATGATTACTCGGAAGGGGGGGAGGGGGTGGGGGGGGTGGGGGGAATGGGGAGACATACATCACCACACACACAACGCTAGAAAGACAACTTACTACGCTCTATCACTCTATCAGGTTTGCATGAACTCCCTTTAAACAAAAAAATGGACAACTGAAAGAAAAATTCAACAAAATAAGTGAAGCTGCATTCATTGTAAGAAACCTAGCAGACAATACGCAATTAGCTAAGCATACACTTTTGACAGAAAAATGGAAATGCACACAGACAAAAAAGGAAAAACAAAATCATTATCTGGGTTCCAATTTGAACTGCACATTCATTTTACAATGCTAAGATTGCCATGAAAATGAAAGGGCTTACTGACAAGTAATCTAACAAACAAAGGCGTACACAATGATATGCAATCAGAGATCTTATGGGCAACTCAGTGAGGCACATTACCAAAAGTGAGGATAGGAGCCTTGATTATGTTTCTTTCTTTGAGCATGCTCTGCCACGCTCCACTCTACAAGACCTCTTGCAATACATCAACTCATTTAGGCATCACACACATATACGTCATTTTCTCTGCTATGGGAACTCATGTGAACTAATCCACCTTGGCACACTGGCTGTAAATATACAATATTTACCATATATATATATATATATATATATAATATGTATACACAGAGAGAGAGAGAGAAAGAGAGAGAGAGAGAGAGAGAGAGAGAGAGAGTGCACAAGAGATAGTTGAAAACATTTAGTTCTCCCAAGGGCCAGGGCACTGCTCCACAGCAAGAAGTAGAACAAGATGTTGTGTACAAGACAACAACGATAAGAAAACGATTCATGTGTTCCACTTGTTCCTTCATAAAAGACTTTATTACACAAAGCTTTCACCTTTTGGCTTGATCACTGGACCAGACAAGACATGAAAAATTGTACTAAAAAAAATGCACTGGATATTTAATGTAATAGATACACACACAACACAACACACACACACACACATACACAAACACTCACACAATACACACACACACACACACACACAACACATACTCACACAATACACACACACACACACACACACACACACACACACACACACACACACACACACACACAAAAGTGGTGGGGGGGAGGGGGTGGGGAAGAAAAAAATTAGGATGAGTAGGTTTGGGGTAGGGGGGGAAATGGGATAAGGGGGAGGAGGGAGGGAGGGAGGGGGAGGGAGAGAGAGAGAGAGAGAGAGAGAGAGAGAGAGAGAGAGAGAGAGAGAGAGAGAAGAGACAGAGACAGAGACAGAGACAGAGAGACAGAGACAGAGAGAGAAAGAGCGACAACCGAGATAGGCAGATATCTTTATAAAGAAAAAAAAAAAAAAAAAAGGGGGGGGGGGGGGGCAGTGGAGGAAGGGGGGGGGGGGGGGGGGGGTCTGGTACTCTGATGAGAAATCACTTTCACACATACACACATACACATGCATGCACTTGCACTCTTACATACACATATGTATCTAAGCAGATGACACCCAACAGATTTCAGCCAATTTTACCCAATGCCAAAGAAAAAAAAATTTTCTTTCAGTAGGATTTGATTAAAGGAAAAGGCCACAGTCAGCCCTTGCACCCAATGAGATGGCTTCTTCTAAAGAGCGTTTCATGCTATGTCAAAAACAAACAAACAAACAACAGAAAAAAAACAAAAGGTTGGTTCTCTTATGGG
>CM065724.1:29773959-29776459 GCA_033310375.1 Conus canariensis
CTGTCTGTCTGTCTGTCTGTCTCTCTCTCTCTCTCTCTCTCTCTCTCTCTCTCTCTCTCTCTTCTTGTTAATGGCAACGAATCTGTAAACTAAAGGCTATGTGGATATGCACACACAGTGTAATTAGCAAGATAAGGCGCTCTTGAAAAAAAAAAATGTATTGATTGTTATGCTATGTTCTGATGCAAGTGAACTCTATGGCGTAACATAAATCTCTCTCTCTCTCTCTCTCTCTCCTTTCTCTCTCTCCTCTCTCTCTCTCTCTCTCTGAGAAAAGAGAAAAAACACGACGATTGTTTGAATGTTCGTAATTTCTTTCGGGTGATTGAAGGAAAGAGGCAGAGAAGATGAGTATACACTAACATAAAGAACAAACTGAGGTAAGAAGATAAGTTCTAAACACAGATTAATATGCACTAACATAAAGAACAAACTGAGGTAAGAAGATAAGTTCTAAACACAGATTAATATACACTAACGTAAAGAACAAACTGAAGTAGGCGATAACTTCTAAACATAGTCTAATATACACTAACATAAAGAAAAAGCGAGGTAACTTCCAAACACAGACAAATATTAAAATTATTTATGCATGAAACTGAAACAGAGAACCTGAACGTACATTTAAAGAAACATTTTGATTTTAAAAGAAGCTAGCAAAACAAACAAATGCAGCATAACTGCGAGATACAAGAATTCACGGTTTGTGTTTATAAAACTCTGATTTTTATCTGCCCGCTTGAACAGGAAAAACATCTCCTCTCCTACGATCACAAGCAAATATTAAAGAAAGGTCACACACAAGAAAATGAATCAACTAAAATAGGTAAATAAGTGTAGTGAATAATAAAATAAAAAAAAAGCAAAAGAAGACAAAACAAGGCTAAGTCAAAACAAAAATGAAACGAATGAAATAAAATAGCCAGCTGCCGTGGCCCAGTGGTTAGTGGTTAGTGTTGCGAGGCTGGGAGCTTTAGTATTTGAACCGAGTCAGATTCATTTATAGGTGGGGTTTCTCTAGCCCTGGATAGCTCTTACCAGCGTTGTGGCCACTCGCCACAGTTAGGATTTTGCACTAAAACACTATATAGCCCATGTAAGCGTTTCGAGGCCTGCCATAGAATTGAGCCAGCATTTAATGTTAAACTGATAACTGGTCAAGAGAACAACTCCCCACCAATTATTTCCCTTGTTTGGGGGGATCTTCACCCATGAAATCCTAAAGAATCTTAAAATGTATGACATTTCCCTTAGTTGACACACACTTCAGGTCATTGCACTCACCCGTGACCCTGTCTTTGCGCCAGCTCCGACGCCCAAAATAGTCCCATTCTTTTGATTTTGATCTGTCTGCTTGGAACCACCTGGCTTGTGCCTTGAAGGCCATATCAAAGAAAATGAGGAAAATCAACTTTCAGACACAATACAACTTCGCAAAACAATCTAATTGCGCCAGTCTATAAATACTCGACTCTTTAAAGCAAGGCCTTGGCGCATGAATTTTTGGTGTGCAGCCTGTGTGCAGCTCGCACCAAATAGATTGCCTTTGACCTCAGAGTGGAGTTTTCTCCCCTGAAAGGATGTGATTGTGAGAAGCTTGTTCAAACAACAAAAATTAAATCAAAAAGAAAAAAAAAACTTAAACAAACAAGAAGATAACAAAAACTAACAAACGTAAAAATATCATAGAAAATTCAATGTGCAAGGCGGTTCATAAAACAAAATAGAAAACAAATAACGAAATGGGGGAGGGGGGGGGACTGAAACAGCCCCAGGCCTTACCTGATTTTTACAATAAGATAAAAGAAAAGGTCAAATAATACGAATCAAATCATACGAAACAAATTCAAAACAAAACGAACATAGAATAGCACACAATGAAACTAAAACGTAAAATTAATCGGAAATAGAAAGAAACAAACGAAGTCGATATGAAACAGAATTAAGTTAAAGCGAATCGGAATGAAAAGCAAAGAATGCGACATAAAAGAAATAACATCAACAATGTTGAAACCTTACCAACCGAGCAAGGAATTAATCGAAGAGGGAAACGAAGCAACTTGACCCTCCAAGACACCCTACAGTCAGTTGATCGGCAAGGATTTTTATATACGCGACTCCGGATCCAGTGAACGGATTTAACGCAAAGAACAGCTGGTCTCTTGGCACGGAAGATTGACGCGATAATGGTGAGGTGGGATACATCACGTTTTACCTAATCACAGTTCATCACCTTGTCACGGTTCACCAAATCATTTTTTCAATATACTTGTATAGCGCCGTATCCGGCATGTAGTTCCTTTCAATCACAGAAAATAACAAAGAAAAAACATCAACGTATGTACACACGTGAATAAACGTAATTTGTAGTCATCATGTAAAATATATTAATTGACATAAATGCATATAGAGGTGCTGTGGGCAACAAAACGCCACGCAGTTTACAGAAAACAAATGTCTCATACAGATATACAACGGGTGTACCTACACCATAGACTGT
>CM065724.1:29788959-29793959 GCA_033310375.1 Conus canariensis
GCTGCCCCCTTTTTTTTTTCCCATCTTGGGACGAGCCATGGCTGGGATTCGAACCCATGACCTTCTGGACATGCTCATTTTCCACTTAATGACTCGCGCTTTAACCACTGAGCCACAGGAACACCTGATATTTGTAGGGAAATTAAGCCTTATGAAGTTCACTTTTGTTTCTCCTTGACCAGATCCAGCTTGAACACCTCTCTGCCGCTTCTGCCATTGCTTTCAGGGCTCTGGTTTTTTCCCTCCCTGCAACTGAGAGCTGTTTCATGAGGCTGTATGCAGACGTTCCTACAAACCCCCTAGCTCCAATTTCTGCAGTGAGGACTTTGACCTGATAGCCTTCTCTCCTCAGGCTGTTTGCCAGATCAGCATACTTTTCAGTCTTGTAGATTTGAGCTGCCTCCATTCTGTTCTCATATGGCACCGTGAGCTCGATCATGATCAGCTGCTTGGTTGACTTAGAGTGGACTACTATGTCTGGTCTCATGCCACTCTTGCTGATGATCTCTGGGTGACTCTTCCATTCTGGGAGGTCTGCAGTGCACTCCCAGTCATCTGCCCCGTCCAGCAGATTCTGCCTGCATGTTTCGAGTGGCACTGTTGTTCTTGGCCATGATTTGCTGCCTCCTGCCGTGAAGAATGTTGCGGGTGCTTTTGGAGTCCTGATTTTCCCTTTTGTGGTGTTGGTACTAGCCCAGACTACTTGTACAATCTCTTTGAGCACTTGGTTGTGCCTCCATGTGTACCTTCCTTGAGCCAGGGCTACTTTACATGAGCTTAGGACATGCTCCACTGTTTGTTTTTCATGGCAGAGGGGGCATGCAGGATCATCTGTTTTCCCCCACTTCACCAAGTTTGCATTTGAGGGCAGAAGGTCATATGCAGATCTGAGAATGAAGCTGATCCTGAGAGGAGCCATGTGCCAAATGTCATTCCAAGTGAGACTTCTTTGGAGTGCATTCTCCCACGTTGTCCATTGCCCTTGCTGGCTCTGCTGGACTGCTTTTTGGAGTCTTTTTTGGTCTTCTTCTTTTCTCATCTCCTGAATCATCATGTCTCTTTTGGCTTTTCCTTTGGCCTTTGACCACCATTCAGTTTTGGTCACCCCCAGTCCTTGTCTGTTGGTCTGTGTGTGTCCTGTTATTTCTCTGATCTTGAGACTTTCTTTTGCAGAATCCATCGCCTCTTGAACTTTCCATTTTCTGCCCGTCTTCAGCTGGGGCTTGATTGCTTCTACCACCTTGTCTCCTGAGTCCTCCAGCATGCTTTGAAGTCTGATCTTCCCTGCTTTGTATTCCTCCAGGATGGATTTCAGTGGTAGTTTCAGCTTTGCTTGGCGACAGTACAGCGCTATGTCAGTCAGACAGGGTGGGACACCAAGCCATTTCCTTGTGAACTTGTTGATTTTGGCTTCCATTGCCTCCACTATGCTGGTGCAGATGTCGTATATCATCAGAGGCCATAGGAGCTTTGGTATCAGCATGAACTGCAGACACCAGACCTTGTATTTGCCAGGGAGCCCACACTGGTCAATGGTCTCCAAGCCTTCCTCCGCCATCTGCTTGGTTTCTTTTGCTCTTTGTGTGTCTTTCAGCGTATCATCATACCATCTTCCAAGGCTCTTGACAAGAGAAAAAAAAGTGAGGAAGAAACGTGTTTTTAATAGGTAGTTTATTGATCGAAACAAACAGGTTTGTAGGTAAGTAGTACAAATCAAATAGAAGAGTGTAGCGAGGATCCCATGTGTGTGTGTGTGTGTGTGTGTGTGTGTGTGTGTGTGTGTGTGTGTGTGTGTGTGTGTGTGTGTGTGTGTGTGTGTGTGTGTGTGTGTGTGTGCGTGCGTGTGTGTGTGCGCGCGCGCGCGCGCGTGCGTGCGTGTGTGTGTGTGTATTGTAGTGTGTGTGTGCGTGTGTGTGTGTGTGTGTGTGTGTGTGTGTGTGTGTGTGGTAGTGTGTGTGTGTGTGTGTGTGTGTGTGTGTGTGTGTGTGTGTTGTAGTGTGTGTGTGTGTGTGTGTGTGTGTGTGTGTGTGTGTGTGTGTGTGTGTGTGTGTGTGTGTGTGTGTGTTGTGGTGTGTGTGTGTGTGTGTTGTGTGTGTGTGTGTGTGTGTGTGTGTGTGTGTGTTGTTGTTGTTGTTGTTGTTGTGTTGTTGTTGTTGTGTTGTTGTTGTTGTTGCTGTTGTTGTTGTTGTTGTGTGTAGTGAGTTTCGTGTGCGCGAAACAGTCCCCCTACTGACAAAACAATCAATGGCAATACCAGAGTAACAAATGAACAAGAAAACAAACATGTAAACAAACAAATAACTAAATAGATAATAAACAAATAAATGAATAAATAAAGAGATAATGAATAAGGCAGGTAGAACAAAATACATAGCTGTGTTGTGTCACTCACTGCAGACTAGGTCAGTGACTGTGCTGTACATCGCAGCATCAGCAGCCCTGTACGTTGTCATGTTGTTTCCAATGTAAAGGGAGACAAACCTTTCCTGAACAGGCAGCAAACGGGAGCAGACAGAACTCGCTCCTTGATCTATGGAGAAACGAAGTCCCCCCCCCCCCCCCCCCCCCCCCCACAACCACTCCAAAATCGATGGAAGTAATGCTCACAGACATGGACGTTAGACAGGAAAGCATTCGCCGCTTGGGCTAAGTCCACCGAATCACCATCTTTAGTGCCAACTCCTCTCGCACCTCTACAGAAGCAAGATGAATGCCAGAGTATTATTTGCCCCTGCAGACCCTCGCCCACGTTGCACAGTCCTGTCCCAACCTCCATGTGCCGATGCGCCAAACGGATCCGACAACTTTCGCTCTATGGCCTTTCGCTCCGGGGAACTTTGGCCATGGGAAAATGACATGCAAGGAAAAAAGATGCACCTGAACATGCGTGTGGGACCCAGTGGAATACTGTTCTCAACTGCCAAACCAACCAATCGGGAGCAATCCTGCACCACCTCTGGAAGCCTGCGCTGTGTTGTAAGAGAGTGCAGGTGCGCACAGGGCCTTCTATTAAGACGTCAAGGGACTTAACTGCTCCCTGGCAGATGCTGTTGTGTAATGGGCGCTGGATGTGACACGACGGAACCGCCGCGGAGGATGTACCAGCCCGTATTTCATGATTGCTCTGCCCATCTGCGAAAGACACAACCGCGGACTGCGGACTGTGCGTGCTTGCACCCTAAGTAAACACAGAGCAGGCTTCTAAGGGTGGTACAGGATTGCTCCCAGCTGGTTTGGTCGGCAGTTGAGGACAGTACTCCCCTGGGTCCTACCAGCACCCTCGATTGCATCTTCTTCTTCTTCTTCTTCTTCTTCTTCTTCTTCTTCTTCTTCTTCTCTGCCTTTTGGCCGACTCTGGGAAAGGTCCAATGACGACGAGGAAAGACTCACTGATCGCAGGGAAAGTCCTGTTGACAACGAGAAAGACTGTGACCTGGGATTCTCTTCAGACAGCATGTAAGACCTTATGGCGAATGCTTGGCCGTGTCTGGAGTTGTGCAGTCATCACCTATCGTCGGAACAGCGAGGAGTGAGGCTACGAGATGCACAAGGCAATTGCTTGACAGTACGTTTTTTTTTGTTTTTTTTTTGCCGATGGGCTGTACAGTCATAAAATATGGGCTGGGACACCCATGGGAGCGCTCCCGTGGAGGTTCTGTCGTGTCACATCCACTGGCCATTACATAATGGCATCTGCCAGGAAGCAATTATGTCCCTCCACGTGTAAATGGAATGCCCTGTGCGTGCTTGCACCCTATGTGAACACAGCGCAGGCTTCCAAGGATGGCGCAGGATTGCTCCCAACTGGTTTGGTCGGCAGTTGAGGACAGTACTTCTCTGGGTCCTACCCGCACCTTCTCTCTCTCTTTTTTTTTTCATTCGTCATCATTGTGGACTGCATACTTCGCCCAACACACTTGACTTGATCTGGAAGACGGCCAGAAGTGCAGAAAGTGAAGAAGTATCTGGAGAGAAATAACTCTGATGCACTGCACTAGCATACTGTGTTCTGGAACATTCTACATTTTGGGAAGGGAGGAGGGGAAGAGAAGATGGGAAAAGGAGGTGGGGAGGGGGGGGGGGGGCAGGAGCGGGTGGGTGGTCGGATGCGTTGAGTGTTTCCTACCATTTGCTTATTCTGGTTCACTCTACTGTGTTTTACTTTGTTCTGGATCACACTCCTGCACTTTACTTTGTCAAGTGTTGGTTCATTCTGCCTCGTATTACTTTGTTCTGCTTGACTCAACTATACGTCACTCAACTATACGTCACTCAACTATACGTCACTCAACTATACGTCACTTTGAACTGGTTCATTCCACCGTACCTGTCTTTGTTCAAGTCCTTTTAGCTGTACTTTCACTTGGTTCTGATGCAGTCTGTTGTACTTTTTGCTTCATTCAGGTTCACTGCACTGTACGTTGTTCCGGTTCATTCTGTTGTGCCTTACCCTGTTGCGGTTCAGTCTGCTGTACTGTATACTTTTGTTCGGTTTAACTCGGCTGTACTTCCTTTGTTTCGGTACATTCCACTGAACTTGACCTTCCCTTGGTCATTTCATTCTACAGTGCTCTGCTATGTCCTGATTAACTTAACTGTGTTGTCTGTTGTTTAGTCTAATGTACTGTGCTCTGTTCTGGTTCATTCTGCTGTACTCTATTTTCTGCTGATTCTACCTCTCTTTCTGCAAGCGCGCACGTATGTGCATGCGCATGCACACAACTACAAATGGATGCACGTTCATTTACACTTGTAAACAAATACATACACAGATACGCGCGCGCGCACACACACACACACACACACACACACACACACACACACACACACACACACACACACACACACACATGATGGGAAAAATCATACATACCTCCCTCACCCCCCACCCCCCACCCCCGCCACACACACTTATGATGGAAACGAGCATCACCACACAGATGCAATGCTCTCTCTCTCTCTCTCTCTCTCTCTCTCTCTCTCTCTCCTCTCTCTCTCTC
>CM065724.1:29798959-29803959 GCA_033310375.1 Conus canariensis
AGACAGACATAGTCAACCCCTCCTCCTCGCTTTCCATCCCATTAATTCTCCACACTGTCTCAAGAATGATACCACCTCACCAATGCACACACACACACACACACACACACACACACACACACACACACACACACACCACACACACCACGCACGCACGCACACACACACACACACACACACACACACACACGCACACACACACACACACACTCTCTCTCTCTCTCTCTCTCTCTCTCTCTCTCTCTCACACACACACACGCGCACACACATACACGCACGCACGAACGCACGCACGCACGCAAGTGCGCAAGTGCGCATACACACACACGCACATTCATACAGAGAGAGAGAGAGAGAACAATAGCAATAGCAGTAGCAATAGCAGCAACACAACTTTAACAACAACAGCTGCGTTAATCGAACGCATTGCATCTGAATTTGATGACGGGGTGGGAGGGAGAGGGCGGGAAGATAGAGGGCTGGAGCCAGAACTTCTGCCCACCCCGTTCCAAATTCATTCATTTCCCCGGTAAAGAATTTTGGGCATGGCCAAGCAACACCCTAAAAATGAACACAGGCAAGTGCTTGAACTCACCCGCCCTGCGTGACAGACAGATGGAAAAGGGCACGCTCTTTTATTGTGATATAATGGTACAGAAAGCTAAATTGGTGTATTCTTGATTTTCAGTACATGATTTAGATAGTGCTTTCTTTTCTTTTTTTTTCCCATTCATTGATACGGGGTTGGACTGGATTCTATTTTGCACATTTCAGATAAGAAAACAGCAGCAACAATCAAACCAAAGAACAAAAGGAGAAAAAATAGAAAAAGATAGATTAGATATAGTTTAGTAGGATACACGGCTCCAGGGCATTTAAAAGGAGGATCGGCTTGACTTTTTTCGCTACAGTGGAACTGGTCTGGTCTAGCCACACTTCTTCCAGCATCTGTTGAATGTAGTCCCCGCTTTCATCTGTTTCACATCCAGGTCAGATGAATTCTCTCTCTCTCTCTCTCTCTCTCTCTCTCTCTCTCTCTCTCTCTCTCGATGTCTCACACACACACACACACACACACACACACACACACACACGCACGCACGCACGCACGCACGCACGCACGCACGCACCACACACACACACACACACACACACACACACACACACACACACACACACACACACATCCAGGTCAGATGAATTCTGTCTCCCTGTGGGACGTATGTGCGTGTTGATCCACAACTGAAACGAAGTGTTTATGTCAACCAGAGAGAGAGAGAGAGAGAGAGAGAGAGAGAGGAGAGAGAGAGAGAGAGAGAGAGAGAGAGAGAGAGAGAGAGAGAGTAAAACTACGAATAACCCTTTCATTTAGACTTCGGCCATTTATGAAGGGTTAAGTGGACAAAAGCTTAACATGTGCTGCTGTAGGTTTGTGAACACAATCCCAACACTTCTGACACAGAACAGATAAAACAAGCCTATCTATTGATGACTTTTGAATATTTCTCTCTTCTCTTTGATAATTCTTTATATTCTCGCCTGGGCATCACTTATGCAGTCTCGTCGGCTATTGACGGGTGATTCTCAACACACACAAAGCTTTAAATAAAAGTCGTATTCTTGATCATAATAGTCAAGCGATATTTAAACGGTATAAACATACAACTTTTTTCATATATTCCATCATATACTGGTGCATTAGTTTTAGTGCATGATTTATATCAATACCCTTAAAATGAAGACAATGTCGGTTCTCTTATTAATGTTTTCATCATGCAGCATACTACTGAAATAATGTGCATACTCATAATTCTAGACCAAAAAAAAATAATGACCATGCTTTTTTTCTCCTTCTTTTTATAATGTGTAAGAAGCTTCCATTGGGTGAAGTGTCATTTGAAACAGATCAGAATCTAAATTCACACACATCGGATAAAACAGTGACAAAATATTTGTTTGACAATATCCAGTAGTCATTGTTAATTTTTCCAGAATCAGAAAATTAACGTATAGCAATCTTCTAGGTTGGCTTTAGACAAACGCGTTTAGGACACACTAGTTCACAGTGGTTTAAGTATTTAACAACAATTGCCTTTAATTACACAGATTCTTTTGTCTGAAAACTTTTGATTAAATGACAGGGGAATGACCAAACAATGCGACAAAAGCATTAAGCCCAGAAAATTGCTGCAAAAAATAGGATGGAAGTTTAATACTAGTATTACCATTTGAAATAATGTACACATTATTTCCTACTAGAAGGTCAGTCAGACGAAAGAGAGAGAGAGAGAGAGAGAGAGAGAGAGGAGAGAGAAAACAGACAGACAGACAGACAGACAGACAGACAGACAGAGACGAAGAGAAGAGAGTACATAACATCTGTTGTCTGACCGGTGCTTTTTCTTCATAAGGTGTGTGTGAGTATGTGTGTGTGTATGTGTGCGTGCATGCGTGCGCGCGAGCGTGTGTATGTATGTGTGTAAGCATGTGTGCGCGCCTGTATGCGTGCGTGCGTGCGCGCGCGCGCGCGTGTATGTGTGTGTGTGTGTGTTTGCGTGCGTGCGTGCGTTTGTGTGTGTGCGTGTGTGTGTGGTGTGTGTGTACGTGTGTGTGTGTGTGTGTGTGTGTGTGTGTGTGTATGTGTGTGTGTGTGTGTGTGTGTGTGTGTTTGTGTGTGTGAGAAAGGGAGAGAGAGAGAGAGAGAGAGAGAGTGTGTGTGTGTGTGTGTGTGTGTGTGATGTGTGTGTGTGTGTGTGTGTGTGTGTGTGTGTGTGTGTGTGTGTGTGTGTTTTGTGTGTGTGTGTGTGTGGTGCACGCGCACGCACGCGCGGCGCACGTGTGTATCTGCGCATATTTACTTGTATGCGTGAGTTTGTGTAATATTTCTTTGCCTGTCAAACGAACCTTGATTGGAAACACAGACAGCAGGACACATCAACAGAACGATGTTGAGGATGACGACAACAACAGTGGCCGTGATGGTGGGGATGGTGATGGTAATGTCCATGGTGGCGGCATCAGGAACTGACAACCACCCGATGTGCAAGGTCCATAGCGACGGTTGCAGCGTCCCCTTAGGTCTGCCCTTCTTCTACAAGTCCAAATTCACACCTGCCTGCCATATCCACGACGTCTGCTACGGATGTGTGAGTAGAGTGAGAGTCTGGGAGGGGAAAGACTGTTGACCAAGGAAGGGGAGAGGGTAAAAGAGTACAGCAGAATAGAGTAGTCCCGAGTAGACCCGAGAACACCCGAGTGGACCCGAATAAACCGAGTGGACCCGAGTAGATCCGAGTGGACCCGGGTAGACCCGAAGTGACGAAGGGCAGGGTAAAGTTGACTTCGGCAGAATGCATCAGAACAAGGCCGTAATTGTTGAGCTGGTTGAGCGTCCGACTTGTCATCCTGGTGATCCAGGGTCCTGATTGTGGGTTCGAATCTCCACTGGGCCGTTTCAATACAGGTGGATTTTTTCTCTGGGAGTTAACCATTGCTTCTGACTCCATTTCCCCCAAACTCCCTTAAAGGAGACTGTAAACCGAGGTTCTTTGTGTGAACGCGCGCATAACACATTGCACACTTGCAAAAATCCAATCACCAACTTTCGCAAGAGACGACCATTTTACCAGGATGGATGACACGTTCACATATAGCTTGCACCGAAAGAATGAAAGAATGAACGAAAAAAGTGAGTGACTGATGTTCAACTGAATGATACGGGAAACGACTGAATGTAGCGCCAGTGGGCAGTTCTTCAGTTGGCTCTACCCAGGCAGGCAGCCCGTGGTGTAAACGAGAGCGTGGATTGTAAAGTGCCTAGAGGTTGGTCTATAATCGCGGACAGGCACCACATAAGCACTCTTAACAATAAAAAGAAGAGAAGAGTGAACCAAAATAACAGAGCGATCCGGAACAAAACAGATGATGGCATGGCGAATCTGAACAGGAGGCAAAATGGAAGGAAATGGAACAAAGTACTTTACTGTACAATGGAGTACTTTACTGTACAATGGAGTACTTTACTGTACAATGGAGTACTTTACTGTACAATGGACCAGAACAGAGGACTGTATGGAAGAATGGATCCGAAAATGATGCAGTAAAGCAGTGCGAACCAGGACAAAGAAAAGTACAGTAAAATGAATCAGAGAAAGCAAATGGCGGTAGTGTAAACCAAAAAATGAAATCAAGAATAGGAGATTGCTGACAGGGAAATTTATCAGTTAGTACACCAGAGTGATTTCTCTTGTGTGATTTGTTCTTCTTACATGATCCTTGCTGTCTTAAGACCGGCAAGTCCAGAGTGTTGGGTAAAGTGTACGGTCAACGACAGTGACCCTGTCAACCCCTTTTATTTTTCCCGAATTTTCATCAGATTTGGTCATGTTTGGTGCCTCAGCACACCGCAGGTGGCACGGCACTGCAGGATAAGTCTGTGGGCGAGACCACACGGGCATTCGTCTGTGTAAAGATCCTGATTCTGGAGTGATGGATGAAGACCTGGCGATGTCCTGCTCTGAGCCTGAAGATGCGTATATACCAGACTCGGTCCAATATCTAGGTGAAGCTCCATGTGGTTCTGAAGTGGCTCCACAAGACTGTCTTCCCTTCTCCATAACGCCGGGTGTGATGTCTGTTCCCCACCCACCACCCCACCCCACCCTCCCCTCGCTGGCTGTCTACGAGAGTTTGTCTTGTCTTTGACAATGAACACTGCTCCATAGTTAGCACAGTACAATCAAGCATAAAGCAAAAGAGCCCACAAAGCTAGTCTATGGCACATTACGTAGCACAGCAAAGTATCAAGCCTGACCTATGTTAAATATCTATCATTTGTTTCTGTATTTGTGGTGGTTAGCTAGCTGGTCAGCCGGAGCCATTTGCAACCACACTGCACTCCATCTAAATTTTCTGTTGTGCAAACACGAAGGTCATATCTCCGGTGATCCTCTCACCCCGTCCACTCATATCCTAGCCCCTCCCCTGCCCCCATAGCCTTA
>CM065724.1:29808959-29813959 GCA_033310375.1 Conus canariensis
CACACACACAACGCAGAAGAGAACTAAAACAATGGAAGAAACAAGAGAAAGTTTCAACAAATCAGTCTCTGATTCAGCTGTTCTTTCATTTTATTTCCGCTCCATCCCTTGATACAAACAAAACAGATGTGGTCTTACAGGTCTAAAGGTCAAATAAGACATCTCTCTCTGGTGACGTTTTACACACATTTTTTCTACAGGTCTAAAGGTCAAATAAGACATCTCTCTCTGGTGACGTTTTACACACATTTTTTCTAGGCACCGGAAGTAATGATATCATCTGACTAGTACGAATTCTGCGTCTAATACACCGCCTCCAGGACAACTAGCGACGAATACGCATCAAGAACCTTAACGGAACTGTTGAGGCAGACAGCTGGTCACCCAGTCCTGATAGCAGTGACTGCCTAATTCGTCCGCAGTATGATAATGAGGCTTGGCAAACCAGCGCACGAAGTTGTAATACAGGTCGCGGGCCACGCTGACGCAGGTGGTATGTTTTTGCCTGGAGGATCGGCGCCGTCTGGACGTACGGCAGGCGTGGATCATGTCCTGCAGGAAGGCGGTGTCGCAGTCCTCCTTGCTCTTACCGTACCCCACGCCCTGTCGGCAGGAAGAGACAGACACCACTTAGTTAAAATGGATAAATGAATTAACAGGCAGCAAGTATAACAAGCAAGCTGACTAGTAGATAAACCTGTGTGCGATGTGTTGTCATTTCTGCTAGGCTAGCATTCGTTTGGAGTTATGGGGGTATGATTATTACATCATGGGAGCAGGAGCTACCCTATTTGTTCATTAATTACCGTGCCTCAATTAAAATTGCCGTTCATACCAATCAATTTGAGGTTTCCTGCACTTGTTACTGTCCGTCCGTGTGTTTGTGTGACGATGTTCAAGATGAAAAAGGCTGTGCCTGTCTTGAATGAATGTTGATTTGTGTGTGCTCATTTCTCCAGTTGCTGTTGCTGTGTAGATGTGTCAGGTACGGGGTGTATGGGCAAGCTTGGAACATTCGTTTTTGGGGATGTTTGCTTGTTTGTTCTGTGTGCTCTGTAGTGTCATTTCTGGTCAGTGATTTGGTGTCTTAAGCAGCAGTCGTTTGGACTTATGGGTCTGTAATTATTTCATCATGGGAACAAGAGTCACCCTACTTGTTCGTTAATTACTGTTTCCTGTTCTCTGCCTCATTTAAGATTCCCTTTCTCACTCCTCACCCCCCCCCCCACCCCACCCCTCCCCACCCCGAAAAAACAAACAAACAAACAAACAAAACAGGAAAACAAGTGCACGTCGTCAACCCTACAGTTTGAGAACACTTGACCTTGTTTTTTTCAGGAAAGAAAACCCAGCGTTTAGTGCGGGCATGCTCATGACTAACAAGGTCAATACAGGTTTCAAACTGAAGTGACTGCAAGCGGAAATTGAAACAAAATTAAAAAGATAAAAGATTGGGGGGGGGGGGGGGGGGGGGGGAGGGGGGGGGGGGGCGGGGGGGGGGGTTACAGTGCTCCCAGACAAAGAACAAACAAGTCACGAAACAAACACGACGCGTTTGGACCTCTTTGGTCCTCTTCAGGCAAGATAAATAGCTCTCCTCAAATTGGGCGTAAAAATGGATGTGGAATGGAAACGAGGCTGCTTGTTGTCTATTCCACATCTATTTTGCTCCCCAAATGAGCGGGCAAGTGGCTGTCTAATCGTCCTTCGTGCCTCGTTTCCACTCCACGTCCATTTTGCGGCCAGTTGGAGGAGATAAGTGACTGTTCGTCCTTCATTTCACTGTCTTAAATGTTGTTTGTCTTGCTTGAAGAAGACCGAAGAAGTCGAAATGCGTGGCGTTTGTTTTGTGATTTGTTTCTCTCTCTTTTCGTCTGGCAGCACAGTAATTTCCCGTTTTTTTCCTTTTTGAAATAATCTAAGGTCAATGCAGTTGAAAGCAGTACCACAGCAGCTGCAGTGGTTGTGAGGGGCTGGTGCTTAGGGATCCCGGTTCTTTCATGGACTCCTCTTCCCCTCCACCCTTATCCTACAGCTGTCTTCAAAGACGGAGGCGGACTGGTGGTGATGCCAGGAGAAGTGTGGGACTCTTGCAAGGAATCCTTTCACCTTGTAAGGGAATGGCCAGGGTATGAGTGGGAGGGGTAAGAGGATCACCAGGAGATTATGACCTTCATATTTGCACAACGGAAAATTTAGATGGACTGTAATGTGCATTCAAATGGCTCTGGCTGGCCAGCGAGCTAGCTACAAAGAAAATGATTGATGAGGAAAATGGGTCAGGCTTCACATCTTTTTGTGCTGTGTAATGTGCCACAGACTAGATCAGCGGGTTGTACTGCTTTGTACTTATATGCCTCGTGCTACATGTGGAGCAGAAAAGAAAAAGAAACACCCGAAGGTGCTGGGGAGGACCCAGAGAAGCACTGTCTTCACCTGCCTTTAGAGCAGTCCTGTACCACCCTTGGAGGCCTGCGCTGTGTTGACGATGGGTACAGGCACGCGCAGGACACTCCATTAAGACATCAAGGGACATAACTGCTCCTGAACAGAGGTAAATCAGACTACAGGATGCAGCTCATAACAGCCTTAAAGTAGCATCCCCATGGGTGTACCAGCCCGTATTTCATGACTGCAGAGCCCACCGGCGAAAAACACCACCCTCCAGCTGCCGAGCACACCCCACAGACCCAACCACCCCTGCCCACGGACAGATGAAGACAGTGCCACTCCAGACACAGCCAAGCTTTCGCCATACGGTCTTATGTGCCCTCAAGAGAGAATCCAAAGTTGTAGTCTTTCCCACTGTCAACAGGACTTTCCCTGTGGTCAGTGGGTCTTTCCTCACCGTCACTGGACCTTTCTCCAGGGTCAGCCTAGTTAAGGCAAAGAAGAAAAAGAAACACCCGAAGGTGCTGGGGAGGACCCAGAGAAGCACTGTCTTCACCTGCCTTTAGAGCAGTCCTGTACCACCCTTGGAGGCCTGCGCTGTGTTGACGATGGGTACAGGCACGCGCAGGACACTCCATTAAGACATCAAGGGACATAACTGCTCCTGAACAGAGGTAAATCAGACTACAGGATGCAGCTCATAACAGCCTTAAAGTAGCATCCCCATGGGTGTACCAGCCCGTATTTCATGACTGCAGAGCCCACCGGCGAAAAACACCACCCTCCAGCTGCCGAGCACACCCCACAGACCCAACCACCCCTGCCCACGGACAGATGAAGACAGTGCCACTCCAGACACAGCCAAGCTTTCGCCATACGGTCTTATGTGCCCTCAAGAGAGAATCCAAAGTTGTAGTCTTTCCCACTGTCAACAGGACTTTCCCTGTGGTCAGTGGGTCTTTCCTCACCGTCACTGGACCTTTCTCCAGGGTCAGCCTAGTTAAGGCAAAGAAGAAAAAGAAACACCCGAAGGTGCTGGGGAGGACCCAGAGAAGCACTGTCTTCACCTGCCTTTAGAGCAGTCCTGTACCACCCTTGGAGGCCTGCGCTGTGTTGACGATGGGTACAGGCACGCGCAGGACACTCCATTAAGACATCAAGGGACATAACTGCTCCTGAACAGAGGTAAATCAGACTACAGGATTGTCAAAGAAGCGTCACACTCTCCCAAACAGCCAGTGAGAGGGTAACAGACAGCACACCCCCTGAAGTACGGAGAAGGGAAGTCAGTACTATGACACCACTTCAGAACCACGAGGAGCTTCACCTGGAGGTCAGACCAAGTCTTACAAAATCTTCAGGATCAGAACAGAACATCGCCAGCTCTTCCTCCATCCCTACAGAATCAATATCTTTATGCAGACGAACGCGCGTGTGGTACCGGTGCGCAGACTGTCCACATGCTACAGACCTGTCCAACCTGCGATGCCCGGCGGCACCAAACATGGCCAAATCTGAGATCCAGCAAGAAAAGAAGAGGATTGACAGGGTCGCTGTCGTTGACCGTGGACTGCACGCAACACTCCGGACTTGCCAGTTCTAAACATTTGAGAAAGCAGAAGAAGACAGATCACTCTGGTGTACAAATGTATAAATTTCTGTGTCAGTCTTCTATACTTGATTTCATTTTCTGGTTTACGCTACCGCCATTTGCTTTCTCTGGTTCCATTCACTATATTTTTCTTTGTTCTGGTTCATGCTACTGTATTACACCTTGTTCTGTAGCATTCTTTTGTACATTTCTCCATTTTGGTCCATTGTACAGTAAATTACTTTGTTCTTTTCCCTTCCACTTGGCTTTATCCTAACCGATTTATTGTGCTGTACTCTACTTTGTTTTGGTTCATTTCGTTCAGCTCTGCTTTATTCTGATTCATTTGATTGTATGTCTACTTCACTTATTTTGGTTCACTCTTCTGTTCTTGATCCTGTTCTGACTCATTCGACTGTAGTCAGTCAGCTTTGCCGTGCCCTGCGCCACTTCGGGTTTTCTCGGGTCCACTCTGATCTACTCGGGTTCTCTCGCGTCTATTCGGGCCCACTCGGGTCTACTCGGGTCCTCTCGGACTACTCTATTCTGCTTTACTTTTTCACGCTCTCATCTTTCTATGTCCACAGTCTTTACCCTCCCAGCCTCTCGCTCTACTCACACATCCGTAGCAGACGTCGTGGATATGGCAGGCAGGTGTGAAGGTGGACTTGTAGAAGAAGGGCAGACCGAAGGGGACGCTGCAACCGTCGCTATGGACCTTGCACATCGGGTGGTTGTCAGTTCCTGATGCCGCCACCATGGACATTACCATCACCATCCCCACCATCACGGCCACTGTTATTGTCGTCATCCTCAACATCGTTCTGTTGATGTGTCCTGCTGTCTGTGTTTCCAATCAAGGTTCGTTTGATAGGCAAAGAAATACCACAGAAACTCACGCATACAAGTAAATACGCGCAGGTATGCGCGAACGCACGCGCGCATCAACTCACTCGCATAAGCTCGCACACACATACCTACCCATCCCCCCACCCCCACCCCCACCCCCACAGACTCA
>CM065724.1:29818959-29831459 GCA_033310375.1 Conus canariensis
AGTGTTGACAACGTGGCATGCCTTTGTCCCCGTAGACCTTTTAATAATAAACGATCGAAGAGAAGAGAGAAAATCTGTATGGTTATTGACAGACTGCGTGAACTGTGAAGACAATAACTGCCGTCAATCTGAGAACAATACATGTGCGCAATAATGGAGGGTGTAATACTCAAGAACAGGATTATTTCTCGAAAGGAACAAAAAACAAAAAACAAAAACAAAAAAACCCATATCTGTGGACTACAGAAACGAAATTATGTAAGTAGGGAGTACTGGTATTCCAGATTTTAACTGTGTGATACAATCTTTAAACCTAACTTGGATCAGAAAACTCAAAACGCCAAATCACAAATGGAAATCAGTTTTATTGCTGTTGTCTCAAAACAAAACAAAAATCTAGAAATTGTTGGACGAAGTAAACTGATTTATGAAGAGGAACAAAATGTATTCTGGGGAGACGTGTTCTACTCATGTGAAATGCTATATTCCGAAGTTTTTCCAACAAATTTATCTCGAGCACCGACGAAGCCACTGCGTCTTAAACAACAAAATAACTTTTAAAGTAGTTCAATAAGTCAGCAATTGGATGACGAGAAATTTTTATCTTATCACAGATCAGTGCAAAAATAATGGAAAACATTTATCATATGCAAAATTTATTGATAAGCACAATATCTGGCCTGAATTCCTAAGTTATGCATTTGTTATAAAGACGATTATGTTATTTCTTTAAAAAAAAAAGTACTTCAGAATAACAAGAAATCTGATCACAGCAAATATCTTTTCTTTCATATTCAGTTGAAAAAGGAAATAGGCTATATAACGATACGTTAGTGGAAGATGGGACGAAAATGAAATATTGTCAAAATTGGAATCAGAAATTAAATATGGATATCAATTGTTAGATTAACTTCAAAGTAATTCAGAATACTCAAGAAATTATAAACAAAAATTGTTTAAGATCCAAATAGTGCGCAGATTCTATTTACAAATGTAGATCTGTCATGCATGGGAATTAAATACATAACGGATGCTTTTTTTTTTTTTGCCGCATAGAAAAAGATAGAAAAATTATTGTACAGATGTGTACATGTGATATATTTCTGGTTGCAGTTAGAGTGATTAATGAAATAAAAGATGTGACACTTTACAGTTTTTACTTCCCTTTGCTTTATTTGGAAATGATGATAACTTCAAATATGATCAAATTTTTGACATAATTTGTTACTCTCGAATATCTACTTTAATCAATGTAAAATGAACGAAGAAATACTTATTACCAGTGCTTAAAAAAAATCTCAAGACAAGGTACTTTATAGTAAAATATAATGCCTCTGTAAATCTAAATTCAGTTAACTTTCAAGCAGATTGGTAATTATTACAAACATCTGCTAGAAAGAAGAGATGAACGTACTATTCTTGTATTGGTTTTACACTCTAAATATACTGTTCAAAAGTATTTGCATCCCAGATATCCAGGTACTGCTTCGTATGTATATATGTGATTTTTTTCGTACTACTCAAGCGTTCGTATTCACTGATTTATACATTGGCATTCATTCGAATGCACATTCCCATCTTGATAGCTTTGTGTGTGTGTGTGTGTGTGCGTGCGTGTGTGTGTGTGTGTGTGTGTGTGTGTGTGTGTGTGTGTGTGTGTGTGTGTGTGTGTGTGATTTTGTTTCTTCTTCTTCTTCTTCTTCTTCTTCTTCTTCTTCTTCTTCTTACTGTATTGCATTTCTGTCTCCTTGTTTGTTTATTTTTCGAGATCACTTATGTTGTCAATAAATGGGACTGTCAGAAAACAAAGGAGGATGGAAGAGAGAGAGAGAGAGAGAGAGAGAGAGAGAGAGAGAGAGAGAGAGAGAGAGAGAGAGAGAGAAGAGGAAAGGGAAATAACGGGGGTAAAAGGAGAGAGGGGAGGGATAAATTATAGGAGTATTAATACATTTGTGATTTTTCTTTTTTCCTCTCTAATTCAAATGAACTGTGTACACGCCCCTCGTGTAACATCTTTCCCCGTCCACTGTACTTACATGCGTATTTGCCAAGCTCTTGAAATGAAGCAAACAAATAAAAAAAAAAGAATTAACAAAAACTTGCAAGTTATTCTTAGAATTACTGTTTTTATTCCAAGTGCTTAAGAAATAGTATAATCTTTTTGCAATCAGTAGTGAGCCACTTGAAGTGGCAAGGCATGCACTCATTTGTTGAGTTTTGTGGTGGGTGCAGTAGTAGGTACACTATTTGTTTGTAACCTTTCTTGTCAAGTGACTAAAAAGAAAGACGAGTGACATCAGTGTTCTGCAAAGGCGGACATTTTTTTTTTTTATTCTTTAATCGTGACCAAAAGTATGACACTTTACAAAAAAATACACTCTTTTCCTTCTTTTCTGTTTTCAGTCTTTCGCTGTTTTGTATTGGTTGCCCTCTTCTGCCGAGGAGACATATCTATGTTGTTATAAAAAAAAACTAAAAAAAAACACTGAATATATCACTGTAAAAAAATATTCAAGCCTTTATGCGTTGTACGTTTTTATGATTCTCTGTTATCTTCTCTGAATATTAACTGTTTTCCCTCGTAGATTAGGCAGGATAAAGATGGAGCCAAGTTGTGTTGTTACTTCATGTGTACAAGGAGTGACGCTGTTCCATTTGTTAACAAAACTTCATGACTAACCATATATCTAACTTAGTTCACCTCTTCCCCCAACTGTTTTTTCCACTTAAGTTGTTGCTATTGTTGTTATTGTCGTCGCTGCTGCTTTTCTTCATTTTTCTTGTAAGGTGTAAGGTATAGTTTGGTGTATGTCTGACAGACATCCCATCTATATGTTGAAGACCCTACGCACCATCTTCTTTTAGGGGAGTGTATGATCTCTCCAATTTATTCATCAAAATTATTGGATACATGTTATGTGTGTGTGTGTGTGTGTGTGTGTGTGTGTGTGTGTGTGTGTGTGTGTGTGTGTGTGTGTTTTACATGTGTGTGTGTGTGTGTGTGTGTGTGTGTGAGAGAGAGAGAGAGAGAGAGAGAGAGAGAGAGAGAGAGAGAGAGAGAGAGAGAGAGACGCAGTAATAAAGGATGGCATTTTCAGTCAGCGAACCCAATGGCGGCAGTGAGACCATTCACCGCTGTTGTCATGTAGGCCTGGGTATTATTGCCTGCTGACTGTGGCATTGTGACGTTTTGAAATTGGGCCAGCAGCAGGCTACCATCTCGCACCAGACCTTCAGCAAATCAAGCTCTTAGGAGAAATCTGTGATTCCTTCGTCCACGCCCGCTTTGGCTTCATGTTGAAGTGGGTCAGAAAGAAGTTTGCCATATATCGGTAAGGTCATGGGAACTGTCTCTGGACGCACGTGATGGCGTCTTCTGGAGTTAACTCCGCGACTGAGAATTGACTGTCGTCAGTAGCTACTTTAGTAGATACAGTCTCCTGCGGATGTCGGATCATGGATCAGACCAGGCACCACAGAAGTGACTCGGCAGTAGCGCAGTGTCTCCTCCGGTGGGTGGGTTGCCCCATGACGACTTCACACTGACTGCTCCCTGTGGATTGCCGTTGCAGGGACTGCGACGGGACAAGGTAGGGTGTGGCTGTGGCCTGGGAGCCGGAATGAGCAGCGTGTGTTGGTAATGTCGCCAAAGTGGCACAGACGATAGGATAGAACTGAGAGAGAGAGAGAGAGAGAGAGAGAGGAGAGAGAGAGAGAGAGAGAGAGAGAGAGAGAGAGAGAGAGAGAGAGAGAGAAGGTTACCATGAGAATCGTCAGGTTCGCTCACGGAATATGAGCGGACGATTCGTGCCTTGGCATGATGTTTGGTATGCTGATTGTTTTTCAGGACTCCGGTGACGTGGAGCAGAACCCGGGACTCTGCAAGCATTCTGCCACAAGCAGACCTGGCTTCGTTGAACTGCACGTTCAGTGAAACGAAATGCACATTCAATGCCACTGCAAAGAACATAAAGAACCTCAGTGATCAGTTCGCTGTTTTACCTAGAAGTGTAGGGGACTTACGGGTGGAGCCTGGAATTCTAAGGAAAGAGAACTCTGGTCTAACGGGGCAGAACTCTTGATTTGTTAGCAGAAGTGGATCATCTGGAAGAAAGACCGATGATATGGAGGATCAATCAAAACCGAGCACATTAATTTTCTATGGCATACTAAGTGATATTAATAAAACCTATGAACAGTGTGAAGGCAAATTACAGGATATCATTTCCTGACAAATTAGAAGTGGCTCGGTTTCTTCTTGTGACTCGGGATCCTCTTCAGAGGGCACATGGGACCTCATGGCGAAAGCTAGACCGTGTCTGGAGTTGTGCGGTGTTCACATGTCAGCGGAGCAGCAACGACTGAGGTTGCGGGATGGACACGGCAGTTGTTTGACAGTGGTGTTTTTCGCAGGTGGGCTGTGCAGTCATGAAATAATTATGGGCTGATACACCCAAGGTAACGCTCCCGTGAAGGCTTTCTTGTGTCACATCCGATGGCCATTACACAATGGCATCTGCCAGGGAGCAGTTATATCCCTTGACGTCTTAATAGAATGCTCTGCGCATGCCTGCACCTCATGTGAACACAGCGCAGGCTTCCAAGGCTGGTGCAGGATTTCTCCCAGCTGGCTGGTTTGACTGTGCTTCTCGAGGTCTCCCCTCACCACCCCCACACCCCCGGCCCCCGCACCTTCTGGTGTATCTTTTATTTTCTTCTAGAACTGGCTCGGGTTACAGGATTTAAACGTTTCGATACCCCGAATCTCCCATTATTGCTTTGTTTTCTTTTTATAAAGACAAATTCAGCATTCCTCAAGAAAAAAAAAAAAAAGGCTTAAAAGGGCAGCGACGTTTTCATGGCAGAAGACATTTTCCTCAGGTGAAGAAAATTAAATGTGGATATGCTCCTCATTTGAAGAAGTCAAGATCGGATGAGAAAGGGACTACCATGATCTTTGATCATACGGTTTATGTGGAAAAATACATTTAGTGCGAAAGCAGCGGTCTGTTTGAGTCAAGATCGGGGGATGGCCGTCCAATAGACAAAAATTGTCCGTGTATAGGTGTGGCCGAGAAAGGGGACAATAAAACATAAGCACCGGTTTAGCTGCCTGTCACTGGTGACAGAGAGAATGTGTGGTGAATTGTGTGTGGAGTGTCAAGATGGCTAGGTGGTGCAATTTGCTGAGCCCTACAAAAATAAATAAAGAATATCTATCTATCCATCTGTCTATCTATCTGGATAGATAGATATGTATATATATAGTGTTTGTGTGTGTGTGAGTAAATGAGAGATGAGAGACTCTGTGTGTGTGTGTGTGTGTGTGTGTGTGTGTGTTCCTGGCCTACATAGTGTTCTGGAAGCGAGTATGAGAATGACAGAGGTGGTATGGGACAAAAATGGGACGGGGGGGGGGGGGGGGGGGGGGGGGGGAGGGCAGGAGGAGGAGGAGGATGGTGAACTGTGTCAGTCACGGTTACTCTCAATTCGTGACACACTTCAAAGATAAGCAAAAGAAAAGAATAGAAACAAAAGACAAACGCAACAACATGGTCTCAAACCACACCTGTTTTGATAAGCTCTGCAAGGCTGTATTGCGCCATTGTGCGTGCTGGGCTGGAGGTGGAGAGAATGTGGGTGAAGGGCGTTTGGAAAGGGATCAGTGCGTGTTACTATGGTGTCGTTCGGGGGTTGCGGTGGGGATAGGAGGAGAGCAGGAGAGGAAGAAGAAAGGGAAGGAGTTGATTGAACGTGCGTTCGATTTGCGTGAATAGTGAGCAAAAAAAGTTGCTGATACGAAATATTGCGCTTTTATAATGCTATTCGTAATAATGATGGTGAATGGTGATGATGTCGATGGTTTTGATGACATCCATTTGGTTTAACAACCTACAGGCCTACTAGAAAGCTGGGAACGCGGAACAACAAGAAAGAGAGTAACAAGAAGAAGAATTTACCCCTCCATCTTGTATTCCACTATGTCCTGACAACTGTCCGTCTCTTTCTGTGCTTCAGTGCGCACTGTTTGGGGGGCTCTCTCTTTCTCAGAGTAAGAGAGAGAGGGGCCTTTGCACTCTCAATTTTGTACAAAGGCGACACGCTCATCTGGAGTTTACATTTTGCTCTTGTTCCTTGATTGGTGTTTCAGTCTCCTTTGTGTGTGTGTGTGTGTGTGTGTGTGTGTGTGGATTGTATGCTTCAGTGGGATTGGTATTTTTGTGTCATAACCATTGTAAAGTACATTATCAGATAGCCTAGATTTCCATACGAGTTGGCAAGGAAATTGCTGACATTTGCTGGATATGTCAGCTGGAAACGGAATTAATCACAGTCGAAAACAACCAGCCTCATTCATTTGTGTGGACCACTGGCTTGTTCGAATAAGTGACAGTGTTTACTCAAAAGCTCAAACGTACACTTGTTTGCGATTGCTGGTGGTTTTTTGTTTGTTTGTTGTTGAAATCAACGGGAATTTGAACAAATGTGTTTGTCAACGTTGCAATGTTTTCAGTTTCGTGCATGGACCAAAACATCTTTTGTGTGCGCGTGTGTGTGCGTGCGTGCGCGCGTGCGTGTGCATGCATGCGTCTGAGAGTGCGCACGCGCGCGTGTGTGTGTATGTGTGCATGTATGTGTGCATGTGTGTGTGTGCATGTAGTCTTCTCCTCTCTTGAAAATGAGAGAAACAAAAGCGTTTAAGTACATGCTTGTTGAAATATTTTTAAAAAATTGTGCACAAGGTATGTCTTTAAAGAGTGCTTGTTCATTGCATATTATTTAATATTTTCAAAAAATGCTGTAAAAGATGATGTAACTCAGTTTTGGTTAGAACTGTATCTACTTGATCCAATTATGTTTGAAAGATAGATATATGTGAAGCAGAAAGAGTGGAAGGGTGGAACTGGAGATGGGAGAGGGTTTGTGTAGGAGAGAGAGAGAGAGGGAGAGACAGACAGACAGACAGGCAGGCAGTCAGGCAGACAGACAGATAGACAGACAGGCAGGCAGGCAGGCAGACAGACAGACAGACAAAGGACTATAAACCACACCTCCTTAAACAATGATCTTTTTCATTTTGTGATGAGAGAGAGAGAGAGACAGAGACAGACAGACAGAGGACAACAAACCACACTTCCTTAAACAATCATTTTTTCATTTGATTGTGATGAGTTCAGCATATTCCACCCTAAATATGTCTGTACAGGTCAGATATAAAAATATGTCACTAACATTAGTTAACAATTAACCAGTTTAAGGCGGCCAGTCATTGTGTGTGTGTGTGTGTGTGTGTGTGTGTGTGTGTGTGTGTGTGTGTGTGTGTGTGTGTGTGTGTGTGCATATGTCGTCGTGCGTGCATGCGTGTGTGTGTGTATGCATGCGCAGTGCAGTCCGCGTGCGCGTGTGTGCCTGCGCATGGATGTGCGCTAGCATGTGTCCTGGATGTATAGAACAGTAATCCTTTCATGAGAATTGGTGTCAATCTACGATTAGGGATTTTTTCTTTTCTTCTTCTTCTTTCTATGGCAAAGTATTACAAGAATTATCATTTGAAGACAAAAAGTAAACACAAACATGTCTGCTTTGTTAATCAGGAGTGGAGGTGAGGGAGGGGGGGGGGGGGGTATATGTTACTGCATGATGAGGAGTACTTGTAATTGTCTCTCTTTATGAAAATGAGCCGACTCTTGAGTTAGCTTGGCCATTTTGTCCCCAACTACAGATTCTAGCCTGCTTTTTTGTTTTGTGATGAACCTGTTTCTGCCTTATACTCAGGCACCATTTACTATTGAAGAGGATTCAAGGCAGGACTACCTCTCCCCTCTTCTTTCCTTCCCTCTCCCATATACCTCTACCACTTTGTACAACTTGGCAACCGAGGACATTCATAAATGTGGCTACTACACATGTAGCTTTATCTAACAAGCTCCCATAATTCTTCTAGATAACAATGAGGTCGAAACATATAAACGGCAGCCACATATTTGAGCTTACGCAAACACCCCACCCGAAATCCACGGTTTAGGACAAAAATAACTCCATGGAAATTGATGTTGTACGTGTGACGGTAGGTAGGAAATTAAATGATTAAACTCTCCTCTTCACCAATGTTTCTATGGGACTTTGAGGTATGCATCCCTTAAACACAAGCAGTGTTTCAACTTCAAGGTATATATATGCTCCACACGTTTCAAGTCCTAAATGAAAGAGGCCATGAAAAAAAAAAGTTTCACTTAATAAGTGATGCAAACAAATCATTATCATGAGTAAAATCCAGGACCACCAATTTCAGACAACAGAAATAGATACAATGTCCACTTACACAATTATCGTCATTTTATTCAGCAACATTCACAAATTTTTCAGTGATATATCATGCAAGTATAAGAAAAAAAATAACAACACTATAAATGCTGGACAGCAAAAGTTTGGCTTTGTTAATGACAAGTCTGTTGAAAAATTTTGGCTGAAAAAAAATGCCTTGTAATTAGACTTAAAAAGTTTGGCTTGAATAACGATAAGTTTGTAGAAGATCATGGACTTCAGACAATGCCTTGAAGATACTTTCTAAAAAGAAGAAAACTATATTTCAGTTCTCAGATTAAACAAAAGGTGTTCCCTACAAGGACAGCAGCTTTAAACATGGCTGCATGTGTCTGTCTTAAATGTACCCTTAAGAAAAAAAAAGTTATAAACGAGACTAGAACAAGGAAAAAATATCAATTAGTGGGGATAACAAAATGACAAGCAGATATAATTGTCAAAACTTTGAGTTTACTCTCCATCTGCTGTTTCTCAAACTGAGGTAATTCTCACTGAATCACTGATAAACGGTAAAATGAGCGCGGCCGCAAAGATAACAACAATAAGTCTCCAACAAAAAGCGGTCTGATGTTTGTTTTTTACTCTTTCTTTTGACACTCCCAACACCTGGAGCCAAAACAGGGGACAAAGAGGGGGAAGGGAAAGGGCAAGGTCACTTCAGTTGAGCATGCAGGACTCGTACGTTGGGATCATGTATTTGATGTTGATAAAAGCGTCGTCTCCGCCGTGGCGCTCGAACACTTCCAGCGTTTCCTGAATCAAGTCGCCCACATTTTTCTCTTTCTGTTGGCTGTAGTCAATACGGTCCCCGCAGTTCACTGTTGAAAGAGAGAATATTTCGTGTTTAAATCATGACATAGAAGAGCAAGACAAAAAAGCCAATACACTAACCAAGAGCCCAGCAACTAACTAACAAGGAAACTAGAATCACTCAGCTGGCTACTGAGGTAGCCAGGTGCTACAATATGCATGCCCATCACACTTTCCAGTTTGTCAGAAAGTAAATCTGGGCCAGAAGACAAAAAATTATGAAAAGGGTTAGAGTCAAACCACTGATAAAGACGCTCCAAATAAAAATTACCTTTCTATCAAGAAACTTTTTTTTTTTTTTTTACATTTTCTCCCTTTACTAGTTTTACGCAAAAGACTCCCTCCCTCTAAATATCCGGTGGCATGTGTGTGTGTGTGTGTGTGTGTGTGTGTGTGTGTGTGTGTGCGTGCGTGTGTGTGTGTGTGTGTGTGTGTGTGTGTGTGTGTGTGTGTGTGTGTGTGTGTGTGTGTGTGTGTGCATGTGCGTGTGCATGTGCGTTCGTGCGTGCATACGTGCGTGTGTATGTGTGTGTGTGTGTTGTGTGTGTGTGTGTGTGTGTGTGTGTGTGTGTGTGTGTGTGTGAGTGTGTGTGTGTGTGTGTGTGTGTGGTGTGTTTGCTCCAAGGTGCGTACATGCGTCTGTGCATGCATGCATGCATGCGTGAGTGCGTGCGTGCAGGCAAGCGTCTATATTCAAGGTGTCCAGAGGTTGTTCTGAACAGGTTCCACTGTCCAGCTCAACCCTGAAGGCTTACAGTTTTTGTTCTTGAAGATGTTCATGACCGGCAGGATCTGTCGGTAGTACGGTACCAGCGCTTCTCCCACCAGGTCTGCAGAGACCACCAGGTGTTGTAAGACCTTCAAGGTGGTGCACAGCACTTTGTGTTTCCTCATGGCCAGAGCATCTGCAAACCAACATATCACCCTGTGTCAGTCACGCACACACATGGTGAAGTTGTGTATAAGTCCTAGGTATTGGCAAGTTTGTGGGTTCTGTCACTGCATGGATGCAGTGGCACCCTCTGCAAAGCGACACTCGCTCACGCTTGCTCCATGACTAAACAGTTACTGGCATCAATAGGGTGCATAATAAGTGATCTACTTTGCGTATACAATGGGATCAGGCACCATCAAACACCTCTGTGACAGTGACTCACCAGTAGTGCAGTGTCTCCTCTGGTGGGTTGCCATACGGTCGTGGGTCTCCAAGAATGCACACTTTTTCAGAAGAAACAAGGCCTGGTCATGATTTTGTTTTTGTTCACTCCTTTGATTGTAGACAAAAACATATGCAACTTTTTCTGCACAGATGCAAGGTCAGTGCTTTATTGACCAAGTCATAACATTTTGTGGAGATAGCTCAGAAATTGACTCAGATATTAGGTGAAAATCATCATTGTGGATAAGTTAATACCTACAACGTGTGGCAAAGATTAATGATGAGAAATGAGGATCAGGAAGACAATACCATGAGGTTCAGTTACAGTGAGAAACTACATGACATGGCTACACTTCATGCTTTGTTTCATCCTGTATCTTAGTGTCAACCAGGCCAAAGTGGTACGGAAATGTGAGCAACAATATCCGAGGCACATTCCTTTAAGGGATGAGACTCAAAGCCGTGGTTGCAGTCTTCCTACCCAAGCTTATGGCATACTTAACAACCTTCAGTCAGAGCCAACAGGGCCCTCAAAATCCCACAAACGCATGCCTTTGGCAGTAATCGAACCCAGGACCTTCAACCCATGTTGCTGACCACGGCACTATAGCAGCTGGTTTGCTATTAAGGTCTCTACCATGATCACCATAGGCACAGACTCGTTGGAAAGAGAAGTACGGGTCACCAATGAGAACAAGGGCACGAAGAGCCACAGAATCCAAGGGCATTCAATCCAAAGCAGAAACTAGGAGAACTTACTCTTGATGGGGATGATGAGCTGGGGGATGACAGGGAGGATTTTGGATCCCCCATGCTCCAGCATGTCGTGAACACCTTGCCGCGCAAAGAACTCATACGGGTGCTCAGTCTCGCAAAGGCCATCAAAGAATAGAGGGAGGTAGTGATGATAGTCCAGTTTCTCTATTTCCACCTGCATGACAAACAAAAAATGTTTCTGTGTAATGTCTAAAAGCTCTAGATTGACTGAGATTATGAGTGGGGCAGCTAAGTGTACAGAAACATATATGTGTGGGAAAAAAGGGTAGATTCTGTAGATAGATAGATTGAGAAGTTTAGATAGATAGACAGACAGATAGATAGACAGACAGAAAGACAGATTTAGAAATATTGTTCAACATAAATTTATGTCTATGTCTATCTGTCTGTGCATCTCCCATCTATCCCTCTCCATCTATCGATTTATTTTTATCTCTTATCTCTATATCTATCAACCTATCTATAATATATAAAAGAACAAAAGAAGTACAATTCTTTCTTCAAAAATCTACTCCAAACGTGATCTTGTGAATTTCTGTTTCCAATTTACAACAGTTGTAAAGATTATGAAAATATTCCGTGAAACAATTAAAAACATCAGACAGCAATGTATTCAGTTTGCGATTTATCTCAACTTGTGGCAAAGGTAATAGGAATGCTGCATCGAACATGAACAAAGCTGTTGCTTTTTTTTTTTTTTCATTTAAATGGCAATGGAGCATAAATGGTGGTGCCAGTCTCCTCTGTGAGTACTCCCTGTATGCTGGGTAGTTGTTTCCACAACTCACTGATGGGTTCTACTGGGAGTCTTGATATGTGTATCTGGGACCAAGTTTACAGAGGGTGTGCAGCTAATGCAGTTCATAGGCACATATATTCTGGTTAAGAACATGTACATAGTAAAACCAATCCAAGAAATGTTCAGCACGTGCCATTTCATTAAGGGAACATAAGATTTATATAACAGTGTAATGCACAAGATTCTGCAGCTTCTTTCCTTTTGAGTAACTTCCAATGCCAGTGTAGTGGCAGAAATGCAACATTGCTCAGCTAACTGGTCTCAAAAGGAGATCAGAATCCTTTTCTTCTTTGTCTCACCCATACACACGCACCCACATGAGCGTGCATGCGCGCGCGCACAAACACACACACACACACATGCACCAATACACACACACACACACACACACACACACACACACACACACACACACACACACACATACACACACACTATATGCCTCTGCAGTTTGGTATCATTTAAGAATAATGCAAAAATCCATAAAACCTATTTACATTTTTTTCATCAAATCCTTTTGTGTAGCCAGATTCTGCACTTGTGGCAAAAACTCACCAATATGATTTCCGACAGTCAGTGTTGACAAGAACAAAGATATTCCTACATGTTGTACTTGACCAGAGGATTGGT
>CM065724.1:29833959-29853959 GCA_033310375.1 Conus canariensis
AGCATCAAAAATCATTGTTGCAATGTAGTCAACAGAGAGATTAGTGTTGCAGCATGGTCTTTGCGACAAGAAAATAAACTTAGTTTACTCCAGAGGTCCTTGGCTCTGTCCACATCAGCGAACTCGTTGCAGTTTCATCAACAACACTTCATGACCGCAAGGAGGAACGGTATGCGTTTTTGTTTTGATAATGATAGCTTTCGTTCTTTGGCAGGACTTGCTCAGAAGTAAACTGTGATGTTGACGAACTTTTCTTTTACACGAGTTCTAACTGTGATGTTGACGAACTTTTCTTTTACACGAGTTCTGTTGTTGAAATGGTTCACCCTCTCTCGCTGAGTCTCTCTCTCTCTCTCTCTCTCTCTCTCTTTTCTCTCTCTGTCTCTCTCTCTCTCTCTCTCTCTCTCTCTCTCTCTCTCTCTCTCTCTCTCTCTCTCTTCCTAGGAGACTGGTTCACTCAAAAACGAGTAGGTCACCAGCGCGCATATTAAAAAGTAAAATAAAATAAAATAAAGTGCGACTCAGCCTGTTGGCCCTGGAGCAAAATTTGGCAACAAGGGGTCGCACACGATATTCAAAAAGTTAAAAGCAGTGGCCAGATTCAGGCCTCTGTGATCTCCCTCTATGATCTATCTCTCTCAAACATCTGGCTTATGGACTTCTCTCTCTCTCTCTCTCTCTCTCTCTCTCTCAAATCTCTGGCTTATGGACACACACTCATGTGTACACACACAACGACACTCACAGTCTCACATGTCACATACACGTGTATGCTAATATACATTCACATGCATTCATTTTCAATACAAAAATGGTTCAGAAACACTTGATTTCAGTGACTACAAATTAAAAGAACAAAAAATGACATTTTTGTTCATTCAGTGCATTTTATAATCTTGAATAAAAAAAATCTGGGGCATATCGTATTGATTATCATATTCATTGTCATTCAATTTGGGGGAAAAATTTTAAAAAGTCCCAAATTATGTATCTTCTTCAACGAAGTCCATGCTCTGCATAAATTTATGACCACAGTTTTTAATTTCCTCTCCATGGCCGTGCCTATGGTAAGTTTACATCAGAGTTATTGGTAACAGAACTGTTGTTTAATATCAGGGACCAGATGGCATTTTTGAATGAAGGATTTTTCCTCTGCCTCTGAAACTGTTGTGACCAGGGGGGAGTTTAATACCAACAGTTTACACAATAAATGGTGTTTTGACTATGTTGAATCAGAACAGACATCATTGAATACTAGTTTACTACGGAAGGGACTTGGCAACAGTGAAGCATCTCCTCTGGCAGGTTACCTTAAAAAGACCTGGTAATGATATTCATTACTCCCATTTGAGTGCTTCAGCCCCAACAGGACAAGCCTAATAACAGGCGTGGTGGTGAATTGGATGGGCAGAGTTAGCAATGTGAGAAAAATGTCATGGAGTCACTAGCTGGGGCCTGATTGGTCATGAGTTAGGATGTCAAAACTCTTGAGAAAAGGTGCGTCGTTTGTTTATCGTTCGACTTAGAGACCACCAGGTTGGAACACGTTAATCCTCCCTTTTGAGTTAAAAATCAGATCAGAGTCTATTCTCCTCCTAGTCCTTGGGGTGAGATTTTAAGCCAAGGCCCTGTACATGAACGCTTTCATAAAAGAAGCTTGCATGCACGGTAACCAATCCTGCCTTTCAGAGAAGGAAAGGCCATCATCAGAAAAGGGGTGGATGATACGGAGAAAAAGCACATTCACAGTGGTGTTGTGATTAGACATCATCTCCATAGTCAACATGTTGATACCTTAACGGTGGGATTAAAAACGTTCGAACTTCCTTCATCCCGTGGCTTGCACTCCAAGCTCCACTTCACCAGTAGTGACAACTGAAGCTTGGAATACTGGCCATGGAATAAAGAAAGAAATCTGTTGTAAAGTTTCAAAGGGCGTGGAAAATGAGTCTGCAAATGAATAAAACAACCACTTAAACTTTAAAGCATGGAAGGTGGAAGTGCCCTGCATATTATTATAGGATGTGGGTGTGGGGTATATGTTTTCACACTTTTTTCTTGTATATGTGTGCTTGCATATTTGCCATTCACTCACACTTGAATACACATGCACTTGTATGTGGGCACATACACACACACACACACACACACACACACACACACACACACACACACACACACACACACACACAAACTTATTTGCACATTTTCTCTTGCTCGATGAATATCACTTAGGATTTTAAAGCCTGTAGATCAGTATAATTGACAGCAGAATTAATGCATGCACACTTATGCTGAAGGTCATTCTATTTTATGGCAAATACAAAGACTAAAGTTTTCCTAAACGCAAACAAAATGAAAATCTTAAGTCATTGTTCAGATTTTAAGATTATGTTAGCTGATGCATTATAAGTACTCCTTATGCTTTAGTTTCACCTGATTCAGCAGTGGCTATAACTCAAGCAAAGTGACTTTGCTACAGACCAAATTAGTAATGTGGATTGTTGTATGTATTATTTATCGTTCAGGGTTTTTTTGTTTTTTTTTGCCAGCATTACCTTCATGAAAAATAAGAATTAATTCTTTATTATTTCAGTACCATGTGTTCAGCAACAAAGGACTTATGCCAAGGCAGGTTCACCTCCCAAGAAAGTACTTTCATTTGATTATTCAGGTAAGAAATTTGCATTAAGTATTGAAATGTTTGATTGAATATAAAGCCATGATAAGGAAAGTGAGATGACTGCAGGTGGGAATTGAAACAAATTTTAAAGGGTATTTGAAATAACTCTGACACTTAATATGGACAAGCAAATCACAAGGTTTTCATTCAATGCCCATCTTGTGTTGAATTTGAGAAGAGAAGTGATCGCTCGTTCTTCTTTTACTTTAGTCGTCCTGAGTGTTGTTTATCTTCCCTGAAGAAGACCTAAAAGGTTGAAACATGTCATGTTTTGTTTTGTAATTCATTTGTCCATGTTAGCTGACAGAGTTACTTCAGATACCTTTTGAAATTCATAATAAGCATTTTAAATCAAATGAAAAGATTCTCTCTCAGTGTCTAGATCTTGCTTTCAGTCTCTTCCTTCCATTCTGGATTTTTGTCTGTCACTGTCTTTCCCTGAGTCTCTTCTTTTCACCCTCCACCATCCATTCCCCATGCTCCCTAAACCACACCTCAGATGCATTGGTTATGCCAGTATGTAATACTTTGTAAAATTGACAGTCAAAGATGTGAAGGAACAAAGTCCATGTGTTTTCTCTCTTTTTAGCTTTTGTTTAAGTGTTCTTCAAGATGAAAAGAGCAAAATGTGAGGATTTTTAATGGATCAAACGTCATCGTCATTTTTAAAAGAAATTAAGAAAAGAATAACAGGTAAGAGGAGGCCTTGTCAGAAGACTGAATTGTAGCAAGAAATTTTGATTTTTTAGAAAAGATGGTTCATGAAGATTCTTGCTTTGTGAGTTGAATTATATCACCTCTGTCTTAATTCATTTTTGCACACATTCCATATATTCTATAGGACCCAGCCATTCCCAAACATCTTTTTAATTTCTGTTAACAGCTAAGAGGCGCCCCCTTTGTGCTTTTTTTTTTTGGCCAGCGAACATATTTTTCCTCATCCCTATGTGAAAGTGTGGCAGACCAGTCAGATTATACGACACATTCATGGGATGTTCTAGAAAAAATGCGTGTGATGTGTAGCTTGTGAAGTAAAATGTATTGTCTGTTTTCAGTTTGTTTGACTGATAAGCATTGAAAATGTTTTTAATGTTTATTTTTGTGATCAGTATTGACCAGGTGACCTTTGTTTCGAACTGTGTATATTTTCAATTGGCAGGTGACCTTGTGACCCAGAAGCCTCTGGATCCACAGGCCACACACGTTAGCTTCAGAGAATTTACAGAGCTGGAAAGGTGAAGGAAACCATGCTTCAAATACTGATTGTTTTCCCTTTGATATTGCTGTTTAGATCTAATGGGTATCTTCTGTGTTTTGGAGAACATCCTCCTTTTCAGGGTCTGTCACCCCAGTCTATTATATTTTTTGTTCATTGTAATGTAATGGTCTGCCATGAAACAAGTTGTGAGACTGCTGTTAAAGATTTTATTCAAAAGTGAAAAGAAAATAAGAGATGCCAGATGAAAAATCAAGCTTCGGATGTGTTCAGTTGTGATTTTACAGTCTCCATTCCTTGTGTCAGCAGTGTGGACAAATGCACAGGGTGTTTTTTTTAGGCTATATTTAAATATGCAATTTAAACACTTTTCCATGACATTCTGTCATTGAACATCTGACAATATGTACAACTTACAAGAAAAACACCCAGTAGAAAAACCAACAAAACACTTAACTCTTCCCATTTGTGTATAATTCCCCCCCTTCCCCCCCCCCCCCCCCCCCCCCCCCCCCCCAGAAACATTTCCCTTTGTTAAGTACTTGGTTTTGAAAAAAACAAAACAAAACAAGTGTGCTAATTTTTTTTTCTTTTATCCGACCCATCTCACCGGCGTACTTGCATACTTTTCTATGTAGGATGGAAAGGGATTTAAAATGTATGGGGTTTTTTTTGTTTGTTTGTTTTGTGTTGTGTTGTTTTTTGTAATTGAAAAATGAAGTTATCTTAATTTTTATTTCAGTCATTGAAAAAAATATATGTTCACACTGAGGACCTCAGTTTGAAGTCTCACCTAAAGGTCTTACACAAGTTTGGAAAGGTTAGATATTTGTTTGCATAAAGGCTGACTTTGAAGAGAATGTTTACTTTAACCTGTCTCAAGGGGGCATTAAATCCAAAATCTTGTAACTACATCATTTATCCTCAAACTGTAGAGTTCATAAAAGGTGGAGACAAACTGAATGCGGATTTCCAGTCGGCCGTTAGTGTGAGTGGCCCTCACAAACAAAATGAATGATTTCAGTGACAGTGCAGTACCATGAACAGTGATTTATTCACCAGGCCAAAAAGGTCTGTTGTAAAAATTAATCCAAGTGAACAGCTCTTATGGGCTCAAAATGATGACTAAATGTTCCCAAATTTGTTAGATATGGTAGAAATGAATGCTGATTTAAACCTTTTGAATATATTCACGGAAAAGAGTTTTTTGTTTTTAGCTCCAAATGAGTTGGCCTGACCTGAAAGTTCTAAGGGTGAGAACATGAAATGAATAGCATTAAAGGAGGGCGTCTGTACACTATGAACAATTCAGCGCAAGTTGTTTTAAGTCTGTTATGTGCTACAGACTAACTTGTGGTTTCTGTGATATTCTGATGGCTGATCCTTCTCTCTCTCTCCCTCTCACTCTGTCTCTTTCTCTCTCTCTCTCTCTCTCTCCCTCTCAGTCTCTCTCTCTCTCTCTCTTTTTTGTTGTTTTTTTTTTGCTGTTTATGTTTCATGCCCTATCATTGCATTATTCCCATACTGCTGATTCTGTTTCCTCCACACACAGCCACACGTGATCTGTTGCATCCCCAAAACCATGGTACACAGAGCACCACACACGAAGTACATCGCAGAGCCAGCGTGAATGAATGTTCCCCTGCAAAGGATGGCACAATGTCCATTCGTTGATTCTTGAAACAGAAGACACAAACCTACCAAGAGGAATTGCGAAACTGAGGTCACCATATTGAACGCTGAGGATGAGGTTGATGATCATACTGCTGAGTTTTTGCATTGTGAGGCTAAATTACAGGGCTGTAATTAGTGCATCCTGTTGTACGATATCATAGCCACGCCAGATATTATAATTTGTGTTGCTGCAATAGAAAGTCAAGGATTCCTCTTTATTGGACAGACGCAGATAGATGAATGCACGTTTGGGCTGTGTGTGTGTGTGTGTGTGTGTGTGTGTGTGTGTGTGTGTGCGCGTGTGAAAAGCAGGGAGGGATGGATAACTCTGGAGATAAGGTATGGTTAGCTGTTGAGATCTTTTTAAGGTGGATCTGTAAACGTGATTAAAATACTATAATATAATTCATTTCATAGACCAGCATACAGCAGATTTCTTTTGCAGCTAGGGAAGGGAGACTACTCTGCCTCCTTTCAAGATGAGTGGGAATCGGGCTCAAAAGAAACAGGCATTATTTTCATGTGTTTGCGCTGAACATCTACCTGTGAAATGTTTTACGGTTTGAGACTTGACACTTTATTTACACAAAAAGTTTGCATTCATAATACCTTGTTAGGAGGGGTTAATGACATGAAATTAAGGTTAATGATGTGCATTGACAATATTTTTGGCCGTAAATATGATCAGTTGACTTTGCTTTCCTTGACTTTCTCTGACATTTTCCTCATGGTTAAAAGCAAACCAAGTATTGACTTTATTTCTATTTTATTTCTAAAGTGTGATCATTTGGCTTTGCTTTTTCTTATTTGTCTCCAATATTTTCCGTAGGTATTAAAGGGGAAAAATGCTTTATAGAGATATTCTTGTCCATTTACATTATGTGACTTTGTGTTTGTTTATTGCATGCATTTGCTTATACATGCTTGTGAATATTGATCGATGTGTGTGTGCATATGTGCATGCACACAGGGGTTCCCAAGTTGTATGTTTGTGCTTAATAGTACACACAGTAAACTCAAATGAAAAGGCGGTGAAACCTCAAAAAAGAGGAGGTAGGCCAAGTCAGCAATTCAGTAGACTGACCCAGTGAAATTCACCATTATGCTTTGTACAACATTGAGAAATTACATGACACAGTATCAGTTAGAGTGTAACTGCTGACGGTTGATACCCTCTGGGAGAGAACAAAGACTAAAAAGTGAAATGAAGAAACATCACACTGTTGCTCCAGAATAAAAAGAGTGTTGAAATATTACAGACTAGGGATACTGTCTCACCTTATCCTTCCTCTCTCCTCCTTATATGGTGTACCGCAGTTGGGCAAATTAACACTGCTGTACCAGGTTTGCCTCGTACGATGTTGTTGAAAGGTCCAGCCAACCATGAAACCACTTGACGGCTGCATGGGTTGCTTTGCCGTTTGAAATCGGGAGCTGCAGGCGGATACTCTTTCATAAAGAAAAAAATGTTAAGGAACCATAGTGCTAAAGACAGAGAGAGAGAGAGAGAATGTATGTGTATGTGTTTGTGTGTGCACTTGTTGGTGTATGCGCAGATGTATAGGATGAGTGTGTGTGGTGGTATGTATTGTGTGTGGTGGTATGTATTGTGTGTGGTGGTATGTATTGAGTGTGGTGGTATGTATTGTGTGTGGTGGTATGTATTGAGTATGTTGTCATAGGTACAAGTGAACAAGGGTGTTTTTATGCTACGGTTCAGCACTGGAACATAAAAGCAGTAAATGTCTTTTTTTCTTCATCTTTCAGTGCTTCGGATTCAGTGCAGAAATTATGCAGTGTCGATTTCGCAACTGGGGTGAGTTAGGCCTTTGAACGTTCATGCTCTCATTTTTGTGTTTAATCACAAAGTTTTAGAGCAGAGCCTGTGACACCTCTTGTGTGTGTGTGAGTGTGTGTGTGTGTGTGCAAGAAGGTTTTTTTTTCTTTGATCTTGCCCTTTCAGTAGCTCTACCTATCAAGAACCACACCGTAAGTCATTCCATTACATTTCCAGAGCCAGCAGTCAAATCTCAGGACGTTTAAGGCAGTCCTCATGAGAATACATAGCACTGCTGCCAGCTCACTGTGGTGGTGATTTCACTGGAGCCTGTTCTGATCCAGCACACTAAGGACACCAAACACACACAAAAAAAAACCACATGCTGACAATGAAGTATGTGTTTATTACTAAATCAAGTTTTGAAAGATTGTTCCCCTTTGCAAGGATCATTCACTTTAAAGTTTCATGACATGTTTACTTTGATTTTATGATGTTTAATGCCCCATGCCACTGTTTTGTTTGTGTTTTGTTTGATGAAATGCTGGCAAGATTCACAGACTTGTTTGTCTTCACGTTTCTGGTTATGATTCATTTTGAAAATAAATGATGTCAGATTGATTCAATAGGCATGCAGGTTTTATGATGTTCTGTACTGTTTCTGCCTCCATAGCTTGAGAAGAAAATTCACCGCAAAGAGGAGATGAAGGAGCGGATTTTGCATCTGTTTGGGACTGGAGCAGACAGAGAAATGCATGGTGAGCACAGCTTGTGTGGCAGGAGTTTTATAATTCGCATGGTTGCGTGTGTGTGTGTCTTGGTCCGTGTCTGTCTGTCTGTGTATCTGTTTGGCTGGCTGTCTCTGTGTCTGTGTCTGTGTGTCTCAGCATGTAAAGATATGATTTGAATCGCTCTGCTTGAATCTTGTCAGCCTGCTGGTTTCATTCAGATGAGTAGGTGGTCTTTCATGGGCAAAGGCCAGTGGACAAAGAAAATATTCTGCTTATCCCAAAACCTTGGAATGAAAAGTTTGTAAATCAGTAAAAGAAAATATTTTTATACATAGCTGCAGATTTCAATTTCATCATCATGGTCTTCTCTCAGGATTTCGCACTTTTTTTTTTTTTTTAAATTGTAGGCCATACTTTCACACCATTAGACAAACACATGATTGTGTGTTACTACATGTGGTAGGTGCACACTTTACGGTACTTACCAAGTGTGGTAGGTGCAGAGTTTACAGTTCAGAGAACTCGAGAGCAGCATGTAATGCTTGGAAACAGCTGTTTTGGGTTTGCAGATAAGAAAAGGTTTGTGGTGACTGAAACTGGTTTTCGTAACTGCTGCACATGTTAAATTTTTTTCTTTTTTTTTTGTATGTACCAGGTTTGTGTTGTGCATCTTTACTTTCTGGACTGTCCTCCCATCTTTGTTCTGAAAACTTTTATACACTTTGTTTATCCTAACCGCAAGTTACGGCATTCAGCCTTTTTGCTGTAATCTGGGGACATGGTCATGAGAATTGTACGTATTGTCCAGAGTGGACATTGACTGTCAAGTTTGCAGTGTCTGTTTGCCCATACAGCTTTTTTAAAATGTATTATTTGCAGCAGTTAAATACTATTTATTTTCTTTATGTCTGGGAGTGAGAAATCAGGGAAAAAGCTTGAAGCTCTCCATGCAGTCTACTGTTACCTGCCTAAGTAGTTTGGCTAACATGTCACAGTTGGCTCTTGTTTTTTTTTTTTTTTTTCTTTTCCACAAATTTTTTTCTTTTTTTATGATCTGCCCTGTTCAGATGTGACTTTTTTTTTCCTGCATGAGTTTGACAGTCCTGGTAAGACGGTATGTGGCTGTTAGTAATAAAAACTTTGAAACAGGAGTCAGAATGTTACTTTTACTGTTGGTCAGAGTACTGTTGGTCAGAGTAATGATAAACTCTGTCTTTTTTTGTGGTTCCAGTGGCAATGCTGACAGTGGAGATCAGGAACTTGATTCCCCATGTGCTGGCCAGCAGGAAGGTAGGTCTGCACACCTTTATTTCGCTATTGTTAACTCCTGCATTGCTTAGCGTTGTGGACAGGGTGGTGATATCTGTGTTCAGTGAGACAGCTGGTAAATGGCCACATCTTCATCCAGTTTTTGAAGGGAGGTTTGTAAGGTCAGTGCCTACATGTTACCAGCCACCTTACTGTGATCATAGTGTTACAGGCTGGGAATTTGTGAGTTTGAACCTTATCAGAAGTGCACATTTGTGGGAGTTTGAACCTTATCAGAGGTGTATATTTGTGGGAGTTTGAACTTTATCAGAAGTGTATATTTGTGGGAGTTTGAACCTTATCAGAGGTGTATATTTGTGGGATTTTTCAGTCCCTGCAGGCCTGAGTTGCAGAGCTGCTCAAATGCAAAGACCAGAATCACTCGCCAGTTCTACCCACCAGGTTGGGATTCTCACTCATACTGACTGTTGGATCAGATACCACTGAACATCACCAGTGACCAAGCAACAGTGCAGTGTTTCTTCCAGTGCATAGCTGGGTCGTGACTTGTTATTACCTAGTTGTTTTCCTGCAGACCACCGATGCTGGAGATGTGGCAGTGCACTTCTAGATGTAGTTGTGTTTAGGGAAATAATAATCACCAACTAGGGAGTAATGCCATTTACAGTGCTGGTATGACAGAAAGTGCTTAGGTTATTTAACAGTAGAGCTGACAACTTTGAGTTTTAGCACATTTTGACCTCCCATGCACCTGTTTTCTTTTTAATCCTCGAGTGTAGGGACAACAATTGATGTTATACCTCACTGTTTGGCTACTTGTGGCATTTTCTTATTCCGCTTCTGGTGCCATATGTGGGATAGCCAGGCTATTAATGAAACTGAAACTGCCCGTAGCTGGCTGCTTTTGGGAGAGGCAGGCAGCAGTGCATTGGGATTTTCTCTTGTGGTGGTGTAAATGCTGTTGATTTGTAGATGGTGTATATCTGCGAAATACCACAGGAGGACTTAACCAGGCCAGGGCTACAGTTCAGTCCCATCCAGTTATTCTCGTTAACCAGTTACTGCCGATAAAACACTGTTCGCAAAAGTAGAATACTGCAAATTTTCAAGTTTTTCTAGGGTCAGGGACAGGTTTATTACGTTATTTTGCTGATACTGACATCTAGATAAGAAAGCAGCTTGGATAAGAATGAAAAGTACCCAGGTACATTGATTTTAAAGTAGCGTAGGCATCATGGTCAAATCAAATTTCAGATCCATCACTTTGTGCATGGTGCAGATTTTCATCAGTAAATCACATCACGTTAAGCCTACATCATACTGTTTTGGTTTCAGCACTGGTTCAAAGATGCCAGTTATTCATTCCATGAAAAAGATAGCACTGCGGTCATCTGTCATTGAATTTTTTGTGGTTGTGGATATATGCCTGCTGCCATAGGGTGAGAAAGACAATCACTATTTCTTCTTCAGCAAACGAGCAAAACCAGACTCTGACCGTGAGGAAAATGTACTACATGGTTTGAGTCTCCCATCAACTTTAATTGATGTCGGTAAAATGTAAGTCTGTCCTGGAGTCCTGTTTCAACGTATATATATATATATCAATCTGTCATGATTATGTTGTCACTGGCTTTCGTTTCTCTGAGACTGGTTCTGACGCTGGTTGTTGACTGACCATGTAGAGTAGTCAGTGTTGGAACTGGTTTGCCAAATTCCCAGCACAGTCACTGCAGCCGTGACAAATGATCCTGTTCACGTGACAGAAATTTATGGTCCCCATATGCTGTCGGTGAAGGATTGAATCTGTTAATGTTCTCTTCTCCATCCCCCTTCACCCCCACATATCTTTCCAGTCTTTTTTTTTCCTGTCTTATCTCATCATCAGTATGACAGGATCGGCTCTCGTTTCCCTTCTTAGTGAATTATTAGGAAGAAGTTCTAGAGAACGCTTGATGGCAGAAGGTCTTCAGATAAGTCCCTGTCATACAAATGTTTTGGCCCTGACTTCTTTACTATCTAAGGGGGTTAACTCCCCCAGGTCATGACTCTGTAGATGCCTTTCTGTTAGGAAGGGTTTTTTGCTTTTTTGTGTTGTGCTGTGAGTTAAATCCGCACCTTCTGAATGGTTAGGCATCTGCAGTCCAAGCTGTCAAGAGATGCTTGTCTTACACATACAGCTGTTTGACAGCTTGGGAAATTTAAGCTTTATAAAGAAGCTTGCTTTTGTTCTTCCTTGACCAGATCCAGCTGGAACTCTTTTCTGTTGCCTCTGCCACTATCTTTAGGAGTATGTTGGACTCTAGTCCTCTTCTTACTGGAAATGAACAGCTGTTCCTTCAGTTCATAGGCAGATGAGTCTACAACCCACCTTGCTCCAGTCTCAATAGCACGTACTGCTCAGTCTTTTAGATGTGAGTTTGCTCTATTCTACTTTCATACAGCTCAGTGTGTTCAATCAGAATCATTTATTGTGATGAATATAAGTGGATTATTATCACTCCTTGTCTCATACCACTCATGCTGATGATCTCTGAATGGTTTTTCTTTTCGGGAAGGTCCGCTCTAAACTCCTACTCGTCAACTTCAATTGTATCTTGCTTCTGTGGTCTAGATGTCGCCGTTCAGATTATGATTTGCAGCCTCCTGCCTTGTAGAACATCGTTGCTGGAATTGACGTCAGCTCTGATCCCCGCTCAGAGGTAAAGGTAAGCCAGCGGTGTAAAGCATTGTGTGTGATGCTGCATGCAGGACAAACGGAACAAAGCCTTGCTGGTGGAGAAGATCCAGCTGCGCAAGAAGATGCTGAAGAAGTTGCGGCGCACTGACTACCAGCGCTTCCTGTGGCTGCTGCAAGAGCTGCGCATCCGTTACGTCCTGCCGCCAGACTATTACAGGTACTTGTGTGGAGCGGTTGTCCGATTATAGCAGTAACTGCTAACACAACTCATGTGTTTCATCTGGGTAAATACTGATATCTTGAGTTCCCTTTTAGACAGGTAGACAGTTGTTGTCTAATGCACATGCGTGGTATGTCAGATTTAAGGCAATTTCATTCATTGAAAAGTAGAAATTGTCTTTTCATAGAAATTCACAGGAATCGATCAATGACTGTTCAAAAATTAAAATCTGGCAGTAGTTGTGTGCATTGCAACATGCCTGAAGCTGAATTCAGGCAGTTTTGTAAAGATTCAAGCTGCTGTTTCCCATGGAAGAAAATCTGCAAGAACAGCTCACATAGACATCATTTCATAATCGCCTTGTGCGTATAGTCCTGATTTTTTTGCAGGCAAAGGTTTTGCTTGCACGTGTACCTGTTATCATGGGTTTTGAGAAATCTGGCATTTAAAAGGAAAAGTCCTAAATGGAGGAGAAGTGTCTAGCAGTATTCCGTGAATCTATTTTCACCAGTCTTAGAAACTTGTAAATATATTAAGTACTTTTATAGAGGAGAGGGGAAGGGGCAATTTTCTTACTTTTGATTAAGAAAACTAAAAAAAACAAACAAGAAAAGTATGTGTTGATTCCTTTCTGAGCCACTTGGTGTTCTGATCTGATCACAACATTCTGTGCATGAACACAAACACTGTTTCAGCGTTGCAAAGAGAATACTTCAATTTCAGAGAGCTGTGTTGACTGACCACTGCCGTGATTTCAGGATGGAAGCATATTGATTTGCTAGATCCTCTCTGAAATACTACTAATCTTGCTTCTTGAAGATCTGGGAACTGTGGAAGTCTGTTTTGGAAAACCTGTTTGCCTGAAAGAGCATTAGAGATGTACTGGTGATGGTGTCTTAACCATTCCTTTTGTGTTTTTTATTTCTGTCCATCATCATATGAACAAAGACAAAATGTTCCTGAAAACTTACATCTCTGTAGTGATGCTTTTTTTTGTTGTTGTTGTTGAAAACTTCATTAAAATCTAAAGTCTAACGCTCATGATCCTGTAAAGCACGTCATGGTTGAGCTAGTGTTTTGTGGAGAGGGTGGTTGGGGGGCGGATGTGGTGGAGGTTGATCTGGCGGAAGCACAAGCATGTTAAGAGTGGCAAGCGTCCAAGCCTCTCTATTCTTTCTGTCAACACTTGCTATCAGTACCTTGTGGCTTTGTGCATGCTGAACAGTTCTTGTCATGTGGAGCAAGCTCAGTTTGCTTTTAAAAAGGACCTGTTCATTTGTTACTTGTTCCAGAAAGCTGAAACTGCAGTGAATTCTGAGTGAAATAAAATTGAAAGTTTGGAAGGCCTGACAACTTGAGTCTTCTTGGCAGCCTCACACACACACACACACACACACACACACACACACACACACACACACACACACACACACACACTGATATTAGATGATAATTTTTCATAATCAAAGTTCCCTTTTGACTGTCAAGCATTTTTTTTTTCCAGCTCATGTTTGTTGGTGAAGTTTAGACCCGGCTGTAATTGAATCCCAGACTCAACTGCCACCACAGTTAACTCTTTCTGTACTAAGGACCGCATATCCTGTCCTTATGTTTACAACCTTTGCATACTAAGGACCGCATGCGGTCCAAAGCTTTGGAATTTTTCTCCAAAGTGAGCAAACCTTTTGTACAAAACTACTTGTTACAGATAGCTCCTGCATACTTATTAGAGTGCAGGCGTACTGGTACTTTGGCTTTGCAAGCTGAATGCTCACTAGCCGATGTTTTTCACACTACGTCACCAGCTTGGCATGGCTTGACTTGGTAACATGGTGACATCTGCTACTCCGTCAAGCATGCGTGGTGAAAGAAACACTACAGATCGCCGTTACAATGTGACTGAAGCCCTTCAATTGTTGCATACAGTTGAATAATTTCAGGGCATAAAACCAGTTATTGTAATTTTTTTTGTTCATAGGGTGTGCACCACCCCTATTTTTATATGACATGCAAAATCTCATTTTCTTTGTCATGCATACTGTATTACCAAATCAATAGAAAAATAACTTTGCTATATTGTTTGTGGTTCCTCAATCATTTATAAACATAACTTGAAAAAATCACAGGTCTGTGTGTATTCATTCTTTTTTTTAATGATGTTTTAAAAATATGTATAGAAATGGTCAGTTTCTGGAGAAAGTAAGGGGAGGTAATAGCTAGTATAGAATGAGTTAAAGCTGCCATATTGTCCAAAAGATATCCCAGCGTGCTAAGATTCTGTTAAGATAATGTTGGGAAACACCTCCCAAAAGTAAGGTGAAAATGCAGAGCTGCCTAGAACTGAGCTACAGTCATAGCATGCGACGATTTTGTTGACAATGCTGTATTGCTTCTTGTTACTTTCTCACTTGCCACTCCCTTTGCCCCACATTCCTCCCCACTCTCTCAAGAGTAGTATGATCAGTCCTGACTTAAACCAGTTCCTTGTTCTTTAGCTGTTATGCATGGGTCTTCTGCAGCAGGGATCGTTCTTGCCAAGTCTTCTTTCCCAGCCTGGGGTGAAAAATGCATTCTAGTGATCAAGATCAGTCACACTCACTGGTATCAGTTATCCTTTCCTTAATAAATCAGTGATGTATTCCAAATGGGCGTCATCATAAAGACCGAAGCCTTAACCTGGAAACTCTGTTGACAGACGCACCACGAACAAGTACCGCCGGAAACAGCAGGTTTGGGAGGCGGCCAACAACTTGCGCCAGAAGAAGATTGACGACCTGAAGGCACAGCTGGAGGCAGAGAAAGCAGACTTCCTGAAGCACAAGGAAGAAGTCCTGCGGCAGATCGAGGGGGATGCTCGGCTCTACGGTCTGGATCTGAAGGACTTTGTGAAGAAGCTGGAGCGGAAGAGGGTGGGGAAGACCTACCCCAAGATCCTCACGTGGGAGGAGAGGCTTCAGCTAGAGGACGGCCATCCCTTGAAACCCAAAGACTGATGGTTTTAATACTGTGTTCAGGTATTTTGTCATTAACAAAATTGGTTGACTCTTCAGGATATTACACTTGCCAAGAAAAAAAAAGAAGAAACATAGAAAACACCATGAATTAACAGATTTGAAAGGGAAAGATAAACATTAAAAACCTGTCAGTGTTAGATACATTTCAGAAGGCCTGCCAACATTTATAACAAAAGAACTTACTGGTGTCTGATCATGATACAATTCTTTGCAGTTCGAATGATATGTGTGGACGGGGAGAGGGTTGGGGTGGGGGTGGGAAGGTGTAGGTAGTCATTTCTTTTTTTCTTGCAAGAGTTATATATGCTGCTGGAAAAATATGAGAGAGTTTTCACATAGAGTGCAAATTGAGGTTTTGTGAAGTAAAATGAAAGAAAAGTGAAAATACAAAATATTTTGTCTGTTTGATTTTGAGAAAGTCCGGAGGTAATGTGTGTTCCATTTAAGAACTGTTATAAAGACTGATTGAAGGATCTTTGAGGGGTTTGAAGTGAGGGGGGAGAAATACAAAATGGAGTGTTGATTGTGAAGAATTAACTGCAAAATACATGCAGATTTGTAGTGAAAATTTGTGCAGATGGTTATTTGTGTGATATTGGTTGCATGCGGTATGTTGGAATAAGTGTTGAGTGATATACCTGTCTTGCTGTTTGCCATTAAAAGCTGTACAAATGGAAAGCCTGTGTGTAACTGGAAGTGTGATTATCATAGAACCCTTATGCAGGTGAAAGGATGGAGTTTACTTGCAGCCTTGGCCAACCTCTAACAAGAGAAAAATATTTTGAGCAGAATCTGTTGCTTTTTATTTCTCAATTACCCAGTATTGGAGTCTCTCTCAACCAATGTGTATCCCAAAAGTAAACAGAAAGCAGTCAGGTGAACAAGGATGAAAATGGTGTGCACAAACAATCTGCGAACAGCTTTTTTTTTTTTTTTTTTTTTTTAGTGAAGTCTTGCTTTCTGACCAACACAAACTGCAGTGACTTCTCTACAGAACTTTTGTCACCCTTTACGGAACATTTGAGGCAAAGGGTGTGTGACAAATCAGACTATGTAAACTCATAGTTGCTGCTCATTCTGTATCTTCAACTGCTGCGTGTCTGTAACTTGCTTGTATGACCAGAGTGTGGCTTGACGATGTGAATCCTGCCATTCAAACACGACTTAGATCCAGGTAGCAGCAGGTGTGTATATATTGCCGGGGGGGGCTGTTAAAATCACCACCCCTTGAGTGGTCGAATACTGCCAGTATTCAAACTGCAGACCACATTGAGGGGAATTGGAAGCTGGGAGTAGAGGGCTGTCACGTTGTTCATACAATTACAGCAGTTGTGGATGTATAGAACTAACTGCTCAAGGCAGAGTTGGTGAGAGAAGGGGTGGGGATGCACAAGGGTTTGGGGAACTTTACACCCATCCTCATCTGTTTATTTTTGTTGTGAAGATGAAAGACCCATCACCAGTCCCTTTGATCCTTATCCAGAAGGTCATCAACATTACTTTTTTTGCCTAAAGCCCTAATAGTGTTTGATACTAAATAGACCCTGAAGCCAATGTTAAAATGATCTGGGCCTGTTATAATATCTAGATTGCCTTCAACCTTTACAAGCTCTCAACATGACAATCTTCAATCATGTACGCACTTAGTATAACTATCCTCAATCAGGGCAAGCTCCCCGCATGACAATCCCTAACCATGGTAAGGTCTTGGCAATATAGTCCTGAACTATATTAAGTTCTTAACATACCAATCCTTAGCACAATAAGCTCTCAGAATAATTCTCAATCATGGTAACAACCCTTAGCTGTGGTAAGCTCAGTTCTCAGCATAACAATATTCTCAACCATGATAACAATTTTTGATCATGGTAAATTTCTAGCATGACGATCTTCAACCATAGCAAACTCACAGTATAACAATCCTCAACCATGGTAACAATTTTTGATCATGTTAAATTTCTAGCATGACGATCTTCAACCATAGCAAACTCACAGTATAACAATCCTCAACCATGGTAACAAGTCTCATTCATTGTAAGCTTGTAACTTAACAATCCTCAATGTTGATAAGTTCTTGGCTCAACAATCCTCAACCACAGCATAACAATCCTCAACCATAGTTGGTTCTCAGCATAATGATTCTCAACCATGGCTAGTTCTCAGCATAATGATTCTCAATCATGACTAGTTCTCAGCATAACGATTCTCAACCATGGCTAGTTCTCAGCATAATGATTCTCAACCATGGTTGGTTTTCAACGCAACAATTCTCAGTCATATGTAGTTTTCAGCATAACAATCCTCAACCATGGTAAACCCTCAGAGCAACAACTCTTAACCATGGCAGTCTCTTGGCATAACAATTTCCAGCTGTGGTAAGCTTTTAGTGTAACAATCATCAACCATAGAAAGGTGATATAATGATTTTCATGCACCTGAAAAGGAAACAAAATCCTTCCAGTGCAGAATGATTTAATATAAAGACACCATGGGCACAATCGTCTGTATCTAAGAAATGTGTTTGATAATCTGGAAAATGCTTTTCTTTTCTTCTGTCTCCTTTGCCTGTAGCTTTACTTTCCCACTGCTCATTCCGACTCTCTTTACACACAGCCACACCCAAACCTTCCCTAATGCAGCCCCAGGACTGACAGTACACAGGAGCAATCAGAATCGGTTTGTCATGAGGTGGGCCATCACAAGAGACGGACATAACCACTGAATCACTTTGATGGTGGCCATTAGTGCCCATGTTGATCCAGCATACAGAGGACATGGCCAACTCAAGCCCTTTCTGACAACAACAATTGCTGAATCAAGAACCCTAGAGGGCACCACCTTGTCTGTCCAACAAGTCTGTATGTACTTGCCAGCATGAAAGAAACGAATGTACTGTGAGTATGAAAAGAGATGGAAACTGAGGGCGTCATGACACACTGACAGTATGGTATCAAGGATCACAGAAGTTGTTTAATTTTTTCGACATGTGATTATGCTTGCGACTGGCACCTCACTGCTTCACAACACATTACAAGCATTAATGCAGCTCACGTCAGATTGGCTCGGACATGTCTCAAAATTTGTTTGCCAACTTCGAACTGGTAAAAGATGAAGCTTAGAAATAACTTCACAAAAATTGTGAAAACATATCGACTGTACTGTGTAGCTGCCTGAAAACGAAAGGTTTTTTTAAAATTTTTTTTTATCAAAAGACCAAAACTGGGCATCATGTGAAAATGAACTCTGACTGCAGTGTTCTCAGCACATGGGAGTGGGGCATAGCAGGTTGTGTTGATAGTGATAATGGAGATCAGTGAGGATGAAGAACATGACGCAATGGCGCTGCATTTTCTTCAGGGACTTCATGACAGGGTGACCTGGCATGTGTGTGCGTGTGTGTGTGTGCGTATTTGTGTGTGTGTGTGTGTGTGTGTGTGTATGATCAAAGGGACTAAAGCTGTGGATTCCCACTTTAGTGTACTGCTGGGAATGTCTGGTCCATAAGCACCAGGGTGAACTCGAAAAACCAAGACAGGGTTCATATGGTCCTGAAGGATTTGGAAAAGGTTGCAGAAACAGTTACTCTTTTTATAGTCTTTCAAAACATAAAGAGCTGGAAGAAGGAAGGAAAAAAGATTTTGTAGTCATTAAAATTGAATTCATTTTTCAGCATGAATTTAAAGATTGAATACAAATTGTTTCAGCTGTTTGGAAATACTTAGGACTTTTGACCATACCAATACCAGCATTATGATGAGTGGAATACTGCTATTGTCGATTAAAGCAGATTGGCCCTACTCGAAAATTAAGCTGAGGTTATTACAAGGCATCTGCAGTATATATTATGTGTGGAAATTTTGTACAACTGAGTCTACAAATTTTATGAAATTTGTGCCATTTTTTTGTTTAGTATGAACTCAAAAAGACTGGAGCTTTTTACAGCCTGGGGAATAGAAGATTTGGCTTAGAGGTGTGGGAAAAGTTGAGAAACCTGCTTATATGCTAGTAGAACTCGAACACCAGAATGCTTGGGGAAAACTCACATAAGTCTACGAGATCACGGTCAGGATTGGAAGAGGAGGCTTCATTTTATCTCTGTTTGAAAATCAACACCATACCCAAAAGTAGAGAAACTGCGCTGTCAAGGATATTGTTTCGGGAGCATTGCAACTTTGTGAATGCATTTGTTCAAACGGTGATTTTTTAGTTGCAGCTTCTTTCACCATTTTGTTTTAAAAAAAATTCTTTTTTTTTATGGGGGAGCTGTGCATATCAGCTGTGTCTGACTAGGTTGGTTGTTCTTTTTTTCCCCCACCGAGTTGTTCCGTTTTCCCCCTCACACTTCAGTACTGGGATGGGGCAACCTGGTTGTGTTTTCTCTCTCTCTCTCTCTCTCTCTCTCTCTCTCTCAATTTCTTTATTCTTGTTGTTTCAATCACTTTTTTTTTTAATTCATCATCGCTTCATGTTAATGGAGGAACAACTTATTCATCAACATTTTAATGTATTTGTGAAGATATGTGTGATTGTTAAAAGTTTTGTAAGTTTTAGTCGCTAGTCATGCTTAGTTAGTCCCTTAGCGGGGCAAGGGCCGGATGAAAAAAAGCATATGTTTGTGTATCTGTTACCTTTGGAAATAAAGATTAACATCATAAAAATTATCATCATCATCTGTCTCTCTGTCTCTGCCACACACACACACAGACACACACACACACACACACACACACACACACACA
>CM065724.1:29861459-29868959 GCA_033310375.1 Conus canariensis
CATGAGCAACAGGATAGAGGCGTTGTAACCAGTTCTGTTCTTCACGTTGTCCTTTAAGGACTTTCGGTCTACCTCTAGGATTTCCGTCCTGCTCTGCTCCTGTTAAGATGGTCTGGGACTGGGTTTGGGGCTGGATACAAGCCTACATTAAGCTTTTGATGTCGCCTGGCTCTGACGGGAGATGATCGTAAGGAATACTTTTCAAAGATTTTAATGTTCGGAACCTGAACAAACCGGAAGGAAAATTTCAAGCAAAACAATAAAGCCTTCTGTCTGTGTGACAATTCCTAAACTGGTAAACATATATGTTATTTAAGAGTTCAGACCCTAAATTGGTAAACATATACGTTACTTAGGACTTAAGAGAGAGAGAGAGAGAGAGAGAGAGAGAGAGAGAGAGAGAGAGAGACCGAAAAAAGGGCGAGTAAATGGCATTTAAACCTAGCTGTTACTGACAGCAAATGAGATCACTTGAATCTCCATCACAGGGAAAACATTTTGACACAAATTGCGACTTAAGAGAGGGAGAGAGAAGGGGGGGGGGGGGGGGGGGGGGGGGGGGGGGGGGGGGGGGGGGGGGGGGGGGGGGGGGAGGCGAGTAAATGGCATTTTAAACCTGTTACTGACATATATGAGATCACTGAATCTCCGTCATGGGGAAAATAATTCTTATGCCCGGCTTGATACAAGTTGCGACTTTTGGACAAGTCACCTAAGTAGCCATGAGTTATGTGATCGTCCATCTGAGGTACACAGGATGGAGACATACCCTCTCTTCCCGAAGAGAGCTGCTGTCATCGCCATGGGGAAAAAAATCAAGGCAATCCTGGAGCTGAAGGTCCGCCTATTCAAAAGCCCTATCTGATGACTTCTTTTCACTTTGAAAGAGACTTTCTTTCTGTCAAACACCGAGGCTGAATTAGCCGAACGAAAGGCCGAGTTATGAGAGCCTACTTATTTGGCATTATTCAGCACATTTAGGGTATTTCTAATCAAATTCCTTTTCGATCTTTGACGGAAAGAAACAAAACAGGGGAGAAAAGAAAACATGTTTGAAGGCGGAAGCAGAAGGGGCCTAAACCCCAAGTTTGCCCGAATCATGATTTACTGGTCGTCCAGTTCATGGACTAACACCAAGCTTGCCCGAATCATGATTTACTGGTCGTCCAGTTTACGGACTAATCCCAAGTTTGCCCGAATCATAATTTACCGGTCGGCCAGTTTATGGACTTTGAACGGGAGATAATGCACTCTGCGCCTCTTGTCTCAGCGTCAGACTCTGGACACACTCTCGCTTCTCAAGTCGCCAGCGCTACCCGGCAGGCGAACGTTACTGCGGGGGATGTACCCGTGTCTCTGCAGCTTGGGAGAGTAGACCCACAGCCAGTCCCTCTCCGGCTGCCTGTCCAGGTCACCGTAGACCACCTCATCACTGGACACAGAGATGTCGTCCACGCCCCGGCTGGGGAACTTGTTCAGAGTCATCAGCTCTGTCACGTTGTTGTCAGGCATCGGCGGCGGCGTGAGGTGTGTGGAGGACTTCGAACGTCCGATGTCTCCCAGTTTTGGCCGCGATGAGGCGGCCTGAGGTTTGAACATGGCGTCCCGCTTCGTTTGGTAGTGTTCGTGAGAGGCCCGCCTTCCTTGAACGAGGTGTGAGGCGCTGGCAGATGAGGGATCGTGCTGAGGGGGGAGCTCTGGAGCGGAGAGTTGATGCTTCAGCGGCGCGCGCCGTCCGTCCTGAGAATGGTTCAGTGACCTGGTCAGCGGAGGTGGGGTCGTCTGACCTGGCTGCCCTGAGAGAAAACGATTGGCCATGGTCTGTGAGGGAGGGAGGTGACTGGCTGGTGAGGAACGAGAGTGATCTGATGAGGGGGGAAGCGGAGGGTGATCCACTGGGGAGGATTGAGGAGAAGCACGTGCTGGCGCCGGAGACTGTGGACCTTTGGGTGGGAGGAAGGCCGACCGGGAGGCAGGACTTTGAGGGCAGGGGAGGGGCTCGCTGGCCTGAAAACCTCGAACGTTCACCCGACACAGACACTGCGTTTGAAAACTTCTTATCAACACTTTGATATTCCCTCGACCCTGAAGCAGAGTTCGATGAGGGCACGTGACTCAGCGGAGCTGAAACAGGCATTCCAGAGTTCGTAACACTCCCAGACGCTTGAGCGGAAGTCCACGAAGACTTTGACGTGTGATTCGTGAAACCCTGCGTTCGCTGACCACTTGGGATGAAAGAGAGCTGAGCTTTCGAAGAAGCAGGAGCAGCAGGAGGGGACGAAAGAGGATGATTCATCGATGACGCTGCAGGATACCCCATAGAAGAATGTGGGCGAGGACCTGCAGCCTTCAGACCCGTCGAAGACGAAAGACCCTGCTCTGACGCGACGGCCAGCGGCAGAGAATCGTGACTCTTGCTCAGCGAAGACGTCATGGAAAACTGACCCATCGAAGAGTGAGGCCGCCCTGTGGGTCTGGACACGTTCTGTCCAGAATCCCCAGCAGTCAATGGCACAGAAGGTTGGTAGACGCTCAGGGTCGAGGACGACAAGACAGGGACGCCCATGGAGGAGTGAGGTCGTTGACGGACCGCGGCAGAACGAGCGGCTGCCCGTGGGACGTTGTAGGAGCCGGCGAAAGCCTCCTCGACCATGGCTGGCTGGGCAGCCGGCTGAGGACGCGGAGGAGGCTGGGCCGGGGGAGGCTTGAGGTGGGCTGGTGAGGAGATGGGCTGGTTCGTCATGGACTTGGATCTTTGGTGACGGTGGATGCTCGGCGTGTTCTTCGTTGTGGGAGGTTTGAGTTCCGCGGCATGTGCTTCGTCTGTTTCATTTTTAAACGAAAAGTGGATAAATGACAAAGGAAATGATGTGAACTGAAATAATGCAGACACACTCTTACAGGTACATACATGCGTAAGCACACGCGCACACATGCACACACACATATACAAGCACGCGCATGCGCACGCACACACACACACACACACACACACACACACACACACACACACACACACACACACACACACACACACACATTCTACTGAATGGGCTAAACATTAACAAAGAAAAATCAAGATTTTTTTTCCAAATAAAATTCCAAGCACGGAAAGGGGGATCGGGAAAAGGAGTGAGGATGGGTTGGTGGTGGGATAATGAATGTTGGTAGAAGTATGGAGGAAAGACAGAAAGAAAGAAAATTGTGAAAACCAATCACCATTCATACGGAAGTCCTAGAAACGAGGAGATACCACGTAAAACTCGCCATTTGTACGGAAATCCTAAAAAGGAAGAAGTACCATGTAGAACACTCATTATTTATTACAGAAATCCTAGAAAAGAAGAAGTACCATGTAGAACTCTCATTATTTATTACGGAAATCCTAGAAAAGAGAAGTACCATGTAGAAATCTAATTATTTACTACGGGAATCCTAGAAAAGAAGAAGTACCATGTAGAACTCTCATTACTTATTACGGAAATCCTAGAAAAGGAGAAGTACCATGACTGTAGAAATCTCATTATTTATTACGGAAATCCTAGAAAAGAAGAAGTACCATGTAGAACTCTCATTACTTATTACGGAAATCCTAGAAAAGGAGAAGTACCATGTAGAACTCTCATTACTTATTACGGAAATCCTAGAAAAGGAGAAGTACCATGACTGTAGAAATCTCATTATTTATTACGGAAATCCTAGAAAAGAAGAAGTACCATGTAGAACTCTCATTACTTATTACGGAAATCCTAGAAAAGGAGAAGTACCATGTAGAACTCTGATTATTACAGAAATCCTAGAAAAGAAGAAATACCATGTAGAACTCTCATCATTTATTACGGAAATCCTAGAAAAGAAGAAATACCATGTAGAACTCTCATCATTTATTACGGAAATCCTAGAAAAGAAGAAATACCATGTAGAACTCTCATCATTTATTACGGAAATCCTAGAAAAGAAGAAATACCATGTAGAACTCTCATCATTTATTACGGAAATCCTAGAAAAGAAGAAATACCATGTAGAACTCTCATCATTTATTACGGAAATCCTAGAAAAGAAGAAGTACCATGTAGAACTCTCATTATTACAGAAATCCTAGAAAAGAAGAAATACCATGTAGAACTATCATTGTTACAGAAATCCTAGAAAAGAAAAAATCCTTTGTAAATCACTCACTGGTTATACGGAAATCGTCAGGCAGCTTGCAGAGAAGCACCCGGGGTACGAACCCCTCCTCCCCGGCGCTGCGTCGTATCCACAGCCAGTCCTTGTCGTCCGAGTTGAGCAGCGTCACCACCTCCCCCGAGGACACTTTGACGTCACCCTCCTGGTCCACGTCATAGGAGAACATGACCACCCACTTCCCCTGAGGCCTCTTCTCAAAGGGCAGAATGTCTGGAGAATCAGAGCTGCGGCTTTCCTCTTCACCTTTTTTTTAAACAAAGCAAAAATGAAGCAAAATGAAATGAAATAAAACAAAACAAAATGAAATACACAAATAAGTAAAATAGAAATAAATAAGTAAAACAATTAGATTTTTTTTTTAAAAAGAAAAAAAATAAAGAAATTACTGAGCCGCTAGATGAAGAAAAAAAAAAATCAACAAAACGGATGCAACACTTTTCGACCTATTGGGTCTTCTTCAGGCAGGACAATTTAAACATTCAAATCAATGGAAACAAAGGACGTGCATAGAGCGACCGAGATGAAGAACCATCCAGCAGAGAAATGGTAAAGGACCTGTCTAACTCTACTCAACACTATACTAAAACCACCAGAACGACCATATGTTTGAAAAGTGCAGAAAAAAAAAAAAATCAAAATATCGCGTCTTTTCTGCAGGGCCCCAACTGGAGTCAAACTCGCAACGTCTTACTGCGATCTCGGTGGTTCAACCACTGAGCCAAGTAGGTCAGGGGGTCGGGAAACCTTGGCGTGGTCGGGTGGCTTGAGGTCCTATTGATCTATTGAGCCACACCGCCTGGGAGGTGAGGGGAGAGGGGGCTACTGTTTTGATTTTATGTCCGTGTTCTTGTCCTTAGCCCTTGCCTAGTTACCTCTGTGTGTTTGCTGGGCTTGGGTTGACTTAGGTTGAAATAGATGCCCCCGGTACAGCTACCCATTCCGGACAGGTCAAGAAAGAGGGAAGAAATCATAAGGGTTGTTACCATCTCCAACTGCAAGAGGTTATAAGGGTTATCCCCATCTTCAACTGCAGGAGGTTACAGGGGTTATCCCCATCTTCAACTGCAAGAGGCTATAAGGGTTACGCCCATCTTCAACTGCAAGAGGTTATAAGGGTTACCCCCATCTTCAACTGCAAGAGATTATAAGGGTTCACCCCATCTTCAACTGCAAGAAGTTATAAGGGTTCTGTGTATCTGTGTGTGCGTGTGCGTGTCTATGTGTGTGTGTGTGGTGACGCCCCTCCAAGAACCTTAATTTGTCAGACAACTTGGCTATTCTAAAACCGAAACTGACCATAACAACCGCTCCTACCTTCCTGGTCCGACACGTTGGACCCTTGCTGCCCCTCGCAGTCCGAAGCCGGGCCCGAAGCAGCAGCAGCAGCAGCGGCTTGCGGGTCGTGCTGGTCCTCCTCCGGAATGGAGACGTCCGGAAACCCTCCCACTTGACTGCTGCTGTTGGTGGGCGAGTTGGACTGGTCCCCGTCGTTGCCTTCGTCGTCCGTACCCCCCACGGCTGGGGGCAGGATGCCCCGGATCTGAGAGGGGGGAGTGGGGGGGACACGCTTCTTTACGGCTGGGCTACGGCACGGCTTGGCGAAGGACCTGCAGCAGCAGCAGCAGCAGAGGCATCAGTTCTGTGCACAAGGCTTCTGCAAGCGTGAATGTTGTGTAGGGCTACAGGACAAAAGGCAGCCAGGACATACTACATGTATACGATGCAAACATAGTTGAGGATTGGTTGGTCCGTTTCATTCGTTAGCAAGTAAGTGAGCGAGTTGATTCGTTGGCTGGTTAGTTAAATAGTTGGTCAGGTATTAGTTAACTAGTCAGCAGATGAGTCAATCAGTCAGTCAGTCAGTTAGTTAGGTTGTTAGATATAGTAAAGAGTTAGTGGTTAGTTAGCTAGTTAGCTGGCAAACTAGCTAACTAGATAGCCAGTTAGCTTTCTAGTTAGGTGGTTGGGTACTTAGAGTAAATAGTTATTTAGTTAGTTCATTCGTTAGCAAGTAAGTTAGTTGGGTTGGTAGATAGGTAGGTAGGTAGGTAGGTAGATAGGTAGTTTGTTGGTTGGTTGGTTAGATGGTTAGTGAGTCAGTTAGTTAGTTACAAGCAAGGGGGCCTGTAGTCAAATGGATAGAACGTTTTCCCGCAAAGCTGACGATCGTGAGTTCGAACTGCTCGTGCGTTGGCAGTTTTCCGACTTGGAAACCCTCTCTGTGCACCCAGCAGTAAATGGCTACCTGATTCAGTCCAGGGAAGGTTTAAGGCGGCTGAAGGAGAATTATGAGTTCCGTCTCTCATCAGGCCGCACCCTCGACACAGAAAACCTCTGACAGTTTACTGCCCATGGCCAATAGGCGATGGGAATTTAAATCTTTAACTTTAAACCAGTTAGTTACTTAGTTGATTAGTTTGTTAATTTGTTCGTTCGTTCCTTTGTATGTCCGGTAGTTCTTTACTTACTTGTTTGGTTCATTAGTTCGTAAGTTTGTGTGTTAGTTCCTTCGCGGTTCCGTTCGTTCTTTAGTTAGTTTCATTTGGTTGTTTTCATTCTTTAGTTCATTAATTAGTTTATCAGTTTGCTAGTTGTCAGTGAACTACACTTAGGAATAATCATCACCCTCCAAAGTGGTAATCATGGAGAAGAGAGGGAGAGACACAGAGAGAGAGAGACAGACAGACAGACAGACAGACAGACAGACAGAGAGAGAGAGAGAGAGAGAGAGAGAGAGAGAGAGGGGGGGGGGGGAGAATTCCTCAGTGAAGAGAGGAGAGTATGAATTTCTCACAAAACCTAGGACCAGTCATAGAACGTTACGACTTATTTTGAACGGAGCAACAAGAATCATAAAGAAATGAACAATGAAAGGGTAGAATCAGAGCAGATTTCCTCATGGACCTCCAGCCCAAAGGCCCAACATTCACCTTGTTTGAATCGAAGACAAAGTGGCTTTTACGCCAAAAAGAGATGAGATTGTCCAAACTTGGTTCAATTCTTATCTCGGACTGTTCCATTTCTGGATACTACTCTATGTGTCGAGCGATGCGATTCATCAAATTCGGCACAAACTTCCTGGCTATTGGTGAATATCAACAGCTCAATTCACCAGCTGAGAGGGTACTTCAAAGGCGTGTGGCACGTGGAATGGAATACATAAACTGACAGCAAACTTTTTGTTTTTCGTTTTTTAAATCCGTCCAGACACAAAGCCATCCTTCCATCTGACTTTGGAAACGTGTCAAGAAGAAACGGTAGTTGTGCAGACTGTCTTCTGTCAGTTCCAGTTTCAGTTCCATCAAGGAGGTG
>CM065724.1:29891459-29896459 GCA_033310375.1 Conus canariensis
TTCAAAAGGCTAGGGGATTTTGTTTCTAATTCGAAAGACTAGAACCCGGACCACCAATCTGAGGCCGGATTAGTAGAGAAGGCAGGTGAGGGGGACAGGGAGAAAGAAGACAGGTGCGCGAGTGTGCGTGTATTTGGGGGGGGGGGGGGGCGAGGGGGGGGGGGGGGGGAGGGACAAAGCGGCTCCAATTGACCAAAACTCGAACCAGACAGACTTTGTGTCTTCTTGCTTTCTGTATATGAATGTCGCGGCAGGTTATCCACTGCGCCATCACGGACTCCACTGTTTTCGCACAGAACGTGAATAGGGAAAGTAACGTCATGTGTATACATGTATATGGATGAAAGAGTCTGTAATTTTCAATTGTTTAAAGCACTTAATGCATCGTCTTTCTTTCTTTCTATTTTTTTTTCTTTCTTCCTCACTTCTCTCTCCTCCTCCACCTCCTCCTCCTCTCTATTTCTTTTAACCAAAAATATCAGAATCATTGTATCACCTGGACAAGCATGGTACGAAGAATAATTAGGCCTAAGAAACATAACAAAGACACAAATTGATAGCGTGCGGAATCGTGCCTAATTAGAGAGCATTAATCTTTACAGTTCACAAGGAAAAAGATTAAGAAAAAAAAAAAAGACGGTATGTGATTGGAAAAGATTCCTGTCTGACCGCTATAGCTATCGATAACAAGATTAATCATGTCTGCATCGGAAACTGACAAAATTATTCGACTGAAAGCCGGGATAGAAATTGAATCAGAAAATGGGTTTTTTAAGACTTTCTCCTCTTTTAATGAATGTACCAAGCAACACGGTTCAATGAGCTCTGCTACGCCTAGACTTTCTGCTAACTAGTTGGAGCTGCTAGGGCTGTTTACGTTTTGGAATGGAAGGGAGCACGCACCAACAGCCCTTACGGACTAAGCCAAAGCAACAGACAGTCATTCATACATCAGACTAAGTTTGAATGCCACAAGAATGCCCAGTCTCTCCACCCACGCTTTTTTTTTTAAATTTACTCTTTTGATCTTTGAACCGCATGAAACATCCCCTCCCATGAACGCTGCACCGAATAACCCCACCATCTTTTTTTTTTATCCCCCTTGTGTGCGCTGTCTGAAAAGGGACTGTACTTCCCAACGACACATTACACATAACAGCTGTGAAGTTTTTCTTTCGAAAGGCCAGCATTCTAACCACCAATCTGAGTACAGATTTGTGGAGAAGGCAGGTGAGGGAGAGAGGGAAAAAGGAGAGGGGAGAGCAGGCAGGTGGGGGGGGGGGGGGGGGGGGGGAGGGAGAAGACAAAGCGGAACTCGAACCAGACAGACCTGGGATTTCCACGGTTCCCACAGAAGAATGGCGCGGCAGGTTATCCACTGTGCTACCACGGACTCCATTTTTGTGCACTAGAACGTGAATGGGGAAAGCAAAGTCGCGCGCGCGCGCGCGTGTGTGTGTGTACATATAGATACATAGGCACTCAGATATGTACACGCATTACAGAGTCTGTAATTTGTAACTGTTTAATGCATTCAACATCGTGTTCGTTTGTTTTCTTTCTTTGTTTCTTTCTGTCAGTCTGTCTGTCTGTCTGTTTGTCTTTCCTTTTTTTTTTCTTCTTTTTCTTTTAATCCAACAATATCAGGATTCTTGTATTACTTCAACAAGTGAGGTACGAGGAAATATTGATGAATGAAAAAGAAGTTTAACAGCGTACAGAATCATGCTTGATTAGAGAGCATTAATGTTTACGGTTCACAAGGAAAAAGATTTTTTTTTTTTAAAGTAAGATGGTATTTGATTGGAAAAGATTTCCTTTCTGACCACTATAGCCGTAGATAACAAGATTAATCTTGTCTGCAAGGGAAACGGGTGAAATGATGACACTGAACGCCAGGATAGCAGCTGAATGGGTTATTTCGAACTTTCTCCTCTTTCATCAGTCGTCTCTATCTCTGTTTTATTTGAATTCATGCATGTGCAGAGCTACACGATTCGACGAAATCCGCAGCTTAGACTGTCTCCTCACTAGTTGGAGCTGCTAGGGTTGTTCACGTTTTGGAATGGAAGGGAGCACGTACCAACAGCCCTTACGGACCAAGCCAAAGCAACAGACGGCCAGTCATTCACACATCAGGCAAAGCTGGACTGCTACGACGAGAACGCTCAGTCTCTCCACCCAAGCTTTTTTTTTATTTACTCTTTTGATCTCTGAACCGCATGAAACGTCCCCTCCCATGTACGCTGCACCGAATAACCCCACCAACTTTTTTTTTTTTTTTTTCTTCCTCTGAGTGTCGCTGCTTGCAGTAAAGGGACTGTCCTTCCTAACGACGTATTATATACAAATAACAGCTGTCAAGTGCAGCCTATACGTGCTGAACTCTGGTTGGTCGATAGTTCCGCCATCTCCCTTTGTGTGTGTGTGTGTGTGTGTGTGTGTGTTTGTCGCCTGCGTTTTTTGGTCTGGTGAAATGGTGACATTTTGACCTGTCTGCCGCATTACAAAAAAAAAAAAAAAATTCTTTGAATTCTTAAGCTGACTAACGATAAATTGTTTATGGGAGGAAGATTGACCGCCAGTACTGCTCTGGATTCGTAATACCAAACATGTAGCGAGCGTAGAGTTAGAATGTAATATCATTGACTGGAATTCCTGTGTGAACGTTCGACAGTATTTTTTTTTTAAATCCTTCCATGGACATAGAACACCACTTTTGATGTTGTTTTTTTTTGCAGATTTCCACCCAACTGTCACAAAAAGATCGCAGAAATTAACTCCCCCCCCCCCCCTCCCCCGCAGTCTCTATCCTATATTCTCTATCTGACCAATCACTGTGTTAAATTACGTTGGTTTTTTTTTCTTCGCAGTTTGTACGTAAAAACTGTCACTACTGAAAGCAGTGATAAATTTTTGGCAGGAGTGCAGTGTAAGTCTAACATAAAAAAGAACGTGTATATTTTTTTTCACTACCTTCAACACCGTCACCTTTGCCGAAAGCGAGGCTTAAAAGCAAGTGGGTAGGGCTATTGATTGTATTGTCTTCAATATCAATACATCTACGTTCAATGTAAACAGTTATATAGGAGCGTTTAGTGCACCTTTTTCTGAGCATGGTTCGTGGCAGCTCTTGACATTGGGTCTGTTTACATTTAACGCTCACAACAATGAAGGTTGATATGACAGGTGGGGGTTACCATCATGCCCACCTAGGGGGGGGGGGGGGGAGAGGGGAGGGGTCTATGAAATATTACACAGTGGGGTCGGAATATGTTTTGCGTAGGGAGGGGCAGCCTGAACTGACAAACATGTCATCAAACGAGGAGAGGGAGGGGTGGGTGTGGGGGAGGGGGGGGGGGGGCGAGGGCTTTCATCTCCGAAATGTTCACAAAGATAAAAAGGGGTGGAGGAGGAGGGGTGGGAGGGGAGGGGAGGCAGATTTTATCTTCCAAATTACCGTAAAAGAGGGAGAGTGGAGGGAGAGGGGCTGCCACCTTCCAAATTTTGATTTTTTTTTTTTTCTCTCAACAGACTGAGTCCATTTTTTTCTCCTAAAAGCAAGTGGGTTAAGAGTGGGGTGGGGACCGCACCATAACATGCCATAATGGAGCTATCTGATGCAGCATGAGCCAAGATGTTATCCCGAATACATCTAACCAAAATACCGTTCAAAGACACCAACAATGACATGATGCTTTTCCTACTACGTCCGTTGTTTTTTTTTTTTTTTTTTTTTTTTTAAATAAACCTTTAAAGTTGGAGGGAGTGTGTGAGTGTACGTGCAGACAATAGTGCATTCCTGTCCACTCTTATGTTTACATGAAGCCAATTCTTCATTTAAACGGTGCAGGACATTTCCAGCCTAAAAGGCCACTGTGTTTGGAGTCAGTATGGACATCAGCTACAGTGACTGATTTTGATTACATGTCATACAGACCGTCACCCGGAATCGGTGATAAAGGCAAAATAGCATTTATGAAGCAAGACTAAAACGAGTATCTTTTGTTGTTTTTTTTTTTTTTTTTTATTTTTTAACCATTAAGCCTGTCGTAGATATATATTTACTTTTTCCATCATGTATTTTACTTTTTTTTTTTCTATTGCCTTTCCATTTTTTCGCTATTGTATATGATGAACTGTATCAGCTTATGAAACTGTCAATGATCCAAACTTAAGGGGGGAGGGGGAGGGGGGTGGGGACCCGCAGTCTTTCTCCACACCCAATCTCCAGTTGACGTTTGAACTTCGTGTGTGTGTGTGTGTGTGTGTGTGTGTGTGTGTGTGTGTGTGTGTGTGTAGTGTGTTGTGTATGTGTTGTGTGTGTGTGTGTGTGTGGTTCTGAGGTCGAAATGAAACTTGCCACTACGAATGCTCTTTAAAAAAAACCCTGAAATTACGAGAGAGAGAGAGAGAGAAGAGAGAGAGAGAGAGGAGAGTAGATGGGGGTGGGGAGATGGGGGTTGGTGCGGATGAGGGTACTTTTTTTTACATATCGCATTCCCACGGACGGTAGCTTTCAGTTTACAGTTACCATACGAAGTGATACAGACCTACCAGATTGTGCAGGTTTTGTGGTATCTATTTCAAATATCAAAACGTCACTCAAGAAGACACACTTTTAGGCAACAGGAACATCGAAGGTTTGAACCTGTTACCAGGGGAGTACATCCCTGTGCAAAAATGAGGGCTTATTAACTAAAGGGAGATAAACACAACCTGGCTTCCGGCCAGCTAGCTTATCAGGTGATCAGCCACAAATGTGTCTGCCTATCTCTCCGTCTGTCTATCCAAGTATAAACAAACAAGCACTGAAACGACAACAAAACGGGTATACACGTCTACCCGAAACTGAATCCCGTCATCGGATCGGAGAAGGGAGGGGGAAAAAAACCCATTCACCTAGTTACAGTCTGTAATTCAACACAAGACCCTCGTTCCGGCCCATGCACCGACCGTCATATAAAACTTGTATACCCCCAACCCACATCTAGTAGCTC
>CM065724.1:29906459-29908959 GCA_033310375.1 Conus canariensis
GGGAAAGTTTCAGAAATGATTTCGTTTTCTTTTGCTATGTTCATACTTTTTCATTGATGCTCCATACGTTATGATTGTTGCTGTCAGAAACGGCTTTCAACTAAAGAACGAAAAAAGTTTAAGAAGAAGAAGAAGCAGAGAGAGAGAGAGAGAGAGAGAGAGAGAGAGAGAGAGAGAGAGAGAGAGAGAGAGAGAGAGACTGGGTAGGTGTTGATATATGAATGTTGTTGGCATAAGAAACATCGCGATAGCCATGGGATCAGAACCAGAACGATGACCTAGGGAAAGTCCTGCTGACAGCGGGAGGGACTGCAGCCCGGATCGATCCTTTTCAAAGGGCACGTAAGACCGGGTGCAGAATCTAGACTGTCTGGAGTTGTGCTGTTTTCACCCCTCAAAATAACAGCAACGAGTCAGGCTGCGGGCTGTACGCAGCAGTTCGCTTTAATGGTGGCGTCTTTCGCCGGTGGGCTCTGCAGTCATGAGAAACGGGCTGATACTCCCATATGAAACGCTTTCAGAAAGGTTCTGTGGTGTCGCACCCGGTAGCCTTCACACGATGGTGTCTGCCACGGAGCGGTTATGTCCCTTGACGTCTTCATGGGATGCCTTGTGCGTGCATGGCTCCACCCTGTGTGAACTCTGCCATGGAGCAGTTATGTCCCTTGACGTCTTCATGGGATGCCTTGTGCGTGCCTGGCTCAACCTGTGTGAACACAGTGCAGGCGTGCAAGGGTGGAGCAGGAAGTTGCTCCGGGCTGGTTGGTTCGACAGTTGAGGACAACACTTCTCAGGGTCTCCAGGCTGGCTGGTTCGATAGTTGAGGACAACACTTCTCAGGGTCTCCAGGCTGGCTGGTTCGACAGTTGAGGACAACACTTCTCAGGGTCTCCAGGCTGGCTGGTTCGACAGTTGAGGACAACACTTCTCAGGGTCTCCAGGCTGGCTGGTTCGACAGTTGAGGACAACACTTCTCAGGGTCTCCGGGCTGGTTGGTTCGACAGTTGAGGACAACACTTCTCAAAGTCTTACTGGCACCTTCGGGTGTGTCTCTTTCCTGAATGCTTCTGGGGTAAGAAAAGTCTGCTTGTGTGACATTGTAACAAAAGTCATGTGAAGATTGAAACAGGATCTTCTGCTGAAAGTAAAGATTTCAATCTGAAAGGAAGTGAAAAAAAGCGAATTGCGCCAGCTCTGGCACATTCTGTCTGCAGACAGGCTAATTCGGCATAATGGACAGTCCTCGTTACAGAAGCAATACATGGTGAATGAATTCTAAACAAAACAAAAATCGATAAATAGAAGACCACTGACATTATTCACGACATGTCAAATAGAACCGTGCATTCGTAATGTGTGACTTCAATCTAACAGCGTCTTTCGAAAAAATATCAAAAAAAAAAAAAAAAGTAGTCAAATATAGTCGTGCATTGGTAATGTGTGACTTTAACATAATACTTTTTCGATTAGTATTCGTAAAGAAAAACTTGTCCTCAAGGGTAGCTCCTTCTTCCAGTGATCAAGCAGTTGGCCAGTAAATCCTGTGAGTGGTTTGATGTCTCCTACTGGGGATAAAATTCTACCTGTTAGGTGTTGTCTTTTTGTATCTATGTATCGTAAATGATTCATGTCAGGTAGAAAGCATCATCTTCCCTGCCATCAAACTAAATGTGACTTTCGTGTGATACATCGTCTGAAAATAAAAGACACGCTGTATCAACAGAAACAGATAGAATGAAAAAAAATCGGAAATTTTTGTGGTTAAAAAAAATCCTGAGAAATATTTATCACTTTAACTGCTGACCTGCCATAACTCAATCTTTGATAAATGTCCGCCTTTTCCAAAACCCATAGTATGAGGTCTGTTTACATTCACTGTCACTTGCAATCTGGGAGACAGAGAGCGAGCGAGCGAGCGAGGGGAGAGAGAGAGAGAGAGAGAGAGAGAGAGAGATTTTTAGCTACACATGGCCTTCACATGCATGCGTGCACAGACCAGACACTCACAGAGAGAGAGAGAGAGAGAGAGAGAGAGAGAGAGAGAGAGAGAGGAGAGAGAGAGGAGAGAGAGAGAGAGAGAACGAAACGAACGAACGACGAACGAACGAAATTTTATTTTACCAGGGTAATGAGATAAGCAATACAAATGCTTTTTTCCACCCAGCCCTGGGGCAAAAGGAAAGAAAAACAAGTAAGTATTAAGATTAAGATCAAATTAATGCATTTAAAGATCAAATTAATGCATTTAAAGATCAAAGTAATGCATTTAAAGATCAAATTAATGCAAATACATATATAAAAAAAAACAAAGAATAACAAAACCTTGTACAGTTCAAAACAAATTAGCTATTGTCCATAGCATTGACAAACGAACGCAAATAGAAAAAAAAAAACGCGTGAACATAGCGAACAAGGGGAAGGAAACGGGGAAGGAAAAGGCCAAGGGGTAGGTTTGGGGTAAATAGAGAAAGAGAGAGAGAGAGAGAGAGAGAGAGAGAGA
>CM065724.1:29914599-29917099 GCA_033310375.1 Conus canariensis
TTTTCACACCCAAGCTAGAATAGATCAACACTTTGAGAACCAGTTGGAAGATTCTCTCTCTCTCTCTCTCTCTCTCTCTCTCTCTCTCCTCTCTCTCTCTCTCTCTCTCTCTGACTCAGTCTTTTTGTCTGTCTGTCTATGTGTATTGGTGTCTGTCTGTATGTCAGTCTGGTTATCTGTCTGTCTGTCCTTCTGTCTGTCTGTCTATATGCCTGTCTGTCTGTCCGTCTCTCTCTCTCTCTCTCTCTCTCTCTCTCTCTCTCTCTCTCTCTCTCTCTCTCTCTTCTTCTTCTTCTTCTTCTTCTTCTTCTTCTTCTTCTTCTTCTTCTTTGTAAACGGCCACGATAAACGTTAAAACTGTGAAACAATTTTGCTGCACACTTTTTCTTTTCTTTTTCTTTTTTTTTTTTCTTTTTCTTTTTTTTTTTATACAAAGATTTAAACCAAACAACGCCGATATGATAGCTGAAGCTGTTTGTCATCGGTATTGAAATGTACTTTGCAACATTTATTCTATATACATGTAACCTCTATTCGGCATAGGAAGATTTTCAAGCCGGGAGAGAGAGAGAGAGAGAGAGAGAGAGGATGAGAGAGAGAGAGAGAGAGAGAGAGAGGAGAGAGGGAGGGAGGGAGGGAGAGAGGGAGAGAGAGAGAGAGAGAGAGAGAGAGAGAGGGAGGGGAGGGAGGGAGAGGGGGAGAGAGAGAGAGAGACAGGGTGTGGGGATCAAAGGCAGTGGACGGAGAAGAGTGATGGTGGGGACGTAGGGGAGTGCAAAAGAGAGTGGAGGGAGGAGGGTGGAGGGTGTGCTAGACCTGAGGCTTCTGACAGAAAGATGATTCCGACATGAAAGTTGGAAAAGACAAATTGACTTCGAAGTAGCTATATTCATACCGTGTGTGTGTGTGTGTGTGTGTGTGTGTGTGTTGTGTGTGTGTGTGTGTGTGTGTGTGTGTGTGTGTGTGTGTGTGTGTGTTGTGTGTGTGTGTGGAGAGAGAGAGAGAGAATGTGAACGTCAAATTTAGTCGACTGTTACGGTGTGTGTGTGTGTGTGTGTGTGTGTGTGTGTGTGTGTGTGTGTGTGTGTGTGTGTGTGTGTGTTTGTGTGGTGTGTGTGTGGTGTGTGTGTGTGTGTGTGTGTGTGTGTGTGTGTGTGTGTGTAAAAGACAAACTTTCTTTGAAACTGGTATGTTCATATGGGGGCCTTTCAAATACTAATGGAAAGGGTGTGTGTGTGTGTGTGCGCGTGTGTGTGTGTGTGCGCACGCGCGCGCGCGCGCGCGTGTGTGTGTGTGTGTGTGTGTGTGTGTGTGCGTGCGTGCATGTCTGTGTGCGTGCGTGCGTGCGTGCGTGCGTGCGTGCGTGCGTGCGCGCGTGTATGTGCGTGTGTGTGTGTGTGTGTGTGCGCGCGCACGAGCGTGTGTGTGTGTGTGTGTGTGTGTGTGTGTGTGTGTGTGTGTGTGTGTGTGTGTGTGTGTGTGAACGTAATGTAAATTTGTTTGCGGTACGTTGGAGGGCCTTCCTGGAAAATGACACGGTGTACATTCGCTCAGTGTGCATGTGTAAGTCTGTCCCTACGTTCAAAGAAAAATGGGAAGGGGGCAAGAGATATGGGCACTTAGCCCACCCCTCCACCCCTCCCACCACCACCCCTGACCCCCACCCTGTCTTACCCCCTCCTGCCTCACCCCTACACCCTCTCCCTTCCCCTTTGCCTGGCAGTTGATCTTGACACGAACATACATGGAATCTAAATCAAGTTAACATTCGCCTGTCTCTTCTTCCAAACCTCACACGGAGCGGCATCCAGTATTAATTAGTCTCTCCTGGGCCATCGTTGAACGCACCTAGATTTACTTTCATTGATTCTGTTCAATAAACAACAAACAAGTAGGGTAACTCCCCCACTATCAGATTGTTCGTCTTTGTATTTGTCTGACTTTATTCAAATTTAAAAGGTTGTGCCAGTCTTGAATAAAAGTTACTCTCTGTGTTAGGTTTTCTTATGGGAGCAAGAGTTACCCTACTTGTTTATTGTTTATTGTTTACTGTTCCCTGCCTCATTTTATTTTCAACTTCATTCTAATTCTGTCCAGTCAGTGACATCGTGACAAAGTGGGGGGCTGCTAAACTAGGCCTTTGCCCTATCTATCCTTTCAGCGGTGGTTGGTTGTGTTGTGGTGGTTGGCCCCCAGACACACTGTCAGGTTGCAGCTTGAGCAACAACAACTGCTTTGTCCAGCGAAGCGAGGATTTGTGTAGACTGCCCAACTAAAATTGGACAAGCCAGATATGGGCAGAAGGATGCTACCCCTCCCCTCCCCTCCTCCCCTTCACCCTCCCTTCCACACCCGCCTCCCCCTGTGATATTTCCGAGGGAGGGAGGGAGGAGGAGGAGGCAATTTTTTTTTTTTAATGTATTCCATTTTCTAGATGGATATGTCATGGACTTAATGAATACGCCTCTGTCCGTCGGTCTGTCTGTCTGTCTCCACTTTC
>CM065724.1:29929599-29932099 GCA_033310375.1 Conus canariensis
TATATATATATATATATATATATATATGTGTGTGTGTGTGTGTGTGTGTGTGTGTGTGTGTGTGTGTGTGTGTGTGTGTGTGTGTGTGTGTGACCGACAGACGGACAGACACACAGACACACAGGCATACGGACAGACACACAGACAGACACACATGCAAACAAAGCTCAAAATTCTAATGCATCCATCTGTGATCAGAGAACATGTAGGTGACAAAAAAGGGGAGGGGTGGTGTAGGGAAGGGGGGGGGATGCGGGTGTGGAAAAGTGTGTTTGAGGGTGTAGAAGTTATAGTCATAGGGGTGGAAGCAGTGATATGTGAAAATCTGGATATCCACTTCTGAATGGAGAAGAGAGAGAGAGAGAGAGAGAGAGAGAGAGAGAGAGAGAGAGAGAGAGAAGAACAGACAGACAGACAGACAGACAAGACAAACAGACAGACAGACAGACAGACAGTCAGACAGACAGACAAACAGAGAGTCACAGAGAGAGAGACAGACAGACAGACAAACAGAGAGTCACAGAGAGACAGACAGACAGACAGACAGACAGAGAGACAGTCAGACAGACAGAGAGTCACAGAGACAGACAGACAGACAGACAAACAGACTGAGAGACAAACAAACAGACAGACAAACACACAGAGAGAGAGAGAGAGAGAGAGAGAGAGAGAATCGTGGAGGCAAATAGGGAAGGAAAGAACGAAGACAAGGGAAAGTGGATGGAGGGACAGGGCAGGGTATGGGGGCAGCAGCAGGGAGAGGGGAGATGGGGGTGGTGGGGAGTGCCACCAATCACACACACACCCCCTGCAATCAACTGTGCGAATGAGAGAACACCTGCACGGCCGCTGATGGCTTGACCAGATTAGACCTGGCCAGCTGCTGTCGCCGCCCGATCCTTTGACACAGAGAGAGAGCTAGATGGAACCCACCACGTAGAGATCCCCATCACTCCTTAACTCTTCACTCACTGCTCCACACTGATGCCTGCCACCATTTCCACCACCACGACCACCACCACCACCTCCACCACCACCACCACGACCATCACCACCACTACCACCACCACCATTACCACCATCACCACCACCACTACCACCATCACCACCGCCTCAACCACCACCACCACCACGACCTCCACCGCCACCATCACCATTACCACGATCACCACCACCACTACCACCATCACCACCGCCTCAACCACCACCACCACCACCACCTCCACCATTACCACCATCACCAATACCACCACCACCATCATGTATTGTATTGTATTGTACTTTCTGAATTGTATTGTTTTGCATAGCATTGCATTGCATTTAATTTGTTGTGTTTATTGTATTGTAATGTATTGTATGATCTTGCATTGCATTGGATTGCACTGCATTCTATTGTATTGCACTGTATTGCATTGCATTGCACCGTGTTGTATTATATCGTATTGCATTGTATTGTATTGCAATGCATAGTATTGTATTGCATTGTACCGTATCGTTTCGCATCTTATCGTTTCGTAACGGTTGATAATGATGTTTTTACAAAATCAGATTTCATGTTTATCGAATCTCTTGTGATAAAAATACGTTGGTGATTTTGTTGTAACTGTTGCAAACAAACTGAGACAAAGACAAACTGCCCGCCGGTAAAACTATAAACAAAGTAACCAACAAATAAAAACAAACCAAAAAAAAGATATCTTAACTATAATCTGTTTTGAATTATCTCTGTACCAAATTTTATTAGAAGTAATATGTAAGTATTGTATTGCGTGAGTATTGCAATGTATTGTGTTGTGTTGCATTGTGTTATGGTGTATTGTGTTGTAACGATTGATAGTTGTGCTTTTAAAAATCAAATTTCATCTTTGTTGAATCTAGGCGTAATAAGATTCTGAGCTGACTTTTTTTTTCTTGTTCTTTCTCTCTTTATTTTCTTTTTTTTTTTTTCCATTTTGTCTTTCTTCTTTATTCGTTTTATTTGTCTTTTGCCATTGTAAACAACTTTTTTTTTTTAAAGACAAGCTATCCAGTTTCCAAAACAATAATAAAAGACAGAGACAAAAAAACCCCTGTTAATTACAATTTGTGCCTGATTGTATGAAATACAGTATGCGAATGATTGTATTGTATTACACTCTTTGTACTGTATGTATTGTACTGTTTTGTATGGTAACAAATCATAATTTTTTGAAAAAGAAAAACAAAAACAAAAAACGAAAATTGATATTCATTAAATCTGATGTGTGTAGATTCGAGGTGCGTTTGTTGTTATTTTTGTTGTTGTCGTTGTCGTTGCAAAGAAATACAGAAAGAAGCAAACAATCAAACATGCAAAATTATAAACAGACAGACAAAGAAACAAAGAAAAAAGACTGGCTAATCTGTTTTCCATTGTCTCTGTAACAAATGTTATTATATTTAACGCGCGAACGCTATATTGTGTGAGTATTGTATTTCTATTTTTTCATCAATTAATCAATTTTTTTATTTCATTATATAT
>CM065724.1:29939599-29944599 GCA_033310375.1 Conus canariensis
TGGCTGCACGTGTTTTTTGAGATTGTCAGGTTGTTGTTCGGGGTGTATTCACTAACAACGATTTCCATTTATGCCTGCAGTTGTTTACTATTTCTGTTTTAGTGTTTAGGGTTGCTAAGTGTGGCTTGCATAGTATTAGCCATTTTTCAGTTAAACATAAGTTGCATCTTTTTGAAATGTTGCTGTATGGTGATGCCCTTTTTATTATTTTCCAGGATATATTGTAGTTTATTTTTGCGTCTTTAAGTTTCCAAATGTATTTGCTCAGTTCTGTTTGGTTTTTGTATTTTTCTTTATTAAATGACTGTTTGTGGTTTGCATATCTGGTTTTGAAGTGGTTTTCAGTAATCCCTATGTATGTTTCTTTTTCATTTTCTGATGTCACAGTGGCTTGGTATACAATATTGTTGTAAAGGCATTTATTGCTTAGGGGGCACTGCTCTTTTTTGGTGCAGTTGCAAGATTTCCTTTCTTCACCCTTCTTTGTTGTGTTGATTTTCATTTTGTTGGATGTATCAATTAGATTTTTGAGGTTAGGCATACATGAGTACGATAGTTTGACGGTGTTTTTGTTGAATATTTTAGACAGTTTGTGTTCTTTTGGGAACGAAGTTGTTAAGATTTTAAAGAATTCTTTCCCTATGTTTGTTTTGAGTTTCCCGTCGTATGGTGGGTTGTACCATATGATTTTTCTTTTCCTGTTTTTCTTACTTTTATTTATGTTGTTGTCTGGGTTGTATTGTAGTTTGTAATTGTACCCACTTTTTTGCAGTGCTTCTTGGTATTCTACTGCTGCGTTGTTGAATACTCTTTCGTTGCATGACAGATTTGATAGTCTCTTGTTTATGCCGTTGGGTATGGTCTTTAATACAGTTGGTGGATGGTTGCTTTTGATGTTTACATAGATAGGTGTGTCGTTAGGTTTCTTGTATGGTTTATATATGTGGTTGTTGAGGTCAAGTGTTATGTCTAAGTAGTTCACTACCTTTTTGTTTGCTTCAATGGTGATTTTTAAGTTGTGGTTCTGGAAGATTTTGCATAGTTCTTTTTCCTTGTTTTCAATGGTTCTTGGGTTGTTGGTTAGTGCAGCAAGGCCGTCGTCTCTGTATAGTCCGACTTGTTTTCCAAGTTGTTTCTTGATGTTGGATAGTATGAATAGTCCGACCAGTTCGCATGTTTCTGCACCATCATATGATCCCATGGTTACGTCAAATGTTGAGTTGCTGTTTGTTTTCTTGATCCAGGTTTCGTTTTTGCTGTACAGTAACGTTTTCTTGGTGTGGAGGATGATTTCCATTTCTGACCCTGTTATGTCTGTGTGGTTACTAGCAAATTTCAGAGCTTTGGTGAGTAGTTCCTCATCTATGGATGGGTAGAAGTCTACTATGTCGAATGTGATGAATACTGTATGGCTTTGTTTATTGAGTTTTTTGAACCATTGGATAACTTCGTGTGTGTTCTTCCAGAGGTTGTATTCAGAGTTTGATTTTATGTTCTTTATTATTTTTTCTAGAATTTTCTTGCTTATTTTGCCTAGTTCAGATTTAGATGGGTTTATTAGTCTACATGTTGGGTTGTTGTGAAAATTGGGCTTGTGGTCTTTGAGTGTTATAAAAGCTTCTTTTGTTGCTGTCGTTTCTACCCTGTCACTTAGGTCTATGCGATGCACAAGTTCTTTTTCTTTGATGCGGATATTGTCATGTGTATTTTTGCCGGCTTTTTTGTAGTTTTTCTGGATGTTTTTGTCAAGGAGTTGGGAGTATTCCTTAGGTTCCATCTGTCATGCAACGAAAGAGTATTCAACAACGCAGCAGTAGAATACCAAGAAGCACTGCAAAAAAGTGGGTACAATTACAAACTACAATACAACCCAGACAACAACATAAATAAAAGTAAGAAAAACAGGAAAAGAAAAATCATATGGTACAACCCACCATACGACGGGAAACTCAAAACAAACATAGGGAAAGAATTCTTTAAAATCTTAACAACTTCGTTCCCAAAAGAACACAAACTGTCTAAAATATTCAACAAAAACACTGTCAAACTATCGTACTCATGTATGCCTAACCTCAAAAATCTAATTGATACATCCAACAAAATGAAAATCAACACAACAAAGAAGGGTGAAGAAAGGAAATCTTGCAACTGCACCAAAAAAGAGCAGTGCCCCCTAAGCAATAAATGCCTTTACAACAATATTGTATACCAAGCCACTGTGACATCAGAAAATGAAAAAGAAACATACATAGGGATTACTGAAAACCACTTCAAAACCAGATATGCAAACCACAAACAGTCATTTAATAAAGAAAAATACAAAAACCAAACAGAACTGAGCAAATACATTTGGAAACTTAAAGACGCAAAAATAAACTACAATATATCCTGGAAAATAATAAAAAGGGCATCACCATACAGCAACATTTCAAAAAGATGCAACTTATGTTTAACTGAAAAATGGCTAATACTATGCAAGCCACACTTAGCAACCCTAAACACTAAAACAGAAATAGTAAACAACTGCAGGCATAAATGGAAATCGTTGTTAGTGAATACACCCCGAACAACAACCTGACAATCTCAAAAAACACGTGCAGCCAACCCACACGTGAAAACAGCTGAAACCGGGCCCCACACGCTATACAACACCGGCGGTGGGCAACCCAAACATCATCCTGAAGAGAGCCATGAAATAAGCTTGAAACAAATTTGTAGAGATTCTAACATTCCTTTTTAATACTTCGTTTTAATTGTTGCTCCCCAAGGGGTTGAGCGCTTTTAGAATCGTTTTAGGCTAATTAACTATATTGATCTATATTATATATATATATATATATATATATATATATATATTAAAAAAAAAAAAGAAAGAAAATTCAATGCTTTTTAAAACATTCATTTATATTTTGTAGATTTTTATTCCTTGCCGTCAATAACATTAGTGAATATGGTCTATTAAGTATATTTATCCTACCGCTTGAAACATTGTGCAAATCTACTATTGAAACAGAGTTTGTTTTGATGATTTTTCTTCTTTTTTTTTATTTTTTATCAGAGATGACGTGTTTTGGGGTTGTTTTTTTTCTCACAGTAAATCAATTAATATTCGCTGTTTGCATTCCTAAAGCCAGAATATTCCAGGGTTTTCCGTACTAGGTTTAACTTCTGGTTCAAAGTTTACCACGTCAATACGTTCATTGTTCAGGCGTGTCATTTCGCGCCTGTAGTTTAGAAACTGCCCCCTTTCCTGTGTCACCTATCTTAAAGCAGGACTCCAATTGACCCTCACTTTTAGAACGATTCAATTCGTGTCATACACCAGAACCTCCCCGCTTCCCAGCTTGCATGCCACTATCGCGATCACTGAGTAACCCCCACCCCCACCCTCACCCCACCCCAACTCCGCAATTCTCTTCCTACCCCCCCCCCCCCCCACCACACACACACACACACATCCCACACCCTTTCCACTCCCACCGCCAGACATTCAATTAGATCAGCCACCAGATCACTCAAGCATCGCGCAGATGATCCGGACGCTCTTAGAAGAAGCCCCGCTGAGTTTTGTTGTGACGCAAACGCCAATCATGGCGTCACGGGTGACGAGTCGGTCACACGCCACTGGCGATCCAAAATGACCCCTCCGCGCTTCATATCATCACGGCACGCGCCACCGTCGGCCAAATTGGAGGAGAGAGAGAGAGAGAGAGAGAGAGAGAGAGAGAGGAGAGAGAGAACGGCTGGCACGAGCTCGGAGAATGGGAGGTGGGTGGGTGGAATGGGATAAGCTCCCGGAGCTACAGTTTGTCCTAGCTTCTTGAGCTTTTCTTTGGGTAGGTGACACGTGCTTCACCATCTTTGGGGGGTCTCTAACGGTGCTGGACTGGTCTGGGTGTCCGCTGTGAAGGTATGTGAATCTGCCCAGTCGGGTAGAGGAGGTGGGTGGAGGGTGGAGGTGGGTGGGTGAGGGAGGGGAGGGGTGGGGGCTAGGTGATTGAGATACATACTGCATCCCCCGGAGACCATATTGCCCATCCGGGCACTTGTCCATTTCACCCTGCTCTCTCTCTCTCTCTCTCTCTCTCTCTCTCTCTCTCTCTGACGCCACACAGACAATGGGGAGGGAAAGATGGCTGGATTGGAACGCAGCAGGGTAAATGAAGATCTCTCCCTAGTACCGTTGAGGTGTCAGGCTCACCACGTGACGAACCAACCAATCCACCGTGTCCTTCAGATAAATGATGGCCCATCTTCCACCATGCCGTAGTATTGGATCAGAATTCAGTTGTCCTGGTCCACGTCTTCTCCTGGTGCTCTCTCGGAATCGGGTTTGTCTGCCTCAAAACATCTGTTCCTGAGCGCCAGAGACAGAATATGTACACAGACAATATAGGAACAGAGTCAACGATGGAAGCGTGTCGTCTTTGATCATAGAAGTATTGGTCTTGCGGTCATTCGGCATCTACAGTGACGGGCATTCAATGTGTGCACTGTGTGAAAAGGGTCTGAAGTGATGAAGATGAACCATCGTTTGGCTTACAGTAAAGAAGGATCTGAATGTGAGATGTAAAGGACCTTTTTTTTAAACACGAAACTGTCGTTTTTTAAGCAATAAAAAAAGAAAAAGTAACACTAGAACTTCACTGATTAGGAGTGTTATACATCAACAGTTCATCTCCATGCCAACATGTTGATGCTGTGTATCAATCAATTTCATTTTACAAAGTTGAGATGAATTTCTTTTAAAAGTAGGATGTAAACAAAACTGTCATACAGAAGACTGGAGTGATTGAAAACCACAAATCGGCTTCAACTTAAAAGGCCACTGTGAAAAAAAAAGATAAACAAAGAACTTTTTCGTCCACAAATGAAGAGACACGTACGTGGCCCAGTGTAATAATCCCACTGGGATAAGTGAAAAGGGCAAAATAATATATTTTTTTAAAACCTGCTATTACGTTCTGTCCAAGAGATTCCCATCTTTCTGATTAGTTCGG
>CM065724.1:29959599-29962099 GCA_033310375.1 Conus canariensis
CACCACCGGGGAAGAGGAAGCGAGGCAGACCACTCGGCACCTGGAGGAGGACAGTGGAGGAGGAGATGAGAGAGGCAGGCAAGACTTGGAATGAACTGAGCTGGCTTGCCCAGGACAAAGTGGGCTGGAGGGAGCTTGTTGGCGCCTTATGTCCCGGGACGCGAGATGAAGAGGATTAAGTATGTATGTATGTGTATAGTGTGTATGTGCATATATATGTGTACGTATATGTATGTATGTACATATGCTTGTATGTAAGTATGTATGTATGTATGTATGTGTGTGTGTATGTATGTATGTATGTATGTATGCGTGTGTGTATGTATGTGTATATATATATATATATATATATATATATATATATATATATGGTGTATGTATGTATGCAAGTACATATGTACACATGCATGTATGTTTGTGCTCTGTTTACTTCAGTACTGTACAGTGTCCGCTTATCTAACTAACGCCTGAGCATTGACGACTGAAGGAAAATAGTGCTGTATGTTGACGACGCATTGATGGCGAGAGGCTTGATACTGGGCTCGGTTAACACAACATTATCATACAGCTCATCATCTCCAGCTCGATGAAGCAATTCGAGAGCGGTCAAACAGTGAGTCCGACCCGTACATCATGTTTAAAATTTTTTTTTAATTTTAAAAAGTGATGTTGAGTGAACGTTTGTGAACACTGGACCATTGTGAACAATTGAAGTAGTTTGTGAAGTGAGTTGGATTGAAGCCCCTATTTACAGAACACACACACACACACACACACACACACACACCACACACACTCTCTCTCTCTCTCTCTCTCTCTCCTCTCTCTCTCTCTCTCTCTCTCTCTCTCTCTCTCTCTGTCCTTCCTCACTCACCCGGATGAAAAAAGCATGTGTTTGCTTATCTGTTACCCTTGGAAATAAAGATTATCATCATCATCATCATCATCATCATCATCATCATCATCATCATCATCATCATCATCTCTCTCTCTCTCTCTCTCTCTCTCCTCTCTCTCTCTCTCTCTCTCTCTCTCTCTCTCTCTCTCTCTCTCTCTCCCCTTCAGCGCTCACCCCCTCCCCCCAACCTCCCTCCCCCCGAAAATCTCCAGACACTCTCCCCCACCAGCATCTCCCTCCACCCCCATCACATCCCAACCGCAAGCCCCTATCTGACCTCCACCCCCCCACCCCCCGTCCCCACCCCCCACCCCAACCCCAACACACACACATTTTATCAAGCCCGCGTAAAAATTAACTTTATTCCATGACAAATCGACTTTTATATTCTGTTGGCATTTTCAATGCATTCTCCAAAACTGCACTGTAATGAATCCGACTTTAATCTGTAAAGGATAAAAAATAAAAAGTAAAATGCCGGGGAAAATGTGTGTTATATGGGAGTAAGGAGAGAGAGAGAGGGGACAGAAGAGGTGGGGGGGGAGGGGGGGGGGCAGAGTGGAGAAAGAAAGACAGGAGAAGGGAAGGGATGAAGATGAGAGGAAATGTGGAAAAAAAAAAAAAAAAAAAACACTTTCTGTTTCCACTATTTTCGACGATCACTTCACATACTCTGGCCCCCTGGTTCCCTCCCCTCCCCGCCCCCACCCCACCCCGTCCCCCGTCCCCGTCTCCCACCCCTTCTCCCCTCCTTTCCGGCGGTGGAGATTTGAAGAGGAGAGGAAAGGGGGGCGGGAAAGGGTAAGAGGCAAGGGAGGGGGGGGGGGATAGATAGCTGTATGAAATATTTCTGTTTCAGCTATTATCAGCTACGAGGCCATGTCGGAGCCCCCTACATCAACAACACGCCTAATCTCACAATTCTCCTCCCATTCCCTCCCCCCTCCATCCCCCCTCCCCCCCCCCCTCCATTCCCATACTGCAACCTCCCACATGTATCTCCTGCTCTCCACCACCATCCTCCTCCTTCTCTCTCTCCTCCCCCCCTCCCCCCCCCCACTCCTCCTTTCTCCTCTCCCTCTCCTCCCGTGTCTGTACCCTGCGCAGTTTTTCACCCCACCCACCCCACCCCATCCTCCACCCCGCCCCACCCCCACCTCACCCCCCACCGTATCCCCCCCCCCCCCCCCCCCCCCCCCCCCCCACCTCCCCAGCCTATTCGCTGTTCTGCCTCCACGTCCAGTGTCCACGTCAGTAGTGACATGCCTTCGAATGTTACCTTGACGTCAGTCAATTTGATTCGTGGTGTCGTTTTCACTGGGAGGTTTGGGCGCTGTGCTGAGAACGTGGGAGCTGCGTTCACAATACTTCTCATGTTTCTTTCCTCCGCTGATTCCCATCCGCCCCTTCAAACAAATCAATACTCCTTGTCAATTTCTGGAATCAAACCACGTAGAGCGCAAAAAAAAAAAAAAAAATGTATACAAGCACGCGCGCACGAGCCTATCTCTGCACGATACGCCTGTCAGTTTCTGGAGCCAGGCTGGAAACACGACGTAGAAAAAATAAAAAAATAAAATAAAAAAAAGAGTAAAAAAGCAT
>CM065724.1:29972099-29974599 GCA_033310375.1 Conus canariensis
TGCTCAAATTTTCTAACCAACGCTGCAGGTGTCTGTATCTCTTGGGCCTGGTTGATGCCAAGACTGATATGAAAGCAAGCGTAGAATACAGACAGCCCTGTCTTTCAGTCTCTGAGGGAAGCAGGGAGAAAGACAACCAACAGCACAACTCTGATGTGATATATTTAATGTTCGTCCAAACCCGTGATGAGTTATGTTGAAGTCACTGGCAGAGCTACTTCAGTGTTGGGGGACTGTCGTTCTGATGGACGTGGTGGTGTCTTCACAGAGCGAGTACGTTTGCCCTGGCGCAAGGCAATGTTTACGTTAGCGGCACAGCCATCACAAATGCAGCACACAAGAAAATGGCGTTTGCGCGCCAGTTTGCAGCACAGAAGACCATTTTTAACAAGTCTCGTCAGCATACCGTTTGGATACTGTTCACCCAATAACTGATGGAATGTGAACAGAAATAATGCTCGTCTGTCGCGTGAGCAGTATAAGTAAATGTGATACTGAAGAGCTGACTGTGACTGACGAAGGTCGGCTCGTTACAACGACACCGCAAAAGAACAGACGTCAGCGATAAATAAAGAGTGTTGTGAGATATCTGTTGAGGAATAAATGTCATTATTTTGTCTTGTTTATGTGTTGTAGGTGTTCTTCTTGTTGGTTTCAATGACCTCATAAGATATACTGAAAAAATTAGCTCTGCTGTTGTCGTCATTATAAAATTCACCCGAAAAGGCGTCTATAGTTCGTTTTTTGGTTGTTGTTTTTTTTTTTGTTGTTTTTGTTTTTTGTTTTTTTGTTACTGTCGACCTCATACGTTTCAGTTAAAAAGGTGTGATCTGTTATACTCAAAATGGTTACACACACACACACACACACACACACACACACACACACACACACACACACACACAGATACACACACACACACACACACACACACACACACACACACACACACACACACACACACGCCAAGGGAGCACAGACACAATCACCCGTGTCTCCCTGATGAGTCCGATCCACCGGACGAAAGGCGTAGGAGCAAGCAATATGAAAAGATCTGTCTTCAAGAGGGACTGCAATGATTCCCGTATGCTGCCAGTGAAGAGTTTAGTATTTATGATATATCTTCCTATCTTATATTCTCATTTTCTTCACCCCCCCCCCCCCCCTTGTGATTTTTTTTTAATCTTTTATGTTTATTCAAATCTTTGCCAAGTCGTTTACATAGTGACGGAAGAATTGTTAACCTCCACTTGTTTTCCCCCACTACTAAATTGTTCAGCACACACACACACACACACACACACACACACACACACACACACACACACACACACACACACGCACAGAGAGAGAGAGAGAGAGAGAGAGAGAGACAGACAGACAGACAGACACACACACACACAGACAGACACACAGACACACTGACAGATGTCTATTGTCTTCTTCTTCTTTTTCTTTTTCTAAGTTCTTCCTCTTCACCCACTCTAAGAAGTAATACAATGAGCTATCTTTGTTGTTGTTGTTGTTGTTGTTGTTGTTGCAGCTACTTTCTTTATATTGTCGTCGTCCGGTTCCCCCTCTCCGCCTCCATACAATTCATTTTCTATCTTTGTTTTCTTTTGATTGATTATTTGTTGCTTTTGTTCTTGAGGCACTCGAACCTGACTTACCGTAAATATCACCAACTTCTGACCCCCTTACAGAAAAAAAAAAAAATCCCTACTGTTTCCCCCTCACCTCTCTCCCCTTCCTTCCTTCCCTCGCCCGACACCCACCCATCCCTCTCCTTCCCCCACCACCACTACACGCAACCCCACCCTCACCACCATTTCCAACCACCACCACCACCAACCACCACCACCACCACCATCGACGACGACTTTGTCTCCCCCCACCTATAACCGTCGGCCTTGTCCTGGTCCATTTACCCACTGAGTTATTCCGAGGAACTGGGAAGAGGAGGTGGAGGAGGAGGAGGAGGCTGACCCTTCTCGACCTCATCCCCCCCCCCTCCCCCTCCACCTCCCCCCCCCCCCCCCCCCCCCCCCCCCCCACAGCCTACTCACAGCAAGCAAGCAGGCCACGCCAAGCCCGACCTACATTTTGCTGGGTTGGCTGCTGCCGAGGGATCGGGGTCAGCTGGCGATCTGCCCGAGAGAATGGAGGTCAGTGACGAAATCGGCCCCACTTCACGACGTTGTTCAGCCAGGTCCTACCTTTCCCTGCTGTTTGGTCTGCTGCACTGCGCGCCTCCTTTTCCTACTGTTTTCACAGCGTCATCTTCACCCTCCTCCCCCCCCCCCCCCCGCCAACCCCCCCTCCCTCCCTTCCCTCCCCCCCTTCTCTCCAAACCTTCTTCTTCCACTGTACCACTGTTTTTCCCCCTTTTTTTTTTTTTTTTCAAAACATGTTCACCCCCCAATTTTAGTAGAAATTTCGTTTAATTAATCAATACTTCCAACCTGCTTCTGGTGGGAATGATAATATGAATCGGATAATT
>CM065724.1:29992099-29997099 GCA_033310375.1 Conus canariensis
GTGGGACTCCATGTCCGACAAAGTCTGAAGCGGAGGTTTTGCCATTAAGCACCACAGACTGAGTCCTATCGTTCAAGTATGATTGGAATAATGAGATTGTCGGGGTATGGTTCAAGTAGACAGATAGTTTCTTTAGAAGAATGGAATGATCAACAAGATCAAACGCCTTTTTGAAGTCAAGAAAGACAACCCCTGTCATTTGTGATTGGTTCATATTTGAAAGCCATGAGTCACACATTCGTGATAATGCTGTGTGGCAGGAATGATTAGATCGGAATCCAGACTGGAGTGGGTGAAATAGTTTGTTTTTCTCCATAAACTGAGATACGTGTGTGTGTATGTGTCTTTCAAGGGGTTTGGATAGAATCGATAGTAAGGATATAGGTCTGCAATTATTTGGATCCGACAAATCATTTGATTTTGGAAGGGGGATCACTTTGGCGTTTTTGAACGCCTGAGGGAAAACATTAGTTTCAATGGATAAATTATATATGTATGTAAGAGACTCAACAATGTAAGGTAGAGCGAGTTTGAGAAGAAATGCGGGTATGTTATCAGGACCCATGGATTTTTTATTCTTTAATTGCGCTATGTGCATTCCTACTTCATGTACAGCAAGAAGGGGAATTTTGATTGAGTTACTGGATCCAAACTTTTGTTTGCAAAATGATATTAGGAAGTCGGGCATGTATATTCATTTGGTGCTCTTATAGTCTGTGAAGCTTGTGTAAGGGTATCTGATAATGACAGAAAGTGGGTATTAAATTTGTCCGGGGTGATGTTTGTGCTTGAATTTTGTGAATCTGTACGCTTGTTGCGTACAATAGTGTTATTGCCCTCCACATTGGCGCTGTAGATTTTGCATCCGTTATCATTTGACTGAAGTAGTCTCGTTTGGCTTTTTCAACTTCGTTTGAAACAAAGTTTCTCTGCTCTTTGTATTCGTCAAACAAATTTGCTGCCTTGAGTTGGTCACGTAGTACCATTTCTTACAGCAATTCTGGCGTTAACCACGGGTTCATCTGCGGATGCCTAACACTTTTTTGATGTAACGGCGCGTGTTTATTTATGATGGTGAGGAATGTTTGGTACCAGAAGGACAGTGCATCATTGACGTCTGAGTAATTATAAGTTAAGTGAAATGGGGAAATGTTTAAGTCATAGAGGTATGCTGCTTCATTAAACTTTTTGAAAGAGCGGTACTGGATGGTCGTGTGACCTTTGGGTGGTGGTTTTGGGAGCCTTAAGGACCACGTGCAGAAGACTGGACAGTGATCACTAATACCAGAATGTACCACTGAAACATCTAGTATTGCAGATTTGTTGTTAGTGTATACATGATCAATAAGAATCGCAGTTGTTTTAGTTATTCTCGTTGGGGTTTGTACTAACTGATGGAGTGCATGAAGTGATAGTGTACTTGTCCAAGGTGGCTGGTTGTTGTTTTAACATATCAATATTAAAGTCCCCTAACAGTAGTATATTTGAATTGTTGTGACAGATCCAATCCATCATTTGTAAAAAGTTGTCATACCATTCGTATGTGGAAGATGGGTGTCTATATAAATGTCCGATTATTAATGGCGGTGATTTGGTGTGTTTTTTTTATTTCAATCCAGATACATTCGACAGTATTTGTTTCAAGATCAGTTCTGCGTCGGGTAATGTTGGCAATTGATTGATGAATGTATACGGCAAGGCCAGTATGTTGGGGTTGATCACTGTCGCGTCGTTCTATGTTGTATTCAGGAATGCTAATAAGGTTATCTGTGATGCGAGAGTCTAACCTTGTTTCACTTACGCCAAATACTTGTACTGGATGGGGTGACTGTTTTAAGAGTGATGAGATTTCATGGACCTTATTAAATAAATGATAGACATTGAGATGTCCAACTTGAAGTCCTGGGACAGCGGGATTATGGGAAGGCATGGGTAGTGAGGGAACAGTGGCACAAATCTACGAGGAAGACAGTTTTCACAAAAAAGACACAGAGAGTTACAGTTAAAAAAACAAACAAACAAACAAACAGAATACAGGTGAGAAAAGTAACGTTTGTGGATAACGCACAATAATGACAAACGCACATAAAGAATTTAATGGTTAACTATTATGCCTAAAACAGATAACAGAATGTATCTTTAGAAAATTCAATTAGCCAGTAAAACAACAAACAACAAAAAAGAGCAATGGTTGAAGCACGATGTCGAACAAATAGAAAGAAAGAAAACAAAGTATTAAGCTTAAAGCAATGAATGACGATAACACACACACACCAAAAAAAAAAAAAATGTTTACAGCGGTGCAAATAAAGAGGATGCGATGAGTGCTATGAGCACAATCCACTTTAGAGCAGATTTAAAGAGTGTAGATGAAGAAAAGGGAAACAAAGCAAAAAAAAAAAAAAAAAGACAAAAACAAAAACAAACAATTAAACAAACAAACAACAACAACAACAAAACCAAAAAGAAAAGAAATTTTTTTTAATTTTTTTTTTATCTGTGATTCACGAACAGTTTGTGGCGGTGAGAAAGTAGTCCTGGTCCCAATGTCAGGAGGTTGGCCCAAAGTTTCTTCTCAGTCCACAAAACGACAGCACCTGCACGAGCCGCCTACCTCACTTCAAATTTGCAATGTCAGCCTAAAATGACAATCATCTTCACACGCCGGTAGGTCGGAAGTGTAGCACAATGAACACAATCGATGTTCTGAGCACAAAACAAAAAAACAAAAAAAAAAAACAGAAATAAGTGAATGTTCACACATCCTCAGTGTCCATGAGTAGACCATCTGATATACTTGTTCGGAAAAAAACAAACACACACACACACACACACACACACACACACACACACACAACAATAAGAAAGGAAGGTGAAGGGATGGCGGGGGGGGGGGGGGGGGGGGGGGGGGAGGGAGGGGGGAGTGGAGTGGTGAGGTATGGGTATTTAAACTTGTGGAACTTGTATTGAACATAGCGGAGCTTGCATATAAATTTGCTCTCACGAACGCGCGTACGCGCGCTTGTACTCACGCGCGCGCGCGCGCGCACACACACACACACTATCGCACACACACACACTTATACACACGCACACACGCTGATACACACACACACACACACACACACACACACACACACACACACACACACAACGCACGCACGCGCGCACGCACGCTCACACACACACACACACACACACACACACACACACACACACACACACACACACACACACTGTGGATATGTCTCACACTTGAGTCTCGAGAACACACACATTGTATGGCGGAGGTAGAACATGGGAAGTTGAAAGTCGGGTCGCCAGAGAGAGAGAGAGAGAGAGAGAGAGAGAGAGAGAGAGAGAGAGAGAGAGAGAGAGAGAGGAAGAAAAGTGACAGCAGTAGGGCATTCATGGGTCATGAACTGGGGCATGAAAGGAATAAGGCTGAAACACTAGCAGGAGTGGAGGAGGGGTAGGGGAGAGGTAAGGGGGGAAAGGGTTTGGGGAAAGGAAGGGGAGGGGGGTGGGTGCTTCTTTTCGACATGCCTTCTGCAGCCCAAGTGTCTGTACAGTTTATGCCTAAAGAAGAAACTGCCTCTTTATATTCATATAAGCATGGGCGGATTTTGTCATATAGATTCGTAGATCATAATGCAGAGGGTTTTTTTTTTTTTTGTTTGTTTGTGGGTTTTTTTTTGGTGTTTTTTTGTTTGTTTGTTTGTTTGTTGTGGTGTTTTTTTTTCGTTTTTTGTTTGTTTGTTCTTTATTTTAATTCTTTTTAAGGCTTTGTTTACGTAAATATGAGCCCGGTTTCTCATAAGACAGCTGTTCTGCTAACTTTACTTTAAACAGTTTGTACTTAGTTCAGCTTCAGAAAGCGAGTTTCGACCACTCGACGTGTGGTGCGTTTTCTATCTACTGTTGGATATGTCCCATTTTATTCGTAAATCGAGTGTGTGTGTGTGTGTGTGTGTGTGTGTGTGTGTGTGTGTGTGTGTGTGTGTGTGTGTGTGTCTGTGTGTGTGTGTGTGTGTAAGCGCGCGCGCATGTTGCGTGTGTGCACAAAAGTGTTTAGCGTGAAGAGGTTTGTACTGCATATGGCCGTGTTGGTCACAAAGGCACCTGCATTGATTCTTTTACTCTCTCGACGCGGTCACAGCCCTGATATGGCCCTTTGCGGTCGGCTGGGCTTTAAGTAACATTACTTTACCTTATCCTCTCGACCGCTCTCTCGCCCCATACTCTATGTGTGTGTGTGGTTACAATCTCTCTCTCTCTCTCTCTCTCTCTCTCTCTCTCTCTCTCTCTCTCTGTGGGTTCTCGCGCGCGCGCGCGCGCGTGTGTGTGTGTGTGAAGAGAGAGAGAGAGAGAGAGAGAGAGAGAGAGAGAGAGAGACAGAGACAGAGACAGAGAGACAGAAGAGACAGAGACACACAGACACACAGACAGAGAGAATGTGTATGCGCATGTACGCACGCATGCCAGTTGTGTGTGTGTGTGTGTGTGTGTGTGTGTGTGTGCGTGTGCGTGTGTGTGTGTATGTTGTGTGTGTGTGTGTGTGTGTGTGTGTGTGTGTGTGTGTGTGTGTGTGTGTGTGTCTGTCTGTCTGTGTGTGTGTCTTGTATGTGTGTCTCTGTCTATCTGTCGGTGTATGTGTCTGTCTGAGTGCCCGTTCCCGCGCGTGCGCGCGTGTGTATATTGCGCACCGTGGGAACTCCATTTCCGAGCGGCGGAGTCGCGCGGACAGATCCCAACCGTTCATTAACGGAAGCCAGTCCTGCACCGGCGGAGTCCAACCAACCGATCAAAACTGCTACTTTACACCATACAAGCGATCAATGCCACATCAAGCAGCCCCAGCCGCCGATCACGTGATCCATGGTCACATGACAGCCCCTCTTGGGTGCGGTCCACAAACCGGTGGGGGGCAGGGGGCAGGGAGTGCAGTCACAAAGTCACTCAATGGGGCGGCGGAATCGAACCGTTGGTCCATGACTGAC
>CM065724.1:30002099-30004599 GCA_033310375.1 Conus canariensis
GTTAGGTCATTCATTCATTGGATAAGACATTGATGGTACCGTTCATGTTTTTGAAATAAGATTAATTACTAAATTGTGATATTACGTGTAAGTCTTTTACATAATACACTGGTCGCTGAATTACAGTCAATTAGGAATAACTATTTCGACTTTTTGAAACGAAGATGGTTTGGTCGCATCTCTATCTCACACAACACACTCACACGCGCGCGCGCGCGCGCCGCGCACACACACACACACACACACACACACACACACACACACACACACACAAAAACAGAGAGAGTGAGTGAGTGAGTGAGTGTGTGTGTGTGTGTGTGTGTGTGTGGTGTGAGAGAGAGAGAGAGAGAGAGAGAGAGAGAGAGAGAGGAGAGAGAGAGAACCACTCGCACACAAACTTTCCCATCTCGTCTTCTCCCATGCTTTCTCACGCACACCGTGTAGGATCACATCAAATTGCCGTTTGATTCACGTCACTGAAATAAACTCAACACTATTAATCTATACATTCTTTCTTCACACACACACACACACACACACACACACACACACACACACACACACACACATATGTATATATATATATATATATATATATATATATATATGTATGTATTTCCACTCCCTTCAGTTTACTTTTTTTCCGGATATGGCAAATGTTCGGATAGGTCACACCATGTCATTGTCAATATAAGGCCGGTGTGTGTGTGTTGTGTGTGTGTGTGTGTGTGTGTGAGGAGAGAGGAGAGAGAGAGAGAGAGAGAGAGAGGGGAGAGAGAGAGAGGAGAGACGGCATGTACGCAGTTGAGAACAATGAGACGACTTCGACGCATTGAATAACAGGATATATGAAAGGATGTGCACACGACATGACTCTTTGTGTCATAGGGACCCTCCCATCGACTACATGTACAGATCCTGGACAGTGAATTAACGTCATAGTGTGTGTGTTTTGTGTGTGTGTTTTGTTGTTTGATCGCAGAGCTGATTACAGTTCACAGACCGGCTTATGTGCGAATTATGCTAGGCATTTAAGGCTTCACCCCCCCCCCCCCCCACGCACTTCTCTTCTCTCCCCTTCCATCTCCTTCGTCTTCTCCACCCCTACCACTCCCCTCCCCTTTCTCCACCGTTATCTTGTTCTGTCCATTTCTTCCGCTCCATCAGACAACTAGCTGAATTTCTGGCACAGTAGCGCCAAAGGGTTAAGGCATAGTAGGCATATGGTGTGAGGAGAAGTATGTGAAATTTTGTATGGGAGACAAAGCTTTAATGGATGGGAAGGGCGCTGGGGAGGAATGAGGAGGGCGGGAGCTCACATGGTGGACTCATCTTCGTGTCGGCCACGGTTTGCATCGACGGAATCCGGCATCGGAGGCTCGGTGTTGAAGAAAAATAGGAAGAATAGAAAAACAAGGAGGAGGCGGGTGGGGTGGGAGTGGGGGGTCGAAGACCCCCGTCTATGGCATTTGAGAAACAAAAGGGCAAGGGCTGTAGTTGGTTAGACCTGATTACATTTATTGTTTTATTCTTTTCGTTTGACACTCGCACATGTGTAGGACAACAATGCGTGGTTGTTACGCTCTGTCACAATCATGATTGTGTATAGTTTTATCATGAATTACTTCATTAATTTATAAAGGATTGACTGTCAAAGACCGGTAGTCCACATATCTTTTATACCCAGTTTCGTCGGAGTAAAGTCACAGCTGAAGTCTGAGGTCAAGTGGATCACATACATGGTTATGTGTGTGTTTTTTTACGTGTTTTTTTTTTACCATACCCAGTATTCAGCATGTAATGCGTGTTCTTGTTCCTTAGTCAGTCTTTTTCTGCTTGCCTGTCGCGTTTATTCGATTTATCGTACGCAATCACTGATCGATGTAGGTCACCTACTTTTCGTTTCTATTTTGGGAAAATGGTCGACTGTCTGCCTGCACCTCGCATGTCCTCATGCAAATGACTGGCTGGCTGCCGCGAGTTCGCGAACAGGAGGCGGGCCTGAATCTTGAGGTATGGCAAACCCCAGTATAAAAGATTGAGAAACGGAGTGACGGGGAAAAAAACAGACCAGCCAACGTTATCATTGCATCTGTGTAGACCCATGTATATTGTAGCTAAAAATAATCCTGCAGATCGTCTGCACTCGCATGCAAATGTGGGGAACAATGGCTGTTCCATTTTCTCCAGGGGAGGAAGAGTGGAGCATTTGGGATTACGATGTGCGTTTACGTGATGTTTTGCATCCTTCGGTGTTCTGTTTCCGAGACTAAAGATTTATAAGAATATTTCTTGTTTCTTCAGTATTTTTTTAAGTGCTGATGTGTGGATTTATATGTGATTGCAGAAAGTCATTTCACCTCTGCTTGACCTCAACTTCCTTGCTGTCAGAAATATGGCGGAGGAGCAAGCTGAGCTGCCGACGAAAGATCACGAAATGGAAGAAGAAAAGGAAACTTCAGAGAAAGAGGACGAGTCTGAGGAAGAGGAAAGTGACGAT
>CM065724.1:30009599-30139599 GCA_033310375.1 Conus canariensis
AGGGTGGGAAGTGGAAGTGGAGATGGGGAAGGGGGCTGGCTGGAAGATGCATGGTGAGGCAGACAGGCAGTGGCTGGTAGAATGTGCATGGGTTCCCGGTACAGTTGGCTGCCTGCTTGGGGTGGTAGGGGGAAAGGAGGTGTAGAAAGATGGGGAGTGGGTGGGGGGGGGGGGGGGGGGGACAGCCTGGGTTCCAGAAGGTACAGTTGAACCTGTGTATGTGTCAGAAGGTTGTGGAAGACATTGGTACCATCTGGTCTATTCTTTGGGGAGGGGAAGAGCAAACAAGCGAGCAAACTAACAAAAGTAAACGTTGCTTTTAAAATGAGGACTGGCTTTGCTGACTTTTTTAACACTTTGTTACATTTTCATTATTTTTTTTCTTCTTTATTTGAAGAACAGGTTTACTTGTAAATTTAGAGCATACACCGTTTCAGTCATGTATGCTAAGGTATTAAGTACACAAAAATGTCACGGGTAGCCCAGCAGAATTTTCCAAGTTTGGTTTTTAGCATGGAAGTCTTAGCAGGTGGTGGTGGTGTGCTATTCATCTAGGTTGTGCCCCACTTTCAAGCCTTTTTTCAGTCCCACCCATATCCCCAGCACTTTACATCATCTGATGAGGCTCCACCTTGTTTACCACTGGGGAACATGTTCAGGTTGTTTATCACAGCTGCCAAGTGCAAAGCTTTTTATCTTGAAAGATATGTATGCCTTTGAGTTTGAGTTCATGCACACCCGTTTTTTTCCAGCTTGCGTATATGCAGCTAGCAGCACATTTAAAAAATTTTTTTTTATAAAGATAACTCATAGACTGTTTATTCTGTGACCAGTCTGAAAACAGCAACATTGGTTTCAGTCTCTGAGCAGTATCTTAAAAATGTTATTCAGTGACTGTTAACTGGGGTCAGGTAATTTTTTTTTTAATTAAAGTCCTCCCTTTCTCCCCTCTTTCTCACAGCCCTCTTCCCCACACCCCTCCATACAGACTTTCCAGGTAGAGCGGTTGGAATTGCTTGATGTGTAGTTGAATTTCACTCAGTTTTTCATTCGTCGTTATAATGCGGCTTGTGTTAATGCAAGTCGGGGAGTTTGTTGAATTTCTTCCCACCTACATTTTCCATCTTCTTAATGTCAATTAATTGACACTGGAGACTGGCAGGTGATGTTTGGTTTTTTTTCTTTGACTGGATCTATCCCCATGTTGGCTATATTCTTTGCATATTTTCCCAGCATTTGTTAACTTGTGGTCATATTGACGTCGTTTGTATGACTTTAGAAAGTAGTTTTGTATAGCATGCCTATGTTACTTTTCAGTCCAATAACATTCTTATCTTATCACTCTTTCTGGGGTATGCATGCATTACTTATAGATCGTGTGTTCATGTAAGGTTACCTCAAGGTGTGTTTGATATTGAATCCAAGAATTGAATGGGTAATGGAATTGCTTTTTAAAAAATATAAATTATAGAATTTTGATTGAATTTGAAATTCAGAATATACATTTACCTCATTATTTATTCTTCAAGTTTTTTTTTTTTTTTCAAATGATAGAATAAATACATACCTACCCATTGGCACGAAACTCAGAAGCATGACAATACACACATCACAATTGTACAGAACATACTTAACATTAAAACAAGGTCCTTCTGCCTTTCCGGTCCAGTGTATGGGTTGTTCAAAATGGTTCTGTTTAAAGAAAAGAAAAAAAAAATGCCCATTTTCAATGGTTTCAGGGCATATTTCTATACCGGGTACGATGGAAAGGCTACCCACCCTCCAATGACACTTGGGAGCCTGTGGACAACTTGGATGTCGTCCAAGACATGGTGGAGGAATTTGATGCCAAAGAGGAACAGAAAGCGAAATCCAGACAAGAAGAACGCCGTCTCCGCAAGGTAAATGATCTTAATCTAATCTTTCATTGCATAGAAACCTATATAGCGATCCATATGTGATGCTAGTTCACGAATATAGTTATGGTAATATTTGCTTGTGTATTTTTTAATGTTTACTGGTCACTGCGTTCGTGGACATGCACATTAATTTTGTTCCGTTTTAGGTTTAGTTTTATACACGATGCTTTATGAAAAGTTTGTTACCCAGTGGGGTGGAGGTAGTTTGTTGGAGATGTGGATAGAAAAGAATATTCTGATGAAAAAATTGGGAATCGCATATTTTGTGATTGTGGAACTGAGAGGTGGCAAAATAGCCAAGGTATCATGTTGTACTGTTATGTTCATTATTTAGCTCTTTGTTTACAAGTTGCGTTGATCTTTTGTTCTCTTACAGCTTCGAATGGAAGGGAAGAAGTTGCCGGGTGAAGAGAGCTCAGACAGTTCCAATTCCAGTGATGATGAGCGGCTGCTGAACGAGGACACCAAATTCTTTAAAATGCTTGAAAAGAATAAGGACTTTGTCTTCGGACAGCCAGACTTGTACTCCAAGGTCAAGTCAAGGGCAGCCACTCTGGCCAACAAGAAAAAAATAGAGGAGAGCCGGAAACCAGCATCAGCAGACAAGTCAAAAACTGCACAGGCACAGCCAGCTCGAAAAGATGGAAGCAGGGGGCGCAGCAGGGGCAGGCTGGAGAAAAAGACTGAACAAGTGCAGAATAAAAATCGAAACAGGCGTACCAAGAAGGCTGTGAGCAAAGATTCTGAAGAAGAATCTGACGATTCACCTGTTCAAAGAAAGGCTACAGGCAGAGCTAAAGGGAGGCCCAAGAGAAGGGCAACCAGTGAAGAGGATACTGGTTCAGATGATTCGTCCACTGCAGGAAAAGGCAGAGGACAAGTCAGACCTAAGAAAAGTCGGTCCAGTGATGAGGAGGCAGATTCAGACGATTCTAGTGATTTAAGAAAGGACAAAAGACGGGGAAAACCTGGGAAAAAAACTGCTGTGGAGCAGTCTGAAGAGAATGAAACGGATTCAGATGATGTTGTGCCTCTTCGAAGTGTAGGCAAACAGAAGAAGAAATTCCGCATAGAAAGCTCTGAAGAGAATGCATCAGACAGTTCTCTGATTCACAAGAAACGATCCAAGCCTGTAGCATCGCCAGAGAAAACAGAGACTGCAAAAAAATCTGCAGCCACCAAGAAGACAGCTGCAAAAAGGACCCATTCTCCTATAAGTGAAAAGGATTCTGAGAAGAGTTCTTCAGATTCTGAGGGGGAACAACAGGCCAGCGTCAAATCTGACAAGGTGCCTGTGACCAGTGAGGGATCAGACAGAGTCTCACCTGTTAGACAGAACCAGGAAGAGAAAATCTGCGATGAAGCAGCCTCCCCAAAATCTGCCTCAGAGTCCAGCACAAGCACCACGTCCAAGTCTATCTCCGGGAGACCTTCCCCTGTGACGTGTTTAGTTCAGCCTCGATTCATTGTCCCTGTTCTGGAAAAGTTGGCATTGTCCTCTCAGCTTGAAGAAAGGGGAGAAGATACAAAATACAAGCATAGAGAAGAAAAGTCCTCATCCTCGTCAAGTAAGAGCGAGGCAGCCCTTGAGGAGAGTAAGGAAAGCCCTGAGATGGAAAGCACAAAAGCTGAAAGCATGGTAAGTAATTTCAATCCTTGATGTGTGTGAAATTGTCTACTGCATCTTTCTGTAGGAATTCTGATCTGTGTCTTTAGCACAGTTGTAGACTTGTATACCTGTAATTTTTTTTTCCCACATAGGTTAATAACAGAAAAGTTGAATATTTATTCTTACTATTCTTAAGAGTAGTTAGGTTAATAACAAAAAAGTTGAATATTTATTCTTACTATTCTTAAGAGTAGTTAGGTTAATAACAAAAAAGTTGAATATTTATTCTTACTAGTTTGGTTAATAACAAAAAAGTTGAATATTTATTCTTACTATTCTTAAGAGTAGTGTAATTGTTATCTAGACCAGTGTTTTCAATGTTAAGTGTTTTTGTTATCTAAAGCAATGTTTGTTTTATCTGAAGTAATTTGCTGATTAGCTTTAAAGATTAAAAACAAAACAAAACAACAAAAATGCATGATCATTACACTGTTCTGTTGTGCATTATTTGGTTAGGATTGAGATTTATTAATGATTTAGTGGAGAGGGGGTAGAAGGAATTAAGTTTGAACTAACTGAAGTTCAAGTAATCAGATCATGCGTATGAGAATGTGGTTTCACCCTCACATAGCATACCTCTAGGAAAGTTCTGTGTGGACTTACTGTTGCACTTAGGAAGTTTTATTTCAGATATTCTGTCATTCGTTGTTGATTGCATTGAATGATATAGTATTTCTCATATGTGCTTTCTCTGTGCAGGAAATTGAAACGCCTCAGAAAAAAGATGATGCGAAAGGTTTGTTCTGCAATATTCATTAAATGGAGGGAGGGAGGGAAGGAAGAGCTATTTATGAATTTTATGGCGTGCTTCTGTGTTTGAAGGCACATAAGTTTTCAGAACAGTGTCCTGGGAATTGGACACATTTTTGCCCTGGTCTCGTGGATCACCACTTTTGTAATGCAGGGGAGACAACCAGACAGTAGTTTGTAGTGAATTGGTTTTCTTGATGAAGCAATCATCCAGCACCAGATTGTATAAGCACAAATTTCCAATTTTGATAATCTCCATCAGGTCAGCTGGTTTTCTGTGATGATTCCCTGTTTGTTTTGAAATTATTACTTTGGTACAGCTTTTTTTTTTTTTTAAAGCATTCTGACCATTTTCATGTTTTTAATCATTTAAGATCTTGAAGTTTTTGTTGACAAAACAGTTCAAATGATAGCTTAAGTGGCTATTTGTTCTAACAGTGTTTACTTCGTGACAATTTTTCTTTGTTGTCTGTAATGATGGAAAGTTAACACAATACATATTTCAGTTATTAGGCATTGTGTTATACATTGTTCAAATAAAAGAAAAATGGCAAGAAATGATAAGGATTTTACATTGTTTTACATTGCTTTTGGCATGGGGAAGTTGATAAACTGGAAATTTAGAATTACATATTTCTCCATGTAGATCAACTAAGGGTAAAACCAGTACATTTTGGAACATTCGGTGAGAAAAGTCCGGGTCTTGGTGTTTATTTTTGCTTATCAGTACAACAGGAATGTGTTTCACTGTTTGATTTTATGTTGATCATTGTTGTATTGGGTTAAGAGATTTAGACCACACACGCACACGCACACACACACACACACACACACACATGTGCATACATGCCAGTTTGATATAGGACTTCGCAGACTGTTGAAAAGAAGAGGTGTGTTTATTACAGAGAGCAAGAAGAGGGCCAACAGCTCCCGGAAGAGAAAACAGGATACTGCTGCAGAACATAGCAGGGCAGTGAATGAAGGAGAAGCGTCGCCAGTGAAGACATCTCCCACCCATTCCCTGTGCGAGCAGCCCTGCGAGTCTGACCCACCCGTCTTGTCTAGAGAACCGAGGACCTCAGAGGTTATGGAAGGCAGCGGAGAAGACGCCACTGTGAACGCCCTGCCTCCAGTGCTTCAGAGAAGCGGACAGGAGAAGAAGGTGCCACCTTTAAGGATCACTGTGCCAAAGTTGAAATTAGAATCCTCCAGACTCAAACCAGAATCCCCCAAACCTTACCATCATCATAACGTCCCGAAGTCCCAAAGTGGATCTGGGAAATTGGAGAAGGTCAAGTTGAAAGAAGGTGGGAAGTCTGGGAAACATGACCACCACACATCAGGCAGTGTACTTAAGACTCCCCACTCCTCAAAACGGCCACCTTCTCGGGAAAACGTGCCTGAACCTGCTCCCACAGTGACTCTGTCTTTTACCTCTTGTGTGACAACAGGCACGTCATCTTCTGTGACGAAAAGAGACCCAACACCTAGGGCTTTGATGTGTACTGGCATGTCTCATCATCAGCCTGGTGCTGCCAGGCCCGATCTGTCCCTAAAATTCGGCAGAACACTGGCTGTAGAGTCTGCAGCCATGAAAGTGGAAGGTGTGTCTTCGAAAGCGCCAAAGCCCGAGTTGGTAGACAACAGAAGTGGTAGAACAGATCATATTGATCCTAAGACCGGCAGGGTAGACAGTGCAGAGCCCAGAAAGAAATACAGCTCCGGTTCTGAGGTGGCATCTAATTTGACAGCCAGTAGAGACTCGGCCTGTGGTACCTACCCCCCTAGTTCTGTGAAAGACCTGCCAAGTCCCAGCAGAGACAGCTTACTGTCCCCTTCCAGCAGGAATACCTCAGGTGTTTTCTCCTCTGGTGCCAGCACCAGTCGGGAGACCTCCGGCCTGTACACCGGCCTCAGAGACTCTTCCATACTAGGGCGAGGCGGAAGCTTCGCACCCCTTTCATTGGGCAGGGACCTCACACACACCACACCCACCTCTTTCAAGGACTCGCTCTTCACTTCAGGCTCATGCCGGGACAGTCACCTTGTCTTGGGGTCATCGAGTCGTGACTTCCACCCAAGTTCCGGCTCTCCCGGGGATGTTCGGCTCGGCGCTGGATATATCCACCTCAGTTCTGGCTCCTTCCAGACTGGCAGAGATGCCCACTCTGGGCGGGGAGACTCTAAAGACAGTTGTGCTGGAGGGTCTCGGTACACCTTGAGTTCATCCATAACAGGCAAAGAGAACGCTGACAGGCTGCATGGTATCAAGTCCTTATCATCGATGCCAAAGAAAGGGGACTCTGTTCAACCATTGGATACCATTCTCAACTCCACGTTATATGACGGGGATAAATCCAGACAATATAAAGGTTAGTATCATTCATTCAGCAAGCAAAGCACTTTTATTTTTTGGAGGTGTTGACCAAGTGATCTAAACATGTTTTTCTTACCTGCAAAGGGGTTTGCGTAGTTATTCTGATCTAAGCAGTATAATGTCTGCATTTCCATTATGTCTGTAGGTTTGTAAACTAGGCTGACTGTTTAAAGGTGGTGGAAGCACCTGTGTTATCCTGTCAGTTGTTAATAGTACAGTAATATTTGTTACAAATATAGTTGTTAATAGTACAGTAATGTTTGTTACTAATACTTTATTATAGACTTCATTGTATTTCAGGAAGGTTTGAATTTTTGCCGTGCCAGTTGACAAGATTCTTATTATTGATATTTTGGAGACTTTTTTTTCTCTCTGGACTTTGTTGTTCCAAAGCAGTTAAAATGTTTTTTGGTTTGGTTTGGTTTTAAAACAAGTACTGAGCTTGAGGGTTTATCTGGAAATTAGTTTGCTCTTTTATACTTATTTTCTTGACAACAGTTTTCTGTTTTTAGTCTTTAGCTGAATACAGACTGCTTGGACTGAGTTTGTATTGACAGCACCTTTTTTTTCCCTCTTCCCAAATGTACGTATACATCAAATGGCACAGTTATGTGGCAAATATATGGTAGTCAGAGATGGTGAGCTGCTTTAAAAATGATACTGTGGCTTAGATGTGAGTCGTGGAAGAAGGGAAAATGACCGGTTGTGTTGACTGACAAGTGACCGACTTAGCAATCCAACGTGCAGAACTCTGGCAAAGACATTTGACTGGTGTGCAGACCTTTTTCTCCTTGACTGGGTGAAAAAGACCAGCTTTCTCTCTGGCTTGATGAAAGGCCATGCTGTGAATGGTCAGATGCCTTTCATCCTGCTTCCAAGTTCTTACAGTTCACAAAGGTCACCATCAACATCAAATGTACAGTGTTATTGGCTTTCTCTCTCTCTCTCCTTTTTTTTTTCTTTTGGTAAGTTGAAGGTTGGGAAATTTTTTCAAAAATAAGTTGGTCATAGCTAAGCATTAGGCAGAAAAAAAAATTACTCGAGCAGAAGCTTTAATCGATAACCCTAAATTTTATTTGAGCTTAAAGAACGTCAGCAGATTAGGGGGGTTATTTATTTATTTTTTAATCCACTTGGTCCAGCAACTTGGTCAGATACATATGGGACTGACCCCCGTCCCCCTCCCCCCTCCACTTCAGATTTTTTTTTTTTCTTTTTTAAGTGTTCAAGTGCATCCATGGCCTTAGGAGTGTTATAAATATCTAAAGTGCATAATCAATTCTTGCCCTGCAGTCAGCTGCACTGATCAACATACTGGAGAGGGAACCTGGATATTTATACACTCTGTCTCCCTCTCTCTTGCTGTCCGTCCCTCCCTAGTTCCCTCCCTCGCTCTCTCTCTCTCTCTCTCTTTTTCTCTTTGTCTGTCTCTCTCTGTGCGTCTATAAAGAGCAGTGCCCACAGACAGTTGGTGTGCACTTTTCAGTTTTTGTTTCAAACATTATTTCTGAAATACCATATTAATAGAATTGCGATTTATTCTGGACCTCCTGTCTCCAGCACGGAAGCTTTTTTTTTTTTTTAATTGATTTTTTTTCTTTAGTTCAGGGGCAGATAGAATAGGTGATGGGGTCAAACATCCATAATCTGCCAGTTGCATTGTCAGTTCACTCTCACAATTTTATGTGATGTCAGTGAACATGTTTTGACTTTTTTTCAGTATTTTTTTCCAATAATAATGTAAAAACTAGGAGCACCAGGAATACTGCTAAAGTTAATAGGGATTTTGATTGTGTGTGTGGGCATTTCCAATTTTTGCCACATAAAGGTGAAATCACAAATAGCATGAATTACCTCTGGAAATTGTTTCCTGTTAGTGTTAAAAAAAAAAGTGTTTTGGCTGTTGACTGGGAGAAAGCACTTGAGAAAACTGAAACTTGTTCTTGGATATGATTTGAATTTGGTTCAGTTTTAATGATTTAAGGGCAGCTTGGGTTTTTGTGACCTTACATTGATAGATTAGTATTTTCAGTATTTGTTTGTAAACTACAAAATTTGCAAACCAATGAATTTATTTGTGTAATTTTTAGACATTATTTATCGAAATTCTTGTTTGGCATGTTTTGAGCCATATTTTAAATGTAAAGAGTATTTTTTTCTTTTTTATGCAAACTACAGTTTTTAGACTGAAAGATTTGACGAAAATAAATCATATGATTGGAAGCCATTAGATTGATAGGGTTGTCAAAAGTAAGTGATATGACTGGAAGCTGAAAGCAGAGAGGTGAAAATCAAAGGTGCTTTATTACAGTGTGTTAACTGCTGTACATTGAAAGCTCTGGGCAAATCAGAAGTCCTAACGTGCCTGTGACTGGTGTTGTACTGGACAGCAGATTCAGATGAGCTATTTTATTCATCGTGCCACTGTTGACGCTGCCAGGTTAGAAAAGAAGTATAGTTGATTGGTCTACAGTACAGCAGCTTTTTTTGGTGTTTGAAAATGTTTTTGGTGAGTGGCCATACTGATTCACAAGTGTGTCAGATGGAACATTCCAAGTGATAAAGTCTCATTTTTATGCAGGGAGTGACTGTATATTGTTCCCCAAATGAAAAAGGGGGGTTGTCATACACCTTCACAAACATACGATGGATCACTGTGTACATGTATTCATATGGGAAATGGTAATGTGGTCAAGTAGGGAAGGAAAGTCGGATTGTTTGCTTTCTGTTTGTTTGTCTTGGTTTTGTTGTTAAAGAAAGGTTGCCATATATATCTGGAAACAGGGCATGTTGTATACTACTTGCTCTTTTCCAGGCCATTTTTATCTTTGAGTGCTTTCCTCAGAGAATCTGGAATACTTTGAGTAATGTTGTTGTTTGTTTTGTTGGTTCTTTACCATAACACGTGTGCATTATTTTTGCGTGCGTGTTTTGTCAAGGGTTTTTTTTCGTCTTTTTTTGTTGTTGTTTTTTGCCCTAGAAGCAGGGGGGGAAAATTCAGGGTCAGTTGGATGACCAGAAATAAATTTTCATTTTGCCTAAAATAGCTGGCTTAAAAAAGAGGATGTGTATGACATGTTCAGATGGATGATGACTTTGCAATGCAGGGTGGGCAACCAGACTACAGTTTTAGTATCCAAATCAAAATGTCAATGTATAATACGTCTTTCTCCCTCATCTACTCTCATTATGAAAATTGAACTTTTTCCTTACTTTATATTGCACTTTTATGAGTTTTAATTGTATGTGTGTGTACACACAGACCCACATGCACACCAATGCGCGCACACAGAAACGCACACACGCATGCACATACACATATGCACACGCACACACACACACACACACACACACACAACACACACACACACACACACACCATGTACTTGTTTTCTCTCTCTAACACAAGCCTGCCCAGCACAAGACAAAATTGATTTTATGTCAACTAATGTAACCTGTCTAGTGTCATACGAAGAGTGTGGAATGGACTCTGAATGTAAATTTATGAAAAGTATGTTGACAGGTAGACTTGCCACTCAGATAGTTGTAAAAATGATTTGGTTTTCTGGTAAAATGACATGATTGTGTTGAACCAGTCTCACACCCTGAACTAATTCAAACTCCCAAGTACTTAATGGAATTAGTTAACTTGTACTTTATTTACTGATTACTGTTTATCAAACTGTGCTCTCAAAAATATAGAATTGTTAATGTTATCAATAGGTATTGTATAGATCTGGAACAGTAATTTAATCCACTTTTGACAAATTAAGTATAATTTCTGATCAGTCTGTCTGTCTTTATATTCTTTTATTTTCTTTCCTTTCGGTATTATTTTCATTTTTGTGTGTTAAGTTCAATACTTGTGTTTGCTAATGATAATTGTATACAAATGATAATGTCATTGCCTTTTTTTGTCTTTTTCTTTTTCAGGTCTTGATTCCGACTTTGATTTGGCGTTGCAGAGAATCGACTTAGAATATTTAGAGGTAAGTAACATGCTTTTAAGCGGACATTCAGGTTTATTATCCTTCCCCACCTCTGATGAAGGGACAATACTGAATTAGGGAGAACGGTCCAGGAGAATGGAACAGGAGGGGTAGGGGGAAGGGTTAGGGTTAGGGTGGAAGATCTGCTTCAGTGCTTCTGCTTCAGTGCAAAAATATCAATATTGGAAAAACTTTGACTTGACAAAACTGGTAGATCTTTAAGCTTCAGAGCAAAGGTATCAGTATTGAAGGCGAGACTGCCAGTTTGTGTCTTTGGGGTCTAGTGGAGTTCAAATATTATTGCTTGACTGCACAGGATGTTTCACCTAGACAATATGAATATCATGTACTTGTACTATAAACAGTATTATTTAGTATGTTACATATATGTTAAGTGCACTGGTAGTACTGGTTCGTTTTCATCAGTTCCCTGCATAGCAGATGGTCTTGGGAGAAGATGAAATTAGAAAGAGATTGAGAGAATGTTGGACTTTGAATATTTTGGTGTTGAATATTTTGGTATCTGTCCTTGGTAGAGTGATGGTAATTAGTATTCTCTGTTTATTGCCCTTGCGGTTATTGTATCAGATCTAGCTGTGTAGTAAGTAGATAAAGATGGTTCATGGCAGTTGTGGTAGTGCCAGTAATAGTAATGTGCTGATTTTCTGAGAAGGGAAATTATGAACTTCCAACGTCAGTTGGCATGCTGTAGTTGTATGCCAGGCTTCTGTGTTGTCTGAGTTTGTTGTGTTTTGGATTACGGTCAGTAGTGCTAAACTGAATGCTTTCCACAAACTGAATAATTAACACCTTTTTTAGTACTTGATCTCTTAGATAAAAGAATTTGCAAAAAGCTGTCTATGGTCTAGACAGGATTTTGAAGGTTAGAGTTGCTAGATACATCAGGATTCACCAATCAATCGAGAGATGGAGTACAGTTATGTGGTTGACATAGAAAATATAACGTATTGTCACAAGCTTGCTGATCTAGAAGCAAACATCCAGCACAGACTGGATTATTCAGAACAATATCTGATTGATGCCTTTCTAATATTTTTAATTTCTTCTAGTTACATAGATGTAAAGTTTTTGAAATTTAAATAATGGTAGGAAAAAAAACAACAAAAGCATGGAAAAATGAATGATGGATTGTGTGACCAGGTTATTCACGATTACAGTGACTGGATAACAGGATGAAGAAAAGTGTTATTGTCGACTAATTTGACCAGTATGTAGAAAAAAGATTTGATCTGTGATCCTTTTCTCTTTCAATCAGAAACTGCTGCTACCTCCAGTCACTCCAATGGAATTGAGCGATGGTGAGTGTCTTTGTTATGGGTGTTTCCTCTTTGTGTTTGTTTTTTCTTTGTTTTTTTTTCCTTCTTGATCAGCTATGTCTCAGAATAATCCACTATCCACTCTCTATCCATGGAAAAAAAAATCATAAAGGATGTGCCAAAGCATGTGTCTGTGTGCGTGTATCTCAAGTCATCTCAGGGGTCCCCAAGTTGGGCATTTGTGCACAATACTTCTGATGAAATCGATAAATATTCAGTGAAACCTCTAAATCATGGCAGGATAAAACAGTGAAACAGAGAGGAAGGAAGTAGGCTGACATGTGAAATTCTGAAATAGTGTATTCAATATGACATAGTAAAATCTTCCACTCAAACAAATTGTGGGACAAGTGAACAGTAAAATCTTCCACTCAAACAAATTGTGGGACAAGTGAACAGTACAATCTTCCACTCAAACAAATTGTAGGACAAGTGAAGAGTAAAATCTTCCACTCAAACAAATTGTGGGACAACTGAACAGTAAAATCTTCCACTCAAACAAATTGTAGGACAAGTGAACAGTAAAATCTTCCACTCAAACAAATTGTGGGACAACTTAACAGTAAAATCTTCCACTCAAACAAATTGTAGGACAAGTGAACAGTAAAATCTTCCACTCAAACAAATTGTGGGACTAGTGAACCTCAGCCAGTCAGACACCACACAAAGAATGGGAACCCACTCCCAGCAGATCCCACCCTCAGAAACTGTTGATAGAGATAGCTTGGCTCTTTGTAAATGGAAATTGGAGGTGGAGAGACATTAATAAAAAGAAAAAAAGAAAGAAAGCCCTGGTATTGACATCAGTGTGTTTGTCATGCGTTCAAGTTGCAGCTATGTGTTGATGATATCTAAGGATTCAGTTGGTTCAGGAGAGAAGTAAAGTAGCAAATGAAGAAAGTGAGAGAAAAAAAAGATTTTGCAGACAGATGAAACTGAAAAAAGAGAATGAATATTGAAGTATTTGACCATCGGAAGTAATGTATGATGTGTAGCGTTACGAGATAGATAATCTTGCTTATAGCCCAGCCAACCACAAAGGGCCACATCAGGGCTGTGTGTAGCGTTACCACCAGATCTATATGAAAATGAATTGGTTCTGAAACATACTCATGTAAAAGTGGAATAGAGTAGGATAGGGATGATGAAATGGGTTGAAAAGAGTTGAATTACTGCATGACTCAGAATGGTGAGCAGGTTATCATTAAGTACCTGTTTTATTGATTTTTTGTTTATTTGGTTGCTTTAAAAGAAAATCACCTCTGAGAATTCGCTGGTATCAAAAAAAGGTTAACACATAAGACTTAGGTATTTTTTATTGCACTTTTAATATTGAAAACGATCATGCAGAATGTGAAGAGAGAGTGGAAGACATGTCGACATAAAAGAGGACTTTGTGTGTCTTGGACCGTATGCATGGGAATGGTATCACATCCCTTTTGACCCATAGCTAGTGAGACCTGCCCCAATGCCAGTAGACGTGAAGTGCAGTGAACTGTGGTTGACAGAGGAGTTGCGGCAGGCGGTGATTGATGGGAACTGCTACTTGGTGGAGAGAGCCTTGGCCTGCAGCAAGCCCTACAACTTGGACATGCCGGACAACAAGGGCTACACCCTGCTCATGAACGCCGTGCTCAGAGGTGGGTGGTGCGGGAGACTGTGTTGGTGTTGGCTGGCTCATTCACTGTTTCCCTTGAGGGGTTTTTTTCCCACTAGAAGTGATATTGGATTTCATATATGCATGGGTGCACCATGTGTGGATGTTTGTGTAAAGTGTGTTTATGTGAGATGTTATGGACATGATTGTTAAGCTGAGGTCACGTGCAACAGATTTTTTTTTTTTTCAACGCTGTGAGTGTGAACATTATTGACTGTATCAGATGGCCAGAAGACTTGCATAAAACTGGGGAAAATTCTCTCTTTCTCTTTCCCACAACAACAACCACCCCCCCCCCCCCCAACCTCCCCTCCCTCCTTGTCAGTCATAGGAAAACAGAAATGACTAATTTTTTGTTGTTGTAATTAACAGGCGAATATTATATGCTTAGGTGTGTTCATTACAGAGTTTCAGCCATGCGTCTAAAGTCAGAAAACCTTTCAGTGCTTGTGAGAATCAGCCAGTGGATATCTTGGGGTGTTGTACAGGATTTTATCATTCATTCGTTTGATTTACGTTAATCCAGGACAAAAACCAGACAGGAAGTTCCATGTTGAGATGGCTTCCTTGTTTTAGTCTTTCACAGCTTGCAGAACTTCAGAATATCTGGATTATTCTGAAAATGGAGGTGAGAGAGAAACGTTAAACATGTTGTTGACAGCTGTTAACAGTAACTACCATTTCACAATGAGCGAGTTTGTGAGAATGTGATACTTGCTTTCTTCCCAGGTGAAGACAATGTTTTATAAAAATGTATTGGACCCACACCAAGTCGGATTTGCCTTTGCTTCTGTGGCCCCCAATACACAGCAATTGGTTTGCCTAGTTCTGTAAGGACACCTCTCCACCATAAATTATTCTAGCCCCTTGTGTCTCCCTCTGTAGGTAAAACTCCATAGCAACTTTGCCCTCTTTTCGTCTGTCTGTCTCCATAGCCATAGTGACTTTGCCCTCTTTCTGTCTATCTGTGAACCCCTAAACATCATTATCATAGCCTCTCTGTGCTCCCATACAGACAAAACTCCATATCTATAGACATTTCCTGTCCTCTGTGACTCCTGTTTTTTTTTTTTTTTTACAAGTCCAGATAAGACCTGTATATTCATGGCTATATTTCTCTTTCTTTCTCTCCTGTCATGCCCTTTGCCATTGCCTCTCCGTCCCTATCTGCACCCCTCCTCCTCTGTATTCCTGCCATGATTTGACTGCACACCCAGGTCCACCGTACCATCAGGGTCCACTCTCCATCCCCCATCCTCCCCACCCAGGTTCTGCCCTCTGTCTTTCTCCCCCTCATCCCACCTACATGCACACGTGTGTATCTCGCACACACATACATACATATGTATATCTCACGTGCACGCACATACACACACTTCCACACCAAAACACGCAAACACACACACACACACACACACACACGCCAAAACATACAGTGTGACACCTTTTTTGGTTTCAGGGTCTGATGACATCATTGTTCACTTGTTGTCTCGTGGGGCTGATGCTCAGGTTCAGGTCAACGGCGTCACTGCTCTTATGTTGGCTGTGGAACATGTGAGTACAGTAGCTCTGTCCCTTACTGCTGAGCAAAATCAAACTTGCCAACACTTGCGTATGATATTTGGTTCCTGCACTGTATTTTGATTTGCGTAATTAAGATTTGTCACCATGTTTCATTTGATGATGGCTAAGACGGACACTCGTTCATTTTCATTTGCGGCAGTCTTCTCTTTTTCTGCATTGTTTAAGGTGTGTAGTAGTATTTAATGACGAGATGTTCAAGTTGAAGGTCAATGGTAAATTGAAAAAAGAAAGTGGCAAAATTGTGAACAAACCTTCATGTGAGAAGCAGGATGAAGTTGACCTGCGTCCACCCCTGTTTGTGCAGGCGGAGAGCTCCACAGTGTTCATGTTGTTGGAGATGGGCGCGCACGTCAATGCTGCAGACGTCAGCGGGGAAACAGCACTGTTCAAGGTATGATTGATAGGCGGTGTGATCTGCCCTTTTTGTTCTTGTACCTGGGTGATTTTTAATGTTGTCTACTCCAGACGTGCACATTTTCTTTTGTTGAATATGTTATCAATGTGTGGTAAATGTTTTCACCAACATTCCATCCTGTTTGTTTTCAGCAGAGAGTAAAGAAACGAGAAACAAATAGTTTGAGGGTTTCTTTTACTCAAGTGCATTTTTCAACATTAATCTTGTCTTGAATGCGCCACCAATGGGGCTTTTTTGAGTGTGTTTTGTTTGTTTTTGTTTTTCACCAGATTCATGATATTAGAGAGTTTTATTTTTGTAAGTATCAAGATACCATTTGACTTCCTCCTCCAAGGAGGGAAATTAGCAGTGAGTGACAAGCATAAATGATAAATATGCATGGGCATTTAAGCATAAATAATGAGTATGCATGAGCATGTTGTTGAGTAAGGAGTGGATGACTGTGCAGGCTGTGCGACGTGGCGACAAGCAGATTCTGAAACTGCTGCTGGACCATGGGGCCAACTTCAGCCTTATATCACGTCTGGGGCTCAGCCCCCTTCAGATGGCCAAACAGTTCCGTCTGGCCGACGTGGAGACCACCCTTATTGATCACATTCACAAGTATGGTGATCTTTGTTTTTTTTTTCTTTTTCTTTTTTTTTTTTTTTTTTTTTTTTTAAGATATGTAAATGTTTGCTTAGATATCTGTTGGTATGAAATTCATCCTAAAGTCACAGCTCAGGAGAGGAAAATGTTCACTGGCAAACCGTTTTGATTGCTGCTTTCTGATCAGGTCTGTGACTGTAAATGATAACAGTTTAAAGGTACTTGCAGGCTTAAATACAAAAGACCCGAGAACTAAATACCATATCATTCCCCACCCAGAAATATCCCTGTCCCTGTCTCCGAGGGGCTAAATTATTAAAAATTAAAAAAATAGAGTGAACTGAAAGCTAAGGGATTTCCATTGTAACGAAGTGTCTGACAATGATGTATCTGCACAGCAGTTATTTTGTCTGCCGGTTCGTCATGATGGGCATTACTTTGTCATGTTCAGGGTGGTCCGATCGTTTGAGGAGCAAGTCAACTTGACAGTGCGAGGGACGGCCAAGCTGGTGTCGTGTCTGTTTCCCCACCACTGCGTGCCATTGTACGAGAGTGACACCATCACCATTCCTTTCAAGTACCAGCCCACCATGCCCACTGGTCCAGGTCTGGGACTGTGCATTCAAAAAGAATATCTGTGTGTCTTGAAAGGGAAGAGTGTGTGTGCCTTTAAAAAATTTTTTTTTTCATTGCAGTATGGTAAGGAGGGAAACGAGGCTCTCCTCTGAAACACTTTTATAAAATCCATCTTGTAAAAGAGTTGTGGAGTGAAAAAGATGCTTTTCTTCGTGTGGAAAATTTTTTTTTTTTGATTTTTGGAAATGTTACAACAGGTATGTGATTGGGAGAGAATGTTGTTGATCTGTGTGGTGTGTATACACTGAAAGTGTATGTGGTCTGTTGATTTTATGTGTCGTTGGTATTTGCTGAAAGTGTTATGCTGTCTGCTGTTGATTTTGTCTGTAGTCTGTAAATGTGGAAAAAAATTTGACTGTTGATGTTGGGTGTGATGTGTACGTACTAAAAGTGTACCTTGATGTCGACAGTGTGGGATGTGTGTAATCACATGTGAATTCTGATGTCCATTGATACTAATTGTGGCTGTGTGGGTTGCAGGAATGGGCTGCCTGCTGTTCATTGCTCATGCCCGCTTCAACCCCCAAGACGTGAAGTGTCGGCTGTACGGTCAGTGCGCCGTGGAGCGGGTCACCCTCAACGGAGTGCTGCAGCCTTGCCTCACCGAGGTAGCTCTCTGCTTGTAGAACACCTAGAACCCACATACCTGTGTGTCCTGAAATTATGCTGTTGGTTTGTTCTAGCGTTGGGTGGACTGTTTTGGAATTTTGGGATCAGTCTTCGTTTATTTTTTTGGTACGAATCAAAGGACAGTTTAGTTGCAAGAAAGTAAAAATCCACTGAAGTATTGATACAGAAATGCCTAGGAGAACAGTCGTAGTGCACTTTTTTCATGACATGCAAAGTGTTGCTAAAGGTAAACAAATATATTAAATGATTCGTTGGTAGTGTTCTGCTTAGACTTGATTAGCATGTCCACCACTGAACATGGAAGTGACTTGGCAGTAATACAGTGTTTCACAAAGACCAGTTGTTGAGGCTTCATATGGTCTGCTGGCACTGGGATGATCCTGGGTGTGTGCATGTGAAAGGTAGGGATGAGCTGTTTTTGACTAATATCACACAGAGGACATAGAAGATGGAGAAGAAAAAACTAGCGGTGTCAGATGCACAGAAAGTGACCGATCCAACCTGCCCATGAGTGTGGCCTAGACCTGCATCATACAGTGTTGTTTTCGACTTTTTTTTTCAAAAGAGGTGCTCTAAATTAAGAGCAAGGACACAAAATGAACTCATGGAAATTAAAAAAAAAAGTCATTTTGCACAATATATTGTGTAAGTTTATTGCATATGCCTTCATGGTTTGAAGGAGCTGCAGGACATACTCAATAGGTGCTCAAAATTAATCTTCAGTGAGGTCCAACAGTCGGACTTTAGGTCCCCATTTCCTCTTGCCTTTTTATCTTATGTTCTGCAGTCAAAGGTATTGTGGACAGATTGATCAGAAATGAATTACCACGATAAGATCTGTAAAGAGCACCTCTAGTCTTGCTGACCTTTTGATTATCAAGTGAAACATATGTTGGCAGCACTGCTCCGTAGCTCGTGACACCAGTTTGGTTCATTACATGTATTTTGCCAATTCAGAGCCTGTCATGAAACGTAGAAATACACAATACAGGTAAGAAATCGACTTGGACTAAATCTGTGTCATACGGGGTACAAGTATTTTTCAGGATGATTTTACTGCTATGGGAAGTCCGTGTAACTTGGTTCTTAGCGTGTGCTTAACGCCATATTTGATAAGGTGTGGTCCTTGGTCTGCCAGCATTGAACAAGGAGAATGGACAGTGATTTATTTCCAGCATGGAAAACAATAAAGGCATATGTGACTGCAAAATAATTCTGTGTGCTGTGCCTGTTCGCCAAGCCATACATCCAGACACAAAACGCAGAACGAACAAGCGCAGGGTGGAGTCCCTGTTTTGTGTTTACTGTTGGAAAGCTTACGATGGAATTTTGTTTCCTGGCATTGTGACTGATTCATGTTGTTGTTTCTTGTTTGCAGGAATCCAACTTTGTGTTGATGTGCCACCCACTGATCACAGGGTGGAATGAGTTGGTGATCCACACCAAGAAGGACCCCATGTCCAAGGTACGCAAACTGTGCTCATTGCGCAGTGATCTTACAATTGTTTGGGCCTTTTTTTTGTCATTGGATAGATGTTACGAAAAAGACAGCAGGGTGAATGAATAGTACAGTTCAAACACATGTATACATGTAGGCGCACATGCACGAACACACACTTAGACACACACACACACAAACAGCACACTTACACACACACACACACACATATATTCTCAGAGTCAAATGATAAGTGAATTACAGAATGAAAAAAATGTCTGTCTGGTTTGAAAGAGTATCGACAGCTGGAACAGTCCCAATTTTGATCATTATCAAATATTAATTTTTTTTTGTTCAATTGATCAGTTACTCAAATATAGGTTACTGTAAAACTTAAATTCAGGAACAAGATGATCTTGCTTCCATTCACAGACAGCCGAAGAATGAAACCAAAATGAAAAATAGATGGAAGTAGAAAAAAAACCCCAGCCAAACCCCAGAAAATGCATACAGTATCAGAAAACAACCAAGAAAAGGTGGATGTACCAGGAAATGTAGCATGTTGTATAGGATTGTGTGTGTGTGTGTGTGTGCGTGCAGGCCAAGCTGATTGTGTGTGCCTACAAAGCTCAGCTCATCTACAAGTAGACCCAAGGTCGCAGGCGGCTGGTGTCTCCAGTCCCATGCCCATCTCCTGATGCGTTGTACTTACTGCCATGCCAGTGTGTGTGTTGGTGTTTTTTTTTGGGTTTTTTGGGGTTTTTTTTTCCTTCTTGCTTGAACATCAGATGAAATATTCCATCCATCCATCCATCCATCCTGCTTTACGAAGGCGTCGACACACAGACAGTGGATTGTGTGTAGAACGACTGTAGCCAAACAGAGGGTGACTGAATCTGTAGTCGGGTGGTTGGTCGAACGGAAGGAAAACGTGTGTTTCACGTTGTTGTCCACAGTTTGGTCGGAGAAGGTGTGTGTACATGTTTGAGGATGTCGGTAGTATGGACGAGTGGATGGACAGTGCCTGATTTGTATTGTTGAAAAAGACCGATTTGCTTTGGTAAGCAAGTCTTGAGTAAGAGGACCAGCTGGTCTCTTATTTGAGAGAAGTGAAATGGTGAATGGCACTTGTGGCTTCAGCATGACATCTCTCATTACAGAGCTTCAAGAATAAGATTCAGTGGTGGTAATAATAATGAAGATGTTGCAAAGCATCCAGCTCGGAAAGCAGGTGGAATTTGTGTGCTGTGTGAGGTGAAATACAAAATTATGATTTGCACACATACAAAGTCCTCATCTCCCTCAAACCTCCTTGCACCACCACCGTTACCACACACATAAACCATCAGATCACATCATTCCCAGCTATGGGAAAACGGTAAAGGTCTTGCATCAGCTGAGAAATGCACCTCTTGAGCAAGAGTAGCAAATTTGTACCAACCTTACACAGTGCTGTGCCACAAAAGAATGAGTGAACAAGAATAATAGACTTGCATTTGATGCGTGCCTGAATTGGAAGCCAGTGAAAGGTTTTGAATTGGAAAGGTTGCTCATGAGTACTTTTAAAGTGTTAAGAATGAGAACGGCTGAACTGTTTTTTGTCCCTTAAAAATATGGTGGAACTTTCAACATGATATTAGTTGATTCTGTGGTGAGAAAATGGTTCATTGAAGTGGAACGTTGATAATTTACAAATGTGGGAGTAAATGTATCAGCACAATTATGAGTAAGTGTGGTGTTGGTTGCTGCGATTAACTACAGTGGTGACTGCGTTGTGTAATTGTACATACGTATGACAAGGAAGAGGACAATAACCAGCAAGACTTAGGATAATACATGCATAAAAACATACAATTCCTTGGTTTGGTTTGGAGGCGATCATTACTTTTACCACAAGCACAAAACCCCCGGAGCAGATTTTCAAAAAAAAAAAAAAAATGTGAACTAATATTATTTTAATTGTTCATATTGTACAATAACAGATGCTAACAAAATCCATGAGGAGACTGTACAAGTATATGTGTGTGCGCAATACAGCTCCTCCGACTTAAGCAAAGAGAGCATGCATTGGAAAGATTGAAACCAGTCTAACTTGAACAGTCCAATTTCAAATGGTGCTTCAGTGTGTGTTTTTGTGTCTGTGTATAATCGGCCTGCGCTCAGAAAATGATGGTGTACTTTATCAGGAAGAATTGTTCTCGACTGTTTTGTGGGCAGTTTCTGCCATTAGGGATTTGCATTTTTTAACAGTTGCAAGACTGCAAGTCTTCAGAGCAAGGCTGAAGTTTTAACAGAAAGTTGTTTTAATACTCTTTCGACCAGTACTTCAGTGAGATTCTGTTTCGGGTATTTTAAAGATCCACAAGATTTCGTTGGGTTTCTGGATGTAGGGTGAAATCATGTTATTTTTGTTCTTCACTTTGGTTTACAATGCATTTGGTTTTAGTGCAAGAAAATTTGAAATATCTATTGTGAGAAGAAAACTTTCCCCATCATTTAGTGGATTTGGGATGCAAAATCTTTCAAGTACTGTCACATTTGTCAGAAGCAGTAGCTGGGAAGTTTCGAGAAGTTTTGAAAACAGACATCCTGTGGAGTGGTGGATCTGCTGTTCTAGCAGTAATAGTCAATGTATAGGAAAGAAAGAAAAATAAAAGTACTTGAATATTGTTATATGAATCGATTAAAACCGTGTATACTATGGTAAAAGTACTTAAATATCTTAAACGAATCAACTAAAACAGTGTGCACTATGGTAATATGAAAGAAATGAATGAAAACTAGTGGAAATCTTCTGGAATTGAAAATAGCTTGACGAGTTTTAGTGACATTGGACGAGTGCACCATCTCAGGATGCTAGAATATCAGTGTTGTTGGTGTGTTACTGCATTCTGTGTATTGATGTTAAAAGTTGAGGTAACCCGCCTTTACAACTTGTACTAGTGCAAAAACAAAGAATGACCAGATCAGAGGGATCAATACTGTATTTTGTTGAAATTTCGTGGCTCAAGTGAACTCTGTTTATCTTACTGTCCCGGGAGAGAGAGCTTTATTGGAGCTGCCTCTTTGTCATTTTTTGCGTCTCGGTGAATATGAAAAATGGTTTTAAAAGAAGTTTGCATTCTTTTGTTTTTCAGTTATCAGTCAATGCAGGTAAATACAGAAACTGTGTAGATTTTGTGCTTTTAAAGGTATATGAAATTTAAAACAAGTTAGAGTCGCGTAGTGTAATGAATTTGAAGACAGCTGTTGCAGGATGGCCTTTTGTGTCGTGATAGTAGATAATAATCAGTATTGCTAGAATGGCCACAAATCGGTTTCAGGATTACCAGTATGGTTACAGATTAAGTTTCAAGAACAGGGACTCATCCCCACTTGCGCTGCACCCCTGCAAGTGCTCTGCACCCTTGCAAGTGCTATGAATCTGTCAAACGACTGCGTTCAGTGTAGTAATATAAACCTTTGAGAGACAGGCGTCATGAATGAATATGTGTAGTGCTCAATCACAGAGAGATACAGTTGTGGAATACAGTTGTGGAATATTGGCTGCATTAACCTTGAAAGAATTGTTTTGATGTAAAGAGAATGCAAATGAACATGACTGTGTGTGAGAGTTTTGAACAAGTAAAACGAAAAAGAGTGCTTCTGAGGAAACACGAACATGTCCAAGTGAGACCCTTATTTCTTTTTCTTTTTTTTTACCCGGTTTGGTAGGAATAGTTTATTTGTGAACCTCATCCCATTCATGACCACCAGTCAAGGTTGTGGAGTTTGTTATGGATGTTTACCTGGCCTGTAATCTTTCCCCCATCAGCTAGCACTATTTTGATGAGAGCGTTTATCGTTTCAGACGGTGCCGTTATTCTCCTAACCTGGTGCGATGTAGTCGGTGGAAGGCATGCTTGCGAGCTTTTATGAACAGTTGTGTTACAGCTTGACTGCTTACATCCTTGTTGGACAGTTGTAAACTGACGTTGGTGTTGAAGGTATTTTGATGTGAAGATTGTGTTATTTATATAGAAAGGAAAACTGAACTACCTGAGCTGTTTTTGACAGTTTATCGCAAGTTACCTCAGAGTCTTTGTTCAAGGGGTTTTGACTGGAGGAAAGAAAGGGTTTCTTTTTGTGTCAAAAGTTCATTGAACCATTTGAGGTAACCAAGTGCCATAAACTGTGCAAACTGAAGGTTATTAACATCGGCATGTTCTCTCTGGTGTGTCCAGTGGACTGGGTTCTGTATGGGGTACTGGATTGCGGTAAACTGCTCAAACTGTTTATTTTTGTGTCCGCTGTATTTGGTTCCATTCAAAATTGTTGACCACAGTGAAATGCGCAGATCATTTCTTTTGTGTTGTGTGCATTCAAGGCAGTTTATAGCGGTAAAGATTCAGATTTTTTTCCCCCAACTGTGCTCTGGGCTGAAATCATAGGAGGTGATCCAAACGGGAAGTAAAGCAGATGACGTGTAATATGTAAAGTGGAGTCCATTAAACATGAGCCTTAACACCACAACATGCTGATCATTGTGGAAGTGTGTGTATGGGATTATTATTATTATTTTTTTCAGTATTGGGTTATCTTCTCATGCCGCCTCATATGATGGTGGTGTTCCCATGGGGCTGAATTCAGCATCCCCATACTTTGTCACATCCAAGTCCAACCTATCGCAGGAAACAGTCAGTGTGATGTTATGAAGCAGCCCTCCCTCCAGAGGAGGTAGTGCCGATTCACTGGGATGTAAGCACATTTTGCATTCCCAGCTAAAAGCTGCCTTTTCCATTATTTGAAGTTCTTTGGTTGATCAGCACTTTTCAAGCTTGATTTGTTACCAGTAATTGTCAGTTGATTCAAGTGAATTTCTCTTGTTTTGTAAAACTTGGGTTAAGTAGACCCCACTTTACATAGTTGACCTCGTTAAGTATTGCGACAAACAAGATGCATGTCTGACAGAGATGTTAGGAAAGATATTTAACAGAACCCAGACTGATTTCATACTGATTATAAATGAGGTTGCATTGTTTACAAAGATGATTGAAACTGGGTTTCAGTTTTTATTTGTTACAATAACGAAACTGAAATGCCAGCCAGGAATTTTGTTGCAAGTCTTCCGTTCAGAAGTGCTGCTCTTCCATAGAATTTATGTCTAGAAAAACTTCCATTAGGAAATGTGGTTGATCTAGTTGAAACGTTTGTGGACAGTACTGGGGAAAAATCAGAATGATCCCAATAATATGACCAAGAATGGTTGTAACAAAAAAAACGGTTTAAGATTTGATGGGTATGTTACATGTTGTTCTTGTAATGCCTGTCTGATCAGAATCGTGTACACTTTAATGAGAGTGTTTAGATCAGTGTTAACAGGACTGTGGGACAGTTCTGAGGTCAGAGGAACTTGATTTTCTATGGGTTAAGTGGATGTTTTCTTCACAGAAGTATGGGTCTGGAGGTTTTCCTCAGCATAATAGGCGGTGTGCATATTAGCTTAGTGTTCAGTTTTGTGCGCAGCTTTAAATGGACTCGGTCTTTTACATGGATCTCTGTCAATACTTCATCATCACCTCCTGTCTGTTAAGTTGAAGATGTTACTGTAGGAGGTATAGAATAGATGAGCACAGTCTTAATGATGTGTATAAGCAATGATACAGGTATTGCTTTTTTTTATGTCCCAGTAATGTTAGTGTATGTGTGTTGTGTTTTTTTTTTGTTTTTTTTTTTCCTTTTTCTGCACAGAGTTCTGTGCAGCTGATCTGTTGGTGTTAAAAGAAATATTTATTCATCTCGCTGCCTAGTGGTTTCTGTATGTTGACTAAGGTTACAGGCATAAGAAGACAGGTTATGTGATGTTTTAAATGCTTGATATTACCCACCATAAGAAATGGTTTGGATTGAATCTGTGTGTTTTGGTTTCTACCTCAAAGACAAAAAAAAATGCCATGGTGGTTTCAGTTGCATACTTCTAATGAAATCTCTCCTGGTCCATTTGTTCGCGCCATGTGATGGCTTTATATTGTGATACTACTGTTCTGCCATAGGAAAAAGAGTTAACGGGATGATGGGGCTTTGACGTACACTGATAATGGTTTCAGTTCGCCAGGAGTTGTACACATCATTTTCTTTTCTTTTTTTTTTCCCCCCATGTTTTGAACATCTCAACCTTTGTAATCCTGACACCACCGAGGTGCTCTCTTTTGTTGGTTTTTGTTTGTATTTGCGCGTCTGGTTGTTATAATTGAAATGGGTGTGGTTGTTCACATTGTTTCAGACTTGGTTCATTAACACCATGCCTCTCATCTGCCCCCGAACCCACACCCCCCTCCCTCCTCTGTATGCCTCTACTATTATGCCTTTCTTTTCTTTTGTATTCTAGAGTGGAGATGCATGCATGCCGTCAGGTGTATTGATCAGACTGGCTTCGGTGTGGCGTTTTCTCATGTACTATTAGATGGGGCTCTTTCAGCGTGTGTCGGTCAACTTTTTTTGGCCTGCTGTCCAGCAGTCAAGTTCTGCACAAAAAACCTTTTCTTTTTTTTTTCGGTGTTTGATTTTATATGTTCCTTTTTTATGGGATGGAGACAGAAAGAATAACAATCTATTTATCCAGAGTTGGAAGATTGCTTTTTTAAAAAAGTTCAGGTGATTGTGAACTATTATTTTTTCACCCATGATAACTTCTGTTGTGTTTGGTTTATGTTCAAGGAGTCACAGGAATGTTGTTGGCGGTGTTCGTTTTAAAACAATCAGGTGCTGAATGTGTGATGGTTTCTTTTCTTTTTTTTAATTTTAAAACCTTGCAAGTTTTTTTCTTTCTTTTTTTTTTCTTCCTTAAATCTTTAATCTTCTGTTGTTAATTGCCGCCCTTTGTGGAAATCATCTGATTTTTGCAAGATAAGCAGATGAGAGACTGGCGTCGAGTTTGGTTTTTAATTGATCAGCTTGAAGAATTAGTGTGGGTCATGATTTGGCTTTGTACATGTGGCAGTATGGTGTGTTGTGGTGGCTTAAGTGTACCTGTGATAGATTTCTGTTCACTGTTGTCCTTTGCAAATTGTTAATGATCTCATTCAGTATTGGCTTATGATTTCTATCATTGTTGTCTTGTTACAGTATTCATTTTTTTTAAAACTCCAGATGTCAAAATGAAAATGTGTGAGTGGCCAAACATGCTCAGTGTGCTTTAACAAGAGTGTGTGCATAAGAGAGTGAGAGTTAACAACAACAACAAAAAAAGAAAGTTAATTTTCTACTCAAAGATTGAAGTTTGTTGATGTACTTTGTAGATGTTATGTGTGCCCATAGGCTCAAATGACACCCTTTCGCTTTTAAGGATGTTTCCAAGCTGATGTGCAGATGATATAACCCATCAGCTTGAAATATCTATGACTGTTATGTTGAGAATTGGACTGCAGGGCTAAGTGAATGTAATTAGGAAAGCCCTTACATGAAGGTGAAGAACACTTTAAGGGAATTTTAAAGACCACCCTAAAAATGTGCAGAGAAATGATGGAGAATACAGTGAGAAGTATCAACAGCTCACCTGTCTGGAGACTCTCTCATTTTTGTTCCTTCTGATTCTTAGAAACTTTTTTTCACATCAAAATAGCAGACTTGAAAAGAAACACGATGGGAAAATTTATAAAGGCGGATCAGAGAAATGGGGAGTTTGTGTTATACTCCCTGTTTGGCTAGTATACTTACCATGTCAGACCATAGCATTCAACGGCAGTTAGCCAGCTCTGTCAGGCCGAATTTTTTCCGTGGCCAATGCAGTCATAAGACAGTCACGTGATGTCACCCCACTTCCGGCCCCGGAAGAAGCCAGTGTCAACTTCCTATAAGTCATTCAGCGAGGCCTGGTGTATGGTGACCCCGAGAACCTTGGCGCCAGAGGGGAAGGTAGGGAGGGAATTAGAGTCTGACATGGTAAGTATACTAGCCAAACAGGGAGTATAACACAAACTCCCCATTTTGGCGTCATATACTTTACCATGTCAGACCATAGCAGAATTTAAAGGAATCGGAGGAGGGCGAGCGCCCTAGTGGTTCTTGGGGTTGACCGATATGGCTGCATTGGCCGCCACAAAGGAAATCCCCTTAGACCCATCAGCTCTGGTCATGCGGATATCCCTCAGGTAAAAATTAATGAAGGGATTTTCCGAACGCCAGTAGGCTGCCTCCAGCAGGTGGCGCACGGGGACAGAGTACTGGAACGCTGTGGAAGTGGCCAGTGCTCTGACCTCGTGGGCCCTGGGTGATAGGACAGGGAGATCCTTGTACGCCTGAGCGTAGGTAGATCTCACCGTCTTGGAGAGCCACCTGGAGATAGTTCCCGCCGAGATATCTCTAGTATTGTTGGGGTTGAGGGAGATAAGGAGTCGTCTCTGGGAGGAGCGCCTGGGGCGTGTGCGTTCCCAGTAGTACCTGAGACACCTGGAGGGGCAAAGGTCCATGTCTCCATCTTTTTCTCCCTTTCCCAAGATGTCAGAACTCCGGAAGGAACTTGAGAGAGACTGAGCCGTCCCTGTGGAAGGCGATATCTGTGGGGTCACCGCTGAGGGCGTGAATCTCACTTCGTCTTCTGGCCGAGGCCAGGGCGAGGAGAAAGGTGGTCTTAAAGGAGAGGAGGTCAAAAGGAATAGAAGCAATGGGTTCAAAAGGGGTTTTTCTGAGGGCATCGAGGACCGTAAAAAGGTCCCAGAGGGGAATGCGCCTAGGGGACTGAGCTTCCCGTAGAGCAACTCCTCTAGACACCTCTCTGAGGAGAAAGTCATTGTCAAAAGAAGGGCCCCCCAGTTGACGAATGGTAGTGCAGATAGCTGATCTGTAGCCCCGAATGGAGCCAGCCGACAGCTTAAGGGAAGAGGATAGGTGGGAGAGGAAATTTCCTATTTGGATGTTGGAGGGGCAGTAATGGGGAACAGAGTTATCTGAGCACCAGGTTATCCATCTCTCCCAACGGTAGTTGTAGAGGGATTCGGTGCTGGCTCTGCGAGATGCCGAGGCGAAGTCCCGTAATCCCTGAGAGGCCCCTGCCCCGGCTAGTGTGTCTAGGACGGACTGGGGTCTCTCCGAGTGGGGGGTAGATGCAGATGTTCGCAGTTGGGCTGGCATAGAAGCCACGCGTGTAGGCGAAGCATCTTGGGATTGGAGTGAGGAAGACCTGACCGGGGTTGTCTCAGCATGTCCCAGCGAGGGCTGAGCCGGAGGGGGGGAACGTGGGTGAGGGACTTGGGGTCCGGGAACCAAGACTGGGTCGGCCACCATGGCGTTACGAGGATCAGCCTGGGTCTTTCCAGCCTTGCCTTCCTGATCACCTTGTGTAGGATGGGGAAGGGGGGAAAGGCATACGCCAGTAGGCCCGTCCCGGGGAGGGATAGTGCGTCGACTGCATCCGCCTGGGGATCTGGAACGGGAGAGACGTACAGGGGCAGGTGATGGTTGAAGCTGGTGGCAAACAGCTCGATCATGGGCACAAACCAATGGTTGCGCGACACCAGCGAAGGAGGGCCTCTGTTCTGAGGGAGAGGCCTATGGAGCGGGCCTCTCCCCCTTTGTTGACATAGCAAGCTACCGACGTATTGTCCGTGAGGAGGAGAACAAGTCGGTGCGCGACCTTGTGCTGGAGTTGGAGAAGGGCTAGCCTGACCGCTTCCAGCTCCCACTCCCCGAGGCGTGACTGTCCTCCACGTGGGCCCCCCAGCCCAAGTTGGAGGCGTCTGTATAAAGTTCCAGTGGTTGGGTTGGGTTGGGAGGGAGATGGGGACCCCGGTGGAGAGAGTGGCTGGAGTGAGCCGCTCCTCCGTCGCCGAAATGAACCAGTGTCCGAGGGGAATGACCTGGTCCCAGCGGTCGGAGGTCTGTGACAAACGTCGGCGGAACTCCCTCTGAAGTTGGCGTTTGGGGACCCGCCGCAGGGGAATGAGGGGAGACAGGGACTCCATCATTCCTAGGAGGGAGGACAGGGTTCTGGCCGAGGTGTGGGGTGCCTGTGACAGGCAGGAGATGAGGTCCACTATGCGTGCAGGCCTCTCCGGGGTCTGCCAGACGAACCGTAGGAATCGTCTGTGGGCCGGGTGAATCAGGATCTGAAAAATAGGCGTCCTTCAGGTCTACGGATGTGGCCCAGTCGCGATGATGGATGGAGTCTCGGATCTGGGTGGGGGTCTCCATCTTGAACTTGGTGGGCCTGAGGAACTTGTTGAGGGGCGAAAGATCTAGAATGGGCCTCCATCCTCCCGAGGCTTTTGGGATCACAAAGAGTAGAAGCCGGGGTTTGGGTGGGAAATCTCCGAGATGGCCCCTCTTTTGAGGAGGTCTTGGACTTCCGTGCGAAGAGCTTCTGCTTTGGCGGGGGAGGGTTCGTTGGGGGAGGGAGGGGGAGATAGCATGAGGGGGGGGACGCTCGTGGGCCCAAGGAAGGCGAAACCCTTCCTGTAGCACCGCCACTATCCAGGGGTGAGGCGTATGCGTCTCCACTGGTGGGCATGCCGGGAGAGGCTGCCCGCCAGGGGGGGCGAGGGTCTGGGCTGGTGGGTGGGGGATAGGGCGAGGGGGGGTGCTACCTGATCTAAGTCCCCCTCGGGCTGTCTCCCTAGTCAGCTCCGGGAGCGTGACTGTTGGCCTAACCGAAAATTTTGCTGATGGGGTTTTGGCTTAGGCCTTGGGAGAAGATTAGGTCGCTTGGCGGGCCGTGCGGTGCGGGAAGGCGATTGTCTGGGATAGGGTCTGTGCCTGGGGAAGGAACGAAGTGGGGGTCTAGCAGGGCGTGGCGGTGGCCTGGGCGCAAAGGACACAGCCTGCTTGCGTTCCTCAACTGCTTGTGCTATGACGTCAGCCGAGTAGTCGCCAAAGAGCGACTGGACCTGGCCCGGGATGCATCGCAGGGCTGCCTTAAGCGTCGGGGAGAGAGAGGTCCGCGCCAGCACGGCCTCTCTCGCGACCAACAAGCAGTTGAAGTGGCTTCTGGCTGCGCTGTCCGCCGCAGCCGAAAGGTGATGCGAAATCCTGTTAACTAGGTGTCGCATGAAAGGATCGCTGAACAAGCGAGGGTCAGGCTCTTGGTGCGCCTCAGAGCCCGGGTCCCCCGGTACTGGGATGGCACCATCGTCCTCCGGCCATAGAGCCTCCGCTCGCTGAAGGGGCATGTCCAAGTAGGTGTGTCCCGCCGTGGTGTGGAGGATGCCCATCCTGGCTACTCGGACCCATTCCTTTAGGTTCTTAAAGGAGATGGCGCCGGAAGTAGGGGGGGCAGGTGGGGGATCAACCGACGGTCCGACTGGGAAATGCCCATCTCCCTGGTCACGGGATTGTCCGTAAACAAGGAGGCGACTGAGGGGTTCTTGGGTAGATTGGTCTAGATCTCTGGGCCGGGGGAGAGGGAGAGAAATTCGTCAGCGGGTGCGGCCTCCCTCCTAACGAGGTCTGGTCGCCACCGTTCTATCGTGCGGACATCGTACAATGAGGTGGGGGCTAGCTCCTCGTCATCGTCCGCCTCAGGGAGGTACTGGTCCTGAGAGGGTTCATAGCACCCGTCTTCAGGAGGTAAGTCGAGGGGTGCCTGTAGTGTGTCCCCGGTGGCCCTATAATCGGCGGCCGGGACATCGTCCTGCCGATAGGACAGCGCCCGAGGAGGGAGACCAAGGTCGACCCAGGTAAGTGAGGCCGGGTGCCACATTCGACCATGTAGCTGGTCGTGCTGGGTGTTGGCGTTAAGCCACTGGTCTCTCTCGGGGGCATAGAGCCACCGGTCCCCGGGGAGGTAAACGGGCTGTGGCGGCCCTGGGGAAAAACCATGGTAGGTAGGCCGCACTCAAGGTCTGACCAGCGCGTTGGGCGAATGCGTAGGTCAGACATCCGCCGAGTCGTAGCCACGAGACCCTCTTCTTCTTGTAGGCAGAAAGTCCCCGGGGACCCGGGTAACCTGAATCACTGTTGGGGGGGGGCTTGAGAGGCCGTGGCCTGTCGTCCCCGTCCAGGTCCGTGCACTGCACCATACACGTCCTTGGAATGGGCCTGGGAGGGCCATAATGGTATGGAGGAGGATGCGGAAGTCGAGCCCCCAACCCGCGAAAGTGCGGATTGGTCAGGATGCGGTCCCGTGTTCCTCCCCCTGGAGGAATATGTCAGGTTACCCTTGGTCCCGCTGGTAGATCCTCCCCCCGGAGGAGCGGGACCGCGGACGTTGCCCAAATGGGGATCCGAAAGGTCGGTTCCCCAACGTCCAATACCCCTAGGGAAGAAGGTGACGTTCGATCGGGGTAGGTCGACCGTCCTTGTGCATGGGCACGGCCGGGCCCATGGCGCGGCGTGCCCGCACGCCCAGGATTATGGACACCACCGAGGTCGTGCGTCGGGGTGACCATAAGGCTGCTTCCGGAGTCGAAGCGCTCCTCGAGCTCAGGTGTTGGCTGCACCTGTGCCCGGTGGGGCCGAGCGCTATGAGTGCACGTATCAATTTGGGGGGAAAAAGAGATACGTGACTCATCAAGGCGAGTGACGGATGGTGATTCCATCCCAGATCCGTCACCCGTGCTGGTCCGCGGCTCGGCAAGGTGCCCCGGGGGCCGAGATTCGCGTGACTCAGCATGATAGTTAGAAGTCTCCGAGCGAGTCCGTAGGCTAGAGGGCAAGCTGGCCGATGGAGAAGGGGTGGGGGAGGGCGAATTCCGTTGGCTAGTCTTTGCTCGGCCGGGCCCCTTGAGGGGAGCCTTGCCATTAGACTTTCTGGGCAGCACCTTGAGGGGAGCTTTGCCCTTAGACTAGCAGGCAGATCAAATGAAAGGCATTTTGAAATGGTGGCCGCTTGCCTATCAGCCTTGGGACGCCGCGGTCGTGCGTCCGTCGGTTTGGTAGACGAGGAAGATCACGCGTCCCTTCCGCGGAGAAGTCGTCTCTGTCTACCCGAACCGTACGTTCATCAGTGCGAACGGATTGCTCCGAGATGGAATCGACCCGCGGGTTCTCCGGGAAATTGAGCGAACTCCGAGCAGTGGAGTGGCTCGACCCGGCGGTGTCCTTCACCATGTTGGGCACAGGTGGATAGAGCAAACCCGGAACACACGACCGCAAAGAGGAGACAAGGTGGCCGATCGAGAAAATCAATTAATCTCGATCGTCCGTGTGGTGTCGTGCAAAGTGCTCGAGAGATCGACTGAAAACTCGAACTACCCGTACACGCCACCGGTCGTGTGACTGGTATGGCTATTAATAGCAATCTCTACACATGGAGTATCACTGTGTATAGGTGTGATAGTTCTTGGGCACTAAATCTTAATAAGCAGATCAGTGTCACACACCCTTACTCGAACACGTTCTACCTGTGAAGGGTAAAGAGTACAGGTGTGATAGTTATTGAGCCCTAAACCTTAATAAGCGGAACCAGCACAAAATGCGTGCTGAACCCGAGGCTCGGCAATATGGTGGGGGAACACGACCGGCGAGCGGTGCCGACGATCGCGAGTAACAAAGTCGCGAGAGTGCCGGTAAAAGAGACAAATCTTTAATAAATACGCTCCCGAGAGTGCCGGTAAAAGAGACAAATCTTTTAATAAATACGCTCCCACCAAGAGCCTCACACGGCAAAAATACTCAGGGTCTAGTGCAAGCCGGAACCAGCACAAAATGCGTGCTGAACCCGAGGCTCGGCAATATGGTGGGGGAACACGACCGGCGAGCGGTGCCGACGATCGCGAGTAACAAAGTCGCGGGAGTGCCGGTAAAAGAGACAAATCTTTTAATAAATACGCTCCCGAGAGTGCCGGTAAAAGAGACAAATCTTTTGATAAATACGCTCCCACCAAGAGCCTCACATTTGCAAGCCACAACTGAATCAAGTATAGAACAAAACACAGCAAAGTTAACACAAAGGCAAGTATAGGCGAGACAGAGCACAAGACTTATCTTGCTTTGACGGCAGGCCGAAGATGAATGACTTATAGGAAGTTGACACTGGCTTCTTCCGGGGCCGGAAGTGGGGTGACATCACGTGACTGTCTTATGACTGCATTGGCCACGGAAAAAATTCGGCCTGACAGAGCTGGCTAACTGCCGTTGAATGCTATGGTCTGACATGGTAAAGTATATGACGCCAAACAGTTGTGTTCTTAGTTGTACACAGGTGTTCATTTGGTCTAGGGCTGGTCGGATTTCAGAAGAGTCGAGTTGTGATGCGACCCCATCCCCACCTCCCTGTCAAGAGCACATTTTTCCTTTACTGCTGCCAGACCCCCCCTCTCCCCCCCCCCCCCCCCCCCATCCTGTCGCCACCAAGTGGTTGAACAGAACTATCTTGTCGCCCAATTTAAGCCAGGACAAATGATTGAGAGAGGCACCGGATTGGCTGGTGGTCGTTGACCAAGAGTATGAAACAGGCGTGTACGCTTTCCTCCTTTAAATGCAACAGCTGTCAAGTTTTTCCTCTGGCAGCAGTTATTGCATGTTGCATCGGCGAAGCTTTGTTGTGAAGTCCACTCATTCTTTCCCCTTGTTAAATGTCAGACCAGGCTTTGGTGTCGTCTTGGGACTTCTGCTGTTGGCCTCTTTTTACCCCCAGGTTTGCCTCTTGGTTTATTTCTCAACGTACTGTTTTCATGTTTGTAACCCATTTCCTTCTCCTTCCCCTTTGCCACCCACTCACACCTCTCCTTCATCCTCCTTCCATTCACCTGCCTTCTCTCATGCTTTTTGTTTCTTGGTCCAATTTTTGCCGTTTTGTTTTTCGTCTTGTTGTCGACCTTTTTAACAAGTCTTGCATTTGCATCTGTGTAATCGGATGTTTGTTTTTCTTGTTTGTTGTTTTTAAAATATTTGTTTCGTTTCTCTGTGTGTGTGTGTGTGTGCAAGAATACCCCTAATAGCAAAGTGTTGTAAGTTGGAGGGGGATGAAGAGAGGGTATTCCTCGTTTTCCTGCAAGTTGTCTAGTAGCGTTAGTCATGGTGAATGTTGTGACAGCTTGACCATGTGTGCATGCGTGTGTTGACCATGGTCCAGTTTTCTTTGTTGTCACCCCTCATAAATCCCCTTTCCAAGCCCAGTGTCGTGTGTCTAGTTTTTTTTTTAAAGTTTTTTTTTTTAACCTCCTCCCTTAGAGGAAGGGAAGGAGGGATGTGTAAACTGTGTAAATAGAGGTGTTTGGTCACATCTGGGAAAGTGAAAGAGAAGGATCAAGGATGCAGTCATTACAGCACTTTGTTTCAGGCCATCCAAAGTCTGGTCTTTTGAGGAGGAAAGTGGATTTAAGGGAGGTTGTAGTCGCCTGTATAGAAATGTAAAGGGGCACTGCATCAGAACTGTTGTATTAAGTTACACATTGAAAGGAATGCTAAATTTAAGTAAGAGCACAATAATAGAAAGGTGAATGATGTTAATTTGTAATTTTAACACATTTCAAATCAATGCAACAGCCGAAAACTAGATTGATTGGAGATGGGTTGTTGTTTTTTTAAGTAATATTTTGTTCACATTCTGAGACAGCAGAATTGGTGGTGATTTTAGCAAGGCAACATCCTCATTTTTAGACTCTCTTCCTCTTTGTGTTTTTCTCTGTTTTGTATCTATCTTTAGCGTTGTTGAAGCAGCAGTGCATGATTCAGTTCAGAGAAGGTTGAAGGCGGTGGAAGGAGAGGGAATGGCACCGCCATCCATTATGCCTTGCACTAGACGATATCTTAAACCTCTGACAGTTCATTGTCCCTACGGCCTGTTGGCTATGGGAACTTTAACCTTTAACCTTTAACCCTCGTGTGATCGCCCAGCATGAAACCCGTCTTAATTCACACTAGTCATTTCGTTGCATAAGCAGTTATAGGCAGTGGGCATTAATCACGGGCATTTCATTTTTGTATTTAACACACAAAAAAGTGTTCCTAACAACCCAAGTGTGTATGTGACAGCATTCATTTGCATTAAAATATTCACTAAATTGGTGAAGATCGACGTTTAATGTGCAAGAGGGGATTGCAAAACCGTTAGAAGTCTTTTCATTCAAAACAGACATCATTACAGTAACCCCCATGAAGTTGCCATAAATTTCTTATACTTTGTCCTAGCATATTCTTCCTTATATCAGATGAATCAATGAAAATCTGTCTAGTTGAAATGGATACCTCAAAACTAATCGAATCAATGAAAATCTGTCTAGTTGAAATGTATACCTCAAAACTTACCGAGTTAAGACTGGTTTTGTGGTGGAAGGTCACATATGGCCTTCATTATTATGCTTCGAGGAAAAAAAAATTCAGCAGAATGGCTGGTGCTGTCAGCATGGCCTTGCGTCAGTTAGATTGGCTACAGTGTTATCTGTTGATGTTTATATGTACATATTTGTTTCTTTGTTCACAGCCCTGAAAACACTATGTGGTCAGAGTGGGTGTGATAATAAAACTGAAGATATTGTGACTTGATGAAAACGGCGACAGGCATAACAGTTCTAAGCCTGTGTCTGCCAGAGAGTTATTGCCCTTTGAAACTCTTTCGGCTGGAGCAAAAGCTGAATTCGTTTACAACCCCTTGAAAGTGAGAACAGCTCGGAGACAACGAAAAACAAGCCAATCCACATCAGTGTTGACAAAACTAAGGCAAAGTTTTCATATTGTTTTGCCTTCCAAGTGGATAAGGAGTGAGTGATATTCTTGTGCCATGCCCCTCACCCCCACCCCCGTCTGCTGTCCACAGACACATGTGATTAGGTGACTACATATCGAGCCTTCGACTCGCATGGAAGTTCAAGAGAAATGTTTGACAAGAGGTTCAGCTGCACACAAAAAAAACGCTCTTGGTAAGCGGGTGTTACAAGACTCAGCTACTGCCAACATTTGGCTGTGGCTTACAAGGGGGATGGGGAACTTGATAACCAACAGGATCCTACTGCGCTACAGTTGGATATCATTGGCCATGCATAGTGTTCTGGAACACGCCCACCTGTGGTTTGGTCAAGCCATTATACATATGGGTGCAGCGAACAATGCCAAAACTGCTGGTTGTGTGATACATAGAACCGCAGTCAAGGGGACGAGTTTTGCCCAACATGAGTTTGTTTTTTCCTCGGCTCAAAGATTTCCAGTTTTTATGTAACATTAACACATTCCTCAGTTGACTGTGGGAGTGGGGTGGGTTGGGGAGATGAAGTGAGGGATTTGTAGCGTACCAACTTATTATAGTCTCTTGTTCAAGTCCTCCAGACACATGCAGATTTTAATAATTGCATTTGAAAAGGTTTAAAATAGAGGGCCCTGGTTTTACTGTTTCCACATGCTTAGCATATGTAAATCTGTTGGCCAGGACAAAGCACATTTTGCAAAGACAAGCTTTCATTAAGCTTTTTCCTTTAGGCTTAAGAATGAAAGGCCAAGATTGAACTTGCCTAGCATTCTAGCTGAAAGTAATTCTTCATAGGACGCAGACCCAAAGCGTCATCTGTTCTAGTATGGTGACTCTGATTCATGGTTGATCCACTTCAGAGATGGCGTTAAAGTCTGGTTGTAAAGGTCACAAAATGATTTTCTTTCTCAACACTTAAAACCCACTTTTTTCATTCTGTTTGCCCTGCCCTTTTCAAACAAGACCTTTGTTCTCTCCACCATATGCGTATTGAATGAAGAAAAGGATATTCTGCTCAGCTTTAAACGTCAATTTATGATGATTCAAAAGTTCTTAAAAAGAGGGGGTAAAATAATATCTTCTCCCTGCTTCAACTGCCCACTCTTGCCCTTTCGCCTCGTATTGTTAAACCCACCCACCCCCTCACCTCCTCCTTTCTTTCCCATTCTTGTACCATATTCATCACGTATAAAGTTCACATTTGTTTCAAGAGTTATAAAGTTCACATTTGTTTCAAGAGTTAGACGTGTGTATGCATAATACAGAAGAGGGTCGTTCATGTAGAAACATGTAATTAAGTCCACATTTGTGCATTTGAACAGAAAAAGGTGTATGTTTGTGGATTCCCTTTTCTGTGCTGTTTGCTATTCCTGTGGAACATTTTGAAGGCCAGTATTTGCAATACCTTAACATTGTACATAGACCATCTGTCAAGTTTCAGTTCATTTTTCTTGGTTACATTGTGCATCAAACAGGTTTCTTCAAAATTAATTTATATTGAAGCCATCAGTTTCACAAGAGTTCTTAACAGATGAAGTTTTTATTTATGATAATTCATTAATCCATGAACTTATAATAGATTCCATATAAAATTTAGTGGTTATGAGTTTTTTTTCCATGTTGCTGAATATTGTGCAGTAATGTTGTTTCTTTTTTCAATGATGTTGAAGATTTGATTTGAGTCATTAAATTTGAAAGAAAAACAATAGGTTGATGTGTTTCCTTGTCTGCCAGTCTTGGGCATCGGGGGTGGGGGTGGATGGGGGAGCAGAGCCAAGCCACAAGCTTGCATATTGTTAAGCTTGCCATGCATCACCTGTTCTGCTGAAACGTCTACGTACCTAGGATCCACCTGTCGTTGCCTCAGCAGAGCGACCAGCACAAAATGTCTCCTATCTACTCAAATCATGCAATGTAGGGCAAGGACCAGAATTCAACAGGTAAGGCTTTCAATGAAATCCAAGAGCCTAATAGGCCTTCCGCACTCTACTCTCTCTAGTCAAATCCCATGCACAAGTGGCCCTGTGCAGCTGGCACCATATGCATATTGGTTGGTCTATGTGACTAACCCATCATACAGTTATTGTTTGGTGACCATCCAGTTGAAGGCATACCTACTTAAACTGCTACTCTTTTGTTGTTCTTTACTGTAATATACTCAACATAACAAACAAACTAAATAAGCTGAAAGACGCTAATGCATACATGCACATATATCATTGCATACATGCTCACTCTGCATTGAGGAGGGGGGAGGGGTGGAACAGCGGCTCATACCATGGAAAAAATAAACAGAGAAAATCTGTTGCTGAACGTGAAGGGCAACTTGCTGACTGACAACACTTTATTTCACCATGAAAATACACAGCAATGCAGTCCTGGTGACATGAACAAAAAATGTGTAAAATACGTGAAGACTGCAGCTCGAATAGTGGACTGGCCACTTCTTGACTTGCTGGTCCAGGGAGCTATGTTTGGTTCCATGCACCGATGATCAAAGTCCACTAAATCTAACCTTTGCATTAGTGGGATTAGTTTTTTTCCTGTCCAAAAATCTCTTCTTGTGTCACTATCTCCAGCTGCAATGAAAACGTATAGTATGAGTGATTTTGTCACGCTTCTTGTCTTCAATACAAGTGGCATGGACTGAACTTGTTAACTTTTTCTTTGCACTCCCCATTTATTTAGATCTGATTCTGAGTTCGGTGCATGGATGGGAAGGGTTTATGGAAAGATGGGAAGAAGACCGATTATGAAAAGTACTATAAAGTACATGCATTTGTACACTGAAGTCGCACACACACACACACACACACAAGCATGATCCTTCAAAGCTGTGGAGCTTCACTTCAATCTTCTACCACTCCTACACAATGCTGAACACAATGTTGCTGCCAATCAGGGCGACTTAAAAAGACATCAATACATCTCTCCTTTTCCGTCTTCTCCATTAGAACTAAACTTGCACATTTTTCATGAGATATTTTGGCTCTTTCTGTCCCTTCTGTTTCTTTCTTTCTTTCCTTTTAATTTTTCTTTTTTTCTTTTCTTTTTGTTGTGCCTCAACCAACATTACTACTTGACAGTGAAAAATTTTTGTTCAGTCTTCTTCATAGCTACTCCATTCAGTCCCTGCCATTTCCGATGAAGGGTGGAAGTCTTTACAGAACACCTTGTTTCTTCAGCAAGTCGTAGGTCTTTCGGTTCAGAATGTTGCCCTGGGAATCCTCATACTCCTCCTGTTCAAAGAGAAAGACGTCAAGTGTACTGAACACCTTACAAGCAGAAAAAAAAAACAAATGCAGGTTAAAAGTGTGCGTGTGTGTATGTATACACATACACACACACACACACACGCACATACACATGTACATCTTTAAGTGTGTGTGCGTGCATGGATGCGAGTACACAGAATATACACATGCAATGTATAAGAAGCATAAAATCATTCTTCAAAATGAAATTATCAATTACGAGAATGAATCTGCCAAAGCCTAGCATTCCTGATTGTACTGACTACTAGATGATTTTAAAAAAGAAAAGATTGCCTGGAGAAAACAGCTACTGAGGTCGACACTTACCTCGACATCTGCCTTCCATCTTTCCTGCTCCTTGCCGGACTTGATCTTGTTCCACACTGAAAACAGCAATCAATGACAATCTGAGAGACGGATCTTAAGCTGTTTGCTCTGGCTTGACAGATTTTTTTTCCGGTGAAACAGAACGTTTTTTTGAACTTCTGGTTATTTTCAATCGCTCTATCTGAGAAGTGTTTCCCAGCTGAATGTCCATCCACAACATTTCAATTATATATCTTTTTTTTTTTCTTTTGAAATGTGCATCCACAAAGTTCTTGACCATGTTTCTTTGTCATAGTGCAGTGTTCAGCATTGCCGACTGAAGACAAACTGATACACTGTCACTTAAAACTCCATCAGAAGTACACTACTGGAGGAATTTTTCTACCCTGGCCATGTCCCCTCCCTTCAGGGTGCTATTCTCTCAAAAGTAGACACCTTGTCAAGTCCTTTCATCCACTCCATAACTATGACAGGATGTTCCAACCACTTTGCAGATGCAAGTGCCTTCATCTCACAGGCCTGTATAAGACTGGGGTGTGTTATGACAGGAAGTGGAAAAACCAACCCTACCTGTCAATGTAGGCTCGAACCAAACTGGAACTTCACTATCATCCTTTGTTCATCTTTATAAAAGGAAAAAAAATCCAATTTAGGCTGATCTTAGTTTTGATTTCTCATCCACTACATTATCAGGTAAAGTCATCCAATATCTTTGGTGTTGGCCGATTTACAGGGACTGTCTATAAGAGGGATGCAAGCTATTGCTATTCTCACGAGTGGGACTCTCGCTCAAATCCAACTCCTCGAGCAAGCAATTACTGTCATCGGGGCAAGGTTCAGCAGATAACGTACGCTGAATCAGAACAGGCACCAATGACCATTCCACAGTAGCAGCAGAGCAGAGTCTTCTCCAATGGGAAACCTCAAGGTGACGACAGCATATGATCTCTGAGAGTCATGAGTAACAAGAGAACAACACAAATTAAAACAAACAACTCCACCAGATAAACGTGGACAAATGAATTTCCACCTGCAATCGCCTCACTTTGCAACTAAAGCAAATAAATAAATCTGCTCCCTCTCAAAACACGCACACACACAGAGAAAGACTCGCAACATTCCATGCAATTCCAAACCAACATGGACTATCAGCTTATCCAGCATCATCAGCACACTCACATGCCATGGCATCCTCTATAGACGTGACGTTAGCAAAGTGAGCAGTGTTAGGAATGCCCAGGCAGCGCATTCCGTGAGCATGTCGTGACTCCTGCAAGACAAAAAAGCATTTTTCAAAGGCATATTCATATAAACAAGGACACAAGGAGCAAGCAATGCTTATTTTCATGAACAACACAGAAACAGACATACATTTTTGACAAATGTGTTTTTCAGAAATTACAAACAACAGACATTAAAAAAAAAAAATGCACAAAATAATACTGCCTAGACCACAGTCAACGCTGACATCATGACTTCAATATGGCTGATGATCCTTGAAGGATGGCTCAAATGCAGAGTGAATGTTTGGGTCAGTTGTAGCTGATAACAGCAAGGTGTTCAGAAAGGTGTCAAATATATGGGATGTCTCACCTAGATGGATCTAGCCACAACAGATGACATGAACAATGTCGTGATTCTGGCATAAAAACCTGCTCTTGATTGTGTATGAGCCCTTGGGGCAATGTACATTGTAGTGAGAGCCCATGTTTGCAGTTGGTCTTGGAGCAGGGTACTGTACCAGGCAGTACTGGTGTGACTGTTCTGCTGAGTTTATAGAGGACGTATGGATCTTTCATGTGTTGGTCGTATATTAAGACAATCATGAGCACATTTTGGAAGACAGGCAAGGAGAGTTTTTTCTAATATGTGCCAGCTGGACTTAAGGATACTGCAGATGGTGATTTATTGAAGGTTGAGAAGCGACTGCCATATCTGAGGAGATGGGAGATGTCCAGAAAGCTGAATCAGTGAATGTCTATTAAATGGTTTGGGAAAATTTGATGGAAGCATTGTAGTTTTGCATGAAGCTGATAACACTGAGGTCTTACTCAGACAAAGGGGTGGTTCCCAATTCATCCCCAGTCTATCTCTTGTACTCTAACTTCAGCAAACTGGAACCAATTGGCTCAGTAACGAGGCAATATCATCCTACCTCTCCCCTCCCCCCTCCCTGTTCCCTATCCTCATAAAGCTTGCTGCCTCTTCTGTTCCTACACACTGACCAATTCAAATTGTTCAAATAAACATTTCTTCAGGAGCGATGAAAAAGTAAATGTAACATTCACGAATCATGTAACCAATAAAGCAAATATCCCATATTATCTATTTTATCGAGTCACAAAATCAGGTAAGTATGTAATCACCGCATTTCGGTTTTCAGTGTAAAACTGCATGTGTGTGCATCTTTGTATGTTCATGGTAAACTTTACCACTGGCTTTACCTCAGCAGTTACAGAGCATAGCGTAACCAAACTCAGAAGCTGAGTTAATGAGAACTTTTCTGTTGTCCCCTGAATGAAGATGTCATGTACTGTTATGAGCTGTAAAGCCGCGATTGTTTTCATCACAAAATGGACATTTTCATATAAACTGTGATACGTAATTGCTGAGTGAAAGGCTTGGAGGGTGGGCAGAATAAAAGAGCACTGGAGAAGTACCTAATCATCAAAAATGATCCTCCATAGTGAGCCTCTTATTTCAGTGCACCGCCGACTGCCATACATTCTATGAGTCATCGGCTGCATGCTGCTCTGGTGTCTGGATAAATCTAGCTGGGAAATGTGACTGTGCCAGAGGGCTTTTTTTGTTTGTTGTTTTTTGTTCTTTTGTTTTGTTTTAAAAATCTCTTTTTATGATTTCCTTAAAAAAGAAAAAAAATACTGTTGGTCTGGTGACAGTACAAGTCACAGATCTTTCTTCTTATGTCAAGTTACCACTTGCATAACAGTGATGAATATTCAGCTTCCATCAGAATTTCTTTTCCATTCTTTTACAATTTGAAAACAAAACAAACAAAAATGGACAGATAGTCATGAAGTATGAGGCAAAATGAAAAACATATTAGGAGTTCCAAAAGTATACCAAATGAGTGAGAAAACAAGAGCCCACAGACAAGGACACTTTATCACTGAAGGCCATCGGCCCTTTAAAAAGGTGTAATTCAAACATACCACTCATAAAATTAAAAAAATTGAACACTAACAATGAAAAATGGAAAAAAAACTGACAATATTGAATGTGTACAGTTGCATCATTAACACGAGGAAACGCATGGGAAAAGAGGAGTAAAAGCCAGCCACTCACAGCGAAGTGCCTCTGAAAAGTCTTGGGTCCTCGATATGTGAAGTTCCCACAGATCTCACAGGTGTAGCTGATGTTCAACCCATGGAGTTTGTACAGCCAGTAGGGAATAGGCTGAAAATCACATCTGATACTGAAAGTTACACACAGAAAAAGCAACAAAAAACAACAACAAAACTGTATGCGTGTGTGTATGTACATACAGGAGAAGTGGTTAAAAAATTCAAAATCTTTTTCAATGTGGATCTGCCAGGATATAGAAGCAATGTCCTCTTGACACTTACTTTGCAAAAGCAGAGAGAGAGAGAGAGAGAGAGAGAGGGAGAGAGATGACACAGTGAATTTTATATTTAAAAACACCGGAAATGATCAAATGAATTCTGAGCACAACAATTCCAAGACTAAAACAAAGTTTATCAAATGACTGGTAAGTCACTGTTTTTACAATGATTAAGCCAAACCTCCTTGTAGCTCCCTCCCCCCTTCCCCAATCCCTCATTTCCTTCTTCCACACACACACACCTCTTTGGACTGCCCTGCTTCTCCACCTCCATCTCCACACACATATCTACTCCCTCTTCCCCTTATATGATTTTTTTTTTCTGTTTATCACATTTGTCACATTTTATTCTATGCTGCAAGTATTTACAACTTCCCAAGCACTCAGCTTACGGATTCTGTAACATTAACTTTCTGGAGAGGAGTGGTGTAACTACACTGTTAATTTCTAGGATATGGGCTCCTTTTCTATTGCCCCATTATACATAACGACAGTCATCTGCTCAGTTTTAAACCACTACACTGTGACTTCTGCTATCTTGCAAGAGTAGGTGAAAGGAAGAAGAAAAAATCCACAGGGAGAGAAGAGAAAATAATTCCCAAATGAAGCAACTTTGTGCTTCTAATATCACACTCCAACCCCACCAGAAAAAAACGTTAATGACTGACATTATAATCTGCCCTCTAGAAGTCCCTAATTAAATTTGAAATGGTCTCTAGTGAGAACATAGCCAACTAACAAAAGAAGGGTTTTCTCCCATAAGGAGAGCAGATTCTTATATGTGTGCAAGAGAAAAAAAAACAACACAAAGCCCTGAAAGTCCCACCTTGCCATCCCAGCCCAGTGGCAGGTTCTTTGGGTTGTAGGGGATCTCATCCTCTTCTTCACTGGAGTCGCTCTCTGGGTAGTTCTCTTCCTCATCCTCCTCCCTCTCCTCTCCGTCTGGGCCTGCTTGCGCTGCACGTTCTCGCGGGTCGCTGCACGCTGGTCCCCCAGCAGCTCTGCCAGGCGGTACACCTGAGCCTCCAGCATGGCGATTTCCTTCTGTTTTTCCGATTCCTTTCTGCACATGCACACATGTGCATATGTGCGCATACACACACACACACACACACACAACACATCAAAACAATGCCGAGTCTTAGCATGACCTACTCTCTTCAATGCTCAATATTTCCTTCCATTTCAGTGCGTATGCCTCAATTAACCTTTTAAGACTGATCCTCCCGCCGGCCATAACTTTCAATCCACTCATCGAGGGCAACTCTACATTACATTTTCAAATGAGGTTTTTGGCATGGTTTGAGCATTAAGATGCTGTTTGGAGCAGACTGTTGCAGCACTTGCAGGGCTAATTACGACAGGCTTTTTAGCGCAAAATAAACTAACCTTTTTTTTTTCATCCCATAACAAGTGTGACTAGCAAAAAAACAAAAATGGTCATACAGAAAAGCCCGCTAAAATGATTGTGGACAATAAAGCAGCCAAAAGTGCTACTAAACTCATGTCTCCGAAATCAGTGTAGACTATTCAGACATGGTTGAAATGGATTCAAACTTAAACAGCACTGCTAAATGGGCACTATCTCCACAATGAAGGTGAGTGTCACAATGATCAACATACACATGTGCATCAACTCACCTACTACTAACTCTTTATACAAGATCTGGCCCCATTTGAACTTGCACAATTTTTTTTTTTTTTTTTTTTTTTTTTTTAATGGGGGGGAGGGGTCTAAAAACGGCACTCCAGTTTCATGAGTTTGTCTGAGTTGTAGAAAATCAGACTGGTAATTTGATACACATTATATTGAAAAGAATTTGGAAGACGAACAGTCAGAATCAATACAAAGCACAGAATGAAAACAAGAGTTGGATTCCAAAATGCAAATCCTGCAGGTGCTAACACCAATTTCTACTTAAACAAAGACGCACTACAGCATCAATTTTTTTTTCTTTTTTCTCCTTTGGCTGTACACCTCAAAATCTCACCGTTCAAGCACTTGCAGACGCTGACACTTTCAATATTCATCGTGATTAACTTTTGCATTTCCGATAATGACACAAACCGTTTTCAGGGCTGTCACCACACTGAGAGGAAAGAGACATGTCCTGACAAAGAAACAGATGACTATCTGCAAAACGTACATCAATTCTGAACATGATGCCTAAATCAATGACATCCTCAAACTGGGCCGGGCAATGTGGCCAGCCATTCTGCTTGATTAATTTTTGCCCTCTGATGCTGGGACAACCACAGACAATGACAAAAAAGAATTTGTTTCATTTAAAATTGCTCATATCGTTTGAAATAATGCTACATCAGATCTTCTGCATCTTGTTCAATGCTACAGCAGAAAATGGCTATCAGAAGTCTTAAATGTCTACAAGAAAGAACAAGGAAAATTTTCCAAACTAAGCATTTCTGTTCAGTGACTTAGTTGAATTCTATATCAGCCTGAATGCTGTTTCACTGTATGCAATAATACCAAATATCAGCCTCAAGACAAAATATGTACAGTAAAGTCAAAACAAAAACCCTGTAGTTCATCTCCTGAGTTGAAGTCCAGCAAAGGAGGACACTATGCTTGTCAAATGTTAAATTTTCACCATGAGAAAGTTATCCAGCACAAAAAAATAAAGGGACAAGACATACAGTCTCTCTCACTTTTCTTTTTTTATGGAAAATCATGTAATACACTGAGCAGACGCACAAAAACACACACACAGATATGAACAGTAATGTTCTCCCTCACACACAAGAGAAACACACACACACACACACACACACACACACACACACACACACACACACACTTCTCTCTCTCTCTCAAACACACACACACACACACTTCTCTCTCTCTCTCTCCTGCCAGCCTGACACTGGCAGACTGACAAGAACAAAGAAGACAATGCTTGAGGCCACCCACCCTGACTTGCCGGCCTTGCCCGGCTTGGCTTTGGCGAAGAGGGTGGGGTCCAGCTCATCCAGCTTCTTGCCTTTGGTGCTGAACAGACGCTGTGCTCGCTCCTCCAGAGTGCTGGAAACCACAGTCACATCACCCCCCTGGGTCAGTTCACCTCAGCCCCAAATCCTTCATTTGAACACATGTGATCACCTCCCAAATGGTGATGGATAAGCTACATTTTAAGGTATTGAGATGTACCTATTAGCAGAAAGAGGAGAGACAGATCTTTCCAATGGTGTGTAAAGGGCTTCTGTATATGAACAGAAAAATGGAAAAGTCAAAGGTCCCTTAACTATGAAAGCCACCTTGAGAAAACTGACTTTACAGTTGCAGTATTTTCACAAAACATGAACAAAACGGACTGCAAAACTATTGATGTATCACATTCCTCGCTCCGATTAAGCAAAAATACTGATATTTATAAAACTTTTTTTTTTCATGGTTTTGCTACGGGGTGCTGCAGAACACACATTTCACCCCAAACTGACCCCACCACCACCGCTTGTTGTCTGCAGGAAGACTTTATTTGGCCTGACTTACCTACAATTTTGTAGGAGGTGGTCACATCTATCCATCAGCACCAGGAACCCAGGCCTGTGGCACAATTGGGATGTGCAGCATAAAAGTAATTCCACTGAGCAGGGAAAGTAGATGAAACAACACACAAAAAGAGAGAGAGTGTGTATGTGAGAGAGAGAGAGAGAGAGAGAGAGAGAGAGAGAGAGGGAGAGAGGTGGGGGTTGGGTCTGTGGCAGGAGGAGAGGGGAGAGGAGACATACAGGGTCTGAGATGGGGGACAGAGGAATGGACAACGCAGCTAACCAAACATGCAAGAAAAGCCACAGAACGGTACGCCTACCCTCCGCATTTCAGGCCCAGAGCCATGAGGGCAGATTTGAGACGATCCAGACCCAAGGACGCCAACTCCTGGAACAAGGGAACACAGAGTTCACTGGACGATTGTTGGTTTCAATGCACACACATGCATACACACACACGCACACGCAAACACACACACACACACACAGACATACATAAACAAACACACATATAGACACAGCTACACATTCAAAAGTCACACACACTCTATTGCGCTCTCTCTCTCTCTCTCCTCTCTCTCTCACACACATGCATGCATGCGCGCATGCACATACACATGCATGCGCGACGCAAACACGCACACACAAAAAAACATTTAAAAAAGTACAGGCAATACTGACAGCAACAAGTGAATGATGAAACATTCCACAGGCTGACAAAACCAGAAAAAAAAAAACACAAAAAAACTGTCACTACCAAAAAGTCAACCAGCAAGCTATAGATGCAGAAGAAAACAGGACAGACAGAAAGATACTGAGGGGGAAGATGACGGTGGTGGAGGGAGGGAGGGTGTGTGTATGTTAAAGTGATGACAACACACCTCCCAGGAAGAAAAGGCAGAGAGATCCAGATGAGCACCAGCGTGAGTCAGCGCACCTGTGGCCTCTTTCTGCAACACAATCACATCACCCTTGTTACTGCTACCACCACGGCCATGGGAGTGGAACAAAACAAACTTGGGGAAATCAGCCCTTCAGAACTCATATAAAACGACGACAATAACAAAATAACTGACAGTATGTGTACGTAAGCTCCTGTGTGTATCAGTGATCAAACACATACACACTCCAGTCATCACAACTTTTTCTTCCAATTTTGTTATCAGGCACTATTGACTTGTTTTTGACTTGATGATTCAGACGGGGGAAAAAAAAGCAACAAAATGGAAATATTACAGTGACAATACCAAAACGTTGTCGCACATGATTTCATTTTAACTTTTCATTTCAATTAAAATGACAGTGGAGTATTTTCAGGTGATGCTTGTTTACCTATAGTGATACCCAATTAGAAGACAACTTTACTGATCAATAAGCAAACACTGATCAGTGAAAATTCAAGCTGTCTTTTTCAGTTGAAATTATTCACTGGATTGTGATACTGTGATTTATGTGAAAATGTTGTTTATGTTGTCTAATAATCAAAGCAAAAAAAATTACATAGTGATTTCTATACCAAAGCAAAATGTCACAATAAACTCAAACACACAAAACACTGGTTCTGTAAAGATCATTATTAGTTTCAGTGTGTAAAACAGATCACATATTTGATTAGTATTGCAACAGGAAAACTACACCACCAGAATCCCAGTAATATTCTACATAACCAGCTGCCATACTAATGAGCATTGCTGATTCCCAGCTGAGAGATCCTGAGTTTGATTCCAATCAGTGTCATTTATATGTGGGATTTTTTGCCACAATCGCCTGAATATGCTACGGGTTCAGTTGGGAAGACTGGAACCACACAATCGAGCTTCATCCACACAATGGGCGCATCTCTGAGAGCGTTGCTCTAAATCCCTGATCAACACTGCAGGTCTCTGCATCTCTTGGGACTGGTTGATGCCAGGATATTTTACGAAAGTAAGCGTGCGGAGTACAACCTTGTCATTCACTCTCAGACCAGAATGGAGCTCCACAGTATCATCTTCATCATCCTCATCCTCATCCAGTAAAAACAGAAAAAAAAGTTTCAAATTCTGTGGCCCTCCATCCCCTGCTCTCATGGTGGCCTGTTTACATTTTCTCTCCAGGTCTTGGTGAGTTCATGGGGACTGGCATTCCATGGACATGGACGCGAACTCATGCTGGCTCCATGACCAACCAATTAAAATCATCAGAAGGGAGCTTAGCAGGTGGTATCCTGAGTATGCGAAATTGACGAGTATGCTGATCTGAACATGCGCGCCACTGAACACCTCAGAAGTGATTCAGCAGAAGTGCAAAGTCTCTTCTGTTGGGGTGCCTCTTGGAGATTTGGCATGACTGCTCCCTGTGGACTGCCCATGCTGGGCTGCAGAGGGGCAAGTCGAGGTGTGGTTGTGGATTGGGACCCAGAATGAATGGCATGGGGGGGAATGCTACCTGGTGGCGCAGAACATGAGACAGCACCAAATAAACAAACAAACCACACACACACACACACACACACACACACACACACACACACACACACACACACACATTCATGTTCAACACAGCAGGAGGCAGCAAGCAATAGTCTGGAATAGCTGGGATATCTACTTTACAGAAGCGAGACTTAACTGAATGGAGTACACAACAGGAGGGCACAGCACACTTTCCAAAATGACACCAACCCCCACCCCCACACTTCCCTCCTCGAAAAAAAACAAAAGATCCAAAAATCATCAGTATAAGTGACATGAGATTAATGTAGTTCTCTACTCACAAAAAGACACATTCATCAAAACAAATCATTTTGGTAGTACATGTACTTTCTGAGCCATACAAAAGCAGACTAAGGAAACACATCTTCCAGCCTGAGAAGTACACCAGTCTAGCCACCGCCTTAAGGGCATTCTGACTCCCATGTTAAAGTCCTCACAACAGAGGTAGGAACAAGCGGGGTTGAAGGCACACTTGCCTATGAACTCATAGAACAACTCACGCTCACTGGACAGAAGAAGTCTAGAACCCTGAAACAATGGCAGAAGCAGCAAAGCTGGAGCTGGTTGAGGAAGAACAAAAGTGACCTTCTTAAGGCTTGCTGACTGGGTTAAAGACATCCATCACAAAAGTCTACTTGGTCTTGAGGTGCCCGAACATCCAGGGGGGGCCGGTTCAAATTCATCCCCCTGTCTCTTGCCCTCCTCCTCAACAATGGCGACAGCTGATGAGCATCCAGGGATCACAAACTGCATGCAGCTCAACACCCTGAGAGTGTAAGAGTTAAGGGAACTTGAGGGGGAGGGTGGGGAGGGGGGTGTCTTTGCTGAAGACCAGTTCTCCCTACAGCGTCTTTCTCCATGTTAGGTTGAGGACAGCAGAGCAGCAACAGGTATGCTGGCAGAGACAGTACCAGGCCCGTTTGCTGCAAATCTTGGTTTTCAGTTTTTAGATGCCTTTCTACTGCAAACAGGGAACTGTGCATGCTGTGCTTTCCGATGTAACAAACCATCTGAAAACTGCAACTTTGTCAAACACAATGTTTTCATCTATCGTGTCAGCAATTTAGTGCAGTTTTTGCCTGATGATACACATGTTTACACGGCTGGCCAGACCAGTGAAGTACGTCAAAAAGCAGATATCAAGTACACACTGCATAACACATACACAACTTGACTGCTTACCGGCCATCCTGGCACGACGCCTTCTGCCCAGTCACTCTCGAACTGAGCTTGTACCACCTCTACCATCTGTAAACATAAAAATGCATTTAACAATGAACACTGTATCAAGATAATCAACTGTACCACCTTTACCATCTGTAAACATTAATTTGTATGACAATGTAACAATGAAAACTATATCAGCTGCACCATTTCTACTATCTGTAAACATAGATCAGATATATACAATGATGAAAACTGTATCAACTGTGCCATGTGTAAACATAACTGTGCATAACAAAGAAAACTATCTGTACTCTCTGTAAACATAAACATGTACAACAATGAAAGCTACATCAAATTTACCACATCCACAACCCATACACAAACAAAATGAAAACAATATCAACTGTAACATCTGTAAGCATAGATATATACAACAATTTATGCAACATCAACTGTATTATCTTAACAAGCCGTAAAACATAAAATAAATCAATTTTAAAAAGTATGTACAATTTACACAACATCAATTTCACCAATTCCATCATTTGAAACAGAATTTCCAGAGGGTGAGAATCTAACGGAGCTCCCTCCCCAAGCACTCTCCCCACTACCCCCTCCTCCCATCCAAGCATCCCCATTAACATTAGTTACTTCAGTTTAATAACGCAATTTGCTGTCCACAATCAGACAGATCTGTGCCCGTCTTTCAGAATGGATGGTACAGTCTCTCGATGACAAGCATACTCTGGGACACAGGCAACGTGGGGCTAAAACCAAATAAGACAAAAGTAAATGTTTGCAACAAAGATTGTTTGTCTGCCCCTTTTCAGTTTCAGTTCTGTTATAGTCCAACCCGTATAGGGTTATTTCAGGGCTGTCACTACATAAGGGAAAACAAAACCAACTCAAAACAATGGATTTTCCCCAAAGTTGGAGTATGGCTGCCTTAATGGCAGGATAAAAACGGTCATACACACTAAACTCCACTCCCTTTGTTGGGTAGATGGGATTAATCCTTGCCTGTCTACACAGGAAGTGTCCACAGGAATATCAGCCTGCGTACGCAGGAAAAAAAAAACCCAAAAAACAACGGATTGCTTTTTTTTTTTTTTCGTGAGTGTGTTCTCCCAAAGTGCAACACCAGGCTGGATAACAACTGACTTGAAAAATTGCTGAAAAAGGCAGGGGTCCAAGGGCTGCCTTGGCTCTGGTGGGGTCCAGGGACAATGCCCTGGTGGGAGGTGGGGGTGGGGGTGGGGTGGGGGGAACGACCCAGGGGAGGAGAAGCCCCTAGGCTGGAATGGTATCTAAGCAGTTTCCGAATATCGAAGACTGTTTGTGGTCTCTCATGATAACAAATTACTATGCAGGAAGCAAAGAAAGCTACTGTGCAGGAAGCAAAAAGAAAAACCAAAAGAAAAAAAAACTGAAAACACACACACACACACACGCTCAAATAGCATGCACACACACACACACACACACACACACACACACACACACACACACACAGAGGTTGGCTCAGACACATTAACGATTGTGTCAGTTTATCTGCCACAAGGGCCCAATGATGCAAATACCGAATGGCTTCGTACCTTGCGGACAGATCAAAACAGCAAATTTCTAATCACTGGAGATTTTAATGCTCATTATCCGTTTTGGGAAAAAGACTGCCAATTAGTAACAAATAACTGATTCATTGAGAACCTGGTGGACTCATCTCTTTATCTGTTGAATGACGGCAGAATAACGCGCATCCCCGACAATCCTAAACACAAACCAAGCGCTATAGATCTAACGCTAGTCTCTCCAGATCTAGCAACTATATGTGATTGGAATACCCTTGATGACACATTGAACAGCGATCACATACCTATAATCATCAATTTTGAAAACGCAAGATCTGAACCAACTGATCAGACTCGAGAAAAAGTTCCAAAATTTAACCATATGCTCGCCAACTGGAATACGTTTTCAGAATTATTAAGAATGTTTCAAATAAACTGTGATGACGTTACCACCCAAGATATTGACAAGCTATATTATCTCTTTCAAAACGCTTTGCTGTCTGCCGCAAATCAATCAATTCCAAGGATAAAATCTATGGTTTCTAAAAGCATTTGGGCAATGTCTGGTGGAATGAAGCTTGTGAGGAGGCAAAAAAGGAGAAAAAGTTAAAGTTAAAAGCATACAAACGAAATAAGTGCGCTGAAAATCTTCTTGAGAAAAAGAAAGCAAAAAATAAATTGAATAGAATTATAGCACAGGCAAAGCGACAATACTGGTCATCTTTTTGCAAGCATGAGGTATCTAATTTCAGACTTGTAAAAAGTATGGAAAAAATTAAAAACAATGAAAAATGGAATTAAACTTCCACAATACTCTATCAAACTCGGTAAATCTAATTTCGCTTCAAATTCTGATAAAACTGAAGCTTTTGTTGACATGAGGATAAGCATTATATAAGTAGTAGTAATGACCCTGGGAATAACCACTACCTAAATGCTCCTATAACACTACAAGAAGTTCAAGAATGTCTTACTCTTAGTAAATTAAGCAGCAAGAAAACTTCGGTCAGTCTTGATGGTATTTCGAATGAAATGCTACGTCACCTACCAGCAAACGCTGTGCAGTTCCTCCATTTATTTTTTCAAAAATGTTGGAATGATGGTAAAATACCTCAGTTATGGAAACATTCCATTATCGTTCCTATATATAAACATGGAAAACCTCGCACTGACATAAACAGTTACCGTCCAATCGCCTTAACATCCCATACTGGATTAATGGAACGAATCGTACTAAATAGATTATCTTATTACTGTAAAAAGCATGATGTCATACCGATTAACCAAGCTGGATTTCAAACTGGCAGATCCACAATAGAACACCTAGTCAAACTTACAACTCAAGTGAAACAACAATTTGCAAGACGAAAGAACATACTAGCTACATTCTTTGACGTAAAAAAAGCTTATGATCAAGTATGGCATAGTAGACTATTATACAAATTAAAAACTGTTGGAATTAACGGTAACATGTATAATTATGTTCAAGAATTCTTAGAAAATAGATCAATTCAAACAAAAATAGAACATACTTATTCAAATCCGAGAACATTGCAAATGGGACTGCCACAAGGTTCAGTAATATCTCCTATCTTATTCAATATTTTAATGGCAGATTTACCGAAAGGCTTATCAAAAGGCACAGAGTTAGCTCAATTTGCTGATGATATATGCCTTTGGATGAGAGTAACCATGAAACGAATAACCCCTTCGAGGTCGCTGAACTATATAAAAGCTTTATACCAGCGAGAACTCAATAAAATAAATGTATTTTTACAAGAAAACGGGCTCGCACTTTCTTTAGAAAAAACACATATAATGCTTTTCAATTCTGGGTATGACCCAGAAAAGCTCCCAGTTTTTACTTTAGATGGCATCGAAATAAAATATGTTAAATCAGTAAAATTCCTAGGTATAATCTTAACTTCTAAACTGTCATGGAACCAGCATATTGACCACATATTAAATAAAGCACGGAAAAGTTTAAACTTTCTTAAGATTATAAACAAGCAACCATGGGGCCAAGATGCTTCGACTTAATACCTCTATCAACCGCTCTTGTGCGATCTAGGTTAACCTATGCTCAGGAAGTATTTTTCAGCGCACCACAACATCTGTTAAATAAATTGCAGAGCATTGATTGCAAGGCTTACAAACTCGCTCTTGGTGTTCCCATACATACATCCAACTTAGGAACATACAATGAGATTGGAGTGCTACCTCTCAGCGAGGTTCGAAAAGTAGCTGCGTCGAAGTTCGTTCTGAAGAGTTTTACACAGAAAAATATTCTGTTCAAAAGAAGTTTGTTTAAATTCTGAAAAAGATTTTGGAAAACGAGCTAGAGGAATACAATCTACAAAATCAATCTACTCGTATACTTCTAACCTTATCAGAGATTCCAACATAAATAGAAATGAAATCGCTGTTAAACCATCCTTTTCACCAGTGCCAAGATGGGAACAAACGAAAGCCTCCTTTGATACGATTCATTCAGATTTATCAAAAAAAGATTCACCCAACATACTAAAAATTTCCGTATGCTTACACCTGGAAAATCAGTACAAGAACCACCTAAAAATTTTCACAGACGGCTCAGTGCTATAAGACAGTAGGACAGGGGCAGCTTTTGTAATACCTGACTTAAACGTGGAGAAAATGTACCATCTTGGCAGAAATTTTTCGATTTTTAGTGCCGAGCTAGCCACCATCCTAATGTCCTTAAATTATGTTCTTTATCTCCATCTGAATGTCAGTCACGTACTAGTATGTGCTGATTCTAGATCTGCTCTTGAAGCAATCCGGTCTTCAAATTCAAAAATCCGTTTGGAGATAATAACAGAAATAAATCATGTTATACATCTTTTATCCGATAAAGGCACATCAGTTGCTTTTTGCTGGGTCCCCTCTCATTGTGGCATTTCAGCAAATGAGAGAGTCGATCAGGCTGCAAGAAAGGCAGCTCGAAATGTTGAAGGTTCAATTCCCCTTAATATTCCTTTGGATTTAACAGAATGCAATATTCTTCTAAACAAAACATCGGATGAAAGCTTCAGAAACTTGATAATGAACTCGGATACTCAGTATTATCAGAGTTGTGTTAAATATTGTGGCAAAATCAACTCGAAAGCCTCGTCAAACAATCACCTTGCTTCTCTGTCTAGAGAGATTAGAAGTTTACTGCACAGAATGCGGTTAAATTCCCTTCGTACGAAGTTCTGTAAAAACATTAGATGTATGTGTGGAGAAACACTCGGAGTAGGACATCTGTTAATCAATTGTCCAAGAGCAAGGGAATTATATCGTAAGTCGGGCGTTTGTAGTTTATCTGACGGATCCAGTCCGTCATCTGTGTCCAAGATTTTGAATGACTACTCTTTTCTTTCCTCAGTTAGTAAATGTTTGTTACACAGCCCAGTGGGCATTTACCTTTGATGTTCTATCCTTTAATATTAGATTGTTAATTACTTAGCATTACTTACAGTACTCTTGCTCCTATGCTACAGTCAGTTTGAAGCATACTTGCCTAATTCCGGATAAATTGACACATTTACATACAAGCGCGCGCGCGCACACACACACACACACACCACACACACACACACACACACACACACACACACGCTCACACACAAACTCACATCCACACTTTGTCCCTCTATCTGGCCATCTCCAATCTCAACTCATATCATAAGAAATGTTTATTCATACAACACATTTTCAAGAAACAATCACACAGTTAATACGCACATTCCATATACTTCAACACATCGTCTGATATCACTTTTAGTGGAAGGACGTTAAACTGAAGAAGAAGCACACATACACACACACACACACACACACACACACACACACACACACACACAAACACAACACACACACACACACACACACACACGCACACACACAAGGCATGCTCACTTGAATTCAACTGATTTCTAGAAAAAAAACACACACACACACACACAAAAAAGAAAAAAAGGGAGAAAAAAAGAAACAAAGAAAGAAGAGGAAGGTGTTTGTCTCAGCAGTCATGCATATAACCTGGTAATTAAAGAACAATATCCTTTCTTGTAGGCACAAGCAGTCACTTTGTGCATCTCACTTCTTGCTGTTTGTAACCATGCCCAAGGTTCATATGACATTACTTATCTGGGCTGTCACAGCATCAAAATAAAAACTCCAAGCATGTTTGTTTATTACTGGTCAGGAAAAAAAATGGCTGGGGGGAGGGAGAGGTAAAACATTAATCCAATCTAGAAATCCAGTCTGCTCTGATAGCAGTCCAGTGCTCTTGAAGCACTAATATACTTTTTACAGTGCACGTGTTCAAAGAGCACTGTTAAAATCACAACTGGCGTAGTTCACCTCTTTTTAACAGAGCCAAACAGTAACAATGTGCCATTCCCGGCTAGTTCACTTTCTGATAACAAGTCAAAACCACTGCTCCAAACTGTTCACTTTTGGTGTCTTTTCAATCCACTCAAATCTCCAACAGTTGACAATTGTGCCTTCCTCAATCGTCTTGCCTTGTGTTACACTTTGTGTACACAAGACATCATCTTTTTCCTTCAAAAGAAGAAGCCTCTGCACAACCCACAACCAGAAAAATGGCTAACAAACTACATATTTGCCTGTCACTGAATGTGCTCTGATTAATGCATGCAGAAGTGCCGCAATAAACTGTAACAACCGTGGGCGGCAGTGCGCTGAACGTAGAATCATGTAAACCTGGATTGGAAAAACTGGATATGGTAGAAGACTCGGAGTAGTAAAGCATTTTGCAATCTTTCTTTTCAAGAGACCTTTTTTTTTTTTTTATGCCCGTTGGGATTTTCACTTTTGCTTCCTCTGAAAATCAGACGATTTTCTAAGAAATCCTCAGATCTAATGAGAGTTTTCCAGCTGAACATTCAGCTGCGTCTAGGCAGCCAGGCATTACAGTGTTCTGCAGGCAATGCAGACTGGCACTCAGTAAGCAGGGACTTTGGCAAGTGGGCATGGAAAGGGCCAAGACAGACAAGGCCTTGCTGAGGACATCAGCCATTCCTTTTAATTCATCATCCCAGTAAAGAATTTACCACGAGATCAATGAACATGATGGTGCCCCAAAAAGAGTATGAGAAACTATATGGCAAATAGACACTACAGAATGAACAGTTAGTGTCTATGGCAAATAGACACTACAGAATGAACAGTTAGTGTCTGTGGCAAATAGACACTACAGAATGAACAGCTAATGTCTATGGCAAATAGACACTACAGAATGAACAGCTAATGTCTATAGCAAATAGACACTACAGAATGGACAGTTAGTGTCTGTGGCAAATAGACACTACAGAATGAACAGTTAGTGTCTGTGGCAAATAGACACTACAGAATGGACAGCTAATGTCTATGGCAAATAGACACTACAGAATGGACAGTTAGTGTCTGTGGCAAATAGACACTACAGAATGGACAGTTAGTGTCTAAGGCAAATAGACACTACAGAATGGACAGTTAGTGTCTGTGGCAAATAGACACTACAGAATGGACAGTTAGTGTCTATGGCAAATAGACACTACAGAATGGACAGTTAGTGTCTATGGCAAATAGACACTACAGAATGAACAGTTAATGTCTGCTCTGTACAGTTTTTTTTTCCTCACCTCATGCTGGTCCAGAAGAGGTTTCACTTTGCTCAAGTACTGACTGAGGTAATCCAGCAGGAACATCACGTACCTGGAGAAAAATATACAAAACAACATAAGTTTGCAAACTGTACGTCCTACTATTTTCTTCACATCTGTATATAATATATATTGATTACTCTCACCAGTTCACTCACTTGAGAATCACACAACTTTAACGATGGCATTTGTTCACAATTCCTGAAAATGTACAACATACTCACTTGAGACTTTATGACTAGAATTACACAATTTGTCATCACAAGAGGCAATTCCATCGCATCAGGACTAAAATCTAAGCAGAAAAATAGCACTTTTCCTATATGTTTAATTTTCATCACCAATGTGGTACTCTCAAATGCTGCCGTCTTGGATCTGACTGATTCTTTGACTTCATTTTTTGTGCATGTGAGAGACAAAGAGATAGAGAGAGAGAATGTGTGTACGTGTGTGTGTGTGTGTGTGTGTGTGTGTGTGTGTGTGTGTGTGTGTGTGTGTGTTAAAGTTGTGTGATTCTCAAGTGAGTGAACTGGTGAGAGTAATCAATATATATTATATTGATTACTCTCACCAGTTCACTCACTTGAGAATTGGAGATGAATTTCATTGCATCATGGAATGTCCAAAATATAATGAACTTCGTGAAAAATTCATCCCTAAAAAATATCTAAAACCAAAGTCTGTTTTCAACTTTTGTAATTTATTTCAAAAAGGAAGACGCATTTGTTTGAATATTAGTAAGTTTCTAAAAAATGGGAAGATTGTTTAATGAGATCATTACAGTTCACCAGAATTCAGCATTTCGCAACTATGTTCACACATTGTTCTGAGTGAGTTTCGTATTTCTCTTTGTTACATTTGTATCCTCCATGCCCCAACAGGGGTCAAAGGATTAAATTTGAATTGAATTGAATTGAACTGAATTGAATTGTGCATGTGTGTGTGAGAGTGTTTTTTTTTCCCAATTTTGTCACGCTCTGCATGTGTGCACGCACTGCTCATGTGTCTGTTCTTAAAGTTTGAAATCACTGAGCACTGATCTTTAAAAAAAAATTGTTTCAGTTTAAAAAAAAGAAATCCCATCATTGCATACTTCTCATGAACTTTTTATTGATGACTTTTCAGTGTGAATTACTCGTTGCAAATCATTATCATCATATTCTTATTTCTCTGACTGTCATTTGTATATTGACTAATTCTCAAGTTCAAGTTATTTTACACAATAGTCTCTGCACAAAAGACACCAACAGTTCACCTGAAATGGACTGTATGTAATCACTGACTTCATAAAGTTCAGCCATGAAGAAATGAGGAAAAGTTCCATTTGAACTGAAAAACATTTCCTTTTTTGAATTTTTAACTTTCATGAAAAAAATCCCCTCATAATCACACAATACCCAAGATTTGCCAAAGAATAAAGAGTTCAAGCTACACATTTTTCTGGTTGTTACTGGTTTTGAACAAAGTTTATTTCTTTCTAAAATGATGTATTACAATGTGTGCTGACTGTCTTGTGTTTGTGTTCCTTTCATTCAAGAATAATTCTCCAACATCAAATATAAGTAAATCACTAAAACGTACAAACTGGTAAGAGTTTTAAAACAAAACTAACTGGTAACTAGAAAAAACAAACAGAAATCTCCACCAAAAATAAAAACTTCAGGGTGTTTTTTTTTTGTTGTTGTTTTTTGTTTTTCTTTTAATTATTTCACTTATTGGATGTTACAGATGCAAATCTTGGGAAGATACTTCATAATTCTTGACACCATCTCTGTGCGTAAGTTAAGAAAAATCAGTAGAACTTCAACCTGAAATTATCCAAACAAACTTTTTAAAAATGTAGCAGCTTTGTAAATCACTAAGACTATATCACTCATAAAGAATTTTTTTTTCAATTTAAAGATGATCAAAGAAAAAAAAGTAAGAAAATTGCATGGTGGGGGACAATTTTCACGCCTGATGCCCTAAATATAGGACGAGCTGGAGTTCTGGATTGCCTGCACTTGCCACTACTCATTCCATCAGATTTGGATTTAGGTTTAGAAAAATTAAGTATAAAAAAAGCCCTGAAAAAGTCAAAGGGACAGTCAAGTTGCCAAGCTAGTGCACAGACCTTCAATAAACTCAACAAAAAATTTAACGTAAAGAGGTTATCTTTCACGAGATTCTCATTGATTGGTAGATCTCTGGTGTACCCTTTTTCATATGTGTACGGCTGAATGTTGGCAAATAGATGCTGCTGAGACCACACACACACACACACACACACACACACACACACACACTATTGTATGTGAAGGATTTAGCCTAGTAAAATACACACAAACTTCCATGCAGTGAAGCTGCAAGAACACAGGAAGCACCTGTAACCCACACTTACTCTTTGTATGCAGTGTTTTTCCTCTCTTTAGGGATCTTGTACAGGTGGTCGAATGTGGACAGGTAGGTGATGTAATCCAATTTCTGAAACACATTTTTTGACCAATACACATATGATCTTGGAACAAAGCAAGCCTCTCATACCCCATTCCTGAAAAACACTGACTTCAAGCAAATATATGCTAAGAAATATATACTATGATTAAGTCACTGGCAACCATGTAAAGAAGCATTTGCTGCTATGGCAGAGAGTCTAAACATTTTCATTCTTGTCATATGCGCTGACGAAAAATCACATAAAATTTTCAGGCAGAATTTGGAGAAAAGAAATGTATTTCATTTTTGTATTCCAATGTACTTTAACTACATACACACAAAGAATAACGGAAACAATATTTAAGCTTTAACAAATATTTAACATCTGATATTGAATGGACTTGATAATTCTGAATTACGATTTTCCTGACATATTTTATGAACAACCATGGATTGTGAGGTTATTTCAAACAGAACACATCGCTTTTGAGGGAAAAAGGCACTGTTTTATACCAAAAATCCTTCATGTAATGCACTGTTAACTTTACCCTTAAACAACTGTTCCTTTTCAAAAAGTTACAATTCATTTACCGTGCACTTCATTTGTTTGTTGAATTCATGTGAACTTTCGAGTCAAAGATGAGAAAGTGATTTCAAACTGTAGTGAAGATAGCTGGCGATGAAAGTGCACATATAAGTAAGGACGGGAAAGGGGATAGGGTAGGAGAGGAGAAAAAAATTAAAATACTCTTAACTTCAAGTGCCATCATGCAACTCAGTGTTTAAAACAATCATATGTGTCTATGTGGTCAGCAAACAATAATCACCTCCACTCCTTTGATGTTGAGGTAGCGCACAAAACACTCATGCAGATCAAGGTACTTTCCGTACCCCTCTTCATCCGAGAACTCCACGAGGTCTGCACAGCACAACACATCACACTGATGAAGTAGCATAATCATGTTAACATGGCCACAGTAAGCGACTGAAATGCTTACGAGATTAACATGGCCACAGTAAGCGACTGAAATGCTTAGGAGATTTAATTGTATTTGACATGAAACATGCCAATGTATGCATTTCAGATTCTCTCTCTCACACACACACACACACACACACACACACACACACACACACACACACACGTCTTCTTTTTGTTCTTTTGAAAAATTCTTTGTAGTGGATCAGCAAAAATCATCAAGTTTGAACAGACCAGTCGCAGTTCTTTTAAAAGAGCTGCACATGGTGAAAGTATTTTTTGAACATGTAACCAAAAAATCAAAACATCTGATAATTTCCAATCAATAAGCTATGTACATATTGCCTGAAACTGCGCTACCTACAGTAGAATGCAAGAAAGTACCCCAGTCTCCCATCTATCTCCACCCCATATCACTCCATCTCCCTTACCCTCAACACAACTGAAACACACATAAACAAAACGAAACAAAACAAAACAAAAAGAATAACACTTTACTTGGCAACAGCTGCACTCACTGTGTGTTTCATCTGCCTGGTTTTCACGCTGCTTTGCCATCTCGTCAAACTCAATAGACATGGGAATGCTGATCTGAACATGAGAAACACTGATGTAATAACAATGATAATACCCAACTCTGCCAAGTTCAGGATATCAACTAAAAGCAAACAGGCATTAGAAAACATCAATCTTTTAACCTTTGTCTGCTTTCATCCCATCAAAGTAATGCACATGTCACAAGTTTACACACATTACCATAGCCACATTCAATTCATATCGCTCGTAGCCCAGCCAAAAGAAAACAGCCGTACCAGGGCTATCACCTTGTTAAAGTCAACTCTTGCCATATGGCCCCTCCCCACTCACTTCCACTCTAATCCCCACCCCCAACCTCCCCCTGCCCCGTTACCCTTCCTATACACATAAATACATACATACAGAATACACATGCTTACACACACACACACACACACACACACATACACACACACACATACACATATATTAACATGCACATAATATACACTCTCATGTTTGCCAACAGAAGTACACACAGTATTAAATGAAAAAGTACTAAAAACTGTGTCCATGAAACCAATGAAGGAAGACAGCAAGGGATCTTTTTTTCATAAAATGTTTAGCTGCATCTCAAAGCAGGAAGTGACAAAGCATAATGAACCAAAACTGGATGTTAATTCCCCAAAGGAGGCCCAAGAAAAGATAATCTACGTAAAACCTACCTAGAGATGTCTTGAGATTTGCTGGATTAGATCTATGTATCATCTAAAAAAAACCGACAGATTAAACAGGAATTTTTCCACTACAAGTAGTTTTATGACATTATACTTACCTGTCGAACCAATTGCCAAGATGCTACAGATCTCATTAATGCCACCATGAAGCTAGCAGTGTCATGTGGAAAGACTGCTAGCCTCTCGATAGCATTAGGATATGTAGCCCCAAGCATTTGTTTGGACAGGTAAGTACAGAGAAAAGGACTATTACCTAGATGGGCAAGTCCAGACAAGTAAGCTGGTGACTTGCCACCTATGGCACTGAAGCGGTAGCATCATGTGAAATGCGTGTGTCAGTAGCATGGTATCACAATAAGGATGCATCATTAGTATTACTTTTTTTTTTCCAAATTGTTTTTAAAATAACAAACAATATAACATGAATGAACAGCTAGTTGTTAAAATAACAAACAATATAACATGAATGAACAGCTAGTTGTAGTAGTAAATCTCAGTAAAATCATCAACTGCCTTTTACAATACATTGATCCAAGTGCATACTACTAGAAAAACCAACACACAACTTCAACTTCAGATTCAGGTCGTTGCATTTAGAAACATCATTACCTGGATTTAATTTGCAGGTACAGGGTTCCTACAGACTCCCAAAAACAAAATTCAAGGGGGTTTCAAGGAGTTTTCAAGGAGTGTTTTTTCTATTTCAAGGCTACAATACTTGCGTAAAAATTGAAAAAAGAAATGGCAGTTTGATTTTTCTGTGTTAACGTTGATGAAAAAAATCATTTAAAAACAATTTTTTTTTTTGTACAAAGAAAACAGCAACAAAATTTGTTTTTAAATAATTTTTTCATCAACCTGAACACAGAAAAATCAAACTGCCATTTCTTTTTTCAGTTTTTATCAGAGTGTGCGTGCCAGTACACCACACATTAGAACATTAACAAACCCAGACTCTTTGTATTAAATGCCAAAACACTAAAATCGGCAAAAATAATTATGTCCATTTGGAAGAGAACATACAGACTATGCATGGTGTGTAAGAGACTGGTTGGAGGGAAAAAAGAAAAAAAACTAGTAAAAAATAAAAATAAAATTACATCGTCGCGTGCGTTAATACCAAGGGAGATAATTTGTAACTTCATCATGAAGTTACAAATTACCTCCCTTGGTAATAGACGGCAATCCAGGATCGCGACAATGTAAAAATTTGTTTTAAAATAATTTTTCATTAGCCTCAACACAGAAAAATCAAACTGCCATTTCTTTTTGCCACATTAAAAATTTTTGGAGCTGATGGCTTGATTTTCAAAGGTTTTCAAGGAGGTTTGGTCAACAGAACTACATTTTATTGATTTTCAAAGGTTTTCAAGGTCTTGAAATTCACTGTCAGAATTCAAGGAGTTTCAAGGAGCGTACGAACCCTGCAGGTAAGTTTGACTGTACAACATGTGGTGTTTTTCATCTTCTACTGCACCACACACACCAGGAAGCCTTAAGATGACAATGTATTTTAGAAGTAGACCATAAAACAGTGCTCTGCATTCCTGTGTAACTGAAATTATCTACTCACAACTGCCACCATCAGTTCTATCTGATCAATGCATTACCTTCACATCTGCCACTGTTGTGAAGTTTATCATCTAGGAGCCATACTTAAGCTACAAGCTCAAACTTACACATAAAAAATATCCGACCAGGTCCTGATTAAGCTGCAAATTATGTAAGAAAAACAAAAAAAGACTATCGTAACTGTTTCTTTCCATACTTCTCCTTATCAGTGTTACCTATGCAACAGTATGGTAACAAATCATATCTTTCTGTTTCTTAAAATTGTTGATCCTAATACATAATCATGGACACCTGCTACTGATCCACATTTCTGTCGAACAACCACATATGAGCATGATGACCTACCTCATTAGGATGCTTAGCATAAAATTTGTCAATGGCGGCCAGGCGTCTGCGGAACTCTATGTATTCATTGGGTCCTGCTAGAGTCTGGATCTCTTCTTTACGCACCCTGCAATAAGACAAACATATGTTTTCTATTGTTTCTCTGTGAAAGCAAAAATATTTTTCAATATTCAAGCCAGAAATATATCATTTGCGCAAGCATGATGATCTGAATGAAATCACCAATCATTTCTGAAACATACGCAGACTGTTTTCTATCAACTGTAAAGAACTTCACTTAATTCTACACTTGAGACATTACATCATAAACAGTTGCATTACTTCATTCAGCCTTCAGCTTTGCTTTAAACTAAACAGAAGCAACCTGGCAAATATGATTAAATCAGTTCTGGTCACTTCTGTACAAAAATGTGTGTATACTTAGTGACCCTTCACATCTTGTTCAGCTCTGTAATAACATCATCAAATAACTATGCTTCTGTCTATACTACCAGTCAAAGGTGACCCTGTATTTGATCCTGTGCAGGTTATCTGAGAAGCTTTGAGCAGTTGGACACACCTGTTTGAGGTTAACAATTGCACTGGGCTTTGATCCAATTGTAAAAAGATTTTAGAAATACATCTGAGGCTGTGCAGTATGACTATTATTATCAAAGACAGCAACAGGTGGCTGTCCATTCAACACGACTGTGCACAAGTGATTGCCTCAAGTGCCCCTGTTTAACAACAACAGCTCGGAAAACTGGGTGTGTTCTGCACTCACTAGAAACTTTCAACGGCAATAGGCAAGATAAAAGGGAAGTAAGAGCTCACCACAGAGGTAATGGATGGATTCCAGATTTTCCATAATTAGAAAGCTGATCACAATGGTCAGTTTTAAACATTGGGAACACACAGACACATGAACAGCAAACTACGCCCACGGTTAGTTTTTTTCTTGAAAGTTTTTCACAAGTTCAGTTTAAGTTAATCTGGCACTCTAAACAATCAATTTGGTGGCTGTGTAATTCTTACATCATTAAACTTTGGTTGTAAACTCAAGGTCTGTAAATGAACCTCTTCTAGGTCATGCATTATTAATACAGTGACATAACTCATTAAGAACTGAAGCATTTATGCTGATCATCATTTTCAAATATAATAATCTGACACTTATATGAGAGAGAGAAAGAAAGAAACACAGAGAAAGAGAGAGAGAGAGAGAGAGAGAGAGAGAGAGAGAGAGAGAGAGAGAGAGAGAGGAGAGAGAGAGAGAGAGAAGAAAGAAACAGAGAGAGAGAGAGAGAGAGAGAGAGAGAGAGAGAAAGAAAGAAACAGAGAGAGAGAGAGAGAGGGAGAGAGAAAGAGAAAGCGAAGAGAGAGAGAGAAAGAGAGGCTGGATGGGAAGAGTGGAAGGGAAAAAGAGAGAGAGAGAGAGAGAGAGAGAGAGAGAGAGAGAGAGAGAGAGAGAGAGAGAGAGAGGAGACCAGACACACAAGAAAAGAAACACAGTCTAAAAGAAAACCAGAAGTTTCTCACCCATCTTTGTCCTCATACAGGTCTTTCAGCTCTGTGGTCACATCTAGAAATCTCTGGAACATGCAAAAACAGCTGTTACAGATGTGGACTCCAGAAAAAAAGGCATTTCATCTGAACAGAGTTCACCTTTTCTTCATTCTTCTTTCTTAAGCTGCAATAGCACGCAATCAATGGACCAGTTGCTATCATTGTTTTGTCACAAATCATCTTCTTTGTTGTCATCATTATTCCTAAACTAAACAGTAGCTCTACCAGGAACATGAGCATTGACAACAATACAATTACAAATGCATTGGGATGAGAAACCACACACAGACACAGACACAGACACACCTATTCAAATAATGTTGTTTATAGCCCAGCTGACAACAAGGTCTGTACTACTGACATGAGAATGTCTTTGTTAAAAATTAAAACTTCATACTTACATCCAGCAATATTTTCATCCTTGTATCGGAATTGATCTGTTCTCGAAACTGAAAAGAAAGAACAAAAACACATTCAGTTTACAGCTAACTATGCACAAACCATACATTTTAATTGAAGTAAAGATAAGGTAAATTAGAAGGCGGAAATACATATTAATACCAATGACTGAGCTCTTCTCATTAAACCACAGGATATTTTCCCCCTAAAATAAAGCATTATGGCTTTGGTTGATTCAGATGAGATGTTACAGGTGTTAATAATATACAGATGTGATTGATGTGAGACCAGATAAATAATTTTTGCTTTCCTTTGTTAACAAGTTTATCAATATTACTAACTTTGTCACAGTCAACAGATGTCATTATTGTGGTTAGTTGCAGGCTTGAGCCTGATCAGAACCATCATATCTTTTTTTCGTTTTCTTCATTTTTCTTTCAAACACTCTAGAGACTAATCACACTAGGTCTGGCCCTCCAATAAAACTATTTATAAAACTGGTCAAAAACTGGGATCTGGGGTCCCTGACCTATTCTTTCCTATACAGAGCTGCTGCTTTCTGTTTTTCTCTTCCAAAAGATGCACATGTTGCATGCATACATGTATGCGTAAATGAAGCATAGAACTAGTTCAAGCAACCCCGATGTATAAGAATTTCACTCTGTGCGTCTTTGTGGTGGACATTATTTTCCAAATCGAATGTACTGGCCAGTAGGAAAAATCCAAAGTTCTGACCAGCCGCCATGGCAAAATGGCTAGCGTCGCTCCTGGCTGGGAGGGTCACGGGTTCGATTCCCATCAGAGTCATGTAGGATTTTTCTGCCCTGACCGGCTCCTATCCAGAGTTGAGTTTGCTACGGGCTCAGTTGGGAACACTGGGACCACACAGTCTAGTTTCATCCACTTAATGGATGCGTCTCTGAGAGTGTTGCTCAAATCTCCTGATCTGGTTGACGCCAGGATATATTATGAAAGGAAGCGTAGAGTACAGCCCTGTCATGCAGTCTCAGACCGAAATGGAAATCCATAGCATCATCTTTATCATCCTCATTCTCATCGATTAGCATAAAGGAAAAGTCTCAAATTCTGTGGCCCTTCATGTCCTGCTCTCACGGTGACCTCAGTTTCAATGTCCTCTCCACATCTGTGGCCTGGGTTTGGTTCCGTCGGGGTCACCAGTATCGGCAAGGTCCATGGTGGCTGTCATTGGACGGACGTAGTGGTGCCCTCCGGATGAACAGCTCACTCACGCCGGCTCCGCAACTAAGCAATTACTGTCGTCAGTAGGGGGCTTAGTAGGTGGTGTCCTGCGTATGTTGGATCAGAACAGGCACCACTGAACACCATCAAAGTGACTTGAGAGTAGTGCAGTGTCTCCTCTGGTGGGTTGTCTACTGACCAGCTAAAAAAAGAAAAAAAAAAAAAATCTGAAGTTCTTTCCCTTCTCTGCCCCTGAGCAGAGGCTCCTACTAGGAGTTGTGTACCATATAAAAAGCACTTCATCATATGATGAAGTTGTGATCATTACTTTTGGAGGCGTACTACGGCACTGGTTCCATCAAGAACTCACTATCAGATGATGACACTCAGTTATGGTGAAAATCAAATTAAAGCACATATGACAGAAATTTTGTCCTGCTTTAAAAGCTCCCTTTCTCTTGACAGCACTGATCAGTGTTCTCACAAAAAGAATTGCTTTAAATATGAAAGCGTGAATCAACAAGATCAACGACTTTGTACTCAAGCATTAAAACTAAGACTCTGGTCAGGTTAGTTTGTTTCCCCTAACCAGTGATACACGCAAATGTGCATCTCTGACACATAAACCTCCCATCTGACGCACTGGAATTCAGACCAGTGCGTCACAAAAACATACCAAAATTTATCATAACGCACTGATTTTCTCTGTACGCATTGCAACTCTGAGCAGCGCATCACGCAAATGGGCTTTTAGTTTTGTCTTATCCACCACGACCGAAGTTAAAAACGTAAATTTCCTCGACATTTTAGAACGTTCTGAATCGATTAACACTTTTGCTTTAGAATTCTTCTCTACTGAAATCCAACAAGAGTTGTCAAAATAGACTAGGCCTATCCAGTCTATGACTGGATCATAAGATCACCTGATTCAGCTAAGAGGGAAAGGCATGGAAAACTGTAGGAATATTGGCTTTTCAGAATCAAAATCCAACAGTTCAGCTGTGGCTCATGAGTGATAATCCAGTCAATGGAACAAAAGTCTATGCAACATGACCATTTTGGATAATTAAAACGGCTCCATTCTGGATGCATGAATGTGTTGCTCACAGAGCAAGAATGGCCAGTCTACAGTTTCATCCTTACTTCCACCAGGCTTCCGATGATCATTGCATGGCGGTAGGAATTTGGTCATACAACAACATTTTTCAACATTGAAGGAAATGGCTCACATAGTGGAAATTCTGTGATGGTAATCGAAAAGGACATCCCACGAATCCAGTTTCACTGTTAAAATCCTGATAGTGTAGGTGCTCACATTTACCCATATTATTATTAGTTGATTATACTTTAAAACTTGAAACATGAATATGAATAGATAACATTTAGCACTGTCTAGAATATTTTATCAACTTTATTATAAACAGCTCTTTTCTCATGTATTTCTATTTCTATTATAAACACCTCTTTTCTAATACTTCTTCTTCTTCTGCGTTCGATTGAAGCTGGATGCGTCAGACTTGTAACCCGGCCGCCATGATGAAGCCCGCGGTCTTCTCCAGGTCAGAACGGGCTCCCCAAAGCTGCGCCTGTAACTCCGCTCCCCCCGGCCAGGTTTTGTGTCGTAGAGCTGCGTGAGTAGGACAGCGCAGGAGGACATGTTCAGGGGTCTGGGGTCCAGTGCCGCATGGACACTGGTCAGTGTAGGTGATCTTCAGGCGGTTAAGGTGGCTCAGCAGTCTGCAGTGGCCGGTCCTCAGTCTGAAGAGGATTGTCTGCTGGTGCCTTTGGAGCTGGTGGATCGGGTCAGCACCACTCTCTGCACCCAGCCTTCTCTTCCACTGGGACTGAAACTGGTTGTGGATGATGGTCTTGGCCTCCCTGTAGGTCACGGGGTGGCTGAACTGCTCCATTTTGCTGCCTGCTTGGAGAGAGCATCAGCTTTTTCGTTGCCCATGATCCCACAATGAGACGGGATCCACTGAAGCGTAATGACAGACTGTTTTGAGAGTTCATGGAGGGCAGCCTTGATGTCTTGCGTATGTTGTTCATTTCTTGTGTTCTGAAGTCCCTGCAGCAGAGATCGGCAGTCTGTGAAGAAGACAACCTTCTGTGATGGGCTGGCCGGTTCCAGAAAGATCCTCACTGCGTGGAGCAGTGCTATTGCCTCCGCTCTGTAGTTGGAGGAGATCTTTCCAGTAGGGAAGGCCTTGTGTGTCAATCTTCCATTGGTGTGTCTGATGAAGAACCCTGCTCCTCCATTCTTGACTGCTCCTTCTGAGGATCCATCTGTGAAGACATGGGTCCACTCACTGGGGTTGTATTGGTTGGCGATCATCTCCTGTGCTAGAGCTTTCATTACTTGAGGGGCTTGACGGTCCATTCTTTTAATGCCAGGAACTTCGGTGATGATTGCGACATCTTCCAGGTGATTGTCTGGTTCCTCAAAATTTGGAAGCATCTCCATTTCGGCTGGTGAAACAGGCAGCAGGTCTTCATTGCTGCGATGCAGGCTCTTAGACAGGTGGTTGAAACTTGTTCTCTTCAGCCTGTTTTTGGTGGGGTTCTGCATCTCGGTGTGCATGGGGTGGGTAGGCATACGCAGTAACTTTTCACTGTGGATGAAAACCTTCTCCTCGCGTCTGTCTTCGAGGGAATGTAGACTAGTAAGCTTCTCCATGGCTTGGATTGGGGTAGTCTTCATCCCACCAGTGATCAGTCGCAATCCTGCATTCTGCACTTTGTTCAGGCGACTGGTGTTGGTCTTGGATGCAGTGGCCCATGCAGAACTGCCATACTCCAGGGTTGGTCTGACGGTACCCACATACACCTTCTGCAGGATGCTGCTGTTTGCGCCCCAGGATGTACCGGCCAGCTTCTTCATGATGGCGAGCTTCCTGACTGCTTCGTTTTCAATGTTCTTGAGGTGCGGATTCCAAGTAAGCCGCTTGTCCAGCTTGATGCCTAGGTATGTTGGGTTGTCTTCTTGTTTTAGCTCTCTTTCATTTATTTTCAGGCTGATGGTTTCTCGCAGTGGCGACAGCGAGAAGACTGTGGCCACTGTCTTGGTGGCATTGACTTCTACGCCCCAGTCAGAGGCCCATCTTCCGACGTGTTCCAGTGCTTCCTGCATCCTGTAGCTGGCTGTGGTTAAATGTTCTGCAGCACTCCAGGCAGCAAAATCGTCGGCGTGGAGAGCTCTGGAGATGTGCTTGGTGAGCTTTTCAGCGATGTCATCAATGAAGATGAGAAAGAGTGTAGGGGAGATGACTCCTCCTTGTGGTACACCTTGTTGTAGAGTGATTCGGTGGCTAATTTTCCCATCAAGCTGAACTCTTGCTGTGCGGTACTGGAGGAAGTTGCGTATCCAGCGGTACATATTCCCTTCCACTTTCTTGTTTAGCAGCTTCAGGAGAAGTCCTTCCTTCCATACCTTGTCGAAGGCTTTGGTCAGGTCCACAAAGACAGCGAGTACCTTTTTCTTCTCCTGAAAGGCGTTTTCGATCTGTTGGGCGAGGTACACAAGCTGGTCTTCCGTACTGTGGTTTTTCCTGTATGCTGACTGTGTGTTGCTGAGCAGGTGATTTTCTTCCAGGTGTTTCAGCAGCCTTGTGTTCACCATTCTTTCCATCACCTTGCCCAGACAACTGAGGAGGCTGATTGGTCGGTAGCTGGATTTCTTGGTTTTGTCTTTTTGCTTCTTTCTGATGGGGATGATGACTGCTTCTCTCCATCGGTCTGGGAATTTCCCTGAGCTCCATGACTGGTTGATGATCAGAAGGAGCTTCTGTTTTGCTGTGGATCCAAGTCTCCTGAACATGTCATTGGTAACACCATCTTTCCCTGGGGCTTTCTTTGGCTTTAGTTTTTAATGGCTGCATTGAGTTCAGTCATGGAGAAGGCTGACATCATGGACGGTGTAGGATTCTGGTGTTTCAGCTTCTCCCTGGTTTCCTTGCTGACTTCCTGCACTTGGGCAATGGGTATTGTTGCTTTGCTTTCCTCTTTGTAAAATTCTGCCAGGATATTTGCTGCTTTCCTTCCCGTGTGGTGTGTACCATTTTCCTCGATGACGGTTTTGCTGTGTCCCGCTCTGGTGTCTTCATTCAGGGCTTTTGTCAGATTCCACAGCTTGCTGGTGTCCTTCTCCATGTTTAGGCTGCTGGTCTTCTCGTTCCAGCTCTTTTGGAGTTCAGCTTTCTTCTGTTGGTTGAAAGCTTCTTTGGCGTTGTTGTGCCTCACTAGGTTCTCTGGAGTGGGGGTTTGCTCCATAGCTTCTCTGGCATTGTCCATTTCAGTGTGAAGCTGTTCCAATGTGTCACTCCAGTATGGCAGGTAATGTCTTCTTTTGCCCCTTGGGATTGCCTGCTTTGCTGCCTGAAGCATTGCATCAGTGAAATTCTGGACGTTCTTGTTCAGGTCATTTGCACAGCAAATGTTTTTGGTGTGGTGGTCAGCCTTTTCTGCAAAGAGGGTCCAGTTGGCTCGTTTGAAGTTCCAACTTGGTTGCATGTTGCGCTCAGTACATCCTAAGCTGGAGATGTTGAGAATGACTGGCAGGTGGTCGCTCCCTCCAAGCTGGGTGCTGACTTCTCTGGACGTGAGCTTGTGAATGTCCTCAGTAGCTACTGCCAGGTCTGGTGTGGAGGTGGTTTTCCAGGCTCTGGAGAAGTACGTTGGTTTGTCGTCCGCCTGGTTGATGAGTACTAGATTGTTTTCCATCATCCAATCCTCCACTTCCTCACCACGGGCATCCATTTCCTCATATCCCCAGCTTTGCGAGTGGCTGTTGAAGTCTCCAACCACCAGGTGTCTGTAAGCTTCTAGCTTCACGTTGTGTAGCGTAAGAGATGAGGTTGATGGGCTGTAGCAGTTGGTGATCTGTAGGTCTCCACTGGGCAGCAATAGCTTGACAGTCAGGTGTTCTAGTTCTTGTCTTCTTGATCTGTTTGTCTCTACTGCAGGGATGGAGTTTCTGACAAGGGTAATGATTCCTCCCTTGTGTCTGTCTTCGCGGTCTTGGCGAAATGTCTCGTAGTTTTCTAATACATATTTCTATCTCTTTCTCTGTGCATTTATGAGTGTGAGCCAGTGAGCATGCTCTTGTGTGTGTGTGTGTGTGTGTGTGTGTGTGTGTGTGTGTGTGTGTGTGTGTGTGTGTGTTCACTGCATTTTCTCGCTGTTATTAATGGTGACCCCCTGAAAATTTGGACGGTAGTTTTTTTGTACCGAGTGTGACCCCCCTAATTTTTAGCCTTCCACCCCTACAAGAACGCAGGAAACAACAACGGCTGACCACTCCCTACAAAATCAGCCATGGGCTCATCAAGGCAATGCCGCCAGAGAAATTCCTGACCCCTGCAAATAGAACTAGAAGGAAAATCCGCCCCACAGCATTTAAGGACTGCGAGACCACAAACATCGTTACTTGCCATGATGTCAATAACACCAAGGGCTACAAGATTCCAGATGGCACTTCAGAGCTGTACAGATGCTCCTTCTTTTTAGACCATTGAGGACTGGAACCACCTGGAAGAAACAACAGTCCAGGCCAGTACTGTCACCGCATTCACAGCAGCGGTGGACAGTTCTGCAGCCCTCCACTAAACCCATGCTGTACATTAGTTAGTTAGGCTAGGTAGGTGGGGAATGGGTGGGGGTGGGGTCCTTTTTTTTTTGGGGGGGGGGCTTGGCACTACCTTCTGTAGGGTCAGCGGGGTAATGTACAGGCTTGCCTGTATGAGCAAAGTGAAAAGTAGTAGCAATCTGGCAGCTCCATACCTAACTAGTCCTTAAATGAAAAACTTTTTTTTTTCTTTTTTTTTTCGCTATCCCCGTTTTCCGTCGTAATATAATCAAGTTGGTTCAGCGATGTATGCAGCCAGATCCAGAATTATCACTGCTAATGCTGGAGAAATTCACACAACATTTCTTGGATCAGGATCAGGATCAGGGTCAGGAGCGTTGTATCAAAAACAACTTAGCCTATTTAGCCTTTCTGTATGTATATATATATATTTTTTTGTGACCGTTGGTCCAGTCGTAGGCACTGTCTGGAATACACTTCCCATCAGTGTCAGACACCTACCTTCACCCTCTTCTTTCAAATCTGCTGTCAAAACTAACTTCTTTCATCAGTCGTAACCCCCCCCCCCCCCCCCCCCCAACTTCCCAGTCCACCTTGAGTGGGTTTTTGTGTGCACGCGTGAGTCCCTGGTGGTTGTGTTGCTTGTACGTGCAGGCCGTGTTGATGTGAGTGCTTGCGTGCGTGCGTCTGAGAGCGTGGGTGTGTGGTCATGCGTGAGCACGTGTACGCGCGCGGTCCTGCGCGGGTGCGTGCGTGCGTGTTGTTGTTGGTAATGTAAAGCGCTTAGAGCCCTAAATTATAGATAATAGGCGCTATATAACTTAACATTATTATTATTATTATTATTATTCCATCAAATTCATATTTTATTTTAGTTAATAATTCATGTTTATCTATGAGGTTCTTAAAAACATTAATACTAGGTGCATGTTTGATGTTAACTGTTAGTTCATTCCAAAAATTGGTTACTCTGTTAGTAATTAAGTAAATTTTCTCAAATTAGTTCTGGAACATTGTTATATCTTATCTTCACTGTTCCTTGTAATATTTTCTGCGGAGTACAAAAAAGCATGCTTTATCAACATCATCAATTCCATTAAAAATCTTATATGCTTGAATCAAGTCTCCTCTTATTCTTCTTTCCTTAAGTGTTGGAAGTTGTAGATATTTTAATCTTTCCTGATATGAGTAATCTTTTATATTATGAATCATCTTGGTTGCTCTTCTTTGTACCTGTTTTAAAGCTTCTGATTGTCTCTTTAGCACTGGATACCATACAGTGTTTCCATATTCAAGAACAGGTCTAACTAGTGTCTTATATATTTGTAAAAAAAAAGTGTCCTTTTCTATAAATGTAAAGGTTCTTTTTATTATTCCAATCATTCTGTTAGCCTTATTAATACTATTCACAATATGATTGTCAAATAGCAATTTTTTGTCAAAAGTCACACCTAGGTCTTTCTCTTCCTCACATTCAGATATTTTTATTTCCTTGTCTCCAATTTTCATTTTATGCTCCTTTTGTGGGTTTGTTTATCCAATATGAAGCACTTTACATTTTTCTGCATTAAAATATAGACCTGTTCCAAGTATCAGACCACTGTACTAATGTTTCTTTCAATATCCTTTTGTAATTCCTTATGCATTTTCGGAGAGTTATAAAGTTTTGTGTCATCTGCAAAGATTTTACATGTACTCTTTAATTCTACAGGGAGATCATTTATAAACACCATGAATAATATTGGTCCCAAAATACTGCCTTGTGGTATCCCACTAGTAACATCAGCATTTTGAGAGAAGGAACTACCAAATCCTTACCTTCTGAGTTCTTTTTGATAAAAAGTCTCCAACCCAACCAAGTACATTTCCTACTATTCCATAAGACTCTAATTTCTTTAAAAGTCTTTTATGTGGTACTGAATCGAATGCTTTTCTAAAGTCTAAATACATTTATTCTCTCCTTTATCTATCTCCTTTGTGAAGTCTTCCATCACTTCTAAAAGTTGGCTTCGGCCTCATCAGTTGAACTGAAACGGGCCAACGTATTGTTTTTTATTTGGCACTTTCCTAATAGTCAGCATCTTATACTTTGAAAATCGACAGAAAGAAAACACGATGAACGGAAAACGTGTATTAATGCAGGTGAGTGTCGAAAGTAAAGAGCTGGCGAATCGAATCCAGTGACTTAACTCGCACCTGCACCGTCGCGATCTCACTCATTCAACTCACTCAAGTAATTATCTATATTAGACTAGTATTTACATACGGTTTTCTTCTGAAGAAGAGATTCCTTGGTCATTGCGTCGGTAAGACGTTCTCTTTCTTCATGATAGCGGCGTTGTTGTTCCAGGAGAGACTCCATTTTGACGTAGAATGACAGAGCTGAGTTTATTTTCGTATATATAGTGTTTTGGGGAAAAAATAAGAATTAACCAGTAATCGAATAGGTATTTTTTCCTTCCCGTCATCAAGAATGTAAATTATGAAACAAAATATGATCGCAACATACCGAATAGTTTCGTATAAATAAGTTTCCCACTCTGTGTGTGTGTGCTTGTTCGTACAAAGAGGTCAGTGGTCTGTGCATGTCCAATAATCCGGCTTCCCCCCATCTTCCTCTTCCTCCATCTCCCGTCGCCCTCCTCTCTCCACCTCTTTGTCTTTATTCTATACCGAACACTGCGAAAGAGTTGCTTCCCTTAGTCTGTTACCATCTTTCCCCTCCACTCTCAAACAACATGGGGAGGGGGGTGAGGAGGGGGATGGGGGAAAGGGAGGGGGAAGTGCATGTGTGGGTGGATGGGAAGTGGCGAAGGGGGGGGGGGGGGATGTAGAGGGCGGAAGGAAGGGTTGGGAGGCATAGATGAGGCAGTGAGGGGCCGGGTCTGAAGTACACTATGTTATTGTGAAAGTGCATTACAAATTCAATGGACATTGAAACACCTTATTTTCAGGGTGGTGTGGTATAGTGGTGGTGGTGATGGTGATGGCGGTAGTGGTGGTGCTGATGGTGGTGGGATGTGTGTTTGCGTGTGTGTGTGTGTGTGTGTGTGTGTGTGCGTTTGCTTGCCATGTTTATTTTGTGAAAACTCAAACCTCAGTAGCAGCAGAGTAGCATACCACGCAATAAGAATACATTGATCACAACGCACACACACACATACATACACACACACGTGCGCACACAGAGAGAGAGAAAGCGAGAGTATTGCTCACCTTACCCTCTCCCCTCCTGTAGTTAGTTACAAAGCCGAATGAATCAAGCCCAGTGCTCCCCGCCCCCTCTCCCCCATTTTTCACAAGGATACTAATGTCAAATAACTTTAGTGATTCTTCTTCACCCCAACCCCCTTTCTTATTTCCATGCACCCCCATCCTATCGCCCATCATCCCCACCTTGAATCTTTTTGTTTTGTGAAAACGCCACCGAGTCACATGTCTATGCATGTCTGTGTGTGTGTGTGTGTGAGAGAGAGAGAGAGAGAGAGAGAGAGAGAGTCTGTGTGTAACTGTATGTGAGACATATAAAACGTCCAAACTCTATCTGTGTCAAGTCATTTTCATACTGTGTCCGAGAACCTTTCACCTCACGTTTTTCCACCAAGTATTTATTTCCATTGTCTATTTGTTTGTTCTCATCCAGCCTGAAGAAGACCCGGAAGCTGAGTTCTATTTCAGCTTCGTCCTTCTCATCCCAGCTCATCTGCTTCCCCCCTTCCACACTCTTTCCCATTAAGTCGTTCTCATAGTGTGCTTGTTCCCACCCACCCCCACCCCCCTTTCTTCCTTACCTGTCTGTTTATTTCTGTTGTTTGTTCTTATCGTGCCTGAAGTCCAATAGAATGAGGCTCGTTTCTAGCAGATTTTTCCCTTGCTCATTTGGCAGATCAGTACTTCAATACAGAAAAAAAAAAGAAAGACAAAGGAGATTGAAAGAGTCAGTGACAGTGACATAAACGGAGACTAAGTGACAGGCAAAGACATTTACAAGACAACTAATTCAGACAAACAGTATGAGACAAAAACAGAGAGAGAGAGAGAGAGATAGGGAGGAAGGAGGAAAGAAAGCTGAATGAACAAAGAAAAAAAAGAAAATTAATAGAAAGGATGAGCGGAGACTGTGAGATGCAAAGGGCTGAATGCACAGATAGACAGGGATGATGAATAGGACAGAACTTACAGAGATGAGGAGAGACAGAAGAACGAACAGCAGAAAACTAAGGACAGAGGAAAGGTTGTTTCCTTTTTTAGGATGGGATGAAGGAAAGAAGAAAGAATGGGCTGACTAGAAGGAAGGAAAAAAGAACGGGTGAATGCAAAGAAAGACAGAATAAAAGACGTATGGGTTGTACGAAAGATGTTCGTTATGTTTTATAGCCAAAGCCAAGCCAAACACACAGGTATTTTTCAGGGCTGTTACTACAATGAGGAAAAGAAAAGGTTGCATCTTGAGAAACAAACAACAGAGACCATCTATACATTCTTATAAGTCAGATGTATGGTAATTAAATGTTAGGTCAAGCTGAAAGCGTCAGCTATCCTGCTTAGTGTCCATTCTGGAAAGTGTGTAAATACACCATCTCTTATCAGGCTGCACCAAAACATCTGGCATGCAATCAATTGAATCTAGAGGAAATAAAACGACTAAAAGATGTTTTAGAACAGACAGGAGAATGGGGCACAAAGGCAGAAAAACAGTAGATCAAAGAAAGTAAACAACAACAACCCATAACACAGTCAAAGAGAGCTACAAAAAAGAGGAAACAAGGCTAAAAGAAGGGTGGAATACAGTTAGTGCTTATAAAGCCAGCCCTCCCCCCCCCCCCCCCTCCCCCCCCTCCGCCTACTGTCTATAGAGGCTTTAAGAAAAATGGACAGTTGGAAGAAAAGGTTAGGAGAAAATAAAAGGTTGGACGGATAGCTGAAAAAATGAGCGGCTGTGGGTTGATTGGGGGGAGGGGGGTAAAAAAAGGAAGAAAAGGTTATTGGAAGGACGGCTTAAGGACAAAATGGAAGGTTGGAAGAAAAGCTGAAGGGATCAGCAGTTGGAGGGGCAGTTGGGGAGGGGGGGGGGGGGGGGGGGAGAGAGAGAACGAAATGGAAGAAAAGTGTGAGGGGCAGTAAAGATGTACGCCAAGAATGGACAGAAGGATGAAAACGAGCACAGGCAGGAAGAATTAAGGAAAGAATTAAAAAAAAAAAAATGATCAGATGAATGAATCACAAACAGAAGGAAAGGACTAAAAAAAAAAAAAAGGAACATGAAGAGACAAGAGAAGACACTGGTCAGATGAGCAAATGGACGAAGGAAGTGCAGAACTAAGGTCAGTTCAGACCAGACAAATGAAAGAAAAGAAAGACAAACAAGAAAGAGGGATGGGAAAATGTACATTATAAAAAGCAAGAACTGATGGTTTAGATAGAAAAAGAAAAGGATGTATGAATTTAAAAATAAAAGAAAAAAAACAACCAAGGACTCACGGAAGGAAAACATGGTTGGAAGAGAGAGAGAGAGCATGAATACACATATTACACACTCATTCACAGTAGATGGCAGACAGAAACAGACCGTTATAAAGACTGAAACTATTCAGAGACAAAGGCAGTGACAGAAAAACATGCAAGAGCACAACAACTCACATACATGCACTTACATGAAACAAAGACAAACAACTTGTAAAGTCCATGTTTTAATGGTTTCTTCATGAATATATTCCTGACAAGATGCTTTGACAGCATTTCCCAACCTTTCATTCTGAGGATTACGCCGCGTAATGTGTCCTGCTTACATTAACGCCAGGCCACGAAAAACATGCTAAAGAAAGAGGATTTCATGTACAGCAATAATTAGTATTGTCAATTCTAATACCCACACCGCAAACATTGAATGCCATATTTAATCTCTGGAGACTCACATAGTTTTAATTTAATTACTATAGCCCAGCTGACGACACAAAGCCTTTTCAGGGCTGTCATCACATGGGGAAAGGTCCCATTCCACTTCTAACTCTACTTTTGTTACTATTGCCCAGCTGTCCATGGACAGCCTTTTCAGGGCTGTCGCCACATGGGAGAAAGAAAGTCCCATCCTAGATCTACTTTTATTGCCCCTGGAGCAGATCATACAAGACCTTTTAAGGGCCAAGACCAGGTTGGGAAAAAGAGTCCCATCCTGAAAACAAATAAAGTCAATATTTACATCCAGTAAATAATACAGTGGGTAAACTGTTGACAACTTTACAATGAATACATTAAAAACTATAGCTATGCCAAAGGAGAGTCGCTCCACATAATTTCCCTTCCTCCTCTGTCTCCCCTTCAGCCTTGTAAGGTACGGAGGCCTAATTGTAAGCTATCCAGTGGAAGATGTCCTGACCTGTGTTGCAAATTTTCCTGAAAACTCCAAATACAGAGCATCTAACAAAATAGGGCATACTGTTAAGGCATAGTTCATATGGAGCATTCAATCAGCTTTACTATCTTAAGCTGTGTCAAAGTTCAATCTCTACCTGATGAATAATGGTCCTTGATTCAGTCAGGTGACTGGCGAACAAGTTGTGATCTTAGTCGGCATGATTATGATCAGTGGCACCTGTGGCATGAAAGTGCACGTAAATTTGAGGTTTCTGATTAGTTCTTGGGATCGAATATTCATCAAGATACCACAGAGATAACATTTACTATGCTTTTAACATAGCATACTACGATTTTGTTTACAAAATTGCTATGCTGCTGCACTTGATGATAAATGCTACAATAAAACAAAACAAAAGGTTTTTTTAAGTGCTTCATGAACTCAACAGCAGTGTAAACAGAATCAAAACAATGCAGACCAAAACAAATAAAAAAATTTGCCAAGTTCAGTGAGCAAAGGATGAAAAAGCAGAAGAAAACCACAAGAACATTTTGTGATATTGCTGCTTCATTGACTAATTTTGTTGTTGGTCATCTTAATTATTTACAGATCAAATCAAAACCATGCAATAACTACAGCAATTTCCATTTTCTTAGCCCACCATCACATCAAAACCTAAGCGAAGTATGACTGAAAGTGCTGTTGTCATATCGCAAACGAGTTCTGCATTTAAATTTGGTACACTTCGTGTTTTTGAGGCCCTGGCATCTCTGGTACTAGAACAAGATCAATGAGGATGGTAAATTGTTTTATGCTTGTTTCTGGGAACATTAAAAAGGGGGTACCATTTTCTAACTGTATGCAATTATACAAAGTTCCCAATTACTCCTACGTACCCTACAAACAAGAGTAAAAACAGTTAAGACAAATATTTCAATGCAACAATAAACACATAGAACAGATATGTGGGCAAACTGAAACTGCAGAGTGGATAGCTAGAGTCCACTCTGGTTGTGTATGCAGTCTCACTAGCCACCTAGTCACCAGACTACAACAAAAGAGCTAGCTTGTAGGAAGAAACTCTAAGGAGAGCTTGACAGCAGAAGATTTTCAGAAAAGAAACCCCCTCAGACAAGTGTTTCGGCCTGAGCCTGTGTGTTATAAATGCGGTCAGTGGAAGAGGTGCTAAAGCCTTTCTAAACAAACAGGGTGACTGGCCACAAAGCAAATAAACGTTAGACGGAAGAAGACGAAAAAAATAAACATGAACAGAACAATAAATAAAAGACCAGAAATAAACTAAAAAAAAGTGAAGTCAAAGACAGTAACAGGAAAGAAGACATGATTAGCACAGAACTTCAAAAGATTCAGGATACAATTTGTTCTAAATGAACACCAAGCATTCAGAGGTGGGAGACTGGATAGAATAATTTGCACTGACAAAGGCCATTGCAAGAAACAAAAATCCAATAAACATGCACACACTCGCAAAATCCTGAAAAAAACAACAAAAAACTCCCCAAACCACATATGAAAAGTGGCAATGGTATATATCTGAATAGTATTATTAAAACACACACACACACACTCACTCATACACATATGCACACAGAACTGATGATAAATGTAACTGTTGCCTTCTCCAATATTTTGCACAAATTTGATGCGATTTGCATTTTCTGCTTTTCTTATTTGGCAGTCATTTCACACTTGACCACAAAAGGCATATGTGTATTCTGTTAGAGTTTTACAGGAATCCAGCTGGCACATACGTGGTGATGCTGGTGGGTAAGGTGTTGGCTGGTAGGCAATCGAGTGTCTCTATGCGTGTGTGTGTGTGTGTGTGTTTGAGAGAGAGAGAGAGAGAGAGAGAGTGTCTTTATATGACTGCAGAAGTTTCAATATGAAAAGATTAACTCTGAAGTTTAGGCAAACATGACATCAATCTAAATAACTAACTTCTAAATATTACACTCTATGCGCATTTTTTTGGCAAGAAAATTTGTATTTATTCAATAATTCAGCTGAAATGCAAATTCTACACAAGCTATATATTCCTCCAACAAAAGTCGAGTAGTTTTGTTCATACATGAAAAGTAGAGTGGGAAAAAAAAATTTACTTTGATTGTCACACATAAATGCAATTGTATACCTGAACTGTTACAAAGAGAGTACAATCTGTGCTTTGCTTTTTGATATATCATAACATATCCCTGTCAGTTCTTAGAGTACACACGCAAGCAGCAAACACAACTTCCTGAACATCAAAAAGCAAGTTCCTGTGTCAGGAGTTTCAAGCAAGTACACACAGCACAGCAAGTATTCAAGGATTCTTTGAATCAACGTCAAAACCCATTTCACTGCCATTTCATAGTAGTTTATTCATCACAAATGTTTTTTTTTTCACACAGGTACATTTCTTCAAGTTTGTGATCTTTTCACATGATTCTGCATGCAGTCCTTCTCACATGTTTTCTGAAGAGTAACAAAGAACATATCAGTATTTACTTCATAACTGCAAACAATTTGTGATCATACTTTCACACACCTAAATATCATTACAATTCACACTTTCTATGTGTACACACACTCAGAATGTCATAAATACTTATGATATCTTGTTCAAAACAAAATCCCTATGATTATCTTCCATCGTTGACTTCATTTCTGTTTATTAAATCAGATTTATACTACACAGATAATTCTGACTGGAAACAAACTTACATGTAAGCACTTTGATGCAAAGAAGGCTGGCTGTGCTCCATGTATATTTCAATGACATGATGCTGAATAAGAAAGTGAAAATTAATCACAGGTACAATAAAATCCTAAGAATATTGCTCTGAACTCCACACACAACAAACAGCGCAAATGAGATCCAAATGTGCTAGGAGCAGAGGTTTAATCAAATGACGACGACTCTTGAATACTCCCTGAAGAAGTCGTAGCATAAGTAAAATTGCTGAAATGTGATAAAGCCGCATGCACTGAAAATATCCCTGCAGAACTCATGAAACTTGGTGGACAGGCAGCAACTGATACGCCAACAGTCATCTTCAATAAATCTGGTATGCTAGTGATTGGCCCGAACTTCCGACTCGTTAACTGTCACCCTCCCTAAGAAAGGAAATTTCCTGCACTGCCAGAATTTTTGCACCATCGGTTTTGGTCAGCTATGCCAGAAAAGGAATGCTCAAAATAAATCTGAATACATTACAGGCTCGAGCAGATGCCATTCTTGCTGAAGAACAAGCTCAATTCCACAAAGACGAGTACCACTGGACAGATCTTCAACCTGCCCATTCTTTCCATAAAGCGCCTCTAGCATCGGTGAGCATTCTACCACATCATCCTTGACTTCAACAAGGCATTCGACAGAGTCGGGCAGGAGGCGCTTTGGGCCACAATGAAGAAGTTTAACACCAGGCAGTAGCGACTCAATGCCATCCAACATCTATATTCCACAGTGCTGCACTCATACAGGATGCAGTTGGGGTGCTGTTCCGTACTTCAAATGAAGTTTGACAGGGCTGCCCTCTATCTACCATACTTTTCAACAGATTCCTGCTACGCTTTATGCCTGATGCACTTGAATCTCATGTCAGCATGGTCAGCATTGGAGGAAGAACCATCACAGACCTTCACCTCTCAAAAGACACTGATGGCAGGGCAGGCAGTGAACAAGAACTCAACAGGCTTGCTTAGACACTGAATGAAACGTCAAAGACGTGGCATGGGAAACTGCGCTGAGGAGACCAATTTGATGGCCAGCCACAATACCACCATCACTAACGATAGAACTATTAATGGACAGAAACTAGGAACTGTTCAAATGTTCACCCACATGGGACTCATCATCAGCAATGTGGGATCCAAACAAGAAATACCCTCTAGTGCAACCAAAACATCAGCATTGTTCAGACTGAAACTTGGATGGAAGGACAACAGTTTCCATGAAACATAAGATCAGGCTCCTGCCTACGTTCACACATACTTATTTGATTTCCCTGCACTCATATGAAACACTGACTTCTACAGTTATTGCAAGATACTAAACATAAGACATACTGATTATTTTACCAATGGACAAGTACACCTTAAAATCAACCAGCGCATATGACCATATGAAATCCTGCTGACATCAGCCAAGAAAAGAAAACAATGCTGGTATAACCACACAAAATCCGATGGTCCTGTTAAATCAATCATTTTGGAACTTTTGTGGGAGGGAGACAGTAGGGGAGACAGATAAAAGCAAATCAAAACCACAGGGTTACACATATATAATATTCTCTTCCTTGAACAAAAAAGTTTTACATGTCACATGCAGTACTCGAATCTTCTGAATGACAACAATGATCAAAGCATTTCATTATTTGGTCTGTTAGTAAATCTCAATAATTTTACAAAACAATAATATCCTGGTTCATATACATAACTATATACGCATTCACGCATACCCAGATTTTTTTCAAAATGTTTTCACTTTGAAAATTTTCCACCAACTATACTGAATTTCACTTTCAGAGATTCTGACGAAGCGACTAGACGAAGTGACCTAATACCATTCTCAAAAGTAACAAATATAAACTTCAAACTATCTACAATTCAGATTTTTAAAAAATGAAATGGAAAGTGACTTTTCCGCACAGCCCCCTTAATAACCTTTAACTTTGTGGAATTAGAACTTTGAAAGGTCTTGTTTTAAATGTTAGTGTGACATGTCCGGTTGATGTAAACTGAATACATGAATGCTAGCCGAAAACAGAAGTACATGTAATTTTCAAGATTTACAATACATACCCAGTTCATAGTTTTACAGCAAGTCACAGAAGCTGGGAGGAAAGGATGAACAAGAAACAGGTATGGCAATCAAAAATCAACAAGTTACCATGAGAACTGGAAGTTAACTGTTTCCTGATACTAATCAGTATCATCCGCTTTCTTTTGACTTCAGAACTTTACCTTCAGAAAAAAAAAAAAAAAGGCCCGTCTCCATCAGTTTATCATGATTAGTATCCTGAGAAAATTCTCAACAAATACAAACACACACACAAACACGCCATTCCCTTGTACCACTTCCTTACATAATCTCTTTGCCCCATCTTTCCTCATCCTTACCCTTCTTCCCTGCTCTTTCCCATCCCTTTCCCTCCTTCCCATAAAAAGGTAAAACCAGACAACAATTAAATCCTGAACATTTAAAAATTCATTTCTATACATCATCTGATGAACAAATGAAAGAAAAAATGCACTCAACTACTTTTAGGACCAGAAAAAAAGAAACAAAGTACCGATTATAAAAAAAAAAGAAGAAAAAAAAAACACACACAAATATATAATGCAAGTCAGTGAACACTACCACTGTGCAAAGAACCCACTACAGACCCAAGGCTACATGTTCCACACCATCCACCAGTGCTGTTGTAACAAGTGTTTATGTCCTGCTATGAGGGGTCAACGGTCCATCGTCCTCCATTACAGGTCTCGAGCATCCGACACACCCGAGGGGACTCTCACCTCCCATCCATCCATCTCCTTGGTGACGGTCACCTGGCAACCGAGCCGTGACCTGGAACATTAAAAAATTGATGCATCTTACTATTGTCATGCCCTGTGTTGTACTGTGCTTGCATATATTTTGTTTGTTTGTTTTTTTCTTCCCTGGCTGTTCTGTAATCTAAAGCATTGCAGACACTGTTTGCATTCTACCACCGAATCATTGTGGTGGCGCTATTTTCATCCAGCTTACACAGGGCACTACCTGCTAATCACCCTACTGATTAACATCCCTCTTTGGAGGGCACCACCATGACCGTTCATCAACAGTCCCGACAGATTTGTCAGTATCCATGATTTTCACAAACTGACCATGGAGAGGGAATGGGAATGGGAATAGTAACAGAATCTGAGACTTCTGTTGTTTTCTAACACTGATCAATGAGAATGGAGATGGTGACAACGATACCATAGAATTCCGTTCTGGGCAGAGACAACATGACAGGGCTGCACTCAACCATTCCTTTTAAAACATGTTCGGGCATCAACCAAGTTCAATGAATGCAGACATCTGCAAGAAGACTTGAATAACACTCTCAGAGACACGGTCATCGAGTGGATGAAACTGGACTGAATGGATCCAGCCTTCCCTTTCGAGCTCACAGCACCCTCAACTCTAGTTAGGAGTCTGCCACGAAAAATCCCACTGATACATGCCTCTGATAGAAATCGAACCCACAACCTAACAGCCCACAAGTCCATGGCGCTAACCGCTGCACCATACCAGTGGTCTTTGTGTACATTTCTGACCACAATGTACTTCTCTGGAGGAAATCCCCCCAGCTGTGTGTAGGAAGAGTGAGTGTGTACAATGTACAAAGTGAGAATACAATGTCATCATTTTTTTCTACCTGCATGCAGCATATGACACTACCATGCAATGAATTTTTGCATCTCAAGCATTTTTCCTAGTAGTACCTAGACTAGTCAGAGGGTGGTGTTGGCGGTTGGCTTGTCAGGTTATTCATTTAGACTTCATACTGGAAAACGTCTTCTGCATTCATCAATCTGTACACCAGTAATATGATCTTTTTTTTACATTCAAAATCTATGAGGGTAAAAGCTTTTGGAGGATGTTATCCATTACTTATGAGGATAAAGAGAGATACAGTTTACTTTTTAATTTTTTTTTTATTCAGGTGGTCCAACATTATACTGCGCATATCTCAAATTACATTAATTCAATTTGGAAACAAGTTTTACAATTAATACAGCACTGAAAGTACCTTATAAAGAGCCAAATACTGAAAACTGACCAGCGGTGCAACCTGCCATGTATTGTGTTGACCTCACAAAGCCGACTTTTCTGTATAAGTCAGTCAGGAGGAGACAAACAACGCAGAAAATCTAAAGACTTAAAAACAAATAGACAAACAAACAGACAAACAAACAGACAAACAAACAAACACAAATCAAGAATCTCAGTACAGTATTCAAGGAAAAAACAAAGGTAATGAGTGTACTGAACATTGCAATCCTTCCCTACATTTACTTTTTTTCTCATACTCCTTACAAGCTATTGATGACCAGTGAAAATGAAAACAACACTTGAACAACGACAACGTTGAATCATCAACTGATAAACATAAATGTGATGTACATGGAATGTCTCCCTAGAGTCCAGGGTGTCTGTTCTAAGCGTTCAGGCCACATCTAAAAAAAAAAAAAAAAAAAAAAAAAAATTAAATGGTGTCTCCTGGCAAATGGTATGACAAACTGAATGAAATTAAGAAATTAGAAGGGGAAAAAAAAAACCTGGACAAAACAAAACATATCCACAAATGAACATCTACACCAAATCAAGAATCAGAGGTGCGTGTTTGTGTGTGTGCATGCATGTGTGCATACATGCGAGCATGTGTGTGTGCGCCGCGCACGTGTATGTGTGTGTGTGTGTGGTGCGTGTGTGTGTAGATATACATCTTTCACTGGTTTCAGAAAAATGGGAACGTACGTGTCTTGCAAATCAAAGGCCAGGTCGAGCATATCACTTTCTTCATCAGTCGGCTCAGGCATCTGATCGTAGTTTTCCTGCTTGAAGATCAGATGGCACGTGGAACATGCCAAGGTTCCTTCACAGGCACCTGAACAATTTCATGTCCTGAATTAAAGCTTTTCTTTAACACAGGCACCCAACGACAATCACATTATAAATTAATGTTTGGTGTTTCTTTTACCCTGACTGCATTTGAAGACAAATAACATAATCCACATTTGCTATTTGTTGCCTAAATCATGACAAAGGTCAATTTGATGCAAGTTAAATTTAAAACAATGGCACACTACGAGACTGGGTATGAGAATTAATCAGAAATCTAAAAATATTTGTTCCAAATATAGGCAAATACATGCTCTTTATAGACTGGATGATGGAAAATGCTTTGTTTACACATATCATGTGAAAGAAAATAGAGTAAACAATAAAATGTCATATTCAAAATCATGCAAAATACATAACCTCTTTTTTTTTTTTTTTTTTTTTTTTAACATGGACTCATTGCTCAAGAAACTGGCTCAGAAAAAAAAGAGACAGAAACTTAAAGTGAAAAAAGAGAGAACACAAGAGCTAGATGGACAGAGAGAGAGAGAGAGGGGGGGGGGGGGGGGGGGAAGAAAGAGAGTGCTCAAAGTTCCATTTGATCACATTCTCTCATACAAATGAATAAACAGTAAACAGACATTTAATGACAGGCCTGAAACAAGCACCAGCCAGGTGCTAATACAACAAAGCATTCAGCAATTTTCTTGTTTTTTTTCCCCCCAATATTTATCAATGATCTTTTTTTTTCTTCTTTTTCTTTCTTTTCCCAAATATTTACTAAACATCAGTAAAGTACAGTATCTTGACTCTAAAAGTGTGCTGGAAAGCACTCAAGGCACACGTATGTAAAAAATGTGAGCCATCTCAATATGAAAATATTCATACTCTGTTTTATCTTCATTATACACCAGTCTATTAAACAAACAAACAAGCAAACTAAATATGTAATGATTCTTTTGAGACCCCATTCTTCATATAACTATAAACATAGAAATCATAAAGAGAGGTATGCTCATCTACATTTTCACTACTAGCTTACATTTTAACTAGGTTGTTACGATATTTTGAAGAAAAAAAAAAAAAAAAAAAAGCTGATCTTCAACTGAATAAAAATATTTTTAATTCTGTCTATAAACAAGAAAACAATACACAGCAGATTCTAAAACAAAACAAAAAATACAACCAACAAAAACAGTACCAAACAAATAAAACAAAAGATGTGAAATGGTGAAGTACATATACATGTGATCATTGTTCTTGGAACTGGCCAGCTGAAATCTTCCCAACTTATATGACGTAATACAAAACGAACAAAAAAGTAAACAACCAACCAAATAATGACTGACAAATATACACACACTCAGATATGCACAGAGATTTAAACAAGAGACAAGGTATTTTTGTTGTTGCTGTTGTTCCATGCTGACTGGCAATAAAAGTGTGCGCACACATACAAACATAAATCATTACATGCATATATACATGTAAACACATGCAGGCACGCACGCAAGCATGCACGCACGCACGCACACACACACACACTGACAAAAAATCAATATTTTTGGGCTGTTTCCCCAAGTTACAAAAGACAAAGAGCCATGGGGAAGAAAAGAGAGAAAAAAAAAAAATCACATCTCCCTGCAGAAAGCAATCCTAATCTCAAGACCTGAGGGAGAAATCCCCATCTGTAACACCCTCTCTTAGCGGGGATTCAAGTGTCAGCACCTGAGTCCCTTCACTGTCATTATTCTCAGTTCCATCTCTCTTCAGCTGAATCGTAGACAGCAAGAGTCAAGCGTGGTCCTGTCGCCTGCACTGTCAATTTCTGGTGATATATGTCCAACTTAGACAGCAAGTCAAGTGTGGTCCTGTTGCCTGCACTCTCGATTTCTGATGATATATGTCCAACTTAGACAGCAAGAGTCAAGTGTGGTCCTGTTGCCTGCACTGTTAAGTTTCCGGTGATGTATGACCAAAACAACAATCACTCCAACAACCTTCCACACTTCCCAAAGGCAGATAGCGAACCTCCTTTGTTTCATGCACATCCATGCTTTATGTCTTCTCACACACATAACATTTTTTCTGCCTTTCCACCTCCTTGCCACACTCCCTCCCCCCACCCCACCACACTCCCTCTCCCCCCACACCTCTCACCTGCTTCAGCTGGTTGCACCCCTCTCCCTCACCCTTATCTGATTTCATCTCCATCCCCCTCCCCCCTTCCCCTGCCAGGCTGCACATACAAACAGTAGAGGTAAACACCGTACAAGAGAGAGAGAGAGAGAGAGAGAGAAACTGGTCATGGATAGATTGGCTGTATATGTTGATGGTAGCTGTCTGACTGCAACTATGTCATATCTTGTGTGTGTGTGTGTGTGTGTGTGTGTGTGTGTGTGTTGTGTGTGTGTGTGTTTGTGTGTGTGTGTATGTGTGTGTGTGTGTGTGTGGGTGAGAGAGAAGAGAGAGAGAGAGAGAGAGAAACAGACAGAGAGAGACAGAATGAGATAGAGAGACAGAGAGAGAGAAACTGGCCATGACAGATTGGCTGTAATGTTAATGGTAGCTGTCTTGACTGCAACAATATCACATCCAGGCAAGGAAATAAAAAAAAAAAATTCCATATGACCCAGTCTTGTCAAAATCTATCAGGTGATCAGAACTAGCACTTAGCACCTTGATTTTGCAGCGTAATAGACTTTCAACTTTTTCACACAATGAACCATACAAATATATGTGGAGCATGGAGCTCCACACCCCAGATATGGGAGTTAGCATCACTCAATTTGTTTTGTTAAATGCTCTGCATGCCGAGTTTTGAATAAAAGCAACAGCTTTCCACTAATGGTCTACGGGAAGGATGTACTGTAAATCTTATACACAATCATCTTTCTGTCTTTAATCAATGGTCCAAGGGCAGAAACTGCTGTAAATCAATGAAGCAGTCCATCTATCCATAGACTGCTTTACCTTCATCCAAACTGGTTCCAGCTAGCTGAAACCAGTACTTGAAACAAAGCACTGAACACTGGTCATTTCAACTGAACATGCTGGCAAAGTGGAGTGGACACACAGTTGTGTCTGTTGGTGAAGTTATACATAAAGTGGCTTGAGTATGAAATAGTAAAAAAAAAAAAAATGAATGAACAAACAAGCACGCAAACACACACACACACACACACACACACACACACACACACACACACACACATCCGTCTAATATCACAATGTGGAAAGACGTTAAACTGAAGACAACAACAGCACACACACACACACACACACACACACACACACACACACACACACTTCAATAGACCACAGGTTTTTTTCCCAACTGACACTTATTACTTGGTCTGAATGCCAGCACTGCTGAGAAATATCCAGTTGAAAAGGGTTCACCTCACTGAGCAGGCCATGTGAGGTGTAAATCTGGTGAGCATAGGTTCCGGGTCATAAAATCACAATGGTATTTTGCCAACCGTGGCTAGTTCTTATGCTCCTAACACACACACACACACATGTACATATCTACTTGCAAAAATAAAGTACAGGAAAGTATTACAAACAAGGGGGGAAAGTGACAACAAAAATACACAAAGAAAGCACAGACTACAACCAGGCCCGGAATAACAATACACAAAATTAGTAAAGATAGTGAAATGACAGGTATTCATAAACTGTCTCTCTCTCTCACACACACACACACACACACACACACTCACACACACACACACACTCACACACACACTCATGTATAAACATATATACACAAACAACACACAAACCATCTAAAAGAGGTTAAATAAGAGTGAAGAGCTAAACATCAAAACATGCAATGTGGAAGAAGCTCTCAGCCAAAGCCAAAGACAACCCTGGTTTCAGTGCTGACAATGTCTCGAACTGTGCAGGTTATCTATCACTATTCCTGTAGTATGTCCTTTGCACCTTGTACATGCCAGAGGAATCTCGGAACTTGTGGTTACTGTGCAAACATTGGAAGCAGAAAATAAAGAAAGAAAGACTGATTCACAAACGATTTTCCTTGGGCATTACAAGGTTTCCTGGATACTGGCCTTTCACTGAATAAAAAAAACAAAACAAAACAAAAAAACAAAACAAAAAAAACACTTGAAGCTATGTGTGCGGCATGCATTTTCAGGTGCTTACTGATGACACAAATCAAGTGCGTGTAAAACCCCATAAGTCACAAATACTTAACACAGAACCCATGAAAGACACTAAATCATGGTAAGAAGGTCAGATACTCCCCACCTGCCATTCTTTTTTTAAATTGAAAAAAAAAAAAAAAAAAACCCAGTTCAGAGTTAACAGCAAGATGAAGACCTGGCCCTGCTTTAGGCCTAATCCTGTGGGTGACCAGGTACAGTTCATAGCCTACTGACAGCTCTACCAACAGCTGGTTTAACCACCCTGTAGCATGTCAGTTTGTTCCTTTTCTTCTGAAGCTTTGAACTAATCCATGTTGATCAAATACATCAGCAATACGCTTCAATGAAAAGAAGACAGGTATGCTAACAACTGATGAAAAATATTCTCCAAAATACCTATGGTTAGCAGGGTGTCCATTTTAATGAATTAGGCCAAAGAAGACAGAAGGAGATCCATATGTTGCATTAACTGCATCTACCTATTTGTTTGTCTGTATGAACAAAACTAATACAGCATAACAATACCTGTGTATAACTATAAAACTGAATGTCAAATTTTGATTTTGGAACAAAAAGCAACAACTGAAAACAAAACAAAAAAACTTGAGTATGTCATGGTGCAGATGTGAATCTATGGCAAATGGCAAATTGTAATTGCCCAGGGTTAAATTGTGATTGGCATTTGCACTGGAGCAAGTAATAACTGGTGACTGCACCACTGCAGTTTTAAATTTAACCAGTGCCAATGACCATTGTGACTTATTTCTAGACAAATATCAAACATCCTAAAGATATTGAAGCTGACGTAATCCCACACATGCATGTTGAAAATATTACCGTTTACTTGGTTGATTTTTTTCCTTATCAGTAGTGTGACTTTACAACAACAAAAAAAGTGATATGACATAAACCAAGGTATAACAGCTTCTAATATCAACTAGTCACTAATATGTGCATGGAATTGCTTACGGTCAGCCAACAGAGAAAAGAAATATTCTCTTACAGTGCATTTGAAGCTGCACACACTATTTCACTTGCAGTCTACTTGTGTAAAAAAAAAAAAGAAAAAGCGCTGTATCTCTAGATAAAGTGCCTAAAAGCTAGGGTCTATCTTAAAGTAAAGTGCCGTCCCATCAAAAGGCAAACATTTTATTTGTGAAAGATCTGGTAGAATGGATACAATGAGAGTATGAGCATGTATATGTGTGTGCGTAAATGTGTTATATGAGTGAGTGATTGTGTGTGAGAGAGAGTGAGTGTGGGGTGTGTGTGTGTGTGTGTGTGTGTGTGTGTGTGTGTGTGTGTGTGTGTGTGTTTGTGTTTGTGTGTGTGTGAGTGCGCATGAATATGAAATACAAACACAGCCTGTACAAAGATGTAGGTTTAGTGTTGATAACTGGTCACTGATGCACTGAAATTTCAAATGACCTATCACATTAATAGCAAAATGGTTACGTGATGAGCAGACATTGTCATTCACAACATCGATTAGTCAAATCACTTTTCTCTCTCTTGTTTCTGTCCCTCCTGGCAAGTACTCATGATATAAAGAAAGAATGTAGCATATTGAGAATAAAAACCAGTGCCACTTGGACAAATGCTTTATGATTTGCAAGTTGAGGGCTTTGGTAGTTTTCATGGTGATACCACTTTCCTTGCAAACTTTTTCCTCACAGACCCATGATGCAAAAAATGTTTTTGACCACTAAATTACTTCCATTTCAAATAAATCTGACTAGTTCTGAACTGAGGAGTGCATGAACTTGCTTGATGCACGATTTCTGTAAAACGCAATTTCTGAACCATTCTGCCAGAAAAGATATGAAGAAACAGAAATAATACTCTTAACATCTTGTCATGTTTGGGTTAGAACTTGATTTTAAGAAAAACAAACAAACAAAACGAGAATGAATTCATAAAATGGGTAAAATGTCCTATCAAATCACTCACTTCAAATTTTTAACTTTTAGATAGTTTTGCTAATGCAAAAGTCGAAGCAGAGTTATATGTATACATATTTTTTTTTTTTTTGACAAAGCTATGGCATTGTAATATTAAATATTAAAACTTTGCTTATCGGTGTATTTCTTTCACTAGAAAACTTTTTACAGCATGTGTCTAATCACATCTGCATGTTTACCTACAATGACAGCAGGCACTATGTAACTGTCTAAGCAACCAAACAAAAAAGGAAAGAAAAAAAAAGAAAGGAGAAGAGAAAAAAAAAGAAAAGGATACATATCAAAGTGTGTTATGTTTACAAGAAAGAAAAGAAAATTCTTACACCAAATTAAAACCACAGCTAAGCTACCAGACTTCATATTAAAGTAAAAAACAAAAATGACAACAACAAAAAATTAATAAGAAAAAAAAAAAAAGAAAGAAACCAGGGAATTCAAACTACTAGAAACAACAACAAACCATGAACAACAACAACATGGACAGAACTCCCAGAGCCTGCTGACCACTGTGACTGACCATAACCATCGATGTCGAGATCATTGTCTACCACTGTGTCCAGCAGACTGTCTCCCACTTTGGCTTTGGTTTCGAGCCTCTCATCATTGGCCTTCACAAACGTCAGGCTTATTCTGTCAACACACAAGCCACCATTGTTCACTGAACCAAGAAACAGGGGAGAAAACAATACAATACAAAACAAAACAAAAACTGAAGCTTACACAATAGAATTAAAAAAAAAATTTTTTTTGATACTGCAGAAATATGGGACATTTATGTGTTCAACAACACTGTTTGGAAAACTGATGTTTTCTCCAAGTTTTAAAAGGGGTTCTATGCATAAAACAGGACACACTGAAAATCTCATTACTTCATGTCTTGTGCATATGCATGTATTGTTCACAACTGTGTGTGTGTATGTATGTGTATATGGATGGGGATTGGGATATGGAGGAGGAACGCACACATTACGAGGCTAGGAATGTTGAACTTAAGACTTTTTTCCATGCTGTCTCATCTTCAATGCCATTTCAGTGGTATTTTTACTTCTGTGTTGCTCAGTTTTGCTCCTCATTCTGCTAAGCCCCGGTTTGTCTCTTCGTAGCCCTGTCATCAGCAGTCCCCTGGGAACAGTCAATATAAAGCTGTCATAGGGCAACCAACCAGAGGAGACACAGCACCGCAGCCAGATCACTTCAGTGGTGTTCAATGATGCCTGTTCTGATACATATATCTATAGATATTCAATTATCAAACAAAGCTTGCTCTTATGTCTTAGATTGAAGAAATAAGGGGAGATAAGCATTCATATCTGCAGTGGTGGTTAATTCTGCCTAACAGTATGTGCTTGAGAGGGTGCTCGGTTACTTATCCTTGGAATTTATTAGTCTATTATATATATATATATATATATATATATATAATAGTGTGTGTGCAGGACATCACCAAGCCTGCTCCCTACTGACGACAATAACTGCTTTGTTACCAAGCAAGTGAGAGTGAGGATCCCCCTCCAGAAGAGGCCACCACTTCTGTCTAATACTGTAATAGGTCTCCATGAACTTGCTGACACCAACGTCCCCAATACGGACTCACCAAGGGCACAGATGTGATGAGGAAATTGAAAATGAGGTCACCTGATGAGCAGGGCATGAAGGGTTACAAACTTGAGACTTCCTTTTTTTTTCAGGCTGATCAACGAGGATGAATATGAAGAAGATGAATGCTACGAGGGCCACCCCATAAGTTCTCGGATGGGAAAAGATGGAAGTACACTGGCATTTCTTACCTAGCCCATCTTTTCAAAGTATCCTCCATCAGCGTGTATGCACTTTTCCATCCTTCTAAACCACGAATCCATCACCCCAGCCCACTCTGACTTAGGTATACCAGAAATCAAGCCCTCGGCAAACGCTCGGGCATCTTCAGGGCTCTCAAACGGCTTTCCTTTCAGTTGTTTTTTCAAACGAGGGAACAAAAAGAAGTCACAAGGGGCTAGGTCAGGAGAATATGGAGGATGAGTGACGAGCTGCACGCTGTTCTCTTACAAGAAGTCTGGAGTTGTCGTGGTGGAGGAGTAGGTGGCCGATACCAGTCCATGGTCGCCGTGCACTCCAAGCCTCGAACACTTTTGGCAGGCAGGTGTTGATGTACCATTCAGCGTTCACTGTCTTTCTTTCCAGAAGCGGTACAGTAGTCACATGGCCGGATCTTGCGAAGAAAACTGCAATCATTTGCTTTGTGCAGCTTCTTGATCTCTTAAATTTCACAGGTGGGGTTTCCCCTGGAAACAGCCAAACTGACGACTGCTGCTTTGTTTCGGGGTCATACTGGTAAACATAGGTTTCGTCACCTGTGATGATATTGGAGACCCTATCTGATCTTCCTCTGTCAAATTTTTGCAGCATAAACTGGCACCATTCAACCCTAGCCCTCATCTGCTCCCCAGTCAGCTGTGGGGCACCCAACGGGCGCAACACTTCCGTACAGAAAGATTGTGCCGAAGAATGCGGTCTAAGCTTCCTGATGAAAGGTTTAGAGTATCCTTGAGTTCATCCTCCGTGATTCGAGGATTTTCTGTAATCATGGCCTTCACTGTGCTCACGTTCCCATCGGTAGTAACTGAAACTGGACGTCCACAACGGTCACGATCTTCCAACGATTGTACCAAACTGAAATTCTTTGAACCACCTATGGACTGTGTATAATGATGGAGCCTTGTCGCCAAAACAGTTTGTCAAACTTATAAAACTTTCCTTGAAAGGCTTCCTTTGAAGACGGTCATAATAAATCATGGCATGAAAATCTCTCCAAGACAGGCTCACTGCAACACTTTGAAAACCGTCCCCCTTGCCATCCATTTTGCTGTCTAGAACAAATTTGGCTCTGACGATTTTTATCATTTTTTTGTGTCATAGCTATTATGACATCGCTTGTGATGATGATATAAAAATTGAAATTATGACGTCAGTGGTTTCTGCGCATCCCAGAACTTATGGGATGGCCCTCGTATTATGTTTTGGCTATGGAGTTCTATTTTTCATCTGAAACAACATGACAGGGCTATATTCTACACGTCCTTTCATTATATATACCAGCATCAATGAAGTCCCAGAAACACAAACAGCTGCAGTGTTTGTCATGAAGTTTGAGCAGAACTCTCAAGAGACGCATCCATCAAGTGGATAAAACTCAGTCAGCTCCAGGCCCCAAAGACACAAACGGCTGCAGTATTTGTCATGAATTTGACCAAAACTCTCAGAGGTGTATCCACTCAGTGGATGAAATTCGATTCCAGTCTTTCCATTTACCTTGTTAGCAATATCTGGGTAGGAGCTGCTCAGGACCCAAAAATCCCTTCAACAAATGGCCCTCTTCGGAATCAAACCCACAACCTCACAATTTGCTATCCACGACCTAATCACAGTGCTTTGGTGGCTGGTATGTTTATAACTTTTATATGAATGGTACTTCAGTTGAACATGAATGCTGATCATGAGTAGTAGTAGTAGTAGGGACTGGCTCAAAAGCCTAGGCCTCGCAGCCTATGTATGTCCCCTCTTTGTCAAATACTTTTTGTTAAAAGTATAGGTGTTGAAAAGCAATTGTCATTTTGTTACACAATGCCTAATATGGCATTTTAATCATCAAATTGGTTGAAAAGTTCCTTATACTTTGGAATTACATCCAAGAGATTCTTGAACTTGTTAGTGTCTTCTGCAAATTTTATGTTAGTAGGGAGTTCATTCCATAAAGGGGCTACTCTGTGTGAAAAGGACAATTTTCTTCTGTTAGTACGGCAGTGCTGAATAAATATCTTTCCTTCTGCATTTCTTGTGATGTTATGTTGTGAAAGAGAAAAGAGTGAGTCAGCAAAAACATTGTCAATCCATTAAATATTTTATAAGTCTGTATAAGATCATCTCTTGTCCTTCTGCCTTTTAGTGAATGTAGATTCAAATATTGTAATCTTTCTGCATAAGATTTATCTTTGCATTCTTTTAATAGCTTTGTAGCACGTCTTTGAACTCTTTCTATTTGTGATGACTGTCTTTTCAAGTATGGGCACCAAATCACATTAGCATATTCCAAATGAGGTCTCACAAAAGATTTATAAAGTTTTAGGTTATAAAGTTTTACGAATACCTCCTTATCTAAGTAAGAGAAACTTCTCCTTATGACACCCAACATTTGATTGGCTTTATTAACTATTCTGCCAATATGTAGATCAAAAGACAACATGCTATCGAAAGTTACTCCCAAATCTTTTTCTTCTTTTAAGGTCTTTATCTTCTGTAAGCTGCCATTATGTCTCATATAATAAGCATGTTCCTGGTTGTTCTTTCCAATATGTAGCACACCACATTTAGAGATACTGAAATACAGATTCCATACATCAGACCAATTTTGGAGTTTATATAGATCGTTTTGTAAATCTGAGAATTGTGAAGTTTATCGTACAGTTTTGTATCATCAGCAAATATTTTACAGGTGCTTTTTAATGATAATGGCAAGTTGTTTATAAACACTGTGAATAATATTGGGCCCAAGATGCTACCCTGAGGTATACCACTTAGAACCTTGGCTTTATTAGATCTTTCACTACCTACTCTTACAAGCTGTACCCGATTTGTCAAAAATCCTTGTATCCATTTTAATAGTTTGCCAGATATACCATAAGCAGATAGTTTAACAAGTAGCCTTTGATGTGGCACAGTATCAAAAACCTTCTTAAAATCTGAGTATATAACATCGGCACTGTGACCATCATCCAATAATTTTGTCATACCTTCTACAACTGCAAGCAACTGAGTAACAATAACGTTTTTTATAAACCCATGCTGACATTTTGCATATATATCATTATCTGTAAAATGAGCTACAACTGAATCTCTAATTATGCTTTCTAACACTTTACATATTACGCAAGTCAGGCTGACTGGTCTATAGTTACCTGGATCTGCTTTTGACCCCTTTTTAAACAAGGCTGTTACTTCAGCTGTCTTCCAGTCTTGGGGTAAGGTGCCTGATTCTAATGTTTTGTTGAATAATGAACATAGTGGGACAGATAATTCAATTCCTAATTCTTTTAAAACTTTTGAGGGGATTCGATCAGGTCCTTGTGCTTTATTTGGGTTTAAGTTGACCAATCTATCTCTCACTGCTTTTGGGGTAACTCTTACCTCTGACAAGGATATCCCACTTGAATATGCACATTCATCCAAAAATGGTATATTTGTTAAATCTTCATGTGTAAAAAGACTAGCAAAGAAATCATTTAATGTGTCCGCTTTTTCTTTATCACTTACTGCCAAGGAACCATCTGGTTTATTTAGGGCACCAATACTTGTATTGACTTTTAATCTATTTTGAACATACTTCCAAAATAATTCTGGATTATCTTTACTATTTTCTGCAACCATTTTTTCATATTCCCTTTTATTTACTTTTAATAACTTGCAACATTTATTCCTTTCCCGTATGTAATTCATGTAATTTATTCCTGATTTAGTACTTAGGTATTTTTTAAATAATTTATACTTTTTTTAATACTTCTCATAGCAGAGTAGACAACCATTATAAAAATGGTACTTCAGTTCAACATGTACACTAATCATGAGTAGACTACCAAATCTCTTTAAACTGACAAAAGTGACTTGGAGTTCGCCCGATCTGACACATGACCTCCTAGTCCTATGCATCTGTCTACAAATTGCTGCTGAAAATGACACATCATTATAATGAAGATAATCTGTTCGATGGGCTTCATAAAATGAAAATACTTTGTTTCATTCTTTCTGTCTTGCCAATAATACGTGCAGCAGAAAAGGAAAAAACAAGGAACAAAACAACAAAAAGCAGATCCCCCCCCCCCCCCCCCCCCCTGCAAAGATGTTTGACTTTCAAAAACTGTTTTGCTTTGTTTATTTAAATGGTGATCAATGTCAAAGCACTGCTTAAATCGTTCCTTTGGTTTTGTTCTGAGATTCCCGAACAGTCAAGAGTCTGATGCAGTTTTCAGTTTCAAATTGTTTACTGTCTTGTTACTTTTTTTTCTCTAATCTGTTTCCACAATTTTTCTCATTCGCTAAATTCTTTCTTTGACTATTTTGAGTCCATCCACAATATTCAACATAATTCATCTTATTTTCACTGACTTGTTTGTAAATTAGATTTTCAATTCTTCATTTGTTAATTGACATGTTATTCTACTTATTTCAATTCCATTCAATTCAATTCAATCAACTTTATTGTCCATTGGAAATTTTTTAACATGACAGGTTGTTTACTGACATATCTATTTATTCTGAAACTGAAATTCATTTGTGTGTATAAAGTAAATGCACTGCATATAAACAGTGCAGTAAAAGATGGCATCACTCTGAACTGGCTGGTGCTTACTTCAAGCCTGCACAGTTTCAATCATCATACACTGTACAAAGTGACCGAAGACAAATAAGTAAATCAATCAAACTTGGCTTAGCCTACTTTTAAAGGTGAAAAATTTAACAGCTGTCCATACACATACATTTTCTCTCCAAAATTCTGACTTCTGTTTCATTTTTTCCCCAGAAAAACACAATAAGATCTCCTGTTTAGATACACTTGCAGAACTCACACTTCTAACTGAGAATTCATGTTTAAACATAGTGTAAAAAAAAAAAGGAATATTCCTTTTTCCATGACATCAAGAAAAACATATATGTATACCTTCAAGCTCCACATCATTTTTTATGGCTACATCAAGAAGATTGTCTCCCACACAAGCTGTGACTTCCACTCTGTCACCATCTCTGTCCATGAAATACATAACTACCCTGAAAATTCAAATGGGAGGAATGTAGTCAAAATACATAATTTCATGAGTTGTGAAACGTATCTGGAAAAACACCGATTCAATAAATAACATTAAAATGACTAAATGTATACAGATAGTTTAAATGTGTGGTATTTCAATAGAACTCTGGTTTGCATTTGAATAAAATTTTCTTCTTTGTAATGATAACTGTGCACAAATTGTTTTAAACCATTAGGGAAAAATAGCATACAACACAGCAATAACTGGAAGAATACTGTCAACCTTCTAACAAAATGTCATGCTCTAACGTTAGTTATTACAACACTTATGCAAGAATGAACTAATCATATTATTGTAATTAAGTACCTTTTTTTTGTCCTTAAGACATGAAGCTTTCCCATTTTCATACATCCCACTGATAATACAAATGATTTCTTCAAGGTTGTGGTGTGTATAAATACTATAATAAATGCATAGTAGATATAATTTCAATGACCATGGGGGAGGGGAAGTCATATCAGGACTGTCACCTCATTCAAATAATTCCTGACATAGTTCTTAAAAATTAAACCACCTGATGTGTTATAGCACACAAAACTTGCTTTAAAAAAAAAAAAAAAAAAAAAAAAAAAAAAAAACTTTCTTCCATGAAACTTTTAGAAGAGCTTAAAAGTAAGTACATGAAATTCAACAGGCAGAGGTGACACTGCCTTAGGGAAGAGAAGATATCTAATGGTGGAGAGGAGTTCTAAGACTGAAGTAAGAGAACAGTAAACAAGTGGGGTCACTTTTGCTCCCATAAGAAAACCTAACACAGAGTAACTTTTATTCAAGACTGGCACAGCCTTTTAAACTTGAATTAAGTCAGACAAATACATAGACGACATGGGAGCAAAAGTTACCCCACTTGTTTACTGTTTATTGTTTACTGTTCCCTGCCTCATTTCATTTCCAATGAAGAAAGAGAAGATAATCAATCGCGGGAAAGAAACCGCCGCGTTGAGCTTTACATCACAGATGATTACCTCATCTTACCTGTGGCTTCGCCGCAACAACCAGTTTAAACTTTTATTTATGGCTGTCAGTTCCGTAGTATGGGGTGATTTTATTGAAATGTGCGTAGAATTAAATATTTTGAAGAGAATGGATATCTTGCCAATAATATTCACAAAACAGTTTACGGGATTAGTCAACTGGGGCCTAGCAGCATAGGCTGGTGGCAGAGGTCGAACTGACCCTATCACAATATTTTGTGAAATTCTAAACCTACGTCTCTTTCTTCGATTTCGGAGCCGAAGACGAAAAATTGCTTTCCCGGTGCCCAAGTGCTGATCGTCGCTCTGAAATTAGCGCTGGAACAGTTAAACATGCCGATCGGTTCACAAACGAGAACTTCGGACACACAGTTCTCAGCAGCTTCGCACACTGTGCCATGGTGAAAGTGAAAGACGGTACCTACACCATCTACATATATATATGCTAGCTTAACCAGCATGCATTTCGCCTGAAAACTCAAGGGAGGTAAAGCACCTTCGCTAATTCCACAAAACGGAGCTTCAAAAAAATCACAAAGTATATTTACACGCACGCTCGCACGCACGCATGCACGTACACACACCCACACACACCACACACACACACCAGAGGCACGCACGCACGCACGCACACACATACACGCGCGCGCGCGCGCACACACACACACACACACTGATATTTTGTCTGACAAATTAATTGAACAAAGTAAAAATCACAACCCCTTCTCTGTCATTGCAAAACTTGCCACCCTTTCATTATCATTGCAAAACTTGCCTTGTACAAGTTATTATGACTGCAATACTGTAGTGATGTGGACGTGATTTTGTCATTTGAAATCTGCGTAAATCACTGGGTGTAACTTAAATGAACTTATCAGCTTTGTAAAGCCATACGAATTGTTCCAGGATGTTAAAAAAAAAAAGAAGAAAAAAAACCCTGACAATTATCATGATTCATGTGTATACGCACCGGTGTATTATTGAAGGACTAGCATAGTGTGTGTGGGGGGGGGGGGGGGGGGACAAAGGGAGACAAGAGTACACCAGGCAATTAGCGCCCAGTTAGTCTTACAAGTGTAGTGTGCAAAGTTATGGAGGGCATTGTTCGTGATAGTGTTATTCATCACTTAACCAGCAATAAACTCTTGTCAGAGTGTCAGCATGGATTCATATCAGGCAGATCGTGTACCACGAACTTGTTGACCACGTTGGAGGATTGGACCGACATGTTAGACTCTGGGTCTTCAGTAGATGCGATATACCTAGATTTCGCTAAGGCGTTCGATTCCGTTCCTCATGAGCGGCTCTTAAGAAAAGTGAAGGCTCATGACATTTTAGGAGAGACACTTAAGTGGGTCAGGAGCTTTTTGGTTGGGAGGCGCCAGCGAGTTAGTGTGAATGGAGCTGCATCAGGCTGGACGGCAGTGAAGAGCGGTGTGCCACAAGGCAGCGTGCTGGGGTCTGTGTTGTTTGTTGTGTTTATTAACGACCTTCCAGGCGTTGTGTCTAGTCTCTTTTCAATGTATGCAGATGATACAAAAATGTACAGACAGGTAAATAAAGAAGAGCATAGAGAACAGCTTCAGAATGATTTGGACAGTCTTGTCAACTGGCCAGATACATGGTAGTTACGTTTTAATGCTGACAAATGCAAGGTCTTACATTAAGGCAAGAAAAACCCACAGTTCAATTATGATATGAGAGAACATGGCAGTGAAGAGAAAGTTTGTTTGCAAGCTACCGAGTTAGAGATAGATCTGGGTGTGAATGTGGACAGGGAACTGAAATTTTCTAAACACATTGAGATTCAGGTGAACAAAGCTAATAGACTCCTTGGTCTTATCAGAAGATCATATGATCACTTGGATGCTGAATCCATGAAGCTTTTGTTTGTTGCATTGATTTGTCCACATTTAGAGTTTGGAAATGTTGTGTGGGCTCCACATCTAGAAAAAGACAACAAAAAACTTGTTGAGGGAGTGCAAAGGCGAGCAACAAAAGTTATTCCAGGACTTATGAGGAAAGGCTAGGAAAGATGAAACCATCCAGCATGTCTTACAGAAGGATAAGAAAAGATCTTATAGAAGTGTATAAGTATACACATGGACTGTACATGTTGGAAAACTCCTTGTTTGAGAAAGAGGTTAGGACAATCACCAGGGGACATAGCTTTAAGCTAAAAAAAAAAAAAACACAGATGCAGCACAAGTCTTCAACAAAACTTCTCTCAACGTGTGGTGGAGATTTGGAACCGCCTTCCTTCGAATGTTGCTGAAGCACCTTCCATGAACAGTTTTAAAAACAGACAGTAGATATATAGTTTAGATGTGCCTCCCACCTTCAGTTTCTGAACAAAAGATCAGTAGTTTTTAGCAAAAAGTTGTAGACAGCTTTACTGGTCAAAAGACCAGCAGAAGATTATAAGAAGGAAAGAACTGAGACCTGAAAAGAATCGGCGACAGGCCTAAAGGCCTACCTGCATGTGGAGCCGACTATACTATACTATACTATACTATAATACTATACTATACTATACTATAGTGGCTGCCTGGATAATCAGCCTCATTCAGTAGGTAGGGAGAAGGTTCACAAAATGGTTAAACTGCCGTAGCCCATTGATTGTAGGCGATGGGACGTGAACAAATGTCATTGGCTGTTAAAAGATTCGAAATGACTCTGACGAAGCTGAACCCGTTCTTTCCATCGTGGCTCTAACCTTCCCTGAAATGAATCACGTACCAATTTCCTCTTGCGTGAACAGAGAGGGTTTCAAGCTGTAGAAATCTGATCTCAAGTATTGTTCCAAATTCACAAATTCACAACCCTCAGATCCACAGCCGAACGGCTTCAACAGGCTCTTTGTATGAAGAAACAGTGGAACATAAATGTGTCATTTGCTATCAACAGAGAAAGATGTTGTCCTTTACACGATTTTAACCAAGAATCTGACAAACTAAAAAAAAAAAAAAAAAAAAAAAAAAATCAACTAAGCAGTAACTAAAGTGGCCTGACCCAATAACTACATAGATCGACTATCAAAAGGTTGAATGGCGGGGACGGGAGGTGTGTGTGTGGGGGGGGGGGGGGGGGGGGGGGGGGGGGGGGGGTTGAAAAAGCTCAGTCGGCAAAGCGTTGGACTCGTGATCCTGCTGATCCTGGGTTGGAGGTTCCAAATTCTGCCGGGCCGTTTCGGTACAGGAGAGATTTTCCTTCAGAGTTAACATAGGTTCTGATCAAAGAGTCCGTCGAATCAGATCACACACCGAGTGTGTGAACACGCACATAACATCTTGTACATAATTATGTAAACTCCTGTTGCCAGCTTTCAAAAGAGAAGGCTAGTTAGTCCGTTGGTATGGATGACACGTCTACACATAGCATGTATCCTCGGTAAAAATCGAGTGACTGATAATCGACAGAATGACATAGGAAACGAATGATTAGCGCCAGCAGGCAGATCTTTCATTGATTCTGGCCACTAACAGCCTGTTGCGTAAACATGAGCGTTTAAAGCGCTTAAAGCTTGGTCTCTAACCAAGAATAGTAGTAGTAGTAGTAGTAGTAGCAGCAGCGGCAGTAGCAGCAGCAGCAGCAGTAGTAGTAGTAGTAGTAGTAGTAGTGGTGGTAGCACCACCACCACCATTATTCGTCATAGATGTAATAGCAATAAAAGCTGTGGGGCTAGTAATGTCAGCAGCAGCAGCAGAAGTGATAGCAGTCGTAACAGCACCAGCAGCAAGATCGTGCCCCGGTATAAGGTGCTATCACAGTGGGTTCTAACTACTTACAGGGAGGGTGGTGCGGGTGGGGGTAGATTTTTTCCTATTTCCTCTCCGCGCTCTCTGTCCCTCTCGTCCTACTCATCTCCCTCTCTTCTACCCACCTACTCCGTTTCCCCTTCACCTCTCCACTTCAGCAACCCCTCCTAACACCAACCAAACCCCTTCTTGTCCAAGGGCCACACCACCAAAAAAGGTCTAGAAAATGAAAGTGTCGGCTAGGACCCCGCATTGACATTTTTGATTGATTTGGAAAGAGGGTCAGTAGTGTATTACTTTTTGACATACTAGAACTTTGAACTCAATCTAGTTTGTGAGAAATATGCATTTAAAAGTGATACTTTCAGTCAAAAAGACATGTATTTTTTAAACAAGCAAAATCTGAAGAAGAAAAAAGGCATATGGCATACTCCAAACCAACTTTCAGACACCTCAGGTAATAAAATAATGTAAGGTCTGAGGTATTAGGTTCATAACAGGCACAAAAAAAATGCAAAAAAGAACATAAAAGATAGTTTTCAATTTACCTGATTCTGAGAAAGAATTATGTCCCTTAGTTGAACTGATGCAGTCCTTATGTGCACATAATATATTTCCATTGAAATCAGCCCACATTCCATACAGTTCAAGTCAAGCATAGCACAAATATTCACTGAATTATTTTCACATTCTATTTTTGTTGTCACTTTAGATGACTGTCCACTGGTGAAAATATAAATTTTGGCATATATTGCTTGATCACAAACAATAATGACTGTTTTCTGGTCTAAATGTTCAGCAAAGTCCATCCTTCTGCAGAGGATAGTGTTGACTGTTGACATGTCTGTAGCACTGCCATCAATGACTGGAAGATATATCACAGAAACACAGGCTGGCACTTCCTTCTGAACAGCTGCATTAAATCCAGTCCAGGGTGGCAAAGGAAGGCTTTCAAGTGACTGGGCGCATAGCTTGAGCACAAAATACAACATGTCTTGTTTTACAATGGTCACTTTGGCATTTTGTTGTGCAGCATCAGTAGAGCCTAGTTCTGCAAACTGAGGATCTGTCCTCCTCTTTGTAGAGAAATACACAATGTCAGTCTCAGCACACTCCAGTTTTCTCTTCCTGGATTTGCTGATGTTAGAATTATGGGTAGTGGCATTTTCCACAAATGTAGCTGGCAAAGGATGTTGTCCACACTGAATTGCAATCCCATTCACACAGTGTGTTGTGTTTTGTCCATTCATAGTTTCTTCTTGGAAGTCAATGTTGTCCCAAACCAGTGTTATATATTGAGACCTGTTGATAGAAGATGGCACTGGATTTCTCATTTCAGCTTCAGTGATAGAAGTCTCCACTCTCTGAAGTGTTGTCTGTGAGGTACAATGCCCATGCCCATTCAATATGTTAACAAGTCTTCCTGATCCTGTTATGTGTCTTACCGCCATCCCAAGCATGATCTGCTTTGGTGTGGTGTAATTCTTGTTTGCCAAGGAAATAATGTCCTGTGAGATGGATAGTATCTTCTGCTTTACATGTCATGGAACATGTACATGATCCTGTTCAAATTCACATGTGAAACCACAGATCCAGGCAATGAAGTTGAATAATTCAGCAAGAACAATTTTAAAAGATTGTCTTCATTTCCATCATCTGAAGGCCATGAAGCTGTTTCTGGAGTTGTTCTCAAAACATTCCTCACAGAAAGAGCAGACATGTAAAGTTGCTTCAATTCATTTTCCAAATCATCGCTTGCAGCTTCTGCAGTAATCTTTGACTGTTTTATCCCAGTCACATGCCTTTGTCTTACTGTTTCACAAGTTTGCTGACATTCCACTGGGCCTTAAGATCCTGAGTATAGATGACATCATTGTTAGATTCATTGCTCTCTAAGTCACTGTCTTCTGATTCATCACTGTAGTCAGTTTCAGTGTCTTCTAGTTCTGTGCTCATAACAATGCTCTGCCCAGCACTGAAAAAAAAACACCACCTGTGACTTGCTTTTGAACCTTTGACCTGCAAAAACAGTGTAAGAGTATACTACCTGAAGGCATGTTTTCAAATATGTGCTTTTACAATGTTTGCTCAAAGAAATATTTTCCTTTTCTTGACATGTTTGCCTGAACAGTCTGTTGAGCTTAGTGACGGTGGCAATTCTTCCACCCTTCTGCAGCTGTGGTTCTATAACATTCATACAGAATGAATCAAATGATTTCTGCAATGGGCGTGGTGAACACAGGGTAGAAGTTGACTCGGATGAACCATCACAATCAGTTGTTTTGGCCTTCACTGTCCCCTTGGAGCTGTATGCATCAGATTCTGTACCAGGAGTTGTGATACCTGTTAGAGCAATGAAGATTAATATTAAAACTAAGACAAGAGGCTCAGGGTGAGGGAGGGAGGGAGGGAAGGGGGCAAAAGGAGAGGGAGGTGACAGGGAGAACAGGGAGGGAGAATAATAGAAAAGGTTTTGAAATATATATAAAATACACTGGTGAATTCTTAAAAAAACAAAATAAATAATAGCAACATAACTGCAGTCACCATCATCATCTCCATTATTATCATCACTTAATAAATACAATAACAAAAATCATCACAGCAACTGGTAACCCTCAAAAGGCAGTAATACTGACACCAAAGTAAAATGGATAAGGAAGAAAGTGGACTGAGATTAGCACACCATGAATATGGAAAAAAGGAATGCACAATAGTGAAGTCCATTGAAAAAAGGTAGCCTGAGGGTGAAGGTACAAAAAGAATGTAAGACTAGGAGGACAATGGTGACTGGATGAATGAATATGAAACAAAACTGATGAAACATTATAACCAAAAAGGATGTTAGATGAGGGGGAAAAAATCTCAAATGAGAAAGTAGGTCTAACTTACTTTTTTTTTTTTACTTTGTTCTCAAACAAGGATCTATGAACATTTTCTTTCTGCATCTGTCAGTCTCTTGAGCACACCACCCATGTGCACAGTGACACAAATACAGTGACACCTGTCATACACTTCTCAACAAAAACAAGAACAGCAGCAACACACACACACACACACACACACACACACACACACAACACACACAAGGTGGCCAGCATGCGCAAAAGAGAGAGAGGTCTTCAGTGTGAAAATGGGGTGAGTATGTGAACTTACTTTGCCTCCACAGCTAGAAAGTCTGGTCTGTACTGAATGTCATGGAGGACATCAGCTCTCTGAAGACTGACAACGGCATCATAGAATCCTTCTGCTGAAGGGCCTCGCTGTTGGTATCAGATAAACCGATTACATATTAATGCATATTTACAAACAGACACACACACACACAAACAACACACACACAAACCACACACACACACACACACACACACACACACACTGCTAATGTTTTAACCAATCAGGATATACAACTATGCATTCAAATACCCACACCCTTACATATGATTAAATGTGAAATTTTAATACTCACACACCCATCAAAAGTAGAAACTTACCTATGCTACATGTAAATCATACACATGACACTAAAATTTATTCTGATTGTCCTAATGTCAGTCACATCTTTCATTTCTAGAAAATAAAGCTACATACCAAATTACCAAAATTTTGCTTTTCTTGGTTCTGCACACTGCATACATTTTTAAATGCAGAATTCATGCTTTGTAACATTTGTTTTTGATGATCAATGCTTATTATTATTATTATCATCATCATCATTAGTATTATTTTGACATCAGTTAGTGCGCATTCAGTAAAAAGTCTTAAAACTGTATTTTGGTACAGTTGTACTGGTTTGTTTTGATTTGAATATAAAGGACTAACATGTATTAATTAAGCAACAAGCAAAAAACAATATCTTTGTCAGTTGTCAGACTGGGACCCGTCAGACTAACACACTCTCACAAACTCAATGACCATGGTGGGGATGGGTAAGAGGGTGGGGAAGTGTAAATGAGAACAAATGACGGAGACACACTACCTCACTCCTTCAGTTTTTCACACACACGCACACATAGATACACACACACACACACACACACACACACACACACGATAGTACATAACGTGTCGTTTTTTCAGTGGAATTGTAGATCTATAACTACAAACCAAGCATACTTACGACATCATCTTTCTTCAAACCCGTACGAAGTTTTGATATTACAATCGTTAAATGTTATCCCTTCCAAACTGCCGAGTTTGCCTAACTATTATTTCACTCCAGTATACGACAAGGGAAGTGTCAACGGTCACGTAAATACTGCAATATATATACGTGAAGGGCTTCAGTATAACATAAGTGCATCACCAATCCCAAAATCTGGCAGTGATGTACATGCATGCGTAGCCAATATAAAACTTGGTAAATCTTTTACAATGAATGTTATGTCAGTATATTTTCCTAAAGGCCCGAATGATCAGAATTCTGACTGGCTACGCGCTATTCAAGATCAACATTGTAATAAGTGGTTAATAGCGGGCGACTTTAATGCTCACTCGCCCTTCTGGGAAAATGACTGTAACACTGTTACCAGTAATCGTCTTGTTGAAAACATCGTAGACAGTTCATCCCACCTTTTAAACGATGGCAGTATCACCCGGATCCCAGATATATCCAAACATAGAGCTACAGCTATAGACCTTTCCTTTATCTCACCAGAACTTGCTCCATCTTGCACATGGGAAACATGTAAAGATACTTTAGGTAGAGATCATTTGCCTATAATTATAACCATTGTTAAAGAAAATACTCTGGGTAATAATGATGTACATGATACTCCAGTGAAATACAACTATAAGTGTGCAGACTGGGATAAATTTCAAACTATTCTAGCTTGTCAAAACTTCGATAAATGTATGCAAGAGCATACTGACATGCAATATTCAGAATTCAAGGATGCAGTTATTTTGGCAGCTAATTCATCAATCCCAAGACTACAAACCACAAAACAGTCTAAACATGTGGGGAATATCTGGTGGACTAATGAATGTGAACAAGCTGTTAATTTCAAAAAAGACAAATATAAGGTGTACATTAAGGCGAAAACAGAAAAAAATCTAGATGAAAATTTACGCAAACAGTTAATAGAAGAAAGTCATATGGAAATGAAGAAAGCAAAGACACACAGTAATAATGTAGTAGCCAAAGCAAAACGGCTATATTGGAATTCTTTTTGCACAAAGGAAGTTACAGATAATAAAGACTTAAATAAGGTTTGGAACAAAGTGAAATGCAAGAAAAATGGAATTAGACTTCCAAGCTATCCAATAGAATCTAATGAGAATAAGTTTCCTTCTGATGGAGAAAAGGCGGAAACCTTCGTGGACATGTTTTCTATGAATAGTAAATCAGAAGGTCTGTCCTCAAACTGTAAAATATATAGAGAAAAAGAACAATTGCAGCCTGTCTATTCAGACCCTCTTCCTGATAATGATCTCTCTATTAATGCACCGATAACAATCAGAGAGTTGAAAAGTGCAATATATGGTATCAGCAACAAAAAATGCTCTGCTGGTCTTGATATTGTGAGCAATGAAATGTGAAAACATCTCCCTGATAACTGCATTGTTTTCCTGCATCATATAGTTCAGAATTGCTGGGAAAATGGCGTTGTTCCTCAAATATGGAAAGATTCAATAGTCGTTCCGATATTAAAACCTGGAAAACCTATGAATGACAAAAACAGCTACCGCCCTATAGCTCTCACTTCCCATTGTGGTAAACTTGTAGAAAAATTGTTTTAAATAGGCTCATGCACTTTTGTGAAAAGAACAATGTAATACCAATTAATCAAGCTGGATTTATGAAAGGAAGATCTACAGTTGAGCACTTGGTTAAATTATCTACCCAAATAAAGCGTCAGTTTGCTCGTAGGAAAAGTATACTCGCTACCTTCTTTGATGTCAAAAAAGTCTATGACCAAGTCTGGCACAGGCGCTTGTTATACAAACTGAAACTGACTGGAATATCTGGAAACATGTACAATTATATTAAATCATTTTTAAATAATAGAAGTATGTTAGCCAGAGTAGGAAGAAGACACTCAACACTCAGAAAACTAGACATCGGAATTCCACAAGGTTCAGTATTAGCACCTGTTCTTTTTAACATCCTTATTCACGATCTCCCAAAAGCAGTTTCCAAAAATGTTGTTCTAGTGCAATACACAGATGATATCTGTATGTGGATGGAAGTAACTCTGAAAAAGTCAACCCCACAAAGAGCACAGAATTATGTTAGAAGACTATATCAAAGAGATTTAGATAGCATAGGGAACTATATGACAGAAAATGGTCTGTCTTTGTCCACTGAAAAAACAAATATGATGTTGTTTAATGCAGGAAGCAATCCAGAAAATTTACCAGTCTTCAAACTTCTAGGGGAACCTTTAGAATATAAACAAAGTATTAAATTTTTAGGACTTTTCTTTACTCCAAAATTATCTTGGAATATTCATTTTGAATACATATTAACAAAGGCTAGGAAAAGTCTGAATTTACTAAAGATCATAAGCAGACTACCCTGGGGAATGGATTCAAAAACTCTACTTCATCTTTCTATTGCTCTTATTAGATCAAAACTTACATATGGTCAAGAAGTGTACTTTAGCGCTCCAAAATTTCTTCTAAAAAAGTTACAAAGTTTGGATTGCAAAGCCATTAAAATTGCTCTCGGTATCCCTATTCATGCCTCAAACGCAAAGACATATAGAGAAGCTGGAATTTTGCCCCTTGATGATTATCGTGAACTAGCTGCATCAAAATTTGTCATAAAATCGAGTGCTGGTGATAATTACATTCAAGAAGATTTAAAAATTAGATCGGACACTGACTTTCCCAAAAGGGCAATTACGATTAAATCGCAAGAAACAATAGCTACATATACTTCTGATTTGATTAAATGTTCAAAAATAGATATTAAAGAAGTGGCTAAAAAACCCATCTTCTTCATCTATTCCATCATGGGAGATACCAAAACCTATTCTTGATACTGGTTATTCTGATATCAAAAAAAGGGTAGATATTAATATCATCACAAATTTAGCAAAATCACATGTATACGAACAATATCAAAACCATTTTCAGGTATTTACTGATGGTTCCGTTTTAGATGATGGAAATGTTGGTGCAGCATTGGTTATACCTTCCCTTAAAACTCAAAGATCGTTCTTTCTGGGTAGCAATTTATCTATATTCACAGCCGAATTAGTAGCGATAATGATGGCAATGGAATTTTTAACAGATCTTCCCATTAACATCGCTCAGATAGTTTTCTTTGTAGATTCAAAATCAGTCCTACTTGCCCTTGACTCCTCTAATATATTGACACGACCCGACCTTGTGTTTGAAATTAAATATCTTTTATACTGTCTGGTGTCTAAAGGCATTATTATAGAATTTTGCTGGATTCCTTCGCATACTGGTATACTTGGAAATGATTTGGATGATAGGGCTGCGAAAAGAAGGTGCTAAAAAAGCAGGGTCATTTTCTGAGTTGAAAATAAAACTGTCAGTAGTAGAATGTTATCATACTCTTGAATCGACTGCACGGAAGAGAGCTCAAACAAATGTTGATACGTCTACAGAGATTTCATCCAACCAATGGGAAGCTTTTCCAATAGACCTTGTATTAAGAAAAATGCCTGATCTTCCAGTTTATTATTCCAAATATCTTCTCTTATAATTCGATTAAAGCTAAATGCTTTGAAAACAAAGTTTAGTAAGAATACTAACTGTATTTGTGGTAAAGAGATAACACTGAACCACATTTTGTTCAATTGTCACAAGTTGACTACTTTCTTACCAACAACATTACGATCCAATACTTTTTCTGAAAAAAACTTGCAAGATCTACTTTCGAATCATTCTCTGCTGATCGAAATTGCTGAATACTTAATTCATAGTCCGATTGGGGTTTTTATTTAGATAGTTTTGAGCTAACTCATTTTGTTTAAGATAGTGAAGGATTTTTGTCTTCTTGCTATATATTGGTTTTTTTCTCCACTAATTGTTGTATTTAAGATTATTGATATGTTTATTGTTCAGTTTAGACACATATACAGATACATACACGTACACACTCACATACAAAGACCTACATTCATGCTTACACAACACACAGGCTTATTCATTTAATCATTCAGTCAGTCAGTCACTCTCTTCTTTCATTCACGTCTAATATCACTCAAAGTGAACAGACGTTAAACAGAAGTACGAACGAACACACACACACACACACACACACACACACACACACACACCACACATACACACACACACACGTCATGTCATGGAGATAATAAAGTGTTCTTGACTTGAAATGAAATGGGATGCCAGAGGGGGGGAGGTGGGGAGGGAAGTGGGGGTGGTGGTACAGAATGGTAGGGGTAGCTTAGAATTGTAAGCGGTTTGTGAAACTGGGTATCAAGGACCACCCTTCTCTCTCTCTCTCTCTCTCTCTCCTCTCTGATAAATTTGTCAGTTTGCATCAGCAACATCCCCATGTTTACTGAAGTTCTGTCTGATGTCTGCACGATATTTGTTTGCTCATGACATGTTTGTCACTCACTATGTGATGCGTGACACCACATCAAAATTTATTTACTGTCATAACAAAAATGCTTTAAATACTTACTTGACAAAGTTTTTCTGGACACCATGTTCCTGTGGCTGTGTTGTGCTTCCACTTGGTCTTCTTGCATAAAATGCTGATGGGTGGCAAAACATTGGAACTTGTTCCTCTTCCATTTTTCTGCCGTTGTGGGCTCACTTTATTTCTTGGTGAAACTGTACCAGTAGCTTTGCCCTTCTGAAAACGCACCTGCGCTTATTCCGCGTTTGCCGCATATAACACTGCCGTGCATTTTCTGGCTTCGAGTCGAAATCAGAAGCTTTTGAGTGATCACCTGTTCTCCATCTAAGTCCGTCCACTGGTGACAGGATCGTATAGTTGTAATCCATTGAATGTCAGAAAATTGTTCTAAATGGGTAAAAATTTCACATTCGCAACAATGAACAAGACAGTCGTCTGCTGTTAAGGGAAATAACTCGCGATGAAAACAGCCGGTGAAAAGACGTTTTCGGCTTCATTAATTCGCCAACTTTTTTGCGTTCTACTGATTAATTTAGATAGGTTCGGTGGTTCTAGACTATAAAATTTTTTTTTTTTTTTTTTTTGCTGTCCCAACCTCTGCGCCACCTCAGAGGCAGTGCACCCACGCCGCTCATTCCGACACCCCGTCCACAGCCACAGCCCGGTCGGCCCCGCCGCAGCCCCGGCACCGGCAATCCACAGGGAGCAGTCAATGTCAAGTCGTCAAGAGGCAACCCACCGGAGGAGACACTGCACTGCTGCCGAGTCACTTCGGTGGTGTTCAGTGGCGCCTGTTCTGATCTAACATACGCAGGACACCACCTACTAAGCCCCCTACTGACGACAATAATTGCTTAGTCGCGGAGCCGGCGTGAGTGAGCTCTCCCTCCGGAGGGCGCCACCACGTCCGTCCAACGACAGCCCCCATGGACTCGCCGATACCGGTGACCCCGACGGAAACAAACCAAGGCCACAGACGTGGAGAGGACATCGAAACATTCGAGTGAACGATATCGAACGATATTGACTGGATGACACGGGAAACGACTGAATGAAGCGCCAGCTGGCAGCTCTTCAGTCGGCACTACCCAGGTAGACAGCCCGTTGTGTAAACGAGTGTGGATTGTAAAGCGCTTAGAGCTTGGTCTCTAGCCGAGAATAGGCGCTATATAAGTATTCATTATTATTATCATTATTATTGTTTACTGTTTGCGTTCTTCCACCTCCTCAGAAGATTTCGTTGAAAGGCATATTAATCATGCAGTAGACTAGCTGTCTCCCACAACCCACCAATGCACCCACCCATGCCCTCACCCCCTCCGTCCTCCCTCTTCCACTTCCCCCACCCCCACCCCTGCTCCCCTTGCCCTCACTCTGTCTGCTCTCCCCCGTCTTCCCTCCCCTTCTGTCCCCCCCCCCCCCCCCCCCCCCTTCCCTTTCCCCGCCCTTCTGCTTTATCCCTTTTTCTCCTTTCCCTGTACCCCTTCCCCCTGCCCCCCACCCCCCATCCCCCCATCATTTCCTTCTCCTCCCCTATCTCAGCCCCTTTTGTCCTGGACCCGCTTAGAGATCCTTGAAAAGAAGGAGAAAAAAAAAAAAAAAAAGCAAAAGAAGAGCTTGATACCAGCTGAGCTATTCTGGCTGACAAAAAGCCTGACATTTTAAATCTATATAAATGCCGACGGTGAGGCGAGTTTGACTATCTTAAAATCCAGACATCATTTTGCTTCAAAATATCATAGCATTAAAATGCGACTCATGCGACTTTACAGCACATAAGTGATTTGTTTCTGATCTTTTCAACATGCTTATAAATCCCACGCAAAGTAGGAAGAAGATCATACGAAAACTGAATTTATGTAACCAACAATAAAGACCGCAGACAACAAAGACAGTACCGAACCCAGGCACGCTGACAGACAGACAGAGAGAGCTTGATATATTAGAAAACTGAGTTGGGTGTTCATGCACCGGTGTGTAGGCTGATCGATGACTATGTGGTGTTGCTCACCATATTCCGCCGCCACAGTTAAATGGGAAGCACCAAAATGCTGCTGCTGCCATTACCAGCCCTACAGCTTTTGATGCTGTTACAGCTACGATGAACAATGGTGCTGCTGCTGCTGCTACGACTACAACTACTAGTACTACTACTAGTATGTTGCTGCTGCAGCTGCTGCTGCTACTATTTCTACCGCTGCTACTTCTGCTATTAAAGCTAGTGCCACTGAACGTGCTCTTGTCACGCTAAAGTGCTGTGGCGCCCCAACTGTTCATGATGTTGGACGGAAAGAAGCGTAGGTGTGGAAGGGGGGCACGAAAGAAAGTCAGTCTGTGATTAAATTCTGTCAGATTTTTTGAAGAAGAGGAAACACGACGGAAAGAAATATCTAAAGGAATCTTGAGGATTGTAGGACTCTCGAAGATTTTAGATACTCCCCGATTTTTTTAAGTTTGTGGGTCGGAAAGGAAGGCGATGATGGGGTTAGTGACTTTAAACACAGCACGTCGTTTGAGAGAGTTCTTGATACGTTTTTATGAAGCAAAGATACTTTCGTAAACTACTATGAAGGTAATAAATGAAGTGTTGGCTTTCCTTGCCCAGATAGGTCTAAAATCACACAATTTTCTCTGTATATGATACTCATTTCTTTTCCAAAATACAATCAGTCCCACTCCATGGGCGGCTGTGTGCATTTGTATTCATGTTTTAATTCGCCGGTGTATTGTACGGTTTTTAAACAAGTGGTGAGGGTATGTGCACAAACTAAACAGATGAAGGGGCTTTGTCAAATGTCGTAGACACCAGGGACAATCATGCTTATGTCGTTGGAATGTAAATCAAAGAGTGCGCCACAGAAAAAAAAGCATTAATAACTGCGTTTGTTGAAAGTAGATTTTTCATTTTAAAAGAAAATATTAAAATGGATTTGTGATTTGGGCCGCACAGACATTTTTTTTTCTTTTTTTTTTCAGTCTCGATTCGTTTAAGGTCACCTCTCTCTCTCTCTCTCTCTCTCTCTCTCTCTTTGCATCTTTCCCTCCCTCCCTCCTCTCTCTCTCTCTCTCTCTCTCTCTCTCTCTCTCTCTCTCTCTCTCTCTCTCCCCGCATCTTTCCCTCCCTCCCTCACCTCTCTCTGTGTCTTGCTTTAGTTAACCATTGCATAGATTGAACAAGGGTGCATCTTGCCTTTTGAGTCAAATCACTCTCTTGAAAAAGTACTGCGAAAAAGGCGCTTCAATCGCAATGTGCATCAACTAGTGGTCCTTAAGCAATATTCTTCTACGTCTGACGATTTAGATGTACGGTCCCAAGTGACTGGCAATGTGGTCGCATCATTCTCTGTACATGAGAAACAAAGAAAAAGAGAATGGCTCAACCGATCTCTCCTGCACAACCTTCTAAATCGGAAATTGTCGGCAATTTCCAGTCTCGTGTGATGTGTAGGTCTGCCTCGGACTAAAACCCAATTCCATGTTCCCAGACAACTTGCTGTTCGTTTTTCTCTTTTTTTCTTCCGTATTTCGTTTTGACTCGTTTTCGAGCCTTATGATTTAAAGTAACATTTCCGATTTCAAAGCTTGATTTGTCGCCGTTTGTATATGAAACACCACCGTGATTCCTCATTATGTCTGTTCCCACATTTTCCTCTCTATCTCCTCCCATGTCTTTGTGTTTTATGTTTCCATTTCCACTTTTTAGTGTCTCATCGTCCGTACCTCTCTCGGGGTTATTCTCACGCTGCTCATACCAGCCACCTCATACACTGACACAGTGTCTCGTCGTGTTGCAGTGCCTGCAGCGGCAGTCTACACTTCCTTTCTGTGGTGTCCACCAAGGATGGACGATGACGCGCGCCCAGTTTCGAGGCCTTGAACCAAAGGGCGCACTGACATGCTGCTCCACTTCGACAGGTGAAGACAGACTTCTGTTATTCTGAAACAGACTCTAGGTCCAGGCTCGGCGAAACAGTGCATTTTTGACAAATGTATACCTCAGATGTTACAAACAGAATGAAAACATGCAAGCAAAATACTCCACAATGTGTCATCTTCAGACTGACGCAGAATAATGCATAAAACATTATTGCCCGGATGCGAATGTGTTTTGTGCATTGTTGATGTCTGATGTTTAATACGTGTGGAAAAAAAAATAGTGAAAAAAATCTAATGGTCCGTTTGCTATTGTATATCAATTGTATATTGTATAATTAGCAGTGAACTGTCAGATTCACCGTGTCTGGGGCACAGCATGACGGAAGGCGGTGCCTCTTTCGCCGCCTTTAACCTTCTCTGAACTGAATCAGGTACCCATTTACTGCTGGGTGCACAGGGAGGGTTTGTTTTTTTCCAACACGAATAAATCCAAACCCACGGATGGTTCGAATTTACGACCCTTAGTTATGCAGCCAAACTTCATTTAAACCACACTAAACTAAAAGGGCAGGATGGGAAAGTGAGAAGAGCTACGTAGGTAAGAAAGACGACTGCAAACATTAAACGAGCAAAAAAAAAAAAATTTCAGCTGTGTTAGTCGTTGAAGTGGGTACATTTAAACTCCAAAGTATTGTTATGATAGCAGCCATCATATACTGAATTATATTATAGTTTGAACTTAAACCGTTGAACTTTAAGCGGGGCTGGCGACTTGTTCACTGTTGGCGCGTCAAGCATCACGGAAGAAAAGAAAAGGGACGTAATTCGTCTTCTTTCACAGATATACCGCCGTCACACATCCCCTGTTAAAATCCCTGTTCTGATAATCAATAGACGCTACCTTTGAGCATGTCGTATATATTTGATTAGGAACCACAGAAAAAGTTATGTGTGACACTGGAGACATGAATATTGTTTTGAGAGGGGGTAGTGGGTTGGGAAGGAGAGAGGGTGGGCAGAAGGAAGGTGGCGGGGGTGGGTGGGGGTGGGGTGTGGAGATTCTGTTCGTTTTCATATCACTTGGATTCTAAATGATTTCAAACATTTACATTTTCTTGATCTGAAATACAAAAAGCAAACCAACTAACAAAATACATCGAAAATCTTGGATATGGATGAGGGAAGATCACTTTTCCTATAAAACGCGTAAAGAAATGCGTGTTGTTCTCTCTGACGTGTAGCGACCGTAATTTGATTTAGTTTATGGCAAAGTCATCAAACTTCTTAGGCAGTTTGATTCTTCTCAGTGATAGTGTTAAGCCACAGTGTAACAGAGAGAACGTGTGTTTCATTGTGCATGTTTGTGGTGTGTGTTCACTAAGTGTCCTGAGATGATTTTTGCTGACGGTGTGTTTGAAGTGTTTCCCACATGGAGCTGTTGTGTTTGTTCACAGATTGCTTGGAGTGTTTCAGATCGTATGTCTCCCGGTCCTGATCGTCTCGCTCACATGCCCACAGTCAGAACACGGCGGCACCAAAATATTGACTTGGCAGTATTGTGCCAGACCGTGTGTATCCTGTCTATGAGCTTCTCGTCCACACAGACGATCAATTTAGGGATTCCTGACCATTTGAGAGAGAGAGAGAGAGAGAGAGAGAGAGAGAGAGAGAGAGAGAGAGAGAGAGAGAGAGAGAGACAAGGTCATACAAACAACAAATAAACAAGAGACGAAGGGATTTAAAAATAGACCAAAAATGCTTTATTCAGATCAGATGCGTGTGAAGCTCAAGCCAACAGAAACATTCATAAAAAAGACTCTCCATATCTTATTCACGTACAGGTGAAGGAAGGAAGGAACAAGGCAGAATTCAAACAACACTATCTGTGACTTGCTAGTCGACCTTGAAATATACAACACTTTACTGTGTACTTCTACACTGGACAACGTTGAAAGAAAGACCAGCACAAGAAAGTATGGATGACCTTCAACACCCTGTCTTGACGATAAAGTGACCTTGGAACATTGTGCACCCCAACAAGATGCGACAAAGGTCAGGCCGAGGGAATTTATGCCGTGGCCTCCCTATTCCTATTTCCAACCACTGCTATGTATATAGTGGACCTTGAAACACCACTTGTCAAACAACGGTGTCACACACTCATGTTTGTGCACATACACTCTTGCATTCACAAACAGTATGCTTACTTCGTACGCAACATGCAATCACTCCATTCACCCAAAGGAGCACTATCACAATTGAATTAAGTTTTCTATAAAACGCTCCCTTTACTCAATAAAGAAAAGGGTCTTAATTCTTTTCTCTTCACTGCATTTTTCAACAATTATTTCTTCTCTTTACAAGATAATTCCCCACATGCAAACAATAACACAATATTCAAAGTTTTATCAAAAATCAAACACTCACACACATGTTACACTATCAATTCTTTTTATATTAAATAGTAACAGTAAAGACAAGTCATCTTCTTGACTTGTCGAGGAGCTTTCGTGCACTTGGATGTACCACCTCTGGACCACCACAGCCTGGACCCTCACTAGGCTGGTACACCCCAAGTCTGGAACACCACTGGACGCTGAGGGATTCTGTAACGAAACCCTAGGTCCAGGGTTAACCTCTAACAATGAATTTTATTTATTCTTTCTCTTTCTCTCTTATTATTCATAGCTCCTTTTTAACTCCTTTCACATTCACTCCAAAATCAATATAGAATACTCACATGAGTCTTGTTCCGCCAACCTATTCCTACCTACAGTTGGGGTACAGAAAGAAATCTATACAACAATATTTTATTTATTTATTGTTCAATTCTTCTCTTTTCGCGTTCAACGTTCACCTTTCTCTTTTTCCCAAATAGCGCAATATCATCAAATCTTTATAATTATCAAACTTCTGTTATCATTACAATTATATATTACACCTTTACTGTAATTGCTTTAACCAGTTTACAACCCCAGCTGGTACTCACCTTCTAGGGAATAAGCGACAAGCCTACCCTAGTAGACTTCCAGTCTACATCTACACTCTATACTTGAGTGAAACTTGCCACGCCAGGCATATCACACCCACCAAGGGTTAAGCACACCCAAACCAGGGTTGCATCGGACAAACCAGTCCAGTCATATAGCAAACCCAACCCAGGGTTGCATAGGACAATCCTAGTCCTAACTATGTTAAACCCAACAAGGGTTACAATCAGACATCCTCCTATGTCTGTGTCCAGAGCTCCTCTGAAGTAACAATAATCTTCCACCCTTCCTCACATTGGGTGAACACACTTCACAATCCACTCAGCGTCCTACTCTTCCACATCACTGGCGGTTGCACTCCATGAATACAAAAAAGCATCAAAACGTAGGTTCCATTCCACAATCGCAAAAATGACAAAATCTCTTAACACTCTTCTTTGACATGAAGCTTTTCCATTCACATAACACTTTTCTCATTCACATGACAAACGGATTTCTAGACTGGAGAAGAACAGAGAAAGCCAACACCGGAGTGCTCCTTGTTTCCCTTAGTGGCCTTGTTGCAGTGTGTATCAAACACAATTGTTGCAGGGACCCAAAGTCGGGAGGTGCTTGCTATGGCCTTCACATTTTCGTTTCACGTGCTCGGAATTTAGAATTGTGACCTGGAACTAGATAATGAACCTTTAAATCATGTAAGTGGCCAAAAGGGCATGGACGTTTACAGTACATAGAATAATGAGGGTAAGGTGAAGGTCGCACATCTATCTATATCGGATCTTCAGAGCTATAGTCAGCCAGAAGGTGCCGAAACTGTGTGGGGAAGCGAGCTACTACTAGGACTGCGACTACTTATATGGATTTTAGCGACCTTGCAGAGCAAGGTTAACCAATAACAGCCATGTCTGCGAGAATGTGCTCGTGCTTTCTGTGTGAATCGGCTCAAGCTTAGCGTCATGCAACACTTCAAGTGTGCTGTGTCAAGCTACAACCTTCCATGTAAAAAGGAAATGCAAATGAACGGAAACCTAATCATGAATCTTCAATCGCACAAGGGAGAGACTCTGAGCTGAGAATCAACAGTCAGGAAATGGCCGTCTTTTTCTCGTGTCAAAGTCGAATCAGTACAAGTTAGCGTAGCAGGACAGAGTGGAATCGACGAACAATTCAGCTTTTAGATGCAGCTATTAAGCAAAAGCAAATTCATGTAATAAAAACACAACTGAACCAAATGAAATATGTAGGAACAAAGTGCATACTTTTTAACATTAAGATCACTATGAACAATTGATAATCTTGAAAAATACGTTGTTATTCTCAAACGCATTGGTCATCTTCTGTATTTCTTGCAGACGACCTATTCATATTGCATGGAACACAGGTTTCGATGCTAACGTGCTTAGAGCTTGTTCTTTATGTATGGTTAGTTGTGACAGCTGAACACAAGTGCCAGCAAATTTACACAACGATAGCACCTTCGTCGCAAGCCTCCAGAGGAAGGTGGTTTTAAGGCTATGTTGTAATTAATAAATGAGCTGGATGTCTCTTCTTTCAGTGATTTTCACTATCAACGACAAAGCTGACAAATACGAAGACAGCTGGGCTCTGACACGCAGAACACCAACCGCAAGATGCTTTGGTTTGTGGTTCATGGCCAGACAGACAACCATAATGGCGGTCCTCAGTTAGAACTAATCCCCAGCCAACCTCGGTCTCTTACAAGACAACAATTGATCGTATTGAAGATGAAATGGATTTACACACAGAACAAAATCACTCCATCAGAGATTACGCTGTTTAAAACTGTCTTTCCATTCGTTTTGGCACTGCCCAGCGGATCGTCCGAATGATACACAAAGTTAAAGGTTAATGAGATGCGACTCTCTGGTTTGGAGAGCGGGTGGCGTTGAGTGGGGGGTGGGGGGATGGGGGGGAGTGTTAGGGAGGGGGAAGAAGGGGAATAGAAGGGGAGATGATGAGCAGGCCTGGCTGCCATCTAGCAGCATTGTTGAGGGCGTGACTAGACAGACTTGAACATTTTATCTCATTGCCACCTGCCCCTTATTCACCAACTTCCTCCCGCCTCCCGCCCCCCCTCCCCTCCACTTTCCTTCTCTCTTCGTCCTCTCACCCCATTTCCCTAAGCTATTGCTAGAGGTACCTAACCTAGCTCAATTGCAGTGCACAAAATTAAAGACCACGATCTAGCTCTTCGTCAATCTTTCATTAAGGTACCTAACCTAGCTCAATTGCAGTGCACAAAATTAAAGACCACGATCTAGCTCTTTGTCTATCTTCCATTGCACCCCACTCCTGAGATTCCCCAGTTCACACTGAGTACCCCTCAAAAAAAAAAAAAAAAAAAAAAAGAGAAAGAAAAAGAAAAGTCAAATGGGGATGTGGTCAGTTCCCTTAGCGGGTGGAGTCATACACATTATCCACCACAACTTGTCTTTCAGGATGGCGGCGCAACCGATCATACACTTCCGCTTCCTGCTGTGACGAAGGATGCTGCTGTGACGCAGCGGGTTGTAGTGGCGCAACGTGATTGTACACGTCACTGGCGCCGACCTCGTTTCCTCTTCTGTCCCGGTCCAGTCGCCCGTACTCCCCGTCGTCATTTCCTCTTCCGGTTCCGTTTGGCACATCTGCCAGGCAGTAGTCTCCTGTCGTCAGGTTCTGGGCCCGTGAAGATCCCGCCGTGTCGTCATCGTGGTGTGTGGCGTCACCGTGGTGTGTGACGTCACCCTGGTGTGTGACATCACCGTGGTGTGACGCGCGGACAGTAGATAGCTGGGTCTCCTGCTGACTGCTGACTTCCTCAAATGATCGGCTGAAAAGGGTGATAATTATTGGAAAAAAAAACAACACACATTGCTGGCTTCTGTGATTCACTATGGTAATACACCGTGCAAGTTTACAGAATAGCATTTGTTGTTGGAGCTAATAAAACAGTATAATTACATCAAATATCAGAGGAAGTTATGACCGTTAGCAGGAGGAAAACAAAAACAAAAACGTAGGCGTGATTTAGTGCTTGCTTAGCCATGTCGTACAAGTTCACAAATGTTTGTACATACTTTGGACAAAATAAATAATATAGCAATCAACTAGCCGCCGTGGCGAAGTGGTTAGCGTCGGGGACTCCCGGTTGGGAGGCTGTGGGTTCGATTCACATCAGAGCCATGTGGAATATTTCTGTTCCGACCGGCTTTTACCCAGAGTTGAGTTTGCTACGGGCTCAGTTGGGAAGACTGGGACCACACAGTCGAGTTTCATCCACTAAATGGATGCGTCTCTGACGGTGTTGCTCAAATTTTCTGACCAACACTGCAGGTGTCTGTATCTCTCGGGCCTGGTTGACGCCGGGATATATTATGAAAGTAAGCGTCATGTAGTCTCAGACCGGTATGGAATTGCGTAGCATCATCTTCGTTATCCTCATTCTTTTCGATCAGCATCTAAAAAGAAAAATCTCAAATTGCGTGGCCCTTCATGCCCTGCTCTCATGGTGACCTCAATTCTGTTGTTCTATTGAAATCTATGGTTTTGCTTTGACTCCGTCGGGGTCAGTAATATCGGCAAATTCATGGGAAGGACGTGGTGGCGCCCTCCGGGGGTTGGGGGGTGTGTGTGTGAAGGAGAGCTCACTCATGCCGACTGTACGACTTAGCACACACACACGCACGCACGCACGCATGCATGCACGCACGCACGCACGCACACATCCCACCAACCGTTTGCGAATGCAGTAGATGTACAGGCCGATGCCAAGGATCGCAGCAAGCACAGCACTGGCTCCAGTCGCATATGGCAGCACTGGATTACCCTCTTTAGTGAAAAGAACAACACACACACACACACACACACACACACACACACACACACACCACACACACACACACTCACACGATCGCGCTCGTGCACGCACGCACGCACGCACGAACGAACGAACGCGCGCGCGCACACAGACACACAGACACACAGACACACAGACAGACACACACACACACACACACACACACACACACACACACACACACACACACACACACACACACACACACACTGACTGACTGACTAAAACCATTGACTGTCAGATTAACATATTGTTGTACTGACATTTAAAAATTCTTAATAAATTACTGATCTGAATGACATAAAAATCATAAAGGAAACTTAACAGGGAAACATTTAAACATTTATAAGTAAAATAATAAAATCAGAAATTGTAAAAATAAAACAAATGACATCTTAACCTACTGAAAATTAAAAATCTCTCTCTCTCCTCTCTCTCTCTCTCTCTCTCTCTCTCTCTCTCTCTCTCTGTGCGAGTGTATGCATGCGTGCACGCATACACACAGACACCCCCCCCCCCCACACCACACCAACACACACACTCACTCACTCACTGAAACCATTTACTGTAAGATTAACATTGTTGTACTGACAATGAAAAAACCCTAATAAATTAACGAGAAACGAATATAATACAAATAACACATGAATGACATAAATATCATAAAGGAAACTTAACAGGGGAACATTTAACATTTATAAGTAAATAATAAAATCAGAAATTGTAATAATAAAACAAATGACATCTTAACTGTACTGAAAATTAAATCTCTCTCTCTTTCAATCTCTCTCTCTTTCAATCTCACCTTCTCTCTCTCTCTCTCTCTCTCTCTCTCTCTCTCTCTCTCTCTCTCCACACACACACACACACACACACACACACACACACACACACACACACACACACGTGCGCGCGCATGCATAGACTCGCACACACACAGAGAGAGAGAGAGAGAGAGAGAGAGAGAGAGAGTGCGCGCGCGCCACAAAGAAAGCTTATAAAATTTTGAAGGACCTAACCATACAAAAGCAAAGTCAAGTGACTCAGGACAGAGACGACATCTGTTCCACACGGGAGGAAGGAGGCATCCTTGAAAGGTGGGCAGAACATTGCTCTGAACTCTGCCGCAAACAGAACACAGGAGATCCAAATGTGATGACAGCACAGGATACATTGCATTAGGATGACTTCCTAAAACTCTGTGAAGGTCTGTGTAGTGCAGTCGCTGAAACTAGGGAAGGCTGCATACAAAGTATCGACAACATCCCTGCAGAACTCTTCAAACATGCGGTAAGTTGTATCCTAACAACCATCTGCAACAAAGTCTGGCACACTGGGTGGTGGCCCACTCCTTGGCTTCAAACACTTGATTGTCACCCTTCCCAAGAAAGGACATCTCCAACACCTCCCGAACTACCGCAACCACCCCAACGAAGCGATGCTCAAAATCATTCTGAGCAGATCGCAGCCACAAGCAGACACCATCTTTGCTGAAGAACAGGCTGGATTCCGCAAAGGCAGAAGTACCAACACACGGATTTTTAGCCTATGTACCGTCTGCAAAAAAAAAAAAAAAAAACAAAAACAAAACAAAAACTTCAGCGCCAGAGAGTTCAACCACGTCTTCACAGACTTCAAGAAAGCGTTTGACAGTGTCTGGCAGTAGGCACTGTGGGCCACAATGAAGAAATTTAAAATCGGACAGAAGCTTTTGAACACAATCCAGCAACTGTACTCTTAAGCAACTTGTAAGGAACTCATACATGGTATCATTGGAGAATGGTTCCATACTTCACTGGCAGCTTGTCAGGGCTGCCTTCTATCCGCGTCACTTTTCAACATATTCCTGGGACGCATTATGATTGATGCACTGGATGATTGTGTCAGCATAGTCCGCGCTGGAGAAAGAAGTATAACGAACCTTCGGTTTGCAAATTTTCGATGTCCATTTGGCGAGAAGTGGTTGTTTGCAAAGCTGGATGTGAATAAGGTGGTGGAGAATAAAGAATGGACAAAGGCATGGACCAAGGTGGATTCTTTGTTTGAATCCCTATACAAAGTGAACGGAGAACGAGAGATGAGAAACAACGAAGAGAGAGAGAGAGAGAGAGAGAGAGAGAGAGAGAGAGAGAGAGAGAGAGAGAGAGAGAGAGAGAATGCGAATGCGAATGCGAATGCGAATGTTTTATTCAGTTTAAGGCCACAGCCTTAAGCCTGAAGGGGTATTCATACATTCATCATACAACATTCCTAATACATAACACAATGAAATCATGAAAAATGTAAATATGTTACAAAACGCAGAGTACATTAAGCCATTACTGTCTGAACTCTCTTATTTGCTTCGTAAATATACATGGCTAATTTCCAAAGTGTATTCTCATTCCTTGTTGACAGCAAGAGAATTAGTCTGAAATTACATGGTTCGGTGTAATATTTGGGTTGAATAAATTTTATTCTAAGATCACTCAGAGCAGGACAGCAAAACAAAAAATGTATTTCATCTTCTCTTGCTCTGTTACAAAGTCGACACATCTGTTTATTTTCAGCAACATTTCTATACCTGAGGCGATGGCATGCGATATCAGACACGCCAAATCTAAATTTTGTCAGTGCACATTTGATAAATCTATTCATTTTTATCCCTATGTAAGGTTCTAAGCTATATGTCGATTTAAAGAGTTTATACTGAGCAAATCTATCACTATTATACATATGGTCATGCCAGTCCTGCCACCTGCAATCTATAATCCTCTGTTTAAAACAATTCAGAAATTCTGATATATTTTCTACACCTTGGTTATCCCAAACAAAACCATATCCATATGAATTCAAACACTGTCGAACATGGGAAGCCCATGTTCTTTTACCGTTATCATCTAAACTCAACAGTACCCTGTAACCTTTAAAGGGTATCCTATTGTCATTCATTCTTGTTAACTTGAGCCAATATTTTATACATTTCAAATAAGAATTTAAATAAATTGGATATCGTCCAAGTTCACCATAAACCAGATCATTGGGCGTTCTACTGTCTACATTCAAAAAGCGCTTCAGCGCATACAGGTGAACTTTTTCAATTAAGGCACCTTTGTCAAAAGCCCATACTTCTGCTCCATATTGTAAAATTGGCTGTACCTGTGAATCAAACAATTTTGTAAAAACACTGAACGAATTACACTCTAACTTGTACAAAATATGAAAAATACTATTGACCGCCTTCTTGGCTCTATTGACTATATCTTGACAAGCAAAACCAAAACTAAGTTTCGTTGTAAAATAAATGCCAAGGTATTTGTAAGCATTAATCACATGTATTCTCTCACCTCCATAGGTCCATTTTTCAGTGCGGGCTAAATATCCTCCTTTACGAAATACAACAATATTGGTCTTATTCATATTAACATTTAGTTCTAGTCTACCTGCTGCAGAATACAAATTATTTAGTTGTCTCTGGAGACCAACCACTGATACTGAAATTAAAAGAGAGAGAGAGAGAGAGAGAGAGAGAGAGAGAGAGAGAGACAGACAGACAGACAGACAGACAGAGACAGACAGACAGACAGACAGACAGAGACAGAGAGAGACAGAGGTAGAGAGAAGAATGAGCATGACAGATTAGGGTCTAAACAAACGTGGTCTGGGCGACAGAAGTGGAAGCAAGGTCTCTAATGCAGGGCTTAGACGTCAAAGACAAGCTGGAAAAGAAAGATTGAGTTCGAAATCGAGATTGGGTGAAAAAGAAGAGAAGACTTCCACGTCAGCGACTAGTAAGTCCAAACACCAAGAGGTGGGTGACGAACAAAAGAAGAAGACTTATACGTCGAAGAAGAATCCCAAGAGACGACCACGGAGACCCAGTCCTGGAACCTGGTGCCAGACAACCCATGGCGTCACCATCACCCAGTGGTGAAGGAAAGTTGCAGCAACTTGTTCGAGAACTGTGGTGTGATGTGCACGTGTGTGTGTGTATGTGTGGAAAACTGGCCAGGTAAGAAGCCATTATAGTATATACCCCGAATTAGGAAGTATTGATCTCTTATGTTTTGACTGTATGTTTTGTGCACTTGGATTTTAATGTGTAATCATAAGTAGAGTAGAAACTGTATTTCTTGTTGTCAGTCGTGTCAGAAGAGAAGAGAATGCGTGACACCGCATTCCCAGAGAAAGTGGAATGCTTGGTGGATGCATGAGTGCGCATATGGGTGTATGAGTGCAGACGTAACCTTGGTGTGTGCCTGGCGAATACATCGGTTTAATTCACTTAAGCAATGCCATCACGATTTCCCCCGTCCTGAACACCATCACTGAAAAGAAACAAACGAATGAACCAAGAAACCGATCAGACCCAAAACGGCTCACCCAACTCCGTGTTCAGAGTGTCCTGGGTGGATAGTTCTGGTTGGGTAGTCAGGCTAGCTGAGACCGAATCGTCGGTGTAGTCAGTCTGTTCTTCCTCGCCTGTCACCCCGAGCGCCCCACCTTCACCAACAGACACATCAATAAGCTAGATGGGCGCATGGGAGAGCGAAGACTCCTACCACAGCCATCCTTTCATCCGAATCGACAACGGAAAGTCATGCAGAAATATAACTGGTGTGTTCACTGTGTTATAAGAAAAAAAAAAGAAGAAGAAAATCGCCATGTAGGCTGGTCTTTTACGGCTTCACTGCATAAGTCAGTTCATGATTGATTGTTTTCCTGCCGAAAAAATGTATACACACACACACACAGATGGAGAGAGAGAGAGGGAGAGAGAGAGGCGTATACTTAAATATTTTTAAAGGCCTGGGGAAAAAATGATATGTCAACGTTTATGTCTCTTAGAAAGATTTGATGTACATAAAAATATATTGATCAGTTCATGGAAACTTAATCAGTACATGCAGATTACCTGACCTGTGTTCATGCAGATTACCTGACCAGTGTTCATACAGATTACCTGACCAGTCTTCATAAAGATTACCTGACCAGTGTTTCATGCAGATCACCTGACCAGTGTTCATGTTCAGCAGACAATATAAAATAATATATCTGGCGGAACGATTCATCGATCTGTTCTTTGATTCTGATCCGCACCACAGTTCATCACGTTTATCACTGGGCCACATGGTATATTCCCACCTGCCCCTGTCACCGAATCACTACTATGGGGACCTTTTCTTCCCCCTTATTCTTTTTGCTATCCCATCCTCCATGGCATCCTGGTGGCCATACACCCACGCCGATCGTTTCCGTTTCCGCGTCCGCAGCCACAGGCTTGTTTATCCCGCCACACCACGGGACTTAGTTGGTGGTTACCGCAAGATATTTGGTATCAGATACACTGATCTTCTTCTTCTTCTGCGTACGCAGGCTGATACTCCTGCGGACACTCCCTATATGAACAGGCAAGTATTAATCCAATCTACCCTACCAAGGGAGTAGAGTTTTGTGTGCATGACCGTTTTTTTTTTATCCCGCCATTAAGGCAGCCATACTCCATCTTCGGGGAAGGTGCATGCTATGTGTAATGTGTCATCCATACCAACGGCCAAACTGGACTTCTCTTCCGAAAACTGGTGATGGGATTTTATGTGTGTGCAAGATGTTATGCGTGCGTTCACACAAGGAGCCTCGGTTTATAGTCTCATTCGAAGGACGGTATGGGAAATTGAGTCAGAACTAATGTTAACTCCGAGGGAAAAATCCTCCTGTACCGAAACGGCCCGGCGGAGATTCGAACCCGCAACCCTAGGATCACGAGTCCGGCGCTCTACCAACCGAGCTATTCCGCCCCCAGATACACTGATCACATCACTAATCAACATGTGCATCATAACATCAAGCAGCGCGTAGGACCATACGAAGATCTACTAACGTCAATCAGGAAAAGAAAATTACGTTGGTATAGCCGTGTGATAAGATGCAATGGCCTTGTTAAAACAGTCCTCCAGGGAGCTGTCCAAGGAAGAAGATGGACAGGAAGACAGAAGAAAACCATGGACTGACACCTTTGTAGAGGGGACATAGAAAACGTGCAGACGCCAAGGCCTTGGCACACAACCGACAGAGAGAGAGAGAGAGAGAGAGAGAGAGAGAGAGAGAGAGAAGAGAGAGAGAGAGAGAGAGAGATGCATTTATGCATGTATAAAAGAATCAAAATACAAAACAAACAAACAAACAAACAAAACAAAAACAAAAACGACATACCCCTATCAATCAATCAACCAATTAGTTAGGTACATGATAAAATAATCAAACTAACAAGGAAAAAAAATAATAAGACAAATAAGCAAGAATAAAGAAATCAACAAATAAAAGAACACATAAGATGGAGGAAGAAATAAAAAGACAAATAAACCCATCGCTGAAAACAAAGCAATAAACCATGAAACCCAGTCCAGCCCCGCACGGCTCACCCATCTCCGTGGCCAGAGTGTCCTGGGTGGACAGTTCTGGTTGGGTAGTCAGAATGGCAGACGTCGGATCATTGGTGTCGTCAGTCTCTCCTTCCTCCTCGCACGTCCCACCCACTACACCAACAGACACATCAATACGCTAAATGGGCGCACAGGAGAGCGGGTACTCCCACCAAAGCCACCCTT